>OX383980.1:1200000-2400000 GCA_947532105.1 Athrips mouffetella
AAATTATTTTGTAAAAATAACAGTGGTGACTTTTTATTTGGGTGTCGACTGCCTACTTATATCTAAAATGAAATGGAGAGTACCAGGAGAACATAAATCGACAAGAGGCTGACATGGTTGGTTCCTTTAACAAGTGTATTACTTATACCTGTTTTCTCACAAATGTATTGAAAAACGTCGTAAGATACTCGGCCGTAAGGGTTATGACAAACTCGTGCCGATGGTAAACCCTCGACTTCGTCTCGGGTTTACAAAACGTCAACTCGTTTGTAATAACCCTACTTACGGCACTTGTATCTTAAACTACTATTTCAAAAACTCTTAAGTAAATGATGAAATTACTCCTTAATTCACTATCAAAAAATACAAAAATACGGAAGACGAAAACTGGAAATCATAAATGGTATGTCGGCGGCCTTGGCTCTCTCTCCAGTGCCATACACCTCCCATACACCCAAAACTTGCCATTTCATACAACTATACTTGCTTGTAGATTGGTGCTACAAATGAGGGTAGTATTTGAGGACACAGTGCATGTTTTATTGGTGTAAAATATAATTTAAATCAACAAATAGGTACTCAGGCCTCGTTCACACCTTCCTGAATTAAGAAATTAATTCGGCATACATTGTTGGTTCTAATAAGGATGTTGGAATTAATAAAACCAAGCCTCCCAGCAATGTTTGCTGAATTAGTCTTTGTACACACGGCCGCACATCGGTAGAAACACTTTTGGACCTTATGGCGTGGTAAAAGAGTTGAAAAAGTTTCTACCGACAAGCGGTTGACTGTACTTATTAAGGGAGGTGTGATTGTGCCTTTAGAGTACAACAATTCAGCTTAAATGTCTTTGTAACCAGGGCATAAAATTCCCAAAAAAAAAATTCAGGACGTTCTAAATAAAGGCCAGTTTAAATAGCCTAAGCTGACAAGCGTGTATATGCGGGTTGATGAAAGTAGAGGGAGCTAGGGAAGTATGTCAAGATCGTAGCAGGTGGAGGGCTGTGGTCTCTGCCTACCCCGACGGGAAAGAGGCGTAATTTTATAAATGTATGTAAGTAAAGTACAGGGTGACAAAAACGACCTGTATTCTTTGGAGTTGTTCAGTTTCATGACTTGAATCTACAGTTTCAGTTTTTGGAAGATGTTTTGTTACATCCTGTACTCAATAATTAATTAAGTACAAAACATCTTCATCATCATATCAGCCGAAAGGGGAGGCCTATGTACAGCATTGGACGTCTTTCGGCTGATATGATAATGATTAAGTACTAATAAATTTGCCACATATACAAGCGGCAGATTTTTTGTGATTTTAGAGTTGGTCCCATACTAAAAGTAAAACTCTTCGTTTTAGTATTTGTATTGATCTCCAGCTCCAATATCGTGTAGAACCAGTGCAGCCGCATGCGCATCATACGCACATGTGACTGATCCCGTTCAGTGTTAACATGTGTGCACTTGGAGACGATTCTTGTACCGGTATGCGAATGCGTAGTATGTCGCAGGCAAATCGTTATAAAAATGAGTGGGAAATCTTAGGGCCAGTTCGGTAGTTTTCAAGCCGCCAAACTATTGGCCTTCGAAGTGGCTTAGCAACCACGTCAACCCCAAATATTATCCTAGATAGATGAAGCCAGGATCAACTACTGAAATAATATTGCAGCGCTTTTCTTGTTTTTCGGCTATAGCTTATAAATAACCTGTGAAGCCTATACAACTACTGTAACTTTTTCACATGTCCAATAATAACCGTTTAGCAGGCAGGGGGGGGGGGGGGACACTTGGCTCCAACAAAAAAATGCGTTTCAAGCTCAATATTTCACAAACCAATCCCTAAATCGAAAAATTATATTAACAGACCTATATTATTTTTAAAAGACCTATCCAACGATACCCAACATGATGGAGTAGACAAGAAAATAAACTTCACATTTCGAGGTTCCCTAAATAAAATATTTTTCAAAATTTTACTTTATTATTTTGTCGGCGTAGATAAATATAAATCCGTACAAAATTTCAGCTTTCTAGCACAAAGGATCTCTGAGCTAAGGCGCGGACAGATAAGCACACAGACGGACATGAGGAAGCAAGCCTTATTTACTTACGCAACCGTTATGAGAATCAGCGCTGCTTTCAGTGTGTGTAGTGCGTTGACATCATTTTTTGTGGATTGTGATAGGTCATGGATTGAGTCGTGAAATAATTTTAGAATTAAAAAGAGTGATGTAGAGGGAATTTTTTAACGAAGATTGATGAAAGAGATCAACCAGTACTAAATTCAGGACTTTCTGAATAAAGGGCAAGTTAAAAGTACCTTAAGCCAACGAGCATGGCGAGATCGTAGCAGGAGGAGGACTGTGGTCTCTGCCTACCCTAACTGCTTACCCTGAGGCCCGACGGGAAAGTAACGTGATATTATGTATGTAGGTATGTATGTTCTTTTTTTTGGGGTATCTGATGAAAATGGTTTTAGTGACTTTTTAGATTTTTTGTTACGTGCACTTTACGTAAATTCATAAAAAATACTTTACTTTTAAGGACAGGCAAGTTATGTATTATTTTAATCGAAATTCCGAAATTCAAACGCTTTATTCAAGATCACTTGACAACCCGTGTGTCCAAAATATTTTATGTAAAATTCAAAATCGCAGAATAAACCTTAGAAAAAGGCATTTGTCACGTATTTATACCATCTATGCAGTAATTTTGTATTTTTTTTTATAATTATATATTCATAATTTATAACAGGGGACATTTCACACAAGGTCATCTGATCCTAAGTTAGGTAAAGGTATTAGAGACTGATAGACATACACAAATAGATAAATAACACCCAGACACAGAACCAACACTTGTGTTCATCACAAAAATGTTTGCCCTGGGCGGGGATCAAACCCGCGGCCCCGGGCATGAACGGCAGGCTCACTACCAACCACACTAACGGGCTTGTCGTCTCCCACCAAATTTCGCAAATTCCTACAAAAAATTAAATTACTCACTAGTGCGACAAACCACATTACAGTGTAATGTGTAATAATGACAATGACACTAAAACAAAAACGTCTATTACGTAACAAACTTACAAATTATACAACAGCTGAAAAGCCGGTCAAGAGCGACTCCTAATTCAAATAGAAAATGGTTCCGTGGGTAATCTGTAAAATAAAGCCTAATACAGGGTGTATGTGGCAGGTTTCAGAAAACTTAAATAATATGATCAGTCAACTTAATTGAACAACTTTCAGTAAATAAATCTCTCAGGAAATGAAAAGAAAAGAAAAAAATCGGTCCGTCCATTTAAACTGTCCAATCAAATTTGCCGTTTTGTATGGAGTGGCCGATTTTTATTTCATTTCCTGAAAGATTTTTTACTGAAGGTTGGTCAGTTACGTAGATTGATCATGCCCCTTCAGTTTCACCGCTCCCACACCCTCATAAGAAGCGCTTGCGAGCAAGTGGAGATTGCTTTGTCTATCCTATCACGAAAATTAAGGAAACAGATAGACCTGACCGCTATTTTTTTTATTTAATTGGCTTACTCTTGACCTCGATCTAGTCTTGAGGACGAGCTTGCCCAGAAGAAGCCAACTCATTCGCGACTTGAATAGGTTCGGGTTATATGAAATCGGGAACACAGACGCAGGCAGAAAATTCCACAAGGGAATTTACTGCAACAACATTCTCTTTAACGTTCACATAAGCGTGCCTTGCAACGTGACTGTTACGACCAACGGTAACACCGAAATTCACAAAAATGAAATGAAAAAAGATAAAAGTATATTTTTTTTTGTTATTTTAAAAATAGATATTAAAGCTGTAAAACGACCACATCATTAAATATTGTTTTGTCTAAAATATAGTAAATTTTCATATATTATATATTTTTTCTGTTAAGATAAATGCTGTATTACCTAACTATTAAGATCCTATTATACACATGTTTCACAAATAAATGAATTGAATTGAATACATTTAATTAAAAAAGTTCATTCAGGAAGGTATATTAAATAAAGCTGTTAGGAACTTTATTTTAGCGAGGATCTCTAAAAAGTGGCTCAACCTAACCAGTTACTTTGGTCTAACGTGCCCATATTTGGTCTAGGCTAGATCAGGACTAGGCTGACACATCTGCCGCACCTGCCACAGGTGGTAAGAGTTTTTGACCTAGCCTAACCTAGGCATAGAATTAGTACTCGACTTTAACCTTTACACGAAGTGAGATCGACTGTGACTACTTGCATGATATCCTATCCTATACAACCTACTACATGATATACAGGCAGTATATTATATGCAACTAAAGGCGTTATGGTTAGTGTTTTTCACGAATACCTATTTGGAATCTAAATTTTAAGGAATTATGTTGCTTACATTCTAATTCAATTAGTTACTTAAGATTCTTTTTCTTTATATTAAATTGTGGAAGCTTTTGATTGGCCCCTAGATATTTACTAAGTGTATGATATTGTAAAAACAGCTGTAAGCTACCCGAATAAAATAAAATCATATATCATTACTTGGCATTGACCGCTCGTACCCATTCTCTTATATCAGGTCCTCGGTTGCCACAGTGGTGTGCAGGTTTCTTTGTCCTACCTGCGATAACCGATGCCTCCATTAACCAATAAAATATGTTAACCTCTGGACATTATTGAACATGATCACAAATCCGTGAAACCCTCACGCTCATGTGCCCCGCCCGGGAATCGAACCCGTGCCTAGCGAACACAAGCTACACAGCATTGCACTTGCACACTATGATCAGGGCACCACGTAATTGCCCAATCGGAGGTTCCGTACCGATGAGTTTTGTACCGTCAGCAGAACAGAATTAGCAGCACATGGAACTGTTACTTTTTGACCTACTTATAGTACTTTGATCCTAACCTTTGCTCTCCTACCTATTGCCAGTCCAGGTAATCTAATATCTTAGTTTAGACTTACGAACAGCAAGCCGAAGAAGCCGACAAGAGAATAACTCTATCAAAGAATTTACTATTCTCTGCTAAACATGTTGTAAAAAACCTTGCGTAATCCGCTTGCGTTTTCTCATGGCCGAAATAAATAAATAATAATAATATTGAAATCATTTTTAGGGTTCCGTACCTCAAAATAAAAAAACGGAACCCTTATATGATCACTTTGTTGTCCGTCTGTCTGTCTGTCAAGACCCTTTTTCTCACGAACGGATAGAGGTATCAGGTTGAAATTGATAACGAATATTAAAGTATATATACTACACAAGATAAGAAAATTTAATTTTTTTACAACGACGCAATCAAAAGATATGGCTTTTTATGTCCTCGTCTCCATACATTTATGCACTAAAGCAAAACCTACAGGGTTGACCTAAAATTATGAAATTTGGCTAGAAGCTAGGTCTGACAGTACAAATTAATAAAGGGAAAAAGTCTTAAATTATTAAATATTACAAATTTTTCGGATTTTTATAGGATGTTTCAAAGCGCTTTGTGCGGATGTGTGGAATATCAACCAAATATGGGTGATATCCGGTTCAACCGCGTCCAGAGCTTAATGTGATGGACATAGGCGTTTGGTCTATGTCTGGATGTTATTTATCTATTGAGGTATCTAAAATGCGTAACACATGATTTGCGGCTCAACAAGTCTTTCAGTCATCGAATACTTAGTATGAGATCAGATGACTCTGTGTGAGATATCTCCCATATTAATTTATTTATTTAAACAGCGTAAATTTTCATTCCTTTTGCTTCCGAAGCCCATTGATTCTAATCATGATAACAAGCAACTTTCGCGAAGAAAAAGATTTTTTCATCGATTTTTTTTTAAACATACATACATAGGTAATATCACGCCTTGTTCCCGTAGGGGTAGGCAGAGACCACAGTTCTCCACCTGCTACAACCTTGACATACTTCCCTTGCTTCCTGTACTTTCATCAATCCTTTCATACATGGTCGTCGGTTTAGGGTACTTTTGACTTGGCCTTTATTCAGAACGTCCTGAATTTGGTCCTGGTACGTTCGCCGAGGCCTTCCCTTTCCAACATTTCCATTCACTCTCGCCTTGTAGATCTCTTTCGTCAATCTTCCTTCATTCATCCTCTCTACATGACCAAACTGTTAATGTTATTATGACATCAATGAATATTTGAGTGAGTCGATTATTGTGCTGTAAATTATTTTATTATTATCCTGAAATTCATTTTTATTGACATTATTCTAATATTATGACATGCATGTAATTATTATTCCATAATCCTAATCTAGTCTTGTTTTTAAATTAGTATGTATATTAATCTAGTTATTGTAATTTAGTCCTAAATGTACCATATTTGCACGCCTTAGTCTATAGGTAGAGCATGCTGGAAACTATGTAATAAGACCCTCTTACCATGTTTCACGCAAATAAAGATATTTGATTTGATTTGATTTGAAATCATCTCAGCATCCCTTTCTCAATTTTAGTCACTACGTCTTCTTTTACCCCACAACGTTCTCTTATCACACTATTTCTAAACCTGTTACTCAATTTCACACCAATCATACTCCTCAACGCTCTCATTTCTACTGCATTAATTCTAGTTTCATGCTTCTTCTGCCATACCAAAAAAAAATTTTTTTCGTCTCCCCATAGTAAAAAGGACACGTGATCGTGTCATTTTGTATGGCAAGGCGAAAAAAATTTTTCGATTAAAAATTTTTTTTTCACGTGTAGAATCACTGGGCTTCGGGAGCGATACGGGAGAACTGACTCGTTCTCGAAAGAAAGATAGAAAGAAAAATATTTTTATTCAGTGCTACAAAAAATCTTTATATTTACCACATACATAAAATAATTTTATAATTACAAGCAGCACTGAAAAAAGGGCGCGGCTCAGTAAAATTCTGCAGACCAAGACCGCAGCGTTGATTTTCAGCCTGGCCCTAAAAGCATGCAAATAGAACATTGACAAGACCTGTATTATGGTTTAAAACTTGAATCTAACCAAAAATACTTACATCTAACTAAAAAAAACATCTAGCCAAAAAACGATACTTCATAAACTGTTTTTCTGACCGTACCACCCTAAACGCGAACAGGCGTAAACTCAGGAAGCTTTATACTGTGACGTCATATACCGGAATTAATCCATACGCCCGTCTACAGGAACTACGAACAAAATTAAAGCTATATTTGGAACTAGATATTATCCTTACACCATTAGACCATTTCTTGCAACAAATTATCAGCAGGTATTTATATCTTAAAAAACTAACACGTAAAAGCATCGTAAGCTTTAATAGAACAATAAATGCTTATGATAACTTAAAATCATCAAAATTTGTCACAGTAGTATGTCACCCTTCAGTGTGCGAGTCCGATTCACACTTGGCCGGATTTTTATTATCTGTTACAATAACACATAATTATTCTTGAAGGAAGGGCTTGGGTAGGGTTTATGTGCAAAATCCGTCTGGCGCACTCTCTTGTTTATTTCTATCGTAAAGCAGCAGTGTTTGCATTGGTAATTAGGGAGACATTCTAGAGATGTGTTTCGATTTGAAGGTTATCCAGTGAAATAAACGGCTTAAGAGACACACCATCTTAGCTCTTAGGGTGGGCAACGCGCTTTGCTGTCTTATTAGTGTCAACAATGATGGCACAAATAAGACAATACAATACAATACAATACAATACAATACAATACAATACAATACAATACAATACAATACAATACAATACAATACAATACAATACAATACAATACAATACAATACAATACAATACAATACAATACAATACAATCCAATACAATACAATACAATACAATACAATACAATACAATACAATACAATACAATACAATATAATACTCTTTATTGCACACAGAAATACAAAATTTACAAAAAAATACAAACATGAAATACGGAGCACAATAGGCGGCCTTATTGCTAAAAAGCAATTTCTTCCAGGCAACCTTTGGGTGCAGGAAACATAATAAGACGTTAGGCGTTATGGGCGGAGGCGAATGCTCACTTGTTGCTTTAAAAAAATTGTGAAGATGTCAACCCGCTTACTATTACAGTTTAAATCATGCAGCCCTTTAAAGGTCAGAAAGACAGACAGACAACTATTCTTAGTAATTTGATCCTGTTGTCACCTTTTGAGTCATCATAATTATAACATCCCATGAAACGTTCACTACAGGACAGGGAGCTCCCTCCAGACTTCTAGCTTTTGCTGGGAAAATGTAGAGGGGAAGTACCATAGTCACCTCGCTTGTTAGCGTTACGGCTGGCACCATGGACCGCGGTGGTAGGTGACCTCAGTAAGTAAGATGTAAGATACAAAGGAGGATGCCGCCCATCCTCCAGTTAACACTTAGTCGCCTCTTACGACACCCACGGGTATGTATGGTTTGGTACTATTCTTTGCCGACACCACACGGGACACGGGGTTCCTTTTGGGTACGGGACCCCAAAATCAATACAGTTTTAATTGAAGCACATTTAAAGTAAGAGCAGGTGATCAAAGAAGCCGTAGTCTTACGTGTAGCTTGGATCAGTCTGAAACATTAATTAGGTAATAGGACTCGAGATGTCTTTTACTGCCTGGATTTGCTAAATCCCTTCCATCGACTAGACAGCCTTTTTGGTCGAGTGGTTAGAGCGTTCGGCTCTTGATCCTGAGGTTCCAGGTTCGATTCCCGGTGAGAAAACAATTTGTGAGACTCCTCAAGTTTAGTTAGAACATTGCAGAATGAATCACCTGATTGTGCGAAATGTAAGATGATTCCGTGCTTCGGAAGGCACGAGCCGTTGGTCCTGTTACTATCTACAGAAGCAGTCTTTAATGAGCTTAGTTAGAGGCCTTTGGCAGCTCAACAACTCTGATACCAGGGTTTGTGAGGTCGGTCCTCGACCTTAAAGCCTACACGATACGATGATGATTAATAGCTAGACTACCGAACATATAATAAATAATTATGATAAATGGCGCCCAATCATGGTCTTTGACGGAGCACCTCAAGTCCAAACTCAAGGTTTGCCAGAGAGCGGTGGAACGCAGTATTCTTGGAATAAAACGAACTGACCGAGTCATAAACACCATACTGCGTTCCAAAACTGGTATCGCCGACGTGGGGAAGAAGACCGCTAAACTTAAGTGGGATTGGGCTGGCCATGTCTGTCGAATGTGCCCTAAAAGGTGGGCAAAGAAAGTCACCCATTGGATACCTCATGACGGGTCCAGACGCCGAGGTAGACCAAGAAAGCGATGGCGTGACGACCTTGATGCCTTCCTAAAGAATTGGGAAGAGGTTAGTAAAGATCGTAACCAATGGAAAGCCTGAAAAACATTTTACAACAGACATTTCACACAAGGTCATCTGATTTTAAACTAGGCAAAGCCTGGCAAAGCTGTTTTTTTTTGTACTTTTAATTTTATTGTAAAATTATGTACTAAAATAAAACTTAACAGCAAAGCCTGTACTATTGGTTTCAGAGACTGATATACACACACACAAATAGATAAATAACACCTAGACACAGAAAAAACACTAAGCATAAAGGCAAGGCAAATACAAAGGCCAACAGGGCAAATTTTTTGGAGTTCTTTTCTTCTTCTTGAAGTACAGTCTCCAAACGAAGCTTGGCAATCATCAAGATGATCTGAACTTTGAAGACAGCTGCTCGATCTTGTGCTCATGTTGAACCGTTGGCGTAGATTTTTAAGCCAGGATATCCTCCTGGCTTAAAAATCTACGCCAAGTACGCTCGTGCTGCAAAAAATATCCGGTCACTGCTCATGGTCATGGATTGGGCAGTAGCGTCCTTTTTTGTATCGTACCATCTTACATACTGCAGTCACCAACAACCGCGGTCCATGGTGCCAACCGCAACGCTAACAAGCTTCCCACTTTCTGCTATGATACTTCCCTTCCTCACCAGCAAAAAGTAGGGAGCTCCCTGTCCTGCAGAGGACGAATGATCTAAGCTAAACTATCTTGGGTAAATCAATGCCTTGACACAAAGAACCTCAAAGCGGTATCAAACAAAAATGTACCCCATACCCCCATGGGGGCTAATGGGGGCTGGGGGTTGCCAGGGTGCGACTGAACGTTTCCAGTTTATGTTGCCCATAAATAGAGAGTGCTCGTAACCTGCTGTCGCATTAGCTCAAACATCGGTACTTGGCGTTCTCGATCTGTGCTCACTTTTGTTTGAGTACTTTATTGAAAGAAAAAAAACAATCATTAGGTATATCAAGTGAAAACTAATATCGATGACCGACCTGGCAAACTAACAAACACCTAGAAACTATTTAGTATAATGCAGTCGTCAGTTTAACAAAACTAATTTCATCATCAAAGACAAGAATAATCCCATCGGCCATAAAAAAACCTCTTTTTTATGTCATAAGTGGGCAAACTAGCAGGTTGGTCACCTGGTGGGAAGTGGTACGGTAAGCACCTACTGTCTCATTAGTGGCATATTTTGACATTAATAAGACAGCAAAGCGCGTTGCTCACTTTGAGAACTAAGATGTTGTGTCTCATGTGCCGGTATAATTTCACTGGCTTCCTTGCCCTTCGAACCAAAACACAACAGAGAAAACTCAAGAAATAGCCAAGGAGGTGGTACTTTCCCAGACAGATTTTGGATAAAAGCCCTACGACTACAAAAAATGTGTTTATTTTTTCACGCCATCTTAAAAAAAAAATACATTTGGCGGTAAAGTTTCCGAGAATATACAACGTGTTAATGGAATATAAGCGAGACCCTCATACACCCCAACTGATTTTTATTAAAATAAATCCATTCCCAAAAAAAAAATTTAAAAAGTTTTTTTAATCTAGATATTGTTATTTTAAAGTTTCATTATTATGTGTCTTGCTAAAATACACAGTGTTGTTGAAGAAAGCAATTCGTAAATGGCTAGATACCAGATAAATACTACGAGCTTTTTTGATTTCCCGCGGTTGTCTCACCCATAGATGCAAGTGTCATAGACAAGCTGTCAAATCTGAATGACGTCATTGGCATTTGTAAATTTGTGCAGAAAGATACCAAATTTCCAATTTACGGTGAAAATCTAAACATATTAATATGTTTTTATGTAAAATATAATATTTCAAAGCTTAGCAGTAGCTTAGCAAAGTGAAGGTGATGTGCTAGCTTAGTGAAATCTGAAGACGGAAGAATACCTAAGCCTCCGTTAGAGGTTACAAAATTATAACCTGAAGACAATTACTTATATCCTTTTTCTTTGATGGAAAGAGGGCATATGCCCCTTTTATTTAACGCTGTGCACCACCATAAATACCTATCCATTATCTATTATGTTCACATAGGTATATCATGTGAGTTTGTTTGTACGGTATTTATCATACCTATTCACTAAATTACGGTTTCATCATTCATTTAATGTTGTTTAAAGAAAGGTTGAATGCTGTTCTTTAGAAACTTTCTATACCTACTGACTTCCATTAAAACGCTGTCAAAACTGCAGACAGATTGTACCTAATTAGGTACCTATTACACCTAAATTTTCAAGAAATTAGGACAAGAAAACTTTTCACTCACGTTCATATACAAAGCAAGTCCAGGATTATTGACATAACAGTTTATAAAGTAATGAATTGCTTTGCCTCATCTAAGACTAAGTGAGTACTAACAAACTGCTTACTAATAAGGATTGATTTTATTATCAGCAATGCTATCACTATAGAACAAGTTGTAGCTGGTATATCCCATGCTTTACTGTATCAAAAACGGCTGTAAAGTCAAAGATCAAGGCCACAAAATAATAAAGTATTTATAGTCAGAGCATCAGAAAATTGAGATTGATGCGTTGAATGTATGTATTTTGGGTAAGTAGAATTTTGTACTCATTTCAGTTTCCATAGTTTCTCACAATGCTCCTCCTCCTCCTCACAAGAATGCATAATAGTAAAAGGCATTAAATCCTCTTCCTTCAGGTAAGGGAGGGGAGTGGGGGGGGGGGCACAGACTTGGCTGAAACCCTCTGCTTCCATGCAAGCCAAGAAAAATGCTTCTTTTCAAAAGAATCTTTAAGATAAAAGTTCTTAAGATTCATAAACAGACAAACTGTAAATTTATGAGTGTTATTGTGAATTGTTACTTCTTTTTAAGGGTGTCAGGTTGCGGAAACTAGCCCAAACTTATAATAGAAAGTAACTGCTGATGCCTACCGTATGGCTCGGATGATGCCATGCCACAATGCAAATCTAATAGCGTGGATGTGTTTGGAAACTAATCTTATAATTTTAAACTGTACAATACCTACCTTATTTTATATCCCTATATATTAGACCACCAGGTTATAATAACTAAAGGAAAATGACTAGACACACCGCGGTGTGTCAGCCAAGTTCATGATTTCCTGTTTTTCAACTAGACGGGTTTAATAAATTAATCTCGAGTTTAAGAGACATGGTTGGTTAATATCCTATGGTATATGTAAATAAATACTAACTAGGCAATTACAGATTGGCGAATATGGCACCTCCAGCATTATACCAACTTGTGTAAGGACCAAATCATTTTTAAGAAGAAGTGTTAAGAGATAAATAATGAATTTGACTACTTCCGTGCACTTTCTTTAACTCCACGCAGTGGTAGTCTGGAATTAAGTATTTGAAATAAGTTGACCAGGTCTCGGAGACCCTTGTAGTCATCATCATCATATTATATGGGCTGTTAGGTCAATGACCGACCTCATAAACCTTGTGTCAGAATTGCTGAGCCGCCAAAGGCCTCTGACGATACTGGCAACCCCGAGGGACTTAGACGTCAAATATCAGTTGTTACGTGTATTTTAATTATTTTAATATTTCTTGTCGTTGTAATGGACATTTTTGTTTAAAATATTATATATAAAGGATTTGTGTGCCTGTGCTGTGACTGTAAACCGCCTGTGAAGTGTGAACTAGGTATATTCTTCGGTTGAAGAGTGGCTGACATCTACCAACGGACGACGGATTTGAATCATCAGATTATCCCTGGGAGTATTGTTTCCATAATAACTTTACGATATTATAGTATTGTTTTATGATATCTCCATCTATTTATGATCGTAAAAAACATAACTGTTCGTCCACAACATCTCACTTTCGTGAGAAACGTCCATCCACAAAACACCGGCGCTTTGTTTTGTCTCATTTTACTTGACGAATTGTGGAAGTAAATTCGATGATTAAACGTAGCCGAACACCACAATTAAATACTTTACACTATACTGTAATACAGGTAACCGCTAAAGTGTTTATATGTTGATCAAATATCTACTTATCAAATTGATTTGATAGGTTACCTTGAAGGTAGGAGGAAGCATATAAACACAATATTATTGAGAATAACAAGTAAAGATAATTTTAGTATACTGTTAGGCTTAAACTAATAATAATCCCTAGGTATATTTCTACTCTTTACCTACACTTTTATTGTATCAGTCCTTACTTTTTATTTTACAGTTTTGTTTCTAATTACTTTTAAACTTCTTCCTTTTTTTTATACCTACCCATTTACTTTACTTTATTTTCTATTATCTTTCTTATTCTTTACCATTTCACTTTAATTTATGAAATACCTAGGTTCTACTTATATTGAATTAATTTATCATTCACAGTTGCATAGGTCAATTACTAAATAGTAAATATAGTGTTAGTTAAGTAGTTTGGTTAGGAAGGTACCTACGTAGATACTATTATAGTATTATTTGACTGTATATTACTGGACTAGTTTATTCTAAACTTCCTCCTGTATTAATTCCAGGTTACCATGGCAACTACCCGTATACAGCAGCTTGAGAAACACCTTAAAGATGCAGAGAAACTTAATGATCGCCTTTTGGCAGGCAGGGACGTTAATGAGTTTGAAATAAAACAGCTAAAAGTCAAACTACAAGCCCAAGGAAACAAATTTGATACGATGAAAGAAAGTTTCAAGGAAGCCCAAGCCGAAGTTACTCGACTGGAAAATCTTGTCGAGTCTTTGACGTCCCTGCAGGATCAACATCAATCTGCCCTTGACAGAAATAGTTTGCTGCATCTTCAGCTGCAGGAAGCACATTCGCAACTGGAAGAATTACACAAGGAGAAAGAAGAGGAAGACACTAAGCATGCAGTATCCTTACACCACGAGTTATCAATTGTAGAAGAGCACAAGGAGGAACTTGAGGAGCTGGAGAAAATAATAAAAAACAAGGATGTTGAGTTAACAAAGGCACAACAATGTATTGATGCGCTCCATTCTAGACTGAGGGAGATTACAACGGCTTATGATAAAAGTCAATCTTCGCTTCAACTGTTGACAAATAAATATGAAGAAAGTGAGCAGCGCATGCATGAAATGTTGTCATCCACAGCTGAGCTCAAGCAGCTTAATACCACTCAGCAGCAACTGATAGCCACCCTCACCAATGACAAAGAGGTTGCTTGTGGTCTAGAACCACCGCGGACATCAAATATCAGCATGTCTTCTAGCTGTACGCCTGCAACCTGCGGTTCAACCTCAACATTTTTTAACTGGCGATTTTCAGCTCGCCTTACAAGGAAACAACGCCGCCAAAAGCGACACGCGTACAATCGACGCCAGCAGCGCGGAGACCAGCATGAGCAGACCGCTGTGAGTGACGTCATCGTGGTGGCACCACGGCAGCACATCGATGAGAGCGTGGTGACTGCGAGTAAAGACATCACCACGTCGCCAATGTCGCCAACACATGATGCCGCCGCGCGTGAGCAAACTGCTGTGAATGACGTCATCGTGGTGGCACCACGGCAGCACATCGATGAGAGAGTGGTGACTGCGAGTCAAGACATCACCACGTCGCCAATGTCGCCAACACATGATTCCGCCGCTGGTGGCGCCACGGTGGAACAGCAGCCACCTGTCGATAACAGCACAGAGACCACGGATGGCGAGGACTTTTCGTCGACTTCCAATAAAAAGAAGACCTTTGTATATTCAGACAGGATAGGAGTAGGTCTAGGGTCTATTTTTAATTACTGCCATAATCAGCAGGTGACCAATATTTGCTGTCCCGATATTACTTTCGATGGTCTTGTAAGAAAGATTGCTGTAGGCAAGTTTGACATAAACACCACTGTTGTTATCGTGGTAGGCAATCATTCTGACATAAGTAGATTAAAATTAAACAATTTTGTGACATTGTTAAACAAGATACAGAGTGAAACTAAGTGTAGGTTTATTCTGTGTAACTTTCCATACTGTTCAAATGTTACTGAGCAACACAACAAATGTATACACAGAATGAATTTACATTTACAAAATTTGACAAGTCGTCATAGTGACATTTTATATCTTGACATGAATATTTTTGTAAGTTATTTTAGATTGACAAAGGATACTATGTATCTGCCTCTTAAGTTTAAGAAAGACCTGGCTACATTGATAGCATATAATATATCTGACTCTGTTATAGGAAGTTATACACAAAAAACTTCTATAGTTAGTAACATTACTAACACCAATTCTTTAAACTAGTTCATACGACAAAAGAGGGTTTTTCTACACAAAATTTTACTGAAGTAAATGAAAAAAAACCTTCTGGCAAAAAACTTCCTATAGCAAAGACAAAGGAAAAATCTAATATTTTGAAAATTTTACATCAAAATATTCAAGGTTTTTCTGGAAAAATTTTAGAATTAGAATTATTCTTAGAAAGAACAAAATTTGACATTATTTGTCTGACAGAACACTGGCAAAAAGACTATCAAATGTTGATAAATTATGAAAATTATTGTATAGCCAGTGCTTTCAATCGAAAGTCTGCTTTACACGGTGGATCACTGATTTTAGTTCGTAACAGTTTTAAGATAAAGAACCGTAAAGATATTGTTCGACTTTCGGTTGAAAGATGTATTGAAATATCTTGTGTTGAGCTGGACAAGCATGTTGTAGTATGCGTATACAGACCTCCCGCTTTTCAAAATTTTTCAATGTTCGAGTTAGTAATAGAAGATGTTTTAAAAATAGTGACAAAAGAAAATAAGTTTGTGATAGTGTGTGGTGACTTTAACGTCAATATCTTAGAAAATAATACCTATAGTAACAAACTTATAAGTCTTTTCAAATGTTTTAATTTAGAGCATGTATTTTTTGAACCTACAAGGGTGACGTCATCCTCGGCTACCTGTATTGATAACGTCTTTTGTAATTGCGATTATTTTGAGAAAAGTATCATAAACTCGCTTCAGTCTGACCACTCTGGTCAAAGTGTTACTTTTAATTATTCTCGAGTAACCCAGAATATAGATATAGAAACCAGGAGCCTAACGAGCGGTAGGTTAGAAAAGTACAAAAACACGTTGCTAGAAAAACTGCCCTGTCACAATTATAATACTAACAACCCTAATAACTCATATGAAGATTTATTCACATTAATTAATACTGAATTCAGTAAAATTTTCACTATTAGAAAAAAGCAAATTATTGTAAAATTCAAATTCAGTGACTGGGCTACCGCTGGTATTCGCAAAAGTAGAGAGAGACTTTTTGAATTATATGAGCTTAGAAATTATTCAAATGACGACAATTTCATTGAATATGTCAAAAATTATTCAAAATTGTTTAAATTAGTTTGTTTAAAAGCAAAATCATTTTTTCTACGGAAAAAAATACAGTCTGCTGATAACAAAATTAAGGCTGTATGGAATGTTATAAACAGTGAAACTGGAAAAGTGAAACCGCGTGACAATCAAATCACACTTCATACAAATCGCGGAACTATTAGTTCAAACGTAGAAGTGGCTCAAGAATTCGAAACCTTTTTTACTAATATTCCTTTGAAAACAACAGAGTCACTCAATTCATCATCTTCACTTGCTAGCGATTTACTTCAAAAGAATGTGGACGCCTGTGAAACTGAATTTGGGTTTAATCATGTCACCCCTAACGAAATTGTTAAAGCCTTTAAAAGTATTAAAATGAAAACCACTGAGGACCTATGGGGAATGTCAGTAAAAGTCTGTAGTGCGATCATTGATACTATATCTCCATATTTAGCTGTTATATTCAATGATTGTGTCGATCATGGTACATTTCCTGACTTAATGAAAAAAAGTAAAGTAGTTCCATTATTCAAAGCTGGTGACAAAAAGGATCCCAGTAATTTTAGACCAATATCAGTTTTACCTGTACTTAGTAAAATTTTTGAGAAGGTCATACTCAATCAAATGCTTTCACACTTCAATAGAAATAACTTACTACATGACCATCAATTTGGTTTCACGAAAGGGCGCAGTACAACGGATGCCGGGACTGCACTTTTAAAATACATCTTTTGCGCGTGGGAAAAATCTGAAGATGCTATTGGTATCTTCTGTGATCTATCCAAAGCATTTGATTGCGTAGATCATAGCACATTGTTGCTAAAACTTGAACATTACGGTGTTAAGAATAATTCACTTAAACTACTTAGGTCATATTTGGAAAACAGGATTCAAAAGGTACAAGTAAACAGGACGAAATCACTGGGATCTGTTGTCAAAATTGGCGTACCTCAAGGGTCCATATTGGGGCCATTTTTATTCCTTATTTATATTAATGACCTTCCTTCTGTGGTGAAGAATCTGTCAAAGATTGTGTTATTTGCTGATGATACTTCATTAATATTCAATGTAAGTAGGAAATCACAAAATTATAACGAAGTCAATGATGCACTTCGACAGATTCATGCATGGTTTACTGTTAACAATCTAGTCCTAAACGCCAAAAAAACTAAATGTATTAAATTTGCACTACCAAATGTAAGGTCTACTTCACATAACATAGTATTGAATAATGAACCATTAGATTTTGTAAATAGTACAGTTTTCTTAGGGTTAACACTAGACTCTAAACTTCAATGGGGCCCTCATATAACGGCTCTTTCTGGTCGATTGAGCTCGGCTGCATATGCTGTTAGAAAAATCAGACAACTTACTGATGTAGCTACTGCAAGGCTGGTTTACTTTAGCTACTTCCATAGCATTATGTCTTATGGCATACTGCTTTGGGGCCGAGCAGCTGATATACATTCAATATTCGTTTTACAAAAGAGGGCTATAAGAGCAATTTATTGCCTGAAGACTCGTGATTCCCTGAGAGAACTGTTCAAGGAAATCAACATTATGACAGTGCCATGCCAGTATATCTATGAAAATATAATGTATGCTAGAAAGAACATTCATCAATTACCTAAAATTTGTGACAGGCATAATTTTAATACTAGAAATAAGCATAAAATTGATCAACCATATACTAGATTAAGTAAAGTCAACACATCTTTCGTTGGTCTGTGTATACGATACTACAACAAAATACCTGACAATATAGTGCAATTACCTGAGAGAAAGTTTAAAGAATGTGTAAAGCAAACGTTATGTAAAAAAGCTTACTATAGATTGGATGACTATATGAATGACAAAGAGGTATGGTGCTCTGATATTCCAGCGAAACACAAGAAACACATTGTAAAAAGCCGACTCTTAAAGTAGGCCGTGCTGCAGTGGTTTCTTGCCGTTTCTTTTACGCTGCCATAGCACGATCCGAAACGGCGTAGACTCGCTCTATTTGCATTGTATTCTGCATGACATTCAATAAGTATTCTGTAAAGAATCTACATTGAATAAAATTATCTGAATCTGAATCTGAATACATGTTTGTAGTCGAACAAAGGACTCATATGTTGGCTGACCGGTGGTCGCGGAGACTACCAACTCCTATATCGCACTTGCTACCCCTAACTACTGCGGAGGTATTGGGGCGGGGCCAGACATTGACCTGTTGGCATCAAGGTCGCTCTTAAAATAAGTTATAGTGCGGGACTGTTTTGTTATCTAAACTTAAGAGAATCACTGGCTCTAAAAACCTGAAACCGAGAGAACTGTTAAGTATACTAAAATAAACCCACTTGCTTAAAACGGACAGAGAGTGTTGGAAGAACGAACACGGTGTCAAGACCTGGTTGTTGTTATTAGAAAATACCCATGCTGATAGGTTATTGGTAAGAAACCATTTGTGGGAGTAAATAAACTAATTTTATTATTATTAAAGGTGTGTACGGATTAGAGGCAGCCTCAGGCGAGGCATGCCTCACCACGCACGGCTCGCTACGTGGCGGCCTCGGTAAAACAGGGCCTGTAGGGCTTGCACAACTGTTATACTGACCCTGTCCTTAGTGCGTTGGTAGTTATGGGCCAGTGAATGAAGAAAAAGTTAAATCTTACTGACACCACACACAGAGAATGCAGTCAGGTGCACGCACCTCAATAAGGGCCTAATCAACATATTAGGAACTAACCGAGCAGCTCAAACCAACGCTGTCGGCCGCTTACTTATAAATCAGTCAACGGAAAAGCGGATTGCCTTTAGGTCGAGAAATCGACCAGCTCCAAATTGTTACCTGTTACCTCAGGCTGCGGAAGCCTGCTAAAAAACCTAACCTAATGATTTCAGCTTACCAGGGAAGGTCTGACGAAATGGTGAATCATCAGCAGTCGACAAATCGATAATTCGAGTGGGACCTATGGCTACGGAAGCCATTACATATATTTATAAAAGTGAGCGTGCTCTGGTCTAGTGCGGAACTTGCCCACGTTCAAAAAACAACTCAATGTGACTATATGAGTTTATTTTTCTTTTCTCTTTAAAACTTTGAAATAAATAGTATCAAAGACGAATACACCTACATACATACTTAAAAGTATAATATTCCCACATATCTGAGCGGAATCAGTGCTATTAGATGGCGGACGTCTAGACACTTTGAAGAATCCATTTTAGATATGGTCTTATGAATTATCCTAGCGGAATATTCTTTACTGTTCCTACAAGTGTGAAAACAGACGGAACTACTGAAACCTAAAGTAGATATTAGTAAGCAATAGTTGACGGACATCTATTCTTACTACATTGTAGTTGTGAACATTATAGCACAACATGGATTTATTTGTGTCATAGTAAAGTCTGCCTCAAAACAGTGGTAACACTTTGGCCCGGAGCGGGTCTGGAGCTCCGGAAGTTGTTGAGTGGCACAGGTTCAGCTTACACTGGTTTTGCTATCAGTTACTTGCTGAGATGCGTGTCAGCAGAAAATGGTGTTATACCTACTGCGTGCAAAATAACTCCGTCTGTGTCCGTTGATGCGCAGAAGTAAAAAATAATAATAATAATAAATGGCCTAGGCCCGTGAGCATTCATACTACCGGTGAATATTTAGAATTCGAGCTGAATCAAAAAACAGAACACTCAATAATAAAAAATAAAAATAAATTAGGCGCGGGGGTGAGCGAATCGTTCATTGGCTTTCCGCCTGTCACCCATGCGCAGAAAATAACCATCATAGACAGGCTTACCCTGAACGCGCTGTACTGATTTTTAAAATTATTAATTTGTAGAATGTGTATCTTACAAATCACATAACTATACATGGAAACAAATCGATGGGACAACCCATTTAATACACTACATGTCATTTAAATTCTACTATAATTTTATGAGTGTTTCAGAAATATCCCAAAAGAACTTTAAGCGACTTTTGGAAGTATTCTGTACGGTACCTAAAATAAAGGTGTTTACTGTTGGTTAAAAACAATAAGTACAAAGTTTAGAAATGCTATTGATTATATCAAGAAAAACTGTACAATTCCTTTTCTTCGCCTTCGGAAGGCAAAAACAATCGAATTTTACCTGAATCCCAGGCATTTCCAGGTAGAAATACCATGTACCTACATAGATATTTATCATTACGGCAACCAATCTAGTAAATTCAGATCTAAAGCAGACTCCTACGCAAAGGATATCAGGACCTACAAATATGTACGATAGAACAAGTAAGCAAACTTTGACTATGTACCTACAACAGGCACCAGTTTGGATTACGAGTCCAACTTGGATCGTTTCAATTAACCGATAACTCGGCGTCAAAAAGCTGAACAAAGAATTTTGCCATCGGAAAAGACCTGAGCTAAAGTACCTACCCGGGAAGTGTCTGAACATTTCGAAAATATTATAATGATCTTATAGTAATTTAAGATAATTCACCAGATTGCCATCTCAGTAGAATTTAATGAACATTAAATACAAGAAATAAAGAAAACCTCTTATTTTTTCCTCTTATCTTCTTTTGAACATATTTTCACTGTGGAATACTTTCAGTCCATCATGGAACTATCCATTACTTGCTATAAGTATCAGAACATTGCAAAATCTTTGAAAAAATAATATTTTAAAGCCCATGCCATGGGACTATTTAACAGGTTAATTAATGACCTTAATCACAGATTTTCTACCTTCAATTGATTATTAAAATATATAACATTCTTTCATTTTATCTCTTGATTTGTTTTGCTAGTCTAACATCATTAAGAAATAAATAAGTTTAAGATTCTTACTTTCATCTAAAATTAGTATCACACTGAATAAAATACACTACCTACTACAAGTGGTTCATACATAAGTGTTGCCTTTATTGTATCGTTTGTTTATTCATACGTGGGGCACCTTATTACCACTAAAAGTTAATTATTCACATTGGCATTTGTATTTGTCTCACCAGCAGATATCAAACAGGTCTTCAACAACACTGTGTATTTTAGCAAGACACATAATATAAATGTTTTGCATTACAACAAAACAGTTATTATGTGTCGAATAAAATACACAGTGTTGCACCAAAGGGCCTTGCTGGTCTATGAAGACAATGACGTCATTCAGATTTGACAGCTTGTCTATGACACTTGCATCTATGGGTGAGACAACCGCGGGAAATCAAAAAAGCTCGTAGTATTTATCTGGTATCTAGCCATTTACGAATTGCTTTCTTCAACAACACTGTGTATTTTATTCGACACATAATAACTGTTTTGTTGTAATGCAAAACATTTATATTGTTCTTGTATCATCGTTGTTCTACTCCGCGCACACCGCGCACGCCACGCCCACTTTCCCCGCCGCCAGCGCGCGTATCCACAGAAATGTTTAGAATAGAAGCGTCAAAAATTTTAATAATAAAAATTTAAAAAAAATTATCCCTATCAAAAACCCGTGAAATTGATTCTACTCTCGATTCTGAACAAAGTATTTTGTCAGTTTCGCTTATTCCGTTAACATGTTGTATATTATGTATGTTTACGCTAAAGTAAAGTGGCTTGACTATGCTTACAGAATATTCTACAAAAGAAGATGACGTTAGGTCAACAAACATTTTGGAGTCAAAAAGAGATTTTTTGTAACTACATTACATGCAAAGAAAAACTAGTCAAAGAATAATCACATTACTTTTTTTTACATCACATTTTTTGGTGAAAGCCGTTTCGTATAATAAAAAGTCTCATCATAACATCCCATGAAACGTCCACTACAGGACAGGGAGCTCCCTCCAGAATATCAACAAAAACGCGTGGTAGATTGGAGGCCAAGTATCATAGTCGCCACGCTTGTTAGCGTTGCGGCTGGCACCATGGATCGCGGTTGTTGATGACCGCAGTATGATAAGATAAACAGAAAGACGCTGCTGCCCATCCTCCGGCTCATAACCCCTTAATCGCCTTTTACGACACCCACGGGTAGATATCGGTTTGTACCACACGGGTTTCGCATTATAAACAGCCTAACAAAAACAAAAAATAAAGCAGCAATTTCTTCACTCTTTAGTAGTGGTACCACCACACAAGGTGGCGGATGACCAGTGTTAAAATTTTTAATGTCTCAGTGTAAAGGTTCTTCCAAACCAAGTTTCAATTTGATCCACGTCTAAGCACCGGTAGTGTGGAGTTTATTGAAAACTGAGTTGTTAAGTTTTGGCTCAGGCACTACAGGATGTTGAAAGTTAAAATAAAAATTACTTTAGGCAAGTTCCTCTTTTTTTTGTCACTTTTCTATAAACTTTTGCCACCATAACCAAATATTCATACGTAAATTAAATTTTAATAACCAACCCAAATTCATTTGAATAATAAATAGAAATAAATCGGCCTAGTGTGCGTAGGACTTTTCACACCTCCATTGAACAATATTTGATATCAATTTCAACTTGATTTACTACTTGATACGAGTAAAAAGGGCCTTGTTTTATATAGATATAGATAGAGATAGCCAGGAACATAGACGAACAACATAATTGTCTTATAAGAATTCCGTTCCTTTTTTATTTTTGAGGTACGAGTCTCTAAAAACACTACGTTTTAAAAACTACAGCTAAACATTTTATTAGTTAAGTTCCGATATTTAACTAAGTTCCGGAAATTGAGTTCTTTGCTTTTGATACCACCGGTGGTATGATACCAGTTTCATATTATTCCGATCACTGCTTATTATGGTAATTGATAAATTTCACCATATGATTTCCTTCCACTATCACCTTTAAGTATTATACAGAGTGAGAATAGTACCTGATTTCTTTTGTATCAGATTTTTGTAAAGCTTTTTCTAGTGCCGTAAACCATAGCTGAATAACTAAACTGGCCGATATCAAAAAAATAATAACCGTTTATTAGCATCTCGCTTCCTCGTTCCCGCTCACATGCGACGGAAACATGCGAAGTTGTCCAACGACATCCGACTGGTGCGATACTGTCCAGCGAAAATAGTCCGCGAAACTGTGGGGCTGTGCTGGCGATCGGACAAAGATATATAAATCGTGGAAGAGATAAATGTAGAGACAAAAGAGAAAAAGTCAGTCTTTTACTAATATACCGGAGGCGCCTCAACCAAGCCAGGGAGCTTAGTGCTTGTGAAAATAGTCCGCGAAACTGTGGGGCTGTGCTGGCGATCGGACAAAGATATTTAAGTCGTGGAAGAGACAAAAATGTAGAGACAAAAGAGAAAAAGTTAGTCTTTTACTAGTATACTGGAGGCACCTTAAACAAGCCAGGGAGCCCAGTGCTCGTGCAAATAGTCCACAAAAGTGTGTGGCGATCGGACAAAGATATTATAAGATATAAGACGTGGAAGAGACAAAATGTAGAGACAAAAAGAGAAAAAGTCAGTGTACCTGCTTTTTGTGAAAGCGCAGTCCTTTACTAGACGCATACCGGAGACGCCTTAAACAAGCCAGGGGTGCTTGGTAAAAATAATCCGCGAAACTGTGGGGCTGTTATATTTTCTTGTTTCATACCTTTTAGAGCAAGTTTTGCCAGTAGTCGGGTTTTAGTTTTTGAACTGATATTTTTTCTTTTCCTATATCTGTGTATTTTGCTTAATATCAAGAAGTGGGGAGAGGCATTAATTCGCATTTTGTTTGAGTAGGTTGCAGCACTGCCTTTGGAACAAGTTGCGTTTTCGTTGTAAGTAAGGAAAAAAATAGAAGGTAAAGATGTTTTCTGCTATGGCTCTGATAGTTATGTTAGAAACACTAAAAGAACGAATATAGGGCATTTTAAACTTACCCCAATTCTTTAAAGATTAAGATTATATTGTTAATTGTAGATTCTTTACAGAATATTTATTTACTCACAACATGCAGAGTACAATGAAAATAGAACGTAATTTATCACGGGTAACTGCACTACATTTTCCGGTATTTTGTTGTAATATCGTACACACAGCCCACGAAAGATATTTTGACTTTATATTTTTGATTGTCTTATCCAGCAGCACTCTTTTAGCTCTATGACTTCCCATGATAGTTCGATATGTTCACATTTTACATGAACAGCGACAAGCTTTATTCTGCATCTATTATTATCATGTTTCCACGTGAATTGGAACTATTTGAAGGTGTAGGGCTTTGTAGAAAGTCCGTGTGGGAATAGTAGTTTAAGATACAAGTGCCGTAAGTAGGGTTATTACGAACGAGTTGACGTTTTGTAAACCCGAGACGAGGTCGAGGGTTTACCATCGGCACGAGTTTGTCATAACCCTTACGGCTGTATCTTACGACGTTTTTCAATACATTTGAGAGAAAACAGGTATAAGTAATACACTTGTTAATGGAACCAACCATGGATACTGTCAGTCTCTTGTTGATTTATGTTCTCCTGGTACTCTCCATTTTATTTTAAATATAGGTAGGCAGTCGTCACCCAAGTGAAAAGTCACCACTGTAGTATTTTTAAAAATTTTTTTAAGATCATAGTGTAAAAACTCCTTGGTAGTATACTTTTTTACTTATCGCACTAGTTCGGTAAGTAACTACTTACGAGCAATGTTTACGCCCTTGTAAGTACGTTTTTCAAGAAAATGTATTGAAAAATACGTTACTTATAAACTATCTATCTCTTCTTATTCGAGTTGATTTGGAAATCACAACCCAACTACGACGACCCGTTTTCTTGTTCTTCAGTGTAGTTTAGCTTTTATTTTTCCACCATACTTACAAAGTATTTGGAAGCCAGCCGAAAGCGGTAATTAGCTTGTGCCGGCGCAGTGGGTAAACACCTACGGGTTCAGCGTATTACGCACTTGTCAGGTTTCCTTCCTGAGCTAAGTCAATTTATTTCAGCGCCGAACCAATTCAATGGAGCTTCACGCAGTTATCAAGACTTTTTTATAAATCTTTCTAAAGGTGGTAGGATTTAAGGTGGCAGAGCTTTGGTGCAAAGTCCGTTTGAGAATTGGACCGATTGCGAACTGGACTAATTGTGAATTCGACCAATTGCAAATTAGGCCGATTGTGAACTGGACTGATTGCGAATTCGACCAATTGTGAATTGGACCGATTGCGGAGAGGACTGATTGCGAATTTTACCAATTTCGAACTGGACCGTATGAGAATTGGACCAAATACGCCTAAACGATCTGGGGAAGTACCACCAGCTTGCCTATTTCTGCCGGTAAGCAGTAGTGTTTCGATTTGAAGGGTAAGGGAGCCAATGAATTTATCGGCCCTTGAAACATACCATCTTTGGTTCTCAGAGTGGGCAACGTGCTTTGCTCTATTATTAGTGACAAAGTACCTGGGCGACCGAGCTTCGCTCTGCATAATCTTAATCAAAGCTCACAAACAGATGGCGCTATAGGCTCTCTGAAACGCGGTATTTTCAAGAAATGATAAGAACACAGAATTAACGAATTTTCTCAGTTAAGTTAAGAGACCTATCTAGATCGATTTTCCGCCCCCGAAAACCCCCGTATTTTATTTTAATTTCATCGAAATCGTTAGAGCCCCTTTCGAGAAACCGATTACAAATATTATAAACAACGTATAACGAAAAGGTATGATAACACTAAAAGCTGTCCAGGAAAATGAACAACTTTCCTTAGCTCGAAAAACGAAAATCAATTTTGACTTCGCATATAGAAACTGCATCAGCTGTGCGCTACCAGCCTGATTTTGTATGGGAGGTCAAACTAGATTTTTCGTATTTCGACCTATGTTCCTTTAGGAAAGTTGTTCAGTTTCATGTACAGTTTCACACCCCTCAGTATTATCACACATTTGCGTTACACGTTGTATATAGGGTGACTTTTAATTAGTTCTTGATAGCAAAAGATATGCATGTACTCATGATACTGAACAACTTTTCCCAAGGAACATAGCTTGAAATACGAAAAACCAAATTAGACCTCCCAAACAAAATGCGCTATCAGCTGATGCAGTGTCTATGGGAGGTCAAAACTTGATTTTCGTATTTCGACCTATGTTCCTTGGGGAAAGTTGTTCAGTATCATGAGTACATTCATACCTTTTTCTATCAAGAACTAATTAAAAGTCACCCTATATACAGGGTGTAACAAAAAGGGTAGGTATATCAACCCTGAAGGATGTGAATCTGTCTATGAAACTGAACAACTTTTCCCAAGGAATAGAGGAGGTCGATATATAAAAAAAATACCCCTTCCTCATGCAGTTTTTACGGTAAGTTGAATTTGTTTTTCGTATTTCGATATACGTCCTGTAGAAAAAGTGGTTTAGTTCTCTTTCTGTTTCAGTTTGTACTTTGTATACACATGCTTTTTTCTGCCGTGAAGCAGCAGTGTTTGTACTGCTGTGTTTCGGTTTGAATAGCAAGGGAGCCAGTGAAATTACCGGCACATGAGACATACCATCTTAGTTCTCAAAGTGAGCAACGCGCTTTGCGGTCTTATTAGTGTCAAAATATGCAATTAATAAGACAGTGGGTGCTATGATTTAGATTTAGATTTCTTTATTTCATATTATCAAATTAAAAATTACATAGATTGTTCAGATGTCAATGAATAATATGATTGTCAATAATATTGGAAATAAAATAAAAATAATTCAAACAAAATATATGGGCGGTGGTGACCACGTGGTGATCAGGTGGCCCACCTGCTTGTTTGCTCACTGGCAACATAAAAAGAAAAAAAAAGAGACCTACATGGAATCGAACCCGCTCTCATATCAGTCATTTACCAACTGCCCTAACCCTTTAGCATTTCGCCAGTATTTTGTGCTACAAATCTTATTAGCGAGTTACGTAACGAGTTAAGCTTGCTGTGTGCATACATTGTGTTTAGTTGTGATTAGAAATTCAGGTTTCCTGCACAGCCTATGTGGTGCCAGCAAAGATAATGGTGCCGATTCTGGCAGACACAAACTAAACTAAATTTTACAGGCCTAAAAGTGTTCCTGTATTTGTTGAATCTACATTGAATAACAAATCTGAAATCTGTTAAACTTATCTAAGACTGGTATACAACAAGCATACAAGGCTAAGCTTGTCAACCGTTTCCTAGATTATTGAATCTGAACAGTTTAAAGTGGTTTATTAGGGCGGCGGATGTGGGCCGACTCGCCACATTCCGGCCAAATTGAACACTAGTCCGATCAACATGGGAGTGTGCCGGTCTTCTTAAACCCAGGACACAGAAAAGGGCACTGTCAAACATATAGAGAAAAATAATCCACCCATTCTCTCGCTTGTGGGACGGTCATTGCTAGAGTACATTACTACGGGCACAGATCATTATAATAGATACTAGTAAACTAGTTAAGCTAGCTAGCTAGCTAATCGCACAATTCGCCGTTTACAAACGGCTGGCAATTTGTAAGCAAACGGCAAATTGTAAAGCGGTTTCGACGGGTTGTAACTGGGTTTTCGTTAGCCAAGGTAACCTTATCTAACTTGGGATCGGTTAGGTTAGTTTAGGTTACCTTGGGACACAACGCACGTTTTGTCGCTAATACTTGCGATTCAATTTGACAAAACCATGTTACATTGGAGCATACAATAGTTTTTTTTTTATTTGCGTGCAAAAGTAATTTTTGGGTGCCAGCGGGGAAATGATATTTCAAATTTTAATCGGAGGAAGTCTGCGAGGAAACCTCATTTTTAGCCAAAGCCAAAATGGAAAGGGTTTTTGAAATTAGAACGTGATGATGAAATTATGGGGTAAGGTATGGTGTAGGTTACGTCGAAAATTTTAAATCAAAAATCGATAGAAACTGAGTCTGCAGATGTTAGCACATTCTTTGTCGGAAGTAAAAAATCATTCTTCAACCTACTAAAAAAGGGAATAAGTTTGAGAAGCATATTTATTTATATATTTTATTTATTTTATTTATTTTATTTATTTTATTTATTTTATTTATTTTATTTATTTTATTTATTTTATTTATTTTATTTATTTTATTTTATTTATTTTATTTATTTTATTTATTTTATTTATTTTATTTATTTTATTTATTTTATTTATTTTATTTATTTTATATTTTATTTGTCGTAGTGCGACTCTCATTTCGAATTTCCCGTGGTATTTTCAAAGACAAACGTTCGTGCCAGCAGCACCCATGCAGTGGCCCAAGCACGGCGAAGCTACGCCAAACGTCAAATTAGTACTGAATTTCCGTACCAGTGTAGATTGTCGATGTTGGACGATAATGTTGGCCATGATGGCTTTAGATCGTGAGGTTGGTACTACTACAACGAATGGCGCGTGAAGGGGCGTGGTTTGTGTCAGTTTAGCCAACACGTAGCAAAGTGAAGACGAGGCCGCCATTTTCAACAGCTCATTCTTGTTCGAGATTTTACCACGTCAAGTACTAAAGTGATAGTTGGTCGCGAGATGAAGCCTGCAGCCGCTGGCGGATGAGCCGTGGCAATTCTGCGATGACAGGAGCGACCCTTTAACGACAGCTAAGTGTTTATAGTCTTGTCTGCTTTAAACTGTGAGATTTTAGGTTATGATACGCGAATACCTTTTGAGATAGTAAAACACGGTGCACTGTGAGTTTGCTGCAGTAGAACATGTGAATAGAATCTTAGAATAAGCCTCCAACGTTTGGGGTTTGCAGGATTGTGGCACTTAGTTAATCTTAAAATAAAACAACAGGTGGGACGACGAAACCTGCATACCGCTGTGGTTACCGACGACGTGATAGAAGAGAATACCGTATGAGAGGTCAATGGCAAGTCAGGATGAATGATCGTTATGCAAGTAAGTCACACTCGATTGAATTAGGCGATTGTCAAAGATGTTATCGATGTCCACTACCAATAGTTCGGCCGATATCGTGTTCTCTGCTATTCCTGATGTATATCCCTTGCCCACATAGTGCCATCCCTCTTCCGCCCCCAGTTCGTGTCTTCGACATCAGAAGCGGGATGTAATCCAACACCCACGAATTCTGATGATACGAGTAGTGTAGTGTGACCTTTACGGTTTTGTTGGAATAGTAGTGAAGTGTAACAGGTTTTTAGCATAGTGGTAAAGCGTTTATGATATTTTTTTGGATGGTGTAGGTAGGTAACCTACAGTCATGCACAGTATAGTCTGAAAAAAAAAGTTCTAAGTTGACGGTAGGAAAATAATTAGTTTGTTTATAGTTGACTCGGGACAGTTCTGAACCGCGTTAGTGTACCTACATGTTTTGCTCGACGATAGGCAACGTCTACCTACATGAGACGTGACGTTTAGTTACCTAAAATAGTTATGATATTGCGGTTAACTGTTACGATAAGTAAAATGTAGTGCTAAAACCAGGCTGAAACGAAAAAAGCATTGTAAATGTTGCTTTTGTAATAGTGCTACGATTTTCATAGTGTTTTTGATGTGATTTCTTGTTTACTTTACACGATATTTGACATTGCGCCCACGTAAGTACAAACCATAGGAAGTGACTCGTTAATCTTGATCGTGCCATGACATTTACAATATTTTTAGGTACCGGAATAATGATTTTAGTTGTTAGGCAGTGTAGAAAACTTTCAGTAAAGAATACGTTCATAACATAACCTAGCTAAAGTGATTTCGAGATGAAGTTCAAAATGTTTTACAATAACGTGATAAAAGCGTACACAAGTGCTTTAGTGATTTTGATCAAGTGATTACTAAAACCATAATGATTATTTTAAAAAAAAGGAACAGTAACTTTCAAGTGCTAGTAGTAGCGATACATTGACCGCAGATTCAGATACCATTACAGCTGAATCGGACACAATCACAATAGGATCAGATACTTCAAGCATTAACTCTGACCATGAAATGATCGTACACAAAGTCCAAATTCACGCTGAGCAAGACAGTCCATAACTATTAGGTATGTGTAATATGTGTGATGTGTGTGTGTGTGTACTTTAGAATTTGTGTCTTTGTATCTTTGAGAGAGTGCCTATTAGAGTTGTGTTGTATATGAGCGGTCGGAGCTGGTCGAAGGGACAATGTCGTCCGGGCCAGGCAAACGTAGCTGGTCGGAAGGACACATCCGTCCGGTCCAGGCTTATGACTTGAGGTGATGTATACTGGTCGAAGGGACAGTGTCGTCCGGGCCAAGCACGTGTGGCTGGTTGAAAGGACACACCCGTCCGGTCCAGTGAGATTAGTTGAACTACCTGGAGTATCGTGCCGGGCCAGACCGTAATGGTTGGTCGTAAGGACATACTACCTAGTTAGAAACTGCATGTAATCGAAGAAACGTGCCGTCCGGTCCATTCGTGGTCGAAGGGACACACGCTTTCAGTGATCCTATGGTGTTTCGAAGGAACGTGCCGTCCGGTCCATTCGTGGTCGAAGGGACACACGCTTTCAGTGATGCTATGGTGTTTCGAAGAAACGTGCCGTCCGGTCCATTCGTGGTCGAAGGGACACACGCTTTCAGTGATGTTATGGTGTTTCGAAGAAACGTGCCGTCCGGTCCATTCGTGGTCGAAGGGACACACGCTTTCAGTGATCCTATGGTGTTTCGAAGAAACGTGCCGTCCGGTCCATTCGTGGTCGAAGGGACACACGCTTTCAGTGATGTTATGGTGTTTCGAAGAAACGTGCCGTCCGGTCCATTCGTGGTCGAAGGGACACACGCTTTCAGTAATCCTATGGTGTTTCGGAGAAACGTGCCGTCCGGTCCATTCGTGGTCGAAGGGACACGCGCTTTCAGTGATGCTATGGTGTTTCGAAGAAACGTGCCGTCCGGTCCATTCGTGGTCGAAGGGACACACGCTTTCAGTGATGCTATGGTGATTCGAAGAAACGTGCCGTCCGGTCCATTCGTGGTCGAAGGGACACACGCTTTCAGTGATGCTATGGTTATCGTTGTAACTTTATTTAGAAGAGAGAGACAGAAAGAGGTATTCGATTGTTGCATTGACATTTATATTGTCAGGTTGGACGAGCGGATAAGTTTACGAGCCGAGCTATAGGTGTTTTCGTGATTGTTACAGGACTGCAAAATGAAGCGCCCGAGGACGGTCGCAGGTCAGGACGGCCGTGTCGTAGTGCGACTCTCATTTCGAATTTCCCGTGGTATTTTCAAAGACAAACGTTCGTGCCAGCAGCACCCATGCAGTGGCCCAAGCACGGCGAAGCTACGCCAAACGTCAAATTAGTACTGAATTTCCGTACCAGTGTAGATTGTCGATGTTGGACGATAATGTTGGCCATGATGGCTTTAGATCGTGAGGTTGGTACTACTACAACGAATGGCGCGTGAAGGGGCGTGGTTTGTGTCAGTTTAGCCAACACGTAGCAAAGTGAAGACGAGGCCGCCATTTTCAACAGCTCATTCTTGTTCGAGATTTTACCACGTCAAGTACTAAAGTGATAGTTGGTCGCGAGATGAAGCCTGCAGCCGCTGGCGGATGAGCCGTGGCAATTCTGCGATGACAGGAGCGACCCTTTAACGACAGCTAAGTGTTTATAGTCTTGTCTGCTTTAAACTGTGAGATTTTAGGTTATGATACGCAAATACCTTTTGAGATAGTAAAACACGGTGCACTGTGAGTTTGCTGCAGTAGAACATGTGAATAGAATCTTAGAATAAGCCTCCAACGTTTGGGGTTTGCAGGATTGTGGCACTTAGTTAATCTTAAAATAAAACAACAGGTGGGACGACGAAACCTGCATACCGCTGTGGTTACCGACGACGTGATAGAAGAGAATACCGTATGAGAGGTCAATGGCAAGTCAGGATGAATGATCGTTATGCAAGTAAGTCACACTCGATTGAATTAGGCGATTGTCAAAGATGTTATCGATGTCCACTACCAATAGTTCGGCCGATATCGTGTTCTCTGCTATTCCTGATGTATATCCCTTGCCCACATAGTGCCATCCCTCTTCCGCCCCCAGTTCGTGTCTTCGACATATTTATTTTATTTATTTTATTTATTTTATTTATTTTATTTATTTTATTTATTTTAGTTATTTTATTTATTTTATTTATTTTATTTATTTTATTTATTTTATTTATTTTATTTATTTTATTTATTTTATTTATTTTATTTATTTTATTTATTTTATTTATTTTATTTATTTTATTTATTTTATTTATTTTATTTATTTTATTTATTTTATTTTTTTTATTTATTTTATTTATTTTATTTATTTTATTTATTTTATTTATTTTATTTATTTTATTTATTTTATTTATTTTATTTATTTTATTTATTTTATTTATTTTATTTATTTTATTTATTTTATTTATTTTATTTATTTTATTTATTTTATTTATTTTATTTATTTTATTTATTTTACTTATTTTATTTATTAGGGCTAACAAACATTTTGTGTGTATTGTGTCATATTAAAAGTCTCAGCATTTCAGGTATTTGTAACATTCTGTATATTCTTTGCTAGAAACAAAATGATGACGTAGCTTAATTAGAATAACAGCAAAGTAAAGCTATGTGTGAACGCAGGACGGAAATATGCGTGTCTCTGTCACTCCATCATCAAACGTATCGCTCCTTTCAGCTGTCACATTATTATTTCGACTGTAGTAGCAATATGACTTTGGCAAAAGAATTTCAGTTACGCACAAGTCATAGAAAAAAACCTCTTTGATTGGGGTACATCCTCTGTTTGTCTGTCTTATTTTGATTAGTAAAAGAATTGCAGTTAAACACCAGTCGTAGAAAAAACCTCTTTGATTGGGGTACATCGTCTGTTTGTCTGTCTGCCTTATTTTTAGATTAGGCCGACGATTTTATTGGAGAATTAGTTCTTCAAGGATGTTCCTGGTATTGTCATCCTAATGCCAGGCTACTTTTTTAAGCCTGGCCATCAGAACATAAACTGAACCACTTTTCCAGAATATTAGTAAAAATAAATTAGCGTCCCAAACAAACACGCACGGAAAAAATCTCCAAATATAGACTGTTTTAGGGTTCCGTACCTCAAAAGAAATAAATGGTACAGCAGCACTGCACTTACTTTCTCGCAATACTCAAGGAAAAACTATCAACCGCAAACTTAAATTTGAAACTTTTATTTACGTTTTTCCAAAAAAATGTTCGAATGAAATATACAGATCAATTCAGAATTCAAATTGTCAAACATTAAAACAAACAAACATCAAACGATTTCGAGTAAATCACATGTTTAACTTTTGGTAGTACTGGAACATCCTTTATATGAATTTTCAAAGATCAAATTAAGCATAAGCTGTTATTGTCCCAAATAAAATAAAATAAATAAAATAAAATCAATAGATACTACCGTAGGATACTTGCATGGAGATTTTTTTAATTTCCCAACACATGTTCCTTATGGATTAATGTTCAGTTTAGTCTACTGAGCAAGCCCTTTCAGTTTTTGGTACACCCTGTGTACTAAATTTTATTCAAAAAATCATAAAGAATATCCAGTCGGGTAGACCACCAATCCATGAGTAATATTATAGAAAATTTTAATAAACTCAATGGAACCAATTTTGGGTAAATCACATATTTACGATTTGGTGGTACAGGAACACCCCTTATATGAAATTACACAGATCATTTGATACTGGCGCAAGATAGCTTACATGGAGATGCTTGGTCATGCAAAGTTTCATCAAGATTCTATGAGCCGTTTTTGAGAAAATTACAATTTATCATTTTCGTTGTATGACAGCTACCCTCAAAATGAGAGCCAGCCAGAAACCACTTAGAACCCTTCAATGGATTTGCATAATACTCCTAAATTCCAAATATGGTGTCAATCGGACCATTCGTTTAGCCGCTAGGCCAAAGCGTGACGGACAGACCGACCGACCGACCGACGGACGGACATTTTTGGGAGACTTGTTTTTATGATGTATAAGTGATATAGAACACATTTTTGAGAAAATTAGAAAAACTTTTTTTTTTTTCACGAATACAATACCTTTCTCGCTCCGCTCGAAAGTAAAAAACGGAACCCTCATAGGATCACTTTGTTGTCCGTCTGTCTGTCAAGACCCTTTATCTCACAAAAGGGTAAAGGTATCAGGTTGAAATTAATACCATATATAGGGTGACTTTTAATTAGTTCTTGATAGAAAAAGGTAAGCATGTACTCATGATACTGAACAACTTTCCCCAAGAAACATAGGTCGAAATACGAAAATCAAGTACTGGCCTCCCATAGAAACTGCATCAGCTGATAGCGCATTTTGTACGGGAGGTGAAATTTGCTTTTTCGTATTTCGACCTATGTATGTTCCTTGGGAAAAGTTGTTCAGTATCATGAGTGTTATAATTTTGGTTAGTACAAAGTCAAAGACAGACATTTTCCGTAAAAACAAAAGTTTATTTATTTGCAGTTGCCTAGCTACATTACGTACAGTGATTACGTGACACTCCCAGGGAGGGAAAACCGGCAGGTTAACATGGCAAATGTATAAAAATGTACATAACTATTTGATACAATTATTTATCTAAGACATAGTCAAATAAATAGCTAGGTAGCCTGCTAGGACGACCTGACCGTGTTTTAATACTGTCGTCTTTATTGTCATTAATTTTATCAGTCTGAATCAAGTCTAACTTTGTTTGTCTCAGGTCAGTCGAGTCCATCTCTGAACTGTCTTGTCTGATTTCCAAAGGAAATAAGCGCTGAATTGGCCTGACCTTAGTCCCTCCAGAAGTCCGTAGTTGTACCACTCGGTTTATACCATCTGCACCTTTGTGAAAACCTTCTACGATGCCTAATGGCCAGGTGACACGTTTATTTTCAGTCTCCACAAGAACGATGTCACCAACCTCAAGCGGCACCTTATTCTCCCGCTTACGGTTTAGCTGAATCAGAGAACCAATGTATTCATCATGAAAACGTTTCCGTAGGTCCTCACGTAATCGTTGACAATATCGTTGTCGCATATTTAAAGTCTTTGAATCGACCTCATCAAAGTCATTTACACCACATGAAGTCATGGGCTGAATAAATGCAGACGGAGTCAACGGCTGCAGTTCATCTTGACCACTTATGTAGGTCAATGGGCGGCTATTGATGACTGCCTCACAGTCGCATAAAATTGTTTGCAACTCTACTAGCGTAAGAGCCGCTTTGCCTAGAACTCTTCGTAAAATTTGCTTTAAAAAACCGATCAATCTCTCATAGAACCCTCCCCACCAAGGAGCTGCTGGTGGCAGGAATTGCCATTTGATCCTCGTTATAGTGAAAAAACGGTATATTTCGTTCCAGTCCAAGGAACTAAAAGCATTATTAAGACCGTGAAAGTTTGTCGCATTGTCACTAAATAAACACTGGACTCGGCCACGTCGCGCGACAAATCGTCTTAGAGCCATCAAGAACTCGCAAGTGGAGAGTGCTTCTACTACCTCTAAATGCACGGCACGATAAGTAGCGCACGTAAAAAGCACGATCCATGCTTTGGATCCCGAGCGCAACAATAAAGGACCAGCTAAATCAACGCCCGAAAACTGGAAAGGCGTGCTACCCTCCATACGTTCTCTAGGAAGAACTCCTACGGGTGCTTGACAACGTTTTGCTTTAAAACGTTTGCATTTTATGCATTTATCGACGACGTTGCGCACGAGTTTCCTTTGACCTATGATCCAAAAGGTTTGACGCAGGTTACACATCAATGTTTGAACCCCAGCGTGCTGCAGTTCGACGTGTCGACGCTCTATAAGACGTCTTACTAACGTCTCTACTCCTGGTAAAACTATCGGAAACTTAAAATCACGTTCGTCTGATCCTAAGGACAGTTTTGTATTTAGACGTATTATACCATTTTCGTCAACAAAAGTTTGTAACTTTTTATCGTTGAGTAAAGAGTTCCTATAATTTTGCTGAATTAACTTGATAAGGGAACTCTCAGCGTATTCGTATTCGTCGTAAGACAACTCTTTGGACGTTGGTTTATTCTTCATGCGTAATATCCAACACAACATTCTTACAACTTTTACATAGTTTGAAAAGTAAGTTAATCGCGTTAAAAAAGATTCTTGCTCAACAAGCATAGCATGAGTGGAGACTTCTCTCCGTTCGTTGTTCACTTCAGACTCGTTAAATACGAGTTTTGAAGTAGGCCAGTCTTCCTCGCGTAACCGTAACCAAGAAGGGCCCTCCCACCATTGACTTTCTAGTAAGCCCTTCGGAGAAATGCCTCTGGAAGGTAAATCGGCTGGATTCAATTCACCAGGTACATGCCTCCAGGAGGGAGGAGCACTTATGCTTTTAATTTCCTTAACACGGTTTGAGACGAATACTGTCCACGGCCCATCGCATTTTATCCACGTCAGTACGACGCTAGAATCTGTCCAAAAGAACACGCGACAATTCGATAATGCTAACGATTCAATAGCAATTACTGACAGTCTGCAAGCGAGCGTAGCGGCGATCAACTCTAATCTTGGGATAGAATTTTTTTTTACTGGTGTTAGTCTCGACTTAGCTAAAACTAACCTCAGATCAACATGCTCACCTAGCTGCGATCGTAAAAATATACACGCTGAATAAGCGTTTTTACTCGCGTCACAAAAAATATGTAAAGAGTTATTACAATCATTTATAGAGACACGAGTAAGCCTTCTAGGAATAACGCAATCATTAATCAGGTGGGCCTGTTCTAACCATTTTTCAAATTCTTTAGATAAATCTTTGGGTAATTCTTCGTCCCAGGTAAGTTTAAGACACCACGACCTTTGTAAAATCATTTTTGGTACAATAGTGGTCGGGCAGACAAAACCTATGGGATCAAAAACCCTTTGAGCTATCGAAAGTAACGTTCTTTTTGTATAGCTACCGTTAATATTTTGAAAGTTAACATTGCACCGAAGACTATCATTTTTGACATCCCATAATACCCCTAATACGTTAGTGTTCGCGACTTTGTTATCTACAAAAGTAGGACTCGATATCCAACCTCTAAGATCGAAACAGCCTTTAAGCATTACCTGCTTGGATTCCCTGATAAACTTATCTAAATCCTCTTCTGATTCCAGGCTTGTGACGCAGTTGTACACATAGAATGATTTTTTTAATTTCATAGCAGTTTCCTTCAGATGCTCTGGGCAGTTGTCCAGATGATGATTAATTGTAGCAATGAGATGAAAAGGACTCGATGTGACACCAAACACAACACGTCTATGACGATATGTTATCAGTTTTCTGTCCTGTTCATCTAGTTTAGACCACCACAGGAACCGAAGATAGTCACGGTCGTTTGGTGTGATGGAAATCTGAAGAAACGCTTTTGCTATGTCTGCGGTCACACCAATTTTGTGCTTCCTGAAATCAATTAACAGATTAGGGATTTTCTCAAGCAGATTAACGCCTTTTTCTAAACAAGAGTTTAAGGAGACCTGATTTTTATCCTTGGCCGACGCATCGAAAACCGGACGAATCTTTGTCGTTAAACTTGACTCTTTGATTACGGGATGATGTGCCATGTAGTGGCCTTTGATGGATTGGTCTGGCGCTATTTCTATAATATTAAGTCGTAACCATTCGTCAAAAACTTCATTATAGCCGTCGAACTTACCTAGTTGTTTGAGACGATTCATGGTGGAGTCCAATCTTTTTCTGGCGAGATCGTAGTTAGTTTGGGGTCGCGGTACGTCACGCCACGGTAAATGAACCTCATAACGACCTTCATTGTTAATTTTGATAGATTTTTCAAAACATTTGAGTATCTCAAGTTGATTCGCTGACCGGGTGGCCTGCTCTGCAGGATCCTTTATTCCCAGGGCTTCGAGAGACCAAAGATCTGAAATTTCAATGTTAGACAAACAATGAAGAGTCGTAAACAAATTAGTTGACGAAATGTATGACCCTGTAACAGGACCCTGGACGGTCCAACCGAGTTTGGTTTTTACAGCAGTCAAATTGTCGTCCAATTGTAAAAACTCATGAGTCAACAATAGTCCGCAATAGTCAGCTCCAATGAGCAAACTTACCTCGTCACATGAGTCATTTAATTTTATGTTTTGTTTTGTCAATTTTTGTAAAATTTTGTTCGGTATTTTTTGTAGACAATTACATATTTTTTCCTGTTCTACGACAGACATGTTTATATAAAAATCATTTTCGACATTTTTGACACATATGTCAAATACTTCAAAAACATTCGAAGAGGTCTCAAGCCCGCCGAACAAGCAATGAGTTATTAATTCCTTCTTCGAAGGTTTCAGACCGAGCTTTTGAATGAGACTTTTTTTGATGTAGGATCTTTGCGCGCCACTGTCAATAAGCGCTCTTACACAAACCTCTTTGTTGCCATGAACAATCTTTACCACAAAAGTTTGTAGTAAAGTTACAGTTGTCAACTTTGATTGACATGACAAATTGCTCGTCTCTGGTTGTTTATTGTTATTGTTTGCAGTGTTGTTTTGACTATCCAATTTTTCTAATTCGGTGCACATTAAAGTGTAGTGTCGTTTTTTGCAGAAAAGGCACCTTGGATAGCTTTTACATTGCTTGGCCGAGTGATTTGTTTTAAAACATATGTGGCAGGCATTCTTCTTTTTCAAAAACTCAACACGATTCTTCAGCGGCATCTTCGCAGCTTTGTGGCACTCCGTAGCCGAGTGGGAATCCTTATCGCACCCAAAGAAATTTGACCTCATATAGAAGTAATATATAAGAAATAATTCGTCACAAGTAGGGATGTGGCCATGCTTTCATCTATCGGTAGTCGATAAGTTACACAAGGACAAATCGATGTCGAAACTTTGACCAAAAAGTTGAAGTACTAAACTTTAATAAAAGGCAAATCTGTTAAAAGCAGTGATTAAATTCATTAAAAAAAAATACTTTTTGCATTTTTTACTACAGGTGATTTCTTACGTAGGTGTTTTAATATTAAAGATACCAAATTTCTTACTTACTTACTAAAAGTAATGGACGGTAGCGGTGGAGGCAAGAGGGGTAGGAGGTGTAAAGGTTCTTTTTTTTTATTTTCATGAATATCTCTAGCTTACATACAAATTATGTAGGATTTTAAAACAAACTTTTATGCCTCAATTCAATCCATTTGGGATGGTTTTGCAAAAATGCTGAAATACGGGTTTGTGTTTTTCTTCTAAGTAGCTCAAATAAATTTTCAAGCGAAATTTCGTGTATCTTATCTTGCCTTATAACGTGGAGCTGAGTTCCTTATTGGACCTTAGAGCACAAGGAGCCTGTAGTCTTCTGGTTTCGGATAAGCTTGACCCAGAATCTTCATACGCTTGTGAGCCAAAGCGTTGCATGAGCACAAGAATTGCTTGTCAGTATTGTTTGTAGCGAAAAACTTTCAAACCTTTTTTGTAGAGAATTTTATGTAGATTAATTTAGTATTTTTAGTAATTTTCTTACAATTTGTTGATTCAGGATGATTCATGCTGATTGAGACATTTCAATTTGGCGAAGACACACAAAGTTATATTTGTTTGACAGTGTCCCCATCGGGAATCGAACCCAAAATGAAAACAAAACGCGTTGAATGTTGTAAAATATAATAAATGGTACAGCAGCACTGCACTTACTTTCTCACGATATGCAATTAGAACTGTCAACCGCAAACTTAAATTTGTAATACCATACCTACACATAGTATGGAATTACAAACGTTTATTAAGGTTCTGAAAAATGTTCTACCACATGAATTCGGAACTCGAATTGTAAAATATTAAAACAAACCAACCGTAAACGATTTCGAACAAATCACATGTTCAAATTTTGGTAGTACTGGAACACCTTTTATATGAATTTTCACAGATTTTTAAATTTCAAAACTCTGTTTCTTATTAATAGTTGTTCAGTTTTGTCGACTGAAAAGCTCTTTAAGTTTTTGGTACATCCTGTGTACTAAATTTTCACAAAATACAATCAAATTGAATATCCATTCAGGTAGATAACCAAAACAAAATTAAAATTATAGAAAATAATACAAACTTAATGTAGTCAATTAGGGTCAATGTAGGTACCACTAGTTGACCATTTAAGCGGTTTTATGACGAAATTCATAAAAAAACTAAATTATTAGTTCTACTTTCAGAGTCACTTCTAAAAGTTCGACTATGAATTAGTTAGGCTTGTGATATAATAAGTGTTAAGGACTTTACAAAATATGCTCTTAAATTTTTTTTTTTTCAAATGTTACATTGCATGACCACTTCGAATAAACATACTAAAGTACTAGCTAATAGCTTTATTGTGAGACGCCAACATAGTTAAATTCTATATAAAATCGCGGTATTTTTAAATTTTCTTACTTTCAGTTCAAATTTAAGTTTTGGTCAGCTATTGGTGCTTGGTCATCTAGTGGTGCACTGACCCTATGAGTAAATCACGAGTTTACGTTTTGGTAGTACAGGAACACCCCTTATATGGAATCACACAGACAAACTGATGGTGGCGCAAGATACCTTGCATAGAGATGCTTAGTCAAGCAAAGTTTCATAAAAATAATTTGAACCGTTTTTAAAAAAAATTCAATTCTTCATTTTTGTTGAATGACAGCTACCCTCAAAATGAGAGCCAGCAAAAAACCATTCGGAAATAAAAGTCTTAAATTAAAAATATGGTGTTAATAGGACCATTCGTTTAGCTGCTAGGCCAAAGCGTGACGGACAGACCGACCAACCGACAGACGGACATTTTTAGGGGACTTGCTTAAGTGATATAGAACACATTTTTGAGAAAGTTTGTGCAACTTTTTTCACGAATACAATACCTTTCTCGCTCAGCTCGAAAGTAAAAATACTACTATCGATAAAAAATACATCACTCATAAACTCCAACATGATCCCACAAAAAACGATAAATTACAGTAAAATACGTAACAATTTCCATATTATCTGACTGTAGAAATGATAAGTTGACATTTTTTTATGCAATATTTGTTATAATAATCCACAAACATGAAAAATACTGAATAAAACTTACAGATGAAAAGACAAAATTTCTTAGCAATTTTCGTTTTGTTGTTTTGAAGATGTACAGCCATCAACTACACACGTTATTATTAAAAAGAACAATCACTAATATGGAGAGCAACTTAAGAATAAATTCACGATATTTTCATGTTATTCACTACATGTTTTTTATAATTTACACAATGTTTACAACATATAATTTAGGAAATATTTTCAACCGTTAAAATCCCAACAAGTTACAATAATCCTATAAACTTTGTAAATGCAATGAACGCGTCGTTAATCTAATTTGGTAGGATGTGATCACTGACGACTTGACATGGCATGAGACATGCTAGCAGTTGTCATCCCATACTGAAAAAAAATAGCATGGTTTCTTCTCCGAGCGAAGCAAGGAGGTTTTTGTTCTGAGATCGCACCAAACACATGCTGCACGTTGTTTACTGGAGCTTTCAGACTTGCCTGGATTGGATTCGTTGAAGAAACAGGCGGTTGGCGGCTTCGGCTCGACAGCGGATGTGGGAAAAACTTGACTAGCGAGCCGGATCCTTTCTTCAGATTCTACCTCTAGACGCAAAAAGTTCATGAGGTTAGAAAGGTCCCTGCTAGTTTGCTGGCTGCGATGCCAAGCGCGAAGCACGTCTTCTGGAAGCGCCGACTCAATCATAGGGAACAACATTGAAGCGTATTTGTCCTTGGTGACGCCGAGAGTCTCTAATGCTTGAAGGTGAGTCTGAAGACTGTCATACAATGTAGTTAGATTGCTTACCTCACTCTTATTTTGCATCAGTGCTAGCAAACCTCTAACGTAAGTCTCGATGAGAACGTCATCTCTGGCGAATCTATCTTTTAAAGCTTTTACAGCGTTTGAATAATTTTCGCTACTTGGGGGGTAACTCTCTACTAACTGTCTGGCGCTGGAGTCAGGTTCCATAGATTGTAACAGGAACTGGAACTTGTCAGTGCCGTTGATGTCTGGGTCCCCGTCTATCTTTGAGAATTGTCCCCAAAAGCGTAACCACTTCTTTGCCTCGCCATCAAACTTAGTTATCTCCAGTTTTGGCATTATAACCTTACGCTCTTTAGAGTGAGACTTAACAGTAGATTTTGACGATGAATTACTAGCACCATCATTTTCATTTTGTTTAACGAAGTTTTTGAATTGAGTCTTCAACATGGACCATCTGGTTTTGTAATGCGCTGCTTTACTTTGATCCTCGGCGAAAGCGGTTTCGTCGAAGGTTTCGGCTTCGCACCAGATGTCACGTAATTTCACTTCGCAGCTGAATAGTTCATCCGCGCAGTCGGATAGCCGTGCAAATTTACCCTCTACGTCCAGTTTTTCAGCTTCTTCTTTGCGCTGCATGGCTTTTTCAAAGTTGTCAGCTGCGGACGTAAATTCTCTGCGAAATTGGGTTCGCTTGCGCTTTAGGACATCCATTATAATTAATTTGTAATTATTTCACTGCACGATGATATTCTGCCTATTATTTGCAGGCTTTTTATCCCACGGTCGCCAAAAATGTTATAATTTTGGTTAGTACAAAGTCAAAGACAGACATTTTCCGTAAAAACAAAAGTTTATTTATTTGCAGTTGCCTAGCTACATTACGTACAGTGATTACGTGACAATGAGTACATGCATATCTTCTGCTATCAAGAACTAATTAAAAGTCACCCTATATTAGGATCTATGAACCACACAAGATCTGAAAATTTCAATTTTTTACAACGACGCAATCAAAAGATATGGTATTTTATGTCCCCATCTCCATACATTTATGCAAAAAAGCAAAACCTACAGGGTACTTCCCGTTGACCTAAAATTATGAAATTTGTCAAGAAGCTAGGTCTCACAGTACTTATAATGGGAAAAGTCTGAAATCATTAAATATTACAACTTTTCTCACAACTAAAGGTAACCAATTGTGGTGAGGGGTCAAGTTGGATGGTCGCGGAGGCGATTTTTGTTTTAGTTCTATTTTAAAAACGGGAACACTTCAAAACTTGAAAATTGGTATGTTTATAGTGCATAAGCTATAAAATGACAACAAATAATAAAATTTGATCAAGCGCGTGTCGGAATAAAAAAATCTATTGCCTAAAATCTAATAAACTTACTGAAATTTCAACTAATACAATTATGATTATGTGGTGGTACGGAACCCTCGGTGCGCGAGTCCGACTCGCACTTGGCCGGTTTTTTTTTTTCTCTTGTAGACTCCCAAAGTCCCGTGTGGTGCCGGCAAAGAATGGTTCCAACCCACACATACCCGTGGGTGTCGTATGAGGCGACTAAGGGTAATAAACTGGAGGATGGGCAGCAGCATCCTTCTTTGTATCTCACTGCGGTCAGCTACAACCGCGGTTCATGATGCCGTAGCCGTAACGCTGAAAAGCGAGGTGATCATGGTAGGTACTTCCCCTCTACATTTCCAGTAAAAGCTAGAATTCCGGAGGGAGATCCCTGTCCTATAGTGGACGTTTCATGGGATGTTATGATGATACAAGACTTTGAACCCAAGAATGGCTTAGCAGGATGCGCCAAAAGCGGCCAAAAGCGTGTCGGGCCACACGGAGTATAGGATTCCGTAGTTTTGTTAGGATTTCTTTGATTGCAAAGCAGGTTTTGATTAAGTATTTGATAACGTCACGGGATAACGTTCATATATCATAAACTTTTTACCTGCTAATACTCAGTGAGGTCCTAGCGCCTGATTGCTATTAGGTACTATTTTTATTATTTTCAGTTTTTCGGCTATAGCACATTAGCCTGTGGATACTATCTTTTTTGGTGAATTAATGAATAATTTATTTCATAAAAATTTCATGATATGTCTGTTATTTTCTGTAATTTCAGTACGATACGTACAATAGTCTAGGGTGAGTAGTTTTTGAGTTATGGTGGTTTTAGATTTGACAGCTGTCAACCGAAATGAAGATCTCAACGAGATCTATTATTGGCCCCAATGCCCGTTTAGACTTTACATATGGAAAATATATTTTACTTGTACTTATTAGAAAAAAATATCGATACATGAAAACTAGTTTGTTTCGAACACTAGTGCAGTAGGACGAGTGGGAATTGTGAATTCCCCGTCCACCTACCAGTGGGACACACCAGTAATTCATTAAATTGGGATAGACTAAAACGTCATTTTTCTATGGGGTTTTGTTTAAACTCAAACTTGGAGCTTCTTGTGCAAAGCCGGGGCGGGCTGCAAGTTAAAAATAATAGCTTAATGTAGTACAGTAGATAACAAAACTACTGTGTACAGTCAGACAAATGTTGCACGTTACAGAGTGACGTTGACGAATGGCGATAATTAGTCTTAAAAATTGCAAGCCAACTGTACCTTACACTGCGGGACAGTTTGAGGTGAACACAAAAAAATAATATAACATCAATAGCTGTAACCTTTTTAAAATCATCATATCGTATCAAGGTCGTTACCGACATTATTTATCCTGGATTAAACGTTAGTTTACTATTATTTAATCTGTGCCTGGATATTAATAATTTAAGACGATTTCGATCCTTAATATTAAATTTTCTTTAAATGACAGTGGTAAGTACTTGTAGCAATTAATGGGTAAGTTTGTACCTACTTACCAGCAGGTTATTAAATTACATAAGTAATGGCTTATTGAAGATGTTTTATAAGGGTTAAAACTTTAAGTTATATACTTTTAAATTAAATAAATCCATTTTTACGATGGAAGTCATATTAAATTCGAATATTTGTGAATTTATTCGGACGGTGCACTGTATTAAAAGTAAGTAAATGTCATAAGAATGTCAAGGCTCGCAATGACAACTGTGAAACAATAAAGTTTACTTTTACGAAAGGTTACAATAAAATTGAGATTTTACCTATAAATTGTGTAAAATTAAAAAACTAATCACCTACCTGAATCATTTCCTTCTGCATATTGATCTTTTCAATTCCATACAATAGGTAGGTATGCACTATCAGCTGTGATGCTGTTTAATTTAGAAAATTGAATTTTTTTCGTATATTGTTCCACTGACTTTTTTTTATATAGGTGTTCAGTTTTAGTTATATGCAGATTGTTTTTGCTGTTGTCATGTCATACCTTTTTTGCTGCACATTCTTAAAGTATCTCTACCATTATATTACTCTACCTCAGTAAAAACTTTCAGTTTATTTACTTTGTTCCAGTATTTTGTAAGGACGATCATCAGCAAAGTAGAAAATCGCAAAATTTCACAACCACAGGCAGGATTCGAACCTGCGTCTTCTGCGTAAGTACCGCAGACGCTTTACCAACTAGGCTACTGTGGTCCTGCCACAGGTTCGAATCCTGCCTGTGGTTGTGAAATTTTGCGATTTTCTACTTTGTAGATTTATCCGAACACAGGAAGTGTTAAAACAAAAATCATTTTCGACGATCATCAGATTTGAAAAAAAGTTTTAATTTTATCTTGTCCTTTATTGTAGTGACTTCACTAAAATATGTACTTTTACTGCAGAAAAGGTGTCTGGAATATGTTCCCAGTTTCATGTGATAGAATCCAGGACCCAATTTTGAAATTGGTCAATTTTATCACATAATATGTTTTTCAACACATTTGCTCATAAAACAGCTCTATTTGCACTGTATTAAGGTCCATATTCCAGCTTATTAAACACGCGTGCTTTTTTCATTACTATAATTTCACTAGTGTTGTAATTTTTGTCTTTTTTTTTATCGGCAAGATGCAAGGAGTTTCTATATCTATACCATTAATAATATTTTCATGATAAAGTAAACTGTGTTCGATAATATGATAAATAAATGTTAATTACATGGAAATACTTATATTAATCAACCAACTTACTACAAATTTGTCTTTAAAGTAACAAAATATTCAATATTAAATAATTCAAGGGAGTGAGCCTCAGAACAAAGACCTCCTTGCTGAGTAAGCTGTTTGGCAGGTTAGTGTTTTATTTTTGTTTTGTTTTCCATAGCGGCAAGGTGCAAGGAGTTTCTATATCTATAACATTCATAATAATTTAATGAATTAAGAAACTGTGTTCGATAATATAATAAATAAACGTTAATTAAACGAAAATATTGATTTTAATCAACTAACTACAAATTTGTCTTTAAAGTAACAAAATATTCAATTTTAAAATAAATTGAAAATTAGTCTGTTTGATAGCTTAGTCATTGTCTCCTGCGCGCGCATGTATAATCTGTGTCTTCGAAAAAAGTAATACGCGCGCCATTTTAACAGATATTTCTTGTTGTGAAATGTGTTTAATGTAATTAAAAAATAAATGACTTCTATAAATAAGAAAAACAGCGATAAGTGTAGAACGTCGAAAATACTTGAACAAAAACACAAGTCCGGTGTATCGGGTGACGTAGAAATGTGAGAAAACATCTACGAAATTTCCTTAGGAAAAAAAGGTAAGCGATTTTGATTCGTTTTTATTCGCAAATGTGTTGAAAACCGTCGTAAGAAGCTTGTGCGCTTTGGTGATTACACCCTCGGCTCCATTACGCCCTCGCCTGCGGCTCGGGCTGCAATTTCTGAGCCTCGGCCGTAATATCCAAAATAGCGCACGTGCATCTTAATGTACTATTTCTGGCTAACCATTTACTCAAGAGTTTTATAACAAATATAACAATCCATCAACATTATCCTGAGAGTGACTAGCATATTTTGGCATTTATCTAGATTTATCATGCTTTAATAATAATTATTCATAGCTTTGGCATACCTACACATTGTTGTTCGTACACCTACCTAGTCTAGCAGCGAAAAAAATTTTCTTTATTATCAATATTACTAAATCAACAATTATCAAGATACCTATCCTAATATTAATACTCGTACCTACACTTAACACTTGCCAAACTGCAAAATAGTTTAATAGCACTCAAAGTTTAGTTAGTAGAAAACTAGAAACACGTCTGTTTTGTTCATTTTAAATATAATTCATGAATAAAACGCCTGCTAAAACTATTTACAAAATCCAACTAATATAAAAAAAAAAAACATTGCTAATAATAAAACCACGCGACCTCGAACTTAAACAAGCAAGCACAGAACTCACACTAACAAAAATACACATACAGCATCATATTTAAATATCAATACAATACATAATTTAACCACCGAAAACCAGCAATAAATTATTCAGAAAGCAAACTCTTGTCACCTATTCACTAAATGCTAATCGACCGCACACACACAGGACAAACTGCACACATATAAAAACTCAACTATGTGCACACGTCGTCTACAAAAAAATATATCTTTGTGTGCGCCTAAGCCCGTTTAGAATTTAGGCCACTCGCGCGCATCTCCAAAAACGAAGGTTTGTGATTGGTCCGCGGAAACGTTAGAAAAAATTAGATGTATTTTGGGGAGTGCGTGAATGGTTGGATTTGTGTGCATTTATTTGGCGGGTCTATTTATTTGGGAGTGTACAAAGATGGTCGGGCCTATGAATTAGTTTTTTTAGACTTTGTGTTTTTACGTCTAATGTTTCCCCACTCTTGCGCACCTAAAATTTGAACAGAGTAAGGTGATTGGCTAATAGCTAGCTATGGGTTATTTTTAGACAAACTGGTGAGGCAAGGTGAGATTGAAGTAAAAAAGATGTTTTATTTACTAGCGTGTGATATGATGTAGTCAAGATGGTGGCTATTTTATTCGTTTTCGGTTAAGGATGTAAATTAAGAGTAGGTTTTTATACCTAATTTCAATAGATACTTAGTAAAAGTTAAGTTCAGATAGGTAGGTACTAACTTGTAAGAAAGTATTGAATTGCGGCACAAAAAGTTTCTAAGAAGTTAAAATGCCAAAAAATGCTCCGTTTCATGAAAAATACGGAAATATCAAATTTTAAAAATAAACAACAAGAAACGACAATCAAAAACAAGTTTTTGAGTACTACGAGAAACAAGACGAAACCCGAAATCACACACATACATTGACAGCCAGACTACAGTAAATGAAATAAGCTGAGCACACGAAAACAAAATAGCCCTATTCTGCAAATGAAGAGAATTAATGTTTTCAAATTTTGCCAACTGTCCTAAAGGCTTACCTAATCAGTATTGTAAAGGAGGTGTAATTTAATAAATTAATTACATTTTGTTAAGTGATCTGTACCTTTTTAAAAAATATCTAGCTGGTAAGAAAAAAAGAACAACTTTACGAGTAAAAAGTAATCTTAGGACCATTTTAGTGAAGTCAAAGAAATGTTATGATTAGTGAGTGAGTGATCAACTTAGTAAAATATAGCCATTAATAATTAAAGAGTCTCTTATAAAACCAAAATAGGTAAATTTCAGTAATATGGAAGTTTTTATTTTATTTTTTATAATTTTGAAACTTCTGCAGCCTTTTTATCTCAAGAGATACCACAGAATAACCACCCAACGTTTCTGACGCACACATTAAAAGGGCCCCAATTTTGAATTCCGAACGCGTGGCGCAGAGTTTCCGCGCAGCGAGTTCGTTCACCTCGGTTTTGGAGGGCGCCGTGTGACGTCAGAGCCTGCCTCAACATGACCTTGAAAATGAATTCGGCGGTTGGCAGTGCATGGCGTCAGCTGGGTTGGAAACGTGATTTGGGGCTTTAGTGACCGTTTTTATTTCAAAAATATAAGTGAAAGGTATGTACAGGACTTCAGATTACTCGCTTATGTTACATAATAAGTACCTACAAAGAGTAGATAGGTAGTTAAAGATGTTAAGGGGTCTAAAAATTGGGGCTCATAATTATCATAGTGATGTCCTCATAGAGTTCACAAAAAATAGAAAAGTCAAAAAACTACGGTAAAATTTTCGTTTTGTAACTAGATGTGCACAATTATTTTTTTCATTACTTATGATAATAAATTAAAGTACCAACTTAAAAAAATATACAAAACTACAACTCGCAACTCTATACTAAGTAATTATAATTTTTGAAGTGTAAGAAAAACCTACCTGAGCAAAATATGTTGGACTAGCTGAAGTAGTGATCCCGATTCGTCCCCTCGAATAACGCTGACCGGAATTTTGGGAATCTCACTCGCGTTGCATTCGCTTTTATTTTATCTACTGTCTGGTAAATTATTATTAACAGGTGCTTGGAAATTGGTACTGTAACGACTTTTTGGGGCTTAGGTAGGTATTTTAACTGGACCTACTTTTGTTTAACGACTTTAGGGTAGAAAATTATATATTTCTTTCGATATTTTTTGTGAAAATCCAAATATCGTAAAATTTACGAATTTACACAAAACTGGGTTTTTTTATTCCTCGCCATTGACCAAATTTTAGCATGTTACTCACTTAGTAAATAAAACTATTAAAAAACCGAGAAATATTTAATTATAGAAGCTTTATCATTTATTTGGACTGTACCCTTACTATGACATATGTAATTAATGTATATAAATATAATCTTCTTTTTCTGTCTAGCATTATCCTGGTAAATTACCAGGGTTCACTTTCCAGTTTGCCTGGCCTTTAGTATCCTCGTGTCAGCTTCACGACTTTCAACCAGCGCTTTTTGGGCCCGTCGCGTTTTCTAGGACCTTGTACAGTAAGTCATCAAGAGATCCCATGGAACGTTCACTACAGGACAGGGAACTCCCTCCAAAATTCAAGCTTTTGCTGAAACAATGAAGAATGGAAGTACCATAGCCACCACACTTATTAGCGCTACGGCTAGCACAATAGACCGTGGTTGTTGATGACCGCAGAATGTATAAGATGATACGATACGCAGAAGGATGCTGCTGCCTATCCTCTGGTTTATTAGCCCTTAGTCACCTCTTACGACACCCATATGTAGAGATGGTTTGGTACTATTTTTTGCCGGCATCAGCATCAGCAGTGTAAAATAATAAATATAAATAAAATAAAAGTTTGCAAATTCGGAACAGTTAGTATGCACAGGGCACCTGAAACGTTATCGCTGACGGTCATTCACACGTCAGGATAATGCGACTCGTATGCATGGTTTGTAGTTAGGTACTTACCTACTGCAAATACTACCTATACTGTTTGCGTTGCAATGATAAAAACATTTGCACATGGCCTGTTGAATCTACTCAGGTTCGTTACAAATTTTTTGATGTCTCAATATGGAGACATGAAGATACGAGTATATCTTAGAGATAAGCTCGCCCATGTAGAAACTGAACAACTTTTCCAAAGAAACGTGTGTTGAATTCAGAGAATATTTTTAGCTTTTCCATACAAAATGCATTGTCGACAGTTTCGACTGTTGAAGGTTTGTATGGAGAAGCCAAAACAAAATTTCCGATTTAGACCCATGTTTCTTTGAAGAAGTTGTTCAGTTTCGTGTTTTGAGCATACCCTTGAGCTTTCGCACGCTTTTGCATTTACACCCAGTATATGAAAATTTATTAGATTTCATATTACCTTTATGATCAGGCAAGTTTATGAAAAGAAAACAAACTAACGAGTTTACCATGTTATTCGGATGTTGTGAGCGCCAGACATTTTGTAATTCAATTAGCCCTGAATTTATGGTATCCACAGCACTGAAGTTTCAGAAACATACCTTCAGGTACCAATCCTATCCTACTTCCTACTAATATTATAAACGCGAAAGTTTGTAAGTATGGATGGATGTTTGTTACTCTTTCACGTAAAAACTGGCGAATGGATTTTAATGAAACTTTACAATAATATAACTTTTACATCAGAATAACACAAACACATACCCACTATCTATAAACCTGCGCAGACGAAGTCGCGGGCACCAGCTAGTAATCAATAAAATTGATTGTTCTTTCAAAACTAAAAAGTAGTTATCTTAAAATTGTTGTTTCTATAGTATGATTTCAATCCAAGAGTTATTAGGGGCTCAATGCTCTCGATACTAGACTACAAGATAAAGTTAATAATTAAGTAAGTAAGTATTCATAATGGAAATCCCGATGAAGATTGCCTTGCTTCAGAAGGCTTGTTAAGTCGTCTTGACTTTGGCTAATACAGTAAGAAATATTTTAGCAACAAGGTTAGTGAAGCCTTCACAAATGGCTTGATAATGCCTATATTTATGATTAGTAACTGAACGCAAGAAAAATGGCCAGAGGGAAGTGAGCTTCGTGATATTGAAATGGAATTGCTGTTTTGTGATACTGACAAAATCGCAAAGTGCAATAAACACAGTAACGTTTGTACTGTAGAAACGTATGACGTTTTTAATGTAGGTACCAAAATAACAGATAAAAAACTAGTGTCACTAACCCAATAAATCCTTGATAAACAAATTAAACTAATCTTTGTTTACTAATTTACACTATCTTGCCTGATCCATTATTCTTTACAAAAACATCAAACAACCAAGTTTTTACAAATTCATGGCCACAAGTTGAAAATAGCAGCAAATTTCGTGCAAATACGAATGCAAGATATGACGATAAAACGAGGAGATAAAATTTACAAAAACATGAAAAGGGATGGCTAATTTAAAGGCGAATGAGAGTGACAAGGACAGTTGACGAATTGTTGAACAGTCGCTGATTCAGGCGAGGTCAATGCTCTCTACGTTTCGATGATGCATATTGCAGAGCTACATGTAAAGTGTACGTGGTACGTTTATACAGATATTATTGATTTTGTTAGTGAAAGTAGGTGAAAGCAGAATGGGCTCTTTTGGATTATATAGCCTCAATAAAATAATGAAGATATATTATCTACCTACCAATTTAGAAGCTAATGCAAAATGATTTACGAAATTTGTACATTGTAAGATTTTAAAATAATTTAAATTATAGAGAGGTGGTTGTCCAGTATTGGAAATTGCTGTTTGGAAATTACTGATTCAACTTTTCTATAGTTAAATCTTTGTTAAATGTAAACTGATACTTGTAGATTTCTTAAAAAAACAGACAGATAACAAAGTTTTATACAAAAGCTTTTTTGAAACTAGAGGCAAGATAACATAATAGCAAGATAATACCTATGGACATTAAGTTATAAATAAACCTAATACCTATTTGTTTCCTTAAAATGCGTAAAAAGTAATCTAAACAAGAAAATGTTATTTAGCAAAAACATATTTGGATAAATGAAAACTAAAGTAAATTCAGCTGAAAGATAAAAGGTAGGCCTTTGCCAGCCTTTGCGCTATAATAACTAATGAGACATTTAGGGCTATTAAAAAAATCAGCTGGGCCAAATAGGTACCTACCAAACTAACAGAGAAACGAAAAAAAATTCTAGAAAAAATTCCTCTGCCTACCTAAACACCTTATCACCAACAAAGTACCTACAAAATAAGAGCTATAAACAAAATCAATAAAATATTTTCGTCGTCTGGTAAGTGTAGCGTTTCGATAATGCGTGTCATTGAGGCAGGTCAGTGCCACGTGACGTGATAACGGCTGTTTGGTTTGTGCGCGGCGAAATGCGACAGTCGAATGTGGCGGCAAAAATATGGTTCAGGTTGTTGACTTCGAGTTGTTTGCTCTCTTTTGATAGACCGAGTGCTATGTATGGTGAGGCAGGTCTACTAAAACCTTGGCTTAGGAGACGACGACAGAAAAGATGAAGGAATTAGGACAAATCCAAATAATATGGAAGGGTTTTTTAAAAACAGAAGGGAACTTGGTCAGCAACAAACACAACTGTCAAGAGATGTGCTGAAATAAAAGAACCGCTTTCCAACCATGTTGACAGTGAAAATAGCTATAGCAATTTATTTATTTGCAAATTAGAACAATACAAGACAATAACCACAGAAAACCATAGAAGATTGCAGTATATCTCTTTTGAGAAGACGATGCTCAGTTCATGCTGAAAATTTTGTAAAAATGAGACGACAAAGTCAAATATAGTATGTAGGTACCTCATTGACGATGATAAACATTACAAACAGGCTAGACTGGAGTAAGAAAAACAAATTGCTGACTTTGGAATCTCAAAAGACAACATGAATATGCTTTAAAAAAATTATCTTGCAAGTATGCCTAAATATAGCATCAATTCAATCCGTGGTTGGAAACAGCACAATTAGGCTCAACTAACATTTAAAAAATAATTTGATACTTAATATACTTACCTACACCTGTTGTGAAAAAATAAGCTATCTCCAAAATTTTACAGAAATTTTTTGGTTATTTTACAATTATTTCTTTTTAATTTGATTTATTTAATAAAAAAAGACAACAAAGCTCCAAAATTGTAGGTATGGGTACTTATCCTATGTGAGTAACTGTTCGTGTTACAAGTGTACAAACTTTTTTTTTATATTGGAGGACACAAGGTCATCTGATCCCAAACTAGGCAAAGCCTGTGCTATGAGTATCAGAGACTTATACACATACATAAATAGATAAATAACGCCCAGACACAGAACAAACACTTGTGTTCATCACACAAATGTTTGCTCTGGGCGGGGATCGAACCCGCTGCCCACGGCGGCGTGTAAAGCAGGCTCACTACCAACCACACCATAAGGCTTGTCACTAGCAAGTGGGCTACGCGTTGGTACGTGGTCACCACTGCCCGATATTAGGCCACTGCTTTAGGGATTGAAATTGATACAACTATGACAGAAAACCGCGTTTCTCACCCTGAAAACTAAGATGGTATGTCTTACAGCAGTGCCAACACTGCTACCTTACGGCAGAAATAGGTAAAGGAACACATACTTCACGCGACAGACTAAGGACCTTCAAAATGGATGTATGAGGCAACTAGGCAAACTTGACCATAAAATACGAATAAGTGGGGTTGACACTCGTAGTGCGACTTTAGCTCCTAAGGGAACTGAAAGTTCCTATGTTACAAAACCCAATTCGGCAAGCTTGATGTGTTCTTGTCTGTAATATAACCATCACGTTAGTCAGTATTTGCAGCTGGCACAATGGACCGCAGCGGTTGGTGACCGCTGAATAATGATGGTGCAATACGTAGAAGAACGCTGCTGCTCATCTTCAGGTTCAAGATCTCTTAATTGACTTTTACGACACCCGTGGGTAGAAATAAGTGACTACACAGTCGCCACACAGACTATTTTTTGACACAGACTTCAGAATACCTATTCATCATTCTCGCTTTGTTTACGAATTGGAGCTGCACACTATAGTGTAGGTAGGTGTTTTATGTGGTAAGTTTGTAGTTGATTGAGTTTCTTAAAAACACAATTTAAATTAAGTTCCCCGTAGCATACTTATTTATATTGATGTATATATTTTTATTCAGCTATTGAGATTACGAATTTTTTTTAAATAAAATACATATTATTAATAAATTAAACAAAATGTAAAAAAATATTCTTAAATATGAAGGATGATAAAAATAGTGTTTAAGATGTTTGTTTATGTTGTAGCTAAGCAGTTGTTGATTGTTGAGCGAGGTCAGTAACGAACCATAATATGACGTCATCGTCAACACAGTTCACGGCTGTTATTTAGGTCAAAATACATAAAATAAAACGAATAACTTGAGCATAACCAAGTCACATAATTTTTTTATGAGTTCCTACAAATTATGTAAATATCATAGCATACTTAATTTAAACTTAAATATCTCCGTTAAAATAAAAAGTAAACCAAATAGGAAAAAATCTAAAAACTAAGTTAAATTCTCAAAAATAAAAAGTACTAAAATCAGCTGTATAAAACGATTTAGTATCATTTTACCTTTTTTGTAGGATGTTTTCCTAACTGGTTTACTTTTTATTTCAACGTTGATATTTTATTATTAAACAAGACGTAATGATATTAAGATAATTTGTTCAAAGAAAATTGTAAACTTTTAATTAAATTTTTATATGAACATAATAAACATGGCCACAGTCCATAAAATACAACGAGAACAAAAAAGTAAATGTGGACCAGCCATAGTTGTGTACATAGCAAAAATAGCCGAAGATAAGTGCCTGTGGTGTGGTTGGTGACGGGTCAACGACATTTTGCAAGGATCACGGAAAGAAGGGCCTGTTATTTTTGAGATTACTTAAAGTTTAAGTAAATTTATACCTATTTAAAGGTTGGCAGGTCCCGTGTGGTGCCGGCAAAGAATAGTACCAACCCATACATACATACTAAGGGTTATGAATTGGAGGATGGGCAGCAGCATCCTCCTTTGTATCTTACATCTTACTTACTGCGGTCACCTACAACCGTGGTCCATGGTGCCAGCCGTAACGCTAACAAGCGAGGTGACTATGGAACTTCCCCTCCACATTTTTCCAGCAACAGCTGGAATTCTGAAGGGAGCTCCCTGTTCTGTAGTGGACGTTTCATGGGATGTTATGATGATGAAAGGTTGCTAGACGTTCAGTTCTTTTTGTTTGGCTAAAATTTAACAAAACAAGCCTATAAAATAAAAAATGCTTTCATCATTCGATTTCGAGCCTTTCAAGGACAAATTGGTCCAGAATAGGTACAGCGTGGATTTTCATCGGTTTTGCTCACGAAGCCCAGTGATTCTACTCATGATAACCAATGATATTACAATTATATGATAACAAGCAACTTTCCCAAAAAAAAAAAACCGGCCAAGTGCGAGTCGGACTCGCGCACTGAGGGTTCCGTACCACCACATAATCATAATTGTATTAGTTGAAATTTCAGTAGGTTAATGTGCTAGATTTTTTGAGTCCGACACGCGCTTGACCAAATTTTATTATTTGTTGTTATATTATAGCTTATGAACTATAAACATACCAATTTTCAAGTTTGTAAGTGTTTCCGTTTTTTTAAAATAGAACTAAAACAAAAATCTCCTCCGCGACCATCCAACTTGACCCCTCTCTTATATGAATGTTCTTGAAACGGGAGCTCACCACAATTGGTTACCATTAGTTGTGAGTAAAGTTGTAATATTTAATAATTTCAGACTTTTCCCTTTATTTTTACTGTGAGACCTAGCTTCTTGCAAAATTTCATAATTTTAGGTCAACGGGAAGTACCCTGTAGGTTTTGCTTATTTGCATAAATGTATGGAGATGAGGACATAAAAAGCCATATCTTTTTATTGAGTTGTTGTAAAAAATTAAAATTTATAGATCTTGTGTGGTTCATAGACCTTAACATATGGTATTAATTTCAAGCTGATACCTATACCCGTTCGTGAGATAAAGGGTCTTGACAGACAGACAGACAGACAAACAGACAGACAGACAAACAGACAGACAGACAAACAGACAGACAGACAGACGGACAACAAAGTGATCCTATAAGGGTTCCGTTTTTTTCCTTTGAGGTACGGAACCCTAAAAAGGACGGGTTGCACTCCGGGAGTGCCGGCAGAAGTGAAAACTTAAACATCAACGTTGCGCATTTTTGAATATTTTGGAATGGTTAGGGAGTAATTTCGCAAGAACTGTTTTATTTATCAGTATAAAAGTACATACAATATTCATTTATTGCGCTATCGTAGACAAACATGACAATTTATTTTACACTAGCTGTTACCCGCGACTTCGTCCGCGTAGATTTTATAAAAAAACAGAACTCGAACTTAATTGAAACATATTTTACGGAGCGCTTATCCTTCTTGATCCCTACGTAAAAGATGCATTTGTACTTATCCAAGTTGAATAAATGCATCTTACTACAAACTTAATTATCTTTTGATTTTATTTAACTGGTAGGTAGTGCGGAATTTTCATTGTCAACCGTTACAGGCGAACTTAAAAAAGAAGGCAATAAAGGGAGTGAAGTGAATGGGTAGCGAGGAGGTATTCATAAAAGTAAAAAAGGTCCCTATTCCTCCCTATCTATCCTTTTGTATCCCCCCCCTACATTCCCACTCCCCCTCCCTCACCCTCTCCCACTCTCTCTTCCTCTCCCTCGCCCCTCCCTCTTCCCCCCCTCACTCTTCCTTCCCCCTCCATTTCCCCCCTTCCCCTCTCCCCATCACCCTCCCTTTCCCCCCTCGCCCTCCTCCCATTCCCCTCCCTTTTCCCCTTCCCCTCACTCATCCTCCCCTTCCCCCTCTCCCTCCCTCTACCCCCCCTCCCTCTACCCCCTCCCACGCCCTCTACCCCTCCCTCCCCCTTTCTCTCCCCTCATTTTCCCCTCCCTTACACTCTCTCCCTATCCCTCCCCCTCTCCCTATCCCTGACCCTACCCCTATCCCTGCTTCTACCCCTAACGCCATCTTAACCGCTATCCCTATCCTTATATAAACATACAACTGACACTCATATTGATTTTTAGACATTTCAAACCTATCGAATCCCAACCCCATCCCAGGGGTGGTGGTATTACACGTCCACCACGTTGGATTTCAAAATCATTGTAGTTTTCGTAATCAGCGATCCGATAAACCATACGAACGACACCCATATTGATTTTTAGACATATAAACTCTATCGCACCCCAACCTCATCCCCAAGGGATGATAGCATTTCACGTCCACCATGTTGGATTTCAAAATTGTTGTAGTTTTTGTAATCAGCGGCTCGATAAACCTTACAAACGACACCCATATTGATTTTTAGACATTTCAACCCTATCCACCTCAACCTTATCCCCATGGGATAATGGTTGTTTACGTCTACCACGTTGGATTTCAAAATTGTAGTAGTTTTCGTAACCAGCGATACTTAGTTGAATAAAAAAAGTCCCATCAAAATCGGTTAAGTAGTTTCGGTGTGCTGTAGCAGATACAACCCCGCTAGAGTATTATTATAGGGTAAAAAGTAGCCTATGTCCGTCTCCAAGTTACCATCTATCACCATACTAAATTTCATCAAAATCCGTTCAGCCGTTTAGGCGTGAAAGAGCAACAAACAAACAAACAAACAAACAGACAGACAGACAGACAGAGTTACTTTCGCATTTATAATATTATAGTATGCAAGTATGGATATGGATATAGACAATCTTCGTCAGATCTGGCGCGCCGTTAAAGAAGTTTTCACTTCAAAACTTAAACATCTGACGCGACATCTGACGTGAGTTTAACATTTTTTACCCATCCAAAAAAGTGCCAAGCGCCGCTAAAGAAGTTTTCACTTAAAAAAAATTATATCTAAAATTTTTTTGCCTCTCCATAGTAAAGTGGTCACGTTATCGACAAATTTTGTATGGGAAGGCGAAAAAAATTTTTCGAATCAAATTTTTTTTCCTTGGGAACGTTGCTTGTTTTCATGAGTAGAATCACTGGGCATTGGGAGCAAAACCAGCACAAATTCACGCTGTATACAAGAAGTAGCAAAAAGGGTGTATCAACAGTAAAGGACGTAATTCTACACATGAAACTTTGATGAAACTGAACAACTTTCCCAAAAAAAACATAGGTTGAAATACAAAAAAAAAATTTTATCTCCCGTACAAAATGCGCAATCAGTTTCTATGGGAGGTGTCCAATAAAGTTTATGAAGAGGATGACTATTCGTTTTCCTGAAAGTTTTTTTTACTGAAAGTGGTTCAGTTTTTATTTTATGTCACAAGTGGCTAAACGAGCATGTGGGCCACCTGATGGTAAGTGGTCACCACCGCCCATGACACCCATTCTTATTAGTGAAATAATTAAACAATAAGACAGCAAAGCGCGTTACCCACCCTGAGAACTAAGATGGTATGTCTCATGTGCCAGTAATTTCCCTGGCTCCCTTGCCCTTCAAACCGAAACACAGCAGTGCAAACACTGCTGCTTCACGGTAGAAAAAAGCAAGAGGGTGGTACTTTCCCAGACGGACTTTGCACAAAAGCCCTCTAAGAAGTTAGTCTCTCAGTTACATTGACTGATCATAATAATATCCTTCTGTCCCTTACACTCTTTTGCCTCAAATCGTGTCAGTAGTGTGACATTGAGATAAAAATAAAGACACCAACTCTTTCTGGTGTTTTGTAATAAAACGTGTTATCTCTAAGTTGATTGACTGATAAAAAATATATTTGCAATGACTTTGATAAAAATAGGTCAATGTTTGGAATTGTTTTCGCCATAGATTATAGTAAGTACGTTTATGTTATTCTTATCTTATCTAGCCTATAATGTCCCACTGTTGGGCAAAGGCCTCTCTTCCCTGGTCCCTGTCTAAAGCACGCTCTTGCCAGGCCTTGCAAAAGGCGTCAAGTTCATCGCGCCATCGGCGCCTTGGTAGGCCTCGACGCCTATTGTCGGTTTGCGGCTGCCAGGTGGTGGTGGTCTTGGCCCATAGTTCCGGCGGCATAGGTACCGGCGGTATAGGCTACGTCAGCTATTTATGTTGCAGAACGCAGTATGGTGTTTCTGCCCCAATCAGTCAGCTTCAGACCCAGCATACTGCGCTCCATTGCTCGATGGCAAAGCGTGAGCCTGGTTCTTTGATATTCTGTCAAAGACCAAGCCTGTGCACCGTACGTGAGAATTTTCAGTGCGTCTCAATTTCTTTTTATGTTACCCGATATTAATAGATAGCTAGCTCATCATCATCATATCGTGCGGGTTGTAAGATCAATGACCTACCTCACAAACCCTGGTGTTAGGGTTGTTGAACTTCCCTCAGACTTGAGCCGCTTAAGGGTTCTGGAATGGCTCAATATTAACTATTGCCAAAGACAGTAACTGGAACCAATGGCTTAACATGCCTTCCAAAACACAGAATCATCTCACATTTCGGACATCAGGTAATTTATCCTGTAAAGCACTAACTAAACTGTGGAGGTTTCACTAACAAAGTGGTTTTTGTTCAACATGGTCCCCACCGAGAATCGAACCCAGAACCTCCAGAGTGCCACATCAAGCCAACACAAAATTAATCTAAACAAGAGATTGCCACAACTGAATGTGATTTAGATTGTAGCGTTAGTAGACACTTTAAGGGGCTGTTAAGAGCTGAATTACCTCCCTTTCTTACAAAGGGCAGAATGCGCGTGCTATAGAACGGAGCGGATTGGCGCTGTTTTACGTTTTTCGTTCATTTTTGCAATTTTCTCAAAATCTGTACCCATAATATTAATTATCAAATAGCTATATTATTATGTATAATGTATTGAAAAATGTGTAAAAGTTTTGGCATCATAGATTAATGGGTACTTAAGAATAACGGTTTAAAAGCAAAAAGCAGAGATAACTTTGGATTTTTTTTATGGCAGACAAAATGTATTTAATCGTGTTTTGGAGTCAACTATATTCTTGGAAAGATGCTTAATTAACACATAAATTTTTTTCACGGCCATATATTCATCACTTTTCGTTAAAAACCTGCTAAAGTGAAGCGTATTTAGCTCTTATCAGCCCCTTAATAGGATCAATTTGTTGCCCATCTGTCAGTCTGTCTCTCTAACTCTCGAGTAGCTAGCTAGACTAAAGCTAAACTAAAGTAGGCAGGCACTCGGTAACTGATAATCCTGAAGTAAATTTCACATTAGTTTAATTGCCACCTTTCTGTAAATATCAGGTCATGGCCTCCGGATCTGCAAGTTCTGTAATTAAAATTGATCACTGGCAGCACACTGGACCATAAAAATTTGAAATTTTAGCAACACCAGCGATGGAGACTTTATTTGGATTCTCCTTGCAACAGTCCTGGGTCTGCAGGGCGTTGAGGAACTTCCAAGCCGAACACTGCAAGACACTACCCGGACGGAGGCCCTCCATTTGTGGGGGTAGTATATAACTCGGTATAGAGCCGATATTGCTTTACATTACGCCATATCCTACAAATGGACCTCCTCCCGGCCCAGGTGGTAATTTGCAAAGGTCGGTCTGCAAGTTTCTCAACCTATGCCCTCAACCGACCAATCTCTTCCTCCAACTTTAGTGCTAAGGGACTGTCTTAAAAAACTATCACGACGATTACTATTTAAGACAGTAGCTAGTTTTGACCACTGCCAACGTTTTTTTTTTACTTAATGACTGACTTAATGAAGTACGAGTTATAAATTTTTAAATTTGTTTGCATACTTGGTGCAAAACCTTGCTTGTTATTGAGCTGAATTGTGACAGAATGGGCAGTGTTGATCCAGGTGGTCTGATGTTTGGATGTCAAAGAACTTTTGACATTTTTGACTTTTAACCAGTTGTTTGTAGGTAACGGTGAAGGGTATGCTCATTACTCAATAATGTAGGTACTGGCTTGATAAAAAAAAATACTAAGACTATAAAATTAAACAACTTTTCTTTGAAATAGAAACAATACAATCACTGGATAATAAGAAAGACCAAAGTTTATTCCCAGAGCAGTGTTTCTAGAGAAATTTTCCTGCAGAAGTGTTCTCAGAGCAGGATTCCCAGAACAGTCTTCCGTGAGCAATAATCACAGTATTACAGAGATGTTTTCACTGAGCAGTGTACCGAGAGCAGTTTTCCCTGAAGAGTGATCCCAGAACAGTTTTTTTTAGCAGTAATCACAGTTTTGAGTAATTGAGCAGTTTTTTCTGATAAGCAGTGATACTAGAACAGTTTTTCTGGACTTGTTTTCCTTGAGCAGTGTATCCAGAGCAGTGTTCCTGGAGAAGTGTTCCCGGAGCAGTATTCCTGGATAAGTGTGCCCTGACCAGTTTTATCTGAGCAGTGATCCCAGAGAAGTCATCTCTGGGCGAGCAGTGTTTGCAGAGCAGTGTTCCTAGAGAAGTGTTCCCGGTGCAATATTTCCGAGCAAGTTTTTTTAGAGTTTCCGGTTCGGAGTAGGGTTCTCTAAACAGCCTTACTAGAGCGGCGACGACCCTTGAAGGAGTTTCGTGGAAGTCTTATACAACCAGTAGTGAAATATAGAGACACCTGAAACTAATTTAAATGACAAGAGCATTTATTTCGTTTTCATAGAGTTGGCTAATAAATATAGGGGACGATTCGGTGGAAACTGGTTCATCAATCCAGAAGGAATATTATACCGATTCCAAAAATCATATTCGTAGACTAGGCTTTGCCAGGTCATTAGTCTAGCTAGCTGTATAATTTTCAAGCTGCTTGGATTTACAGCTGGCTTAACATTCCTTCCAAAGCAGCCTCCGTGGTCTAGAGGTTAAATCGTTCGGCTCTCGATCCGGAGGTTCTGGGTTCGATTCCCGGTGGGGACACTGTTAAACGAAAATCCCTTTGTGCTACCTCCTCAGTTTGGTTAGGATATTGCAGGATGAATCACCGGTTTGTTTGAAAAGTTAGATGATTCCGTGCTTTGGAAGGCACGTTGAGCCGTTGGTCCCGACTACTATCTACTGATGTAGTCGTTAATGAGCCATGCTAGAGGACATTGGTGGCTCAACAACTCTAGGGTTTGTGAGGTCGATCATCGACCTTACAACGCACACGATATGAAGATGAGTGAAAAATAGAAAACGTAAGGCCTTCCTTTTCAAGTAATCTACACGTCATAGGCACGCTTTCGTTATTTTAATGTTGCTTGTATCTTGCTTGCATTCAGTTTAATAGACCACTTGAAGCGGTGGACACAATATTTTTTCACGCAACTGGTTATCAAACGCAGTTGCCATTTGTAATCGCAAGTAGGACTTTTAGATCTTTTTATGTCACACAAAAAATTGAAAAAAGCTGTCCTGTTTCTGTGGTACAATATTTCCTCAACCTACTTATTTTTTGTAGTCAGTGGGCACACGAGCAGGTGGACCACCTGATAGTAAGTGGTCACCACCGCCTATAGCACCCACTGTCTTAACATGGATATAATTTGACACTAATTACAACTGGCTTAACATTCTTTCCAAAACAGCCTTCGCGGTCTAGCGGTTAGAGGGCTCGACTCTCGATCCGGAGGTTCCGGGTTCGATTCCCGGTGGGGACACTGTCAAACAGAAATCCCTAAGTGCGACTTCCCCAGTTTGATTAAGACATTGCAGGTTGAATCACTTGATTGTCCCAAAAGTTACATGATTTCGTGCTTCGGAAGGCACGTTAATCCGCAAATAGAGAGCAAAGCGTGTGTTGCCCACCATTATAATATCGTGTGGATTGCAAGGTCGATGAGCGACTTCACAAACCCTGGTGTAAGAGTTACTGAGCCGCCAAAGGCCTCTGAAATGGCTCATTAACGACTACATCCGTAGATAGTAGTCGGGACCAACGGCTTAACGTGCCTTCCAAAGCACGGAATCTTTTAATTTTTGGGTGATTCATCCTGCAATATCCTAACCAAACTGAGGTCGCACAAAGGGATTTTTGATTGACAGTGTCCCCACCGGGAATCGAATCCAGAACCTCCGATCGAGAGCCTTTTTCGATCGAGAGATTTTTATGTAGGCCACTCTGAGAACTTATATGATACATCTCATGCGCCGGTAGTTTCACTGGCTCCCTACCCTTCGAACCGAAACACAACAGTGCAAACATAGCCGCTTTACGGCAGAAATGGGCATGGGGTTAGTACTTCCAAAGACGGACTTTGCACAAAAGCCCTACCACACATGCAAGCAACCCAAAAATTACAAAATCGTGTGTATGACATGCGGTAGGCCTAGGATCACAAGCAGTCATACACACAGGTATGCGATGCGCAAACTAAGTCTAACCCTGACCAACTCAAAAAAAAACCGGTCAAGTGCGAGTCGGACTCGCGCGCCGAGGGTTCCGATATACCGATAGTATTTTTGGAAGCAATAAAGTCCATTTTCAGGACCGCAAAACTAAATTTGTTTGTAAAGGTTTTTTGCAGATTTCTGAAAAACTGTGCAACTTAGAAAGATCGTTTTATTTTTGCTGTAAAGTTTACATAAACCTCTGTCAACTGTAATTAATTCAGATTTTCCCTTACTCAAACTTCGGAGATAAGGGGGGGGGAATGGTATTTTTTTTGACATTTTTCATCATAACTTGAAAACTAAGAAACTTAAAAAAATACAAAAATATATTTTAAAATGTACAAGTAAAGCCCTTTCATATGATACCCCACTCGACCTAGTAGCGACAATTAGAAATTTGGCCCCCCCTATTTTGGCCCCCTTTACATTAATAATCATACTTTTTTCAAAAAATTTTCATGTGCAATTAAGTTGGGCAACTATATTCTAAAACTATTCCAAATTTCAGCTCGATAGCGTAAGTGGTTGCTGAGATATAGAGGTGTGACAGACAGACGGACAGACAGACAGAGCGGCACCATAAGGGTTCCTTTTTTTACCATTTTGGTATCGGAACCCTAAAAAGAGCCGCGTGGGTGAGCGCACGGCAGTGGGGGGAGGCGAGCGAATCGTTTATTTGCTCTCCTTCTATCACCCATGCGCAGAAAATAACCGTCAATGTTAGAGTTAGTTTGCGCGACGTATACTGCCACGTCCATGTGGTGCCGGCAAAGAATAGTACCAATCCAACTCTAGCCGTGGGAGTCGTAAGAGGCGACTAAGGGCTTGACCACAGTATGGGCAGCAGGATCTTTCTGTGTATCGTATAATCTTTCATTCAGCCGTAACGCTAACTAGGTGGTGATAATGGTACTTCTCCTTCACATTCTTCCAGCAAAAGCTGGAGTTTTGGAGCTAGCTCCCTGTCCTGTAGTGGACATTTCATGTAATGGTATGATGATACTGCCACGTCTGCCATGCGGCTGATGTTGCTTATCTTCTTTTTAGGGTTCCGATACCAAAACGGCAAAAAAAAGGAACCCTTATGGTGCGACTTTGTCTGTCTGTCAGTCCGTCTATCTGTCTGTCTGTCCTCTATATCTCAGCAACCACTCATGTTATCGACCTGAAATTTTGATTAGTTTTAGAATTTTTCTTTCATGTGCAATTAAGTTGGCCAACTGCCAACTTAATTGCACATGAAAGAATTTTGTAAAAATTATGATTATTAATGTAAAAGGGGCCTAAATAGGGGGGGGGGGGGGGGGGCAATTTCAAATTGTCGCTACGCTACTAGGTCGACTTGGATATCATATGAAAGGGCTTTACTTGAACTTCTAAAAAATATTTTTATACGTCTCTTAGTTTTCAAGTTATGATGAAAATTGTAAAAAAAAATACCATCCCCCCCCCCCCACCCCTTATCTCCGAAGTTTGTAAAAGGAAATATCTGAATTAATTACAGTTGACAGAAGTTTATGGAAACATTACAGCAAAAATATAACGATATTTCTAAGTTGCACAGTTTTTTAGAAATCTGCAAATAACCTTTACAAACAAATTTAGTTTTGGGGTCTTAAAAATGGACTTTTTTGCTTCCAAAGATACAAAAAGTATATCGGAACCCTCGGCGCGCAATTCCGACTCGTAGTTGACCGGTTTTTTATTATTGTTTCAGAAAACAAACAGTCTTTCATGGTGGAAAAGAATGATGATAAATTACTCTTCTGCCACAAGCGAAAGAACTTCATCAAGGTTCTTAAATCTAACACAGTATAAGCGTAATGCCTGCCGCTTACCATGGGCCTTATCAGGAAGCTCAAAAGGCTATGGAAAGGGCTATGCTTAAAGTATCTCATGGATGGGGATGGAATCAAAAATGAGGAGATCCGCAGAAGAACTAGTAACTGACATAGCCCTGAGAATTGCTAAACTAAAGTGGCAATGGGCAGGGCACTTCGCAAGACGAACCGATCGCAAGGCGTAAGTTTTCTAGACTGACGACCACGAATCGTAGGACTAAGCATTGGCAGGTCCCCCACAAGGTGGACCGACGATCTGGTGGCGGTCGCGGGAAGCCGCTGGATGCGAGCAGGGCAGGACCGGTCGTCATGGAGATCTTTAGGGGAAGCCTATGTCCAGCAGTGTTCGTCTTTCAGCAGATATGATGAATATCGTAATAGACAGATTGGTAAGTGAGTCAGTACCTATATGTATATAGACCAATAGATAACTAAACGTAGTGGTATCTCATAAAGGTCGGGGTCGCGATAAAGGTTCAATGCTGGTTCGAAATAATATGAGTAAGTTAGTCACGGAACACTACAAACAAAATAATGTCCCTAGCTTCATTTTACAGGCTGTAAAAAAACGGACGATGATCCTTCTACGGGACGATTTTACATCACCAATATATTGTTCACTTCCTTTTTAAGCTAAAACTACTTTTTTTTGGAAAAAGTATTTTTGAATATTTTAAACTATATATTGTAAAATCTCCTTTAGAAGGATCATTGTACTTTTTTTACACCCTGTATTTATTTTTATGTAACAAGTGAGCAAACGAGCAAGTGGGCCACCTGATTGTTATTAGTCACCACTGCAAGGTGTGGTAATTCTTCAGAAGGACTTTGCACAAAGCCCTACCACCATCTGAAATAATGAAATCAAGACAGAGCTATGCGTGAGAGCAGGACGGAGCGATACGTGTCTCTGTCGCTCCAATATCTTACGCATCGCTCCGTCCTGCAACAAAACTGCTGGCATTACAATTTTGCACCCTGTGTGCCAAATAGTACCAACCCATCTCTACCCGTGGGTGTCGTAAGAGGCGACAAAGGGTTAATGAACCAGAGGATGGGCAGTAGCATCCTTACATACATACATAATGTCACGCCTTGTTCCCGTCAAGGTAGGCAGAGACCACAGTTCTCCACCTGCTACGATCTTGACATACTTCCCTTGCTTCCTGCTTTCCTTCCTTGCTTTCATGCTCGTCGGTTTAGGGTACTTTTAACCTGGCCTTTATTCAGAACGTCCTGAATTTGGTCCTGGTACGTTCGCCGAGGCCTTCCCCTTCCAACGTTTCCATTCACTCTCGCCTTGTAGATCTCTTTCGTCAATCTTCCTTCATTCATCCTCTCTACATGACCAAACCATCTCAGCATCCCTTTCTCAATTTTAGTCACTACGTCTTCTTTTACGCCACAACGTTCTCTTATCACACTATTTCAAATCCTGTCACTCAATTTCACACCAGTCATACTCCTCAACGCTCTCATTTCATCATCCATCCTTCTGTGTATCGTATCATCTTACATACTTCGGTCACCAACAACCGCGGTCCATGGTGCCAGCTCTAACGCTAACAGGTGTGGTGAATATGGTACTTCTTCTTCCATATTGTTTCAGCAAAAGCTGGAATTTTGGAGGGAGTTCCCTGTCCTATAGTGGACGTTTCATGGGATGTCATGATGATGATGTTATTTTGGTAAGTGGGACTGGGCAAGCCACGTAAGCCGCATGCACCCTGAACGGTGGGCAAAGATCGTCACTCAGTGGTTACCCGGACGAACTACGTCACAGGAGACGACCCCGCAAAAGATGGAGTGACGATCTAATCGCCTTCTGCCGGGGCTGGTTGGAGCTTGTACAGGATCGTGGAAGAAAGAGGGAGGCTTTTGCCCAGCAGTGGAACACAATAGGCTAGGAATAATAATGATAATAACAATATGGCTATGAACAAGTTATCCCGAACGGTAGGTACCAGCTGAGTTTAAGGACCCCTGTCCAAATATACAGAAGAAAATCTGAACAACTTTCCTAAAGAGTTAAGAAACAGCTCTATAAAGGTGTCGGGTAATATTGGCTACAGAACCCTAAAAAACTATAGTTTCGATGTACTCGTATGTCTGTTGGCCTAACGGCAAGTACTGTCGAATTCTGATAAAGTTTTCCTCAAAACAACATATTGGTGTCAAACAGTCATTATTACAATACTAGCAGAAGGTACCCAAGACTTCGTTCGCGTGGATTTCGGGCTAAAACAGAAAAATGTGAATGAACCGATTACTATGAAACAAAGATTAAAATAATAATAAATTTTATTTATTTAAGTTTCATAAGCTCATAGATAAAGAACATTTTAAAATATGCAAATTATTAAAGTTAGTATGTCAAAAAATATAAAAAATAACTTAAGTTTATTTAACAAGATACATAAACGAAACTATTATTACCACGCACACAGTCAAAATAATGTTACTTAATTAAAATTAAAGCATGACAAGGTATGCTATAAAGTTGTGCGTAGCAGTAGTGTTACGTAGACACGATTTACAATTTCATCAACTTTTTTCCCAGGTACTAGTTAGGTACATAGCTCTCAATTTTTGATAGGAGCCAATTCTTTAATTTCAAAAAATTTCCATGGAATAGAATTTCCATTTTGATAGGAGCCAATTCTTGAATTAAAAAAAAAATTCATAGAAAATTCAAGAATTGGCTCCTATCAACAATTGAGAGCTATGTAGCTAACTAGTACCTACCTGGAAAAATTTTGGTGAAATTGTAAATCAATTTTTGATAGGAGCCGATTCTTGAATTTCAAAAAATTTCCATAAAATATTCAAGAATTGGCTCCTATCAAAAATTGAGAGCTATGTACCTAACTAGTACCTGGTAAAATTTGGTGCAATTTGGTGAATTTGGCGATATAAGACTATAAGGGGCCGGAATATTAGTCTAATGGGAAGGACCGTTTATTTCCACTGTTTTAGGGTTCTGTACTTCAAGAGGGAAAAAACGAAACCCTTATAGTTATACGAACATTATTAGTAGCATAGATAAAAGCGTTAACACTAAAAATGGGTTTTGGGTAAAAATATCACGTGAGATTATGGGGAGGGGGAGGGAAGGGGGTCGAGCCAAATCTCACGCCATCTTACCAAGGGGGGTGCGAGGGTCAAAAAATCGCCAAAATCGCCCCATGTAATTAATGGACGCCCCCTCAGCGGCTCGAATTCCGTAAGGAAGAAGTATGACGAGACTCCTTACAGTTTTGTTTTCTGTGCAAACCTCACTCCTCTTCCTCACCTCCTGGGACCTTGGGCCCCTATTGCCCGTGGTCCACCTGCGGATCAGTGATCAGATCAGACCACAGAAAGCAAAATTGTACCAAAGTATGTAGCATTAAAAGCGAATTTACTATGGAACATTTTGGACCAACAACTGCAAGTTATAAATATATGGTTGAGTGATGTTACACACCAGCCCAACGAACACGAATGACATTTCAGCGTAGGCCACCATTCGTTCGTTGGTACAGATCGGTTATATTAACTTCAATGTGTGACGGTTATTTTCTGCGCATGGATACCAAAAGAGCATTAAAACCGTTTTTTTATGTCAATAAATTCCAATAATCTATATATATAAAAGAAGAAGGCGACTGACTCACTGACTGACATATCAACCAAACCGCTGGGTCTAGAGATTCCAAATTTGGCAGGTAGGTTCCTTATGAGGCCATGGGGAAAGGGTCTTACAAAATTCCACCCCTAAGGGGGTAAAATAGGGGATGAAAGTTTGTATGAAAGTCCGTCAGTTTTGAAGTTAGGATCTTCAAAATTTGTATTTAGGCTGACGACTAAAAACTAAAATTTACGTTTCTCAGGGTTTTTGAAAATTCTACACCCTAAGAGGTGAAAAGGGGGATGAAGTTGAAAATACTTTATTTTCAAAGTAAAATCCACTAAATTTATTGATTAGGCATTAGGGTTGTAATTCTGTAGAACGTACATCAATGTTATTGAAATTTCACCCCAAATTCAACTCTTAAAAGGGAGAAATGGGATGAAAAAGTCTAAAAACCAATATGGACATCGTTTGTGTGGTTTATCGGGTCGCTGATTACGAAATCTACAACAATTTTGAAATCCAACGTGGTGGACGTGAAATACCATCATCCCCTGGGGATGGGGTTGAGGTGCGATAGGGTTGCAATGTCTAAAAATCAATATGGGTGTCGTTTGTATGGTTTATCGGGTCGCTGATTACAAAAACTCCAACCATTTTGAAACCCAACGTGGTGGACGTGAAATACCATCATCCCTTGGGGATGGGGTTGGGGTGAGATAGGTTTAAAATGTCTAAAAATCGATATGAGTGTCGGTTGTATGTTTATATAAGGATAGGGATAGCGATTAAGATGGCATTTTTAAATATGTAGTAAGATAGCATTCAACTTGAATAGTAATAGTAATAGGAAAAGCGTTCCACAAAATATGTTTCAGTTAAGTTCGAGTTCGGACGAAGTCGCGGGTAACAGCTAGTAATTAATAACATTCAAATTACATCAAAATTACAATAAAAATAGCTATGCATTATTTTGACAGCTCATAATATCTTGTTGAGGTTCTTACACACCAGCCCAACGAACACTAACGAAGAACATTCGGCACCGCACTTAAGGCTGCACTCCGCGCACACTAGCGCCCTCATCAGAATTTAATTAATTTCTTTGAATTGGAGACCAAAATGAAAAATTGAAGAACGGCTAATTGTTCTTTGTCAGGATAGCGTTATTTTAAACTATTACAATTAGCTTTATGTTATCTTGTTTATTCAAAATCCTTAAAACGGAAATTGGTAGCCACCGCGTTCCGTTCAAAGGATTTTGAATAAACAAGATTATATAAAGCTTATTGTAATAGTTTAAAATAACGCTATCCTGACAAAGAACAATTAGCCGTTCTTCAATTTTTCATTTTGGTCTCCAATTCAAAGAAATAAATTAAATTCTGATGAGGGCGCTAGTGTGCGCGGAGTGCAGTCTTAAAATATTCTGTTGCACCGCAAGTTCGATCACGTCATAGAATGCTGCAATGGATGTGTGGCGTTACTAGTTTAGATCATATCCGTATCGAGCATATTGGTGGCAGTATTGGAGTCCGTGATTTAGCGCATATAAGCTGCAGAAAAGCCGCATCCGACTGTTCGGTCACATTAGCTGTAGGTCGACAGACTACATCAGGAACAGATGCCTTGCACTCACTTTACAAGGTCCTAAAATATGTGGCAAACCCAAGAAGCGTCGCATGAGCGTGGGGAAGGCTGACATAAGGGAGAACAATGTCATCACGAAGAATGAGAAAGACAGGGCAAAGTGGAGAAGATTAAGTTGGATAGTGGACCCTGGCTGGGATAGCGCTAGGCAGAATAAGAAGAACGTCAAAGTAGTAGCGAAGGTGGTAGGGCTTTTGAGCAAAGTCCGTCCAGGGATGTACCACCCTCTTGCTTTTTTCAGCCATGAAGCAGCAGTGTTCGCACTACTGTGTTTCGGTTTGAAGGGCAAGGGAGCCAGGGAAATTACTGGCACATGAGACACACCATCTTAGTTTTCAGGGTAGGCAATGCGCTTTGCTGTCTTGTTAGTGTCAATTATGCTACTAACTAATAAGACAGTGGGCGTTATGGGCCGTGGTGACCACTTACCATCAGGTGGCCCCACAAGCTCGCTTTCTTACTTTTTACATAAAAAAAGTGTTTTAAGGAATTTCAACTGCTCTTTTTTTTCAAGTGAAGCGTTTTCTGTGCTTTATAAAGCTCTTTAATCCGTTGCCTTCGGTTTCCATCTAGTAAGTCTAAAGTCTCGACAATGCCAACAAGACAATATACATTCGTTGACGTTTGTTAGCTTAGTCTGTACGCGCCGTTACACACCTTACCAACTGTATAACCATGACCTTACTCAAGTAGCCGAATTGTCCGGTCAGTGTCACTTGCACGATAACTTACGATAAGATAAAAAGAATTCGATGAATTACGTACTTTGTCATGGTTATCGACAATTTCGGCACTTGCATGATGAGACTGTTCATCTTTTGACGACATTTGGAATTGAGAGTGCTTTTAATTTTGTATAAGTAAATGGCAATGGTCCACTACAGGACAGGGAGCTCCCTCCAGAATTCTAACTGTTGCTGGAAAAATGTAGAGGGGAAGTACCATAGTCACCTCGCTTCTTAGCGTTACGGCTGGCACCATGGACCGCGGTTTGTAGGTGACCGCAGTATGTAAGATGTAAGATACAATGGAGGATGCTGCTGCCCATCCTCCAGTTAACCCTTAGTCGCTTCTTTCTACACCCACGGGTATGTAAGGGTTGGTACTATTAACTTGACCTTTCGTACATTTTAATTTCCTTTTTAACCCTCGTTCAAATATTTGCATCAAGCGTCATTAAAGTTAAAGCTCCTTAAAATCTGTTCCTTTTCTGTTTTGATGATGTAGAACGTGACACCAATATATTTTGACCCAATAGTTTTGATGGAGCTTTAACTCAAAGGAAGCTTTTTGCAACCATTTTTAGGTTATTAAAAATACTTTTGTTAGTGCTCCAATTAAATAAACTCAATGATAATAGCTTTTTGAATAAAAAACATATCTTTGGCGATAATTAGGTAGCGATATATTTTCAAAATCACCTAAGTCAACTTACGGCAAATAAATTTTCTAAAAATCAATTTCTCCCTTGAAGAAAGCCAAACCTAGTCTCAACTACTGTCTAATTGGATTGTAAAACGAAAATCTTATTTTGTATGATACCATATTTATGACGTCATAGATATGTAGGTATAGTCTTTTACGAGATTTATTTAAACAATATTTATTATATAAATTTAAAACTGCACGCAAAATTTCAAATGGTTACTTTTTAGTAGTTTTGCAGGTCTCTCTTTTTAGATGCAAATAATATTTTATTTAGTTTAAAAATAATCAAAATGTTCTTCATTCGTTGTAGGATTCACAAAACAAGTGGCGCCATGTGGGGAAAAAGGAGAAGCGAATATAAAAAACCCACGAGCTCTTCGACCCAGGCATCATCTATATTCCCAAACTCGTTACATTACATTACTCCCAAAATCCCTTTGAAAGTAAAAACTTTCATTCAGACTCAAAATATCCACTCACATAATGTAGGTATGCATTAAATAAACTCAGATCACAGAGCAAAAACCACTATGTAGCATAAATATTATACTAAATTAAATTTTACTTAATTTTATCATAAAAATTATTTCGAAAACATAATTTATATATTTTTTTAAAATGGTGATTTATTTCAATTATTATACCTATGTATTTAAATAAAAAATAATAAATACTTTAAAATTTGTTTTTATTGTAGGTATCTGGCATTCGGAAATAAGGTTATTTTATTATTATATAGCTTGTTACGGAAATGTATGATAATAATAAGAACCTTTCTCAAGGAACATAGGTCATAGAACAAAATAAATTTTTGACCTCCCATAGAAACTACATCAGCTCATAGCAACAGCATCCAGATGCAAAACAGTAACAGCATCCTGAAGACCGTGGCTACAAGGTTTGATAGTCCAATTTTAAAACACTGGGTGGGTGTTATTGTGGGAGACCGTGTAAGTAAACAGTTTAATTCAATCGATTAATTTAAATTTAATTTTATCTAAACGTGAGATATGATAATAATTTTAAATTTTATTTTTTCAATAAATTTATAAATTTTATTGTTAATCGAATAAAATAGAATTAATTTTATGGACCCTGTCTGAAATAAATAAAAATAATAATAGTGCATTTTGCATGGGAGGTCAAATTTGATTACTCGTATTTCGACCTATGTTCCTTGGGAAAAGTTGTTCAGTTTCATGGGCAAATTCACACCCTTCAGTATTATCACACCTTTCTTTACATTTCTTATATTTTCTTCACATATTGTTAAAAAATGATACCAATCTGATGGATTATTATATTCCAAGATTGTCATTTTTACTGCATGTAATAAAAAATACATTTCGTGTTCCATGTCTACAGTCTTTCTATGTCGCGCTCATACATGCTCATACATAACCATAACTGACCTTATCCAATATATTGCAGCGTGGCCGAATACCGGTCATCAACCCTTGGCTGGCCGAACACCAATCGGCTATGTTCGGCAAGGATCGGCGAAAAAAGCAACGTCACGTCACTTTCGCCCGACGAAAACGAATTGGGAAGCTGAAGCTTAATTTTACTTTGAAGGAAATACAGCAGTTTATGTGGATGACTTTTTATTCGATTGTAGCAATGATGATGATGTGGTAAAAACTAATTGTTACTTAGTCGAAGCACCTTATATGCTTAAAACTTGGACTTTAAATGATTAAAACTTGGACTTTAAATATAACCTACTTGTATAATTATTTAATATATTCGTAAAAAAGTTCGATGATTCTTCTAAGGGTTGATTCTATCTGCATCACTAATAGATTGTAAAAAAATTACAATAATTTTGATTTTAAAATAAGGACAAGTTTTTTTAGATATTCGATAGGCAATGGTACATATCGACATACAAATTCGGTTTAATTATTTTATTAAAAAAAAACTAGATGTTTCACCTAAAACAATTTCTACATTTTGTGTTTATATTATACGAGAACGTAGGAGAGACATTATAAGACAAAACAGAATAATAACATCCGGGCAATCTGCGAGCTGTCTGTCTTTGAAAGACATTAAGTCTTTTTATCTCATGGTAGGTAGATGGGTACCTCGACAACCGAGCAATACGCGTCTCAAAATAATCTAAGATCAAAGCAGACCAATGGAGAAAATTGTGCTATTGTCTTTTTCTAAAGCAATACTTGAAAACAACAAGAAAACTATTTTTTCGCAAATCAGACCGAAATCGATTTTTAAACACATTCCTGTAATTTTTAAACATTATTTTGTCGTTTTGATTTTTTTAATTACAAAAAGATCCCCGGAGGATTTTATACTGACCAATCGCACTGATGTTTGTTTTTATTCTTTTATTTTATTTAAAGTTTTGCAAAAACTGCCATAGTCGCTACTGTAAAATATTACCTCATCGTTGATTTTACTTTGATTGTGATTTACTTAACTGAAAATATTTTTTTAAATATAATTAAATAAAAAAATTTATTAATATTATTATCAAATAATATTATAATTTTTTTTATATTTTTTTCTTAAGTAAAATAAAAAAAAAAAAATATTAATCATAATAATTATATTATTGATATATAACTTAAAAAAATAACCTTCCAATATCAATAAGTCTCATCTATCGTAAGTAAGTAGATACATAGTACCTGGAGGTACTGTAGATATTTTAAAGATAGGTTTTTAATACAACTTGTTGACATCATCTTTGCAGAGAATCAAATTGTAAAGAGAAAGTTATTATCACGAATGACTGAGCACTTAGGTCATAAGCAGAAATGTAGCCGAGACCTTAGCAGTAAAACCTAAGGCCCCTCAATGCCAAGGGTCCATGTAGGACACGAATATAATAGACAATGGGTTTCCATTGTCACCTCAAATCGTAGGGTTTTTAAATAATAACAAATGTCTGTGGTGAGTCAGTTGTTAACTATCCTATGTCTGTAACAGATATAAAATTACTTGGACACAGTGTTACGAGTTACGTAGGCACGGTTGGTTATTGCAGTCGCATCAGAGTGAACTTTAGTTTAAGCCCGCGCGAATGTCATCCAGAGTCAGTGTAGCCACAGTTCCGTGCACGCATGCACGATCTATGCAACGCAAACGCGAACGCGCGCTCCAACAAATCCATCAAACCACACTAACCTCAAAACTGTGGGATTAGAAAATCCAGTGACAGTTCCAATTTTCGAATTTAGAATGTGAAATGGCCGCAAAACACTGGCAGGCGGGAAAGAGACGCTTGCCCCTCCCCGCGCTGCTATTTCGGTGACGTCGTCGTCGAGTGCATAGCGAAATAAAATAATGAAAAGTGGCATTCAGTAAATTCGTTGTGTTTACGCGCGTTGCTAGTTTATTCGGTTATCGCGAACGTTCAGCATCTCGCGAGCAAGTGCAAGTGGCGCCATCTGCTTGCCCTATATCCGCCATAGTACACATGGTTGTAATTCATGGATCTGTCAAAACAATAACCTGTAGTGCTTTTGTGACGATGTGCGGAGATGTGCGTTTTCGGCGAGGGGAAACTGCCGCTGGATCGTGAGCTGGAAAATTGAGGTAGCGGTGTTTTTAAATCTACGACAAAGTTTAGTTGCGCGCGAGCGGCGATCGCACGCGCCTCGCGCAAACGAAAATCCACGAAAATCCTTCGAAGGGACGCGCGAGACTTTTCGAATTCCGAATCCGGAACACGAGTGGACCGATCGGAAGCCCCGAATTCGAGGGCCATGGGATTGAAAACGTAGCGTAGCTACGGTCTTAGTAAAACTTTTTTTCACTTGCTCAATTTTGTGATTTAGACTAGACTTCTAGTGCCTTCGTACAAACTAAAATTGTGATTAATATAGTGCAAAAGACATAGTAAATAAGTGATAGTAAACTATATTTTTTTTTATTTTGAAATATGTTGAACATTTGATGGACAGAAGCTGCATGAACTTCCATCGGTAAGTTTTTTATCAACTTTTTTCCTGTCATCTCAGATTCTTATTGCATCAAAACGTCAGTCTTAATCTATGAACTTGATTGCATTGGTGTGAAGTTGGCCGCACGTCAGTGCATTCCTACAGTGCGCGTTCAATAGCACCAATGTTGCTCGTAACTGCACTTGTTACGTATATCCACACACGCGATTATCACCTTTATTTGTGTTTAACTTGGTTTATTTTCTTTTGTAGACTTATTGTATAGAAGTGGGTTAAAGAACTTTTGGGATACACTTTTTTTGCTTCACATTCGTGGTTTTGCAGCACCTTGCCTTGTAGACCAATGGCCTTCGTCCTATCATGAACGGGCTATGTATAGGCCCTAATCTAACTAGTTTCTAGGTTCGCATGTTGTCAATACTTAAGTTTAGTTTGTACTTAGCATCATAATTAGATATTTACCGTCATGAGAATTTCAAATTAGACGTTTTCTTTATGAACTTCTTTATAATTATTACCCAATACTAAAAAAAATATATTTTGCCAATATATGGAGAAAATTATGGCCATTTCAAAAACATTTAAAAAAAATGCATACAATTACCTATTTATCTAACTACAATAAATTACCGACACAAAAAAAACTAAATGAATACCAAAGAAACGATATTTATATTAGCCTATGTGATGAATTAAAACAAAAGATAGATATAAAATAAATAATAAAAACCGGCCAAGTGCGAGTCGGACTCGCGCACTGAGGGTTCCGTACCACCCCATAAACATAATTGTATTATTTGAAATTTCAGTAAGTTAATGTGCTAGATTTTTTGAGTCCGACACGTGCTTGACCAAATTTTATTATTTGTTGTTATTTTATAGCTTAAGCACTATAAACATGCTATAAACATACCAATTTTCAAGTTTGTAAGTGTTCCCGTTTTTAAAATAGAACTAAAACAAAAATCGCCTCTGCGACCATCCAACTTGACCCCTCTCTTACCTATATATGAATGTTCTTGAAACGGGAGCTCACCACAATTGGTTATCATCAGTTGTGAAAAAAGTTGTAATATTTAATGATTTCAAACTTTTCCCATTATTTGTACTGTGAGACCTAGCTTCTTGCCAAATTTCATAATTTTAGGTCAACGGGAACCTGTAGGTTTTGCATTTTTGAAAAAATGTATGGAGATGATTACATAAAATGCCATATCTTTTGATTGCGTCGTTGTAAAAAATTGAAATTTTCAGATCTTCTGTGGTTCATAGATCCTAATATATGGTATTAATTTCAACCTGATACCTCTACCCGTTCGTGAGATAAAGGGTCTTGACAGACAGACAGACAGACAGACGGACAACAAAGTGATCCTATAAGGGTTCCGTTTTTTTCTTTTGAGGTACGGAACCTTAAAAAATAGAGGAATCAGAAAAATAACGAATATGTAGGTAGAAGTTGATATTATTATAAAGTAAGATTTTGTTTAGTTGCTCTGTGAAAGCCGTGAAATTTTAGGATGTGCCGGTAAATCTTGATATAGGTAGGTTAGGTGCCTTCGTAACCTAACCAATATTTATCAGTAACATTAAAGATAGTAGGCTTAATTAGATAAAAGGTCTTTAGAGCTATGAAATTGCCGAAAATTCCTATTAATAATTCTTTAGCTATTTTCATTATAAGTTTTATTTGAAAGTTGATTTTAAAGTTTTAAATTAACGCATCAAATATTTTTATATTTTTGTTTGATATCTTAAATAAAGGTTCTATTTTTTTGTCTTAAATGTCATCCACTTACATCATTAGATTTGTTTTATTTTATTCGAAACTTAAATTTAAAAAAATATATTCTTTATTTTTCTCCTACAATAAAGTACAGTTACATAATAAATAGCTATACAAATCTTAATTAAAAGTTACCGTCAGTTTAATATAGACACCAAAAGTGTATAAAATTTAGATTTGTTATTAATAAAACTTCAAACGTGCTAGCTCTAAAAAATAAGTTAATTTAAGATTCTCCATACAAAAGGGCCATTTTAAAGGTAGGTAAATACCTAATATCGTATCTCTTCTGTATATATAATTGGATGATTATGCCAAATATTTAAAAAAATTACGGCAGAAAGTTATTTTCAATAAATATTCCAAAAAATATATAAATTAAATTTCGATAAGAATTCCCACCAAATAACTAATGACATTGTTTGAAACTAAGGAAAATATTGCCGAAATTATAAGATGTAGGCATGTTATTAAACACAAAATCGATAATAATATCAGTGCAACTTCAGATAAACTTACTTTCATTTATCGCGCGTAACATTGAATAAGTATTGGAAAATATATTTTTTTCTTACATATTATAACTTTTTGTAAGCGTTCAGGACCACTAGTATGTACCACTGGATTTGTACCACTTGTGGTACATTTAGACAAAGTTGTCCCATTATACTCCAGTAAAATTACGAGAGATTGTATGGCGAAACGGAAATAATTGATAATAGCCGTGATTCTTTTTCAGATCGATAGATTATATTTCTGTGTAAAGCTTTTTAATGGAATCCACCTAAATTTACTTCATTTATTTATTTATTTTGCCGTCCAAACATTAAAAAAATATGGAATTTCGAAAAAAAATGTTAATAGATTATTTTTTTTATTTACGGCTTGCTATATATTCAGAATTTCATATTATACATGAATCTACCTAAAAATATAAGCTTTTTTGTATTGTTTAACTTTTATAGCACGAAATTTAAATACAGCTTATCTTCGCAACCAAAATAGTAATAGATCCGTTTTGCTTTCTAATAATTTAAATAGTGCTATATAATCACATTTTTGCCAAATCCAACATAAATGTTTACAAAATCATTGTAAACCAGCGATTACAAAAAACTTTTTTTTTATTTAGTATGGCATTTTTGTGAATATATATAAGAATCACTTACAGTTAAAAAGGTTGAGTTTAGCTCAGTTTATTGCTATTATTTTACCTCGACTTTATTGGCCCTTATATGTAAAAATAAGTGGAGATTTTATATTTTGAAATAAATTGATATTTTTAAATATATTTATGGTGGATTTTGATGCCTATATGTAAAGTATACGTTTATCTATGATATAAAGTATATAATTGTCTATTACTATTTTTGCCTTAGCTGTCATTCGAAAAAAATATTCCGCTTTAAATTTTAGGTGGATTCGTAAATATTGCGTCTTAACATCATATTTAAATACGATATACACAAAAAAGTAGCTATTAGCATTTAATGTTTTGCAAAACCGTATTTTTACTGGACTATTAGTACATACCACTAATAGACAATATGTTTATCCCCCGGAACCTACTTCATTTCCTGGAGGCCAATTCTTGGAAGTCACCGGGTGATATAATATCCTTTTTGAGACTTTAAAAATTTAAATTTACCCTGTAAGTCCATGAAGACAAAATTAATTGTAACAAATATAACAAATATAATTCTGATAAGTACCTACTTCTCCTTCTTCTTCTATAATCCTTCTTCTATTTTCTTTTTCTTCTTTTCTTCTTAATCCTGTCTTTTTTAACTTCTACACGTTATGAAGTATACCATACATTTGAATTATAATAAATCATGTAAATATTTACACCTAAAAAAATAATAAATTAAAACTTGTAAATAAATAAAATTAAATCATTCAGTATAAATTAATAAATAACCGATTTTTAAAACTTTTCAGCAAAATCTGTCAATATAAATAAATAAATATTAATATTGAAAGATTTACAGTCATAAAATTCTTTGCATTAAAGCATTTTCAAAATCAAGACAAATGATTTATTTTAAATAAATATTATAATTGGGTAGTAATAATAAAGTATTAGTTGCTCAGTTTTTAACGTTGTTTATAGTTGTAGTTCGACTAAATAGTCAAATTCGCTAAACGAACAAATAACATTATTTGATGATAATAAAATTGAGTAATAAAATTATTTTAGTAACGAGGAAAACGTCGAAATGAATGTCTCAGAACTAATGAGTATCCTATAAGTACCTAACCGAATGACACACAATTTTATTTTTCATTAATATTTTTTTTTTAAGTTCATATGCTCTTGACCTCAATCTATCCTTGAGAGGTCGTATAGGTATAGAACGCGCTCACTATAAAAAACCGGCCAAGTGCGAGTCGGACTCGCGCCCTAAGGGTTCCGTACTTATCTACCATATGATATACTAAAAGCTTTTGCTCTTTGATTTTAAAAACTTAGCGACCATCCAACTTGACCTTTATAGTAAAGTTCTTGACACGGGAGCTCACCTTAATTGGTTACTATTAGTTGTGAGAAAAACTGAAATATTAATTGATTTTAGACTTTTCCCTTTATTTGTACTGTGAGACCTAGCTTCTTGACAAATTTCATAATTTTAGGTCAACGGGAAGTACCCTGTAGGTTTTGCTTTTTTGCATAAATGTATGGAGATGAGGACATAAAAAGCCATATCTTTTGATTGCGTTGTTGTAAAAAAAAAAAATTTTCAGATCTTGTGTGGTTTATGGACCTTAAAATTCGTTATCAATTTCAACCTGATACCTCTTCTCGTTTGTGAGAAAAAGGGTCTTGAACGACAGACAGACAGACAGACAGACAGACGGAAAATAAAGTGATCCTATATGGGTTCCGTTTTTTTATTTTGAGGTACGGAACCCTAAAAACCGGCCAAATGCTAGTCGGACTCGCGCCCTAAGGGTTCCGTACTTATCAACCATATGATATACTAAAAGCTTTTGCTCTTTGATTTTAAAAACTTAGCGACCATCCAACTTGACCCCTCCTTTATAGAAAAGTTCTTGACACGGGACCTCACCTTAATTGGTTACTATTAGTTGTGAGAAACATTGAAATATTTAATGATTTTAGACTTTTCCCTTTATTTGTACTGTGAGACCTAGCTTCTTGCCAAATTTCATAATTTTAGGTCCACGGGAAGTACCCTGTAGGTTTTGCTTTTTTGCATAAATGTATGGAGATGAGGACATAAAATGCCATATCTTTTGATTGCGTCGTTATAAAAAATTTAAATTTTCAGATCTTGTGTGGTTTATGGACTTTAATATTCGTTATCAATTTCAACCTAATACCTCTTCTCGTTCGTGAGAAAAAGGGTCTTGACAGACAGACAGACGGACAACAAATTGATCCTATAAGGGTTCAGTTTTTTTATTTTGTGGTACGGAACCCTAAAAAGCATCTTTTTTGCTCGTTGGCAAAGAATATAGTAATAGTACTATCACGTAAAATGGACACTCTCCGCAATCCACCCCGCACACCCCCGCGCACCCGGCAGCGAGATTCTCGTGGTCCTCCTGAGGGTCTTTTGTATTGAATATGCGGGACTAGGCGACCTTCCAATTCCAAATTTAATACTATAAAATAAAGTAAAAAAGTGTTTATGATAAATTATTCTCTGAAAGAGCAGAATTACACATATTCTCAATTTTTGGCTAAAATGCAGTTAGCAGTTTTTAGATTGAGCTGACATTTGAAAAATTGGCCTAGATAATTTTGCGGGAAGTCTTCGCGATGTTTGCTGATTTCACTCTAAAACTAGTTCAAATGAAATTGTGATGATGTTGCATAAGTATAAGTTCGAGACCAGTTGAATATCAGCATGCTTTATGAGATATTAAAAATAAAAAAAAAACAATGCAACTCTTCCCTAGACCTCTGGTCCAAAATTAGAAAAGGTATGAAAATTCGCACTAATCAAAGTGTAATCCGACCTTAAGACAGCGTAGTGACAAAAGTCGCACTGTGAGTGTCAAGCTTGACCTGCTCTAGACTGTACAGCTGCAAGAGTACTTTAAGTCAAAGAACGTCTCGACAAAGGGACTCCCAAAAAACGAGTGTCAAAGGTAAAGGTACTCAGACATTGCTTGGAGCCCACTTAAGAACTCTGCTACTAGCTGAAATGGAACGTGAGATGTACCAACAACGTTACATAGTTTAAATTAGGCATATGTTCAGCAGTGAAAACTAAAGAAAAATCTTTTAGAAAAATGGTCAAGTGCGATTCGGAGCGCTTCTATCAACGGCTTAACGTGCCTTCCGAAGCACGGAAACGCTCTAGTTTTTGTGACACTAGCGGTCACCCATCCGGTTTCTGACCATTGCCAGGGTTGCTTAACTTTAGTGATCGGAAAGAAAGAGCAACTACCACTCGGCCTCGAGCGCTTCTAGGAGCGTTGTTATTTCCGTGGTGACTATCGATTATTAGCCCCACGGCTGTCCATCCGAATTGCAGCTTGAAATATTAAAGACCACGGTTTGGACATTTTCTTGCTGGTCGATATTTTGACCGGCATAGCCTAAGATCACGCTATCAAATTCTGCTCACTAAAGTGTTTTTTTTTTTCATCAAAATGCGGTACATATTACAGGGTCATTCATCTCATGCATTTAATACATTATTTAATAGCAATTATGTCGCAAGTATCATCATCATAACATCCCATGAAACGTCCACTGTAGGACAGGAGACAGCTCCTTTCTGAATTCTTGCAAAAACGCGTCCGTGGTATAATTTTAAATTTAAGTCAAGTACCATAGTCACCACGTTTGCGATAGCGTTGCGGCTGGCACCACGGACCTTGAAACTTCAATTATACAGGGTGTTAATTTGATTGCGTGCCATAGCTTAGGGGGTGGTTCAGAAACGATAAAGGAACTCAAAAAAAATATAAAAAAAATCCTACTTAAAAAAATTAAACTCCATTGAAACTAAACTAACGCGGCGGGCAATGACCCGGAGCACCGCGCTATCAAAAGCGCGCGAAAGAGTTTCGGTTATGTATGTGCCTACCTTATCCACTGATTCTCGCGCCAGGCGCTGGCACGGTGATAGCGCGGCGGTGCTCCGCGTTAGTTAAGTTTCAATGGAGTTTTAGTTTTTTTTTCAGAAGGATTTTTTTTGATATTTTTTTTGTGTTCCTTTATCGTAACTGAAGCACCCCTTAAGCTATGGCACGCAATTAAATTAACACCCTGTATAATGGCTTTTTTTTCGCGGAAAAGAATCTCATAGACACAAATCAAAATATATCACAAATAAAACAATAGCTATAATGTTAAAAGTAATAACCTATGTTAATAATGTTCTAATTATTTGTTTTTCAAATTATTTTAAGCTTTCTGCGTGCTGTCAAAACCAGTTTGTGACATATGCAATAAACCTAATCTATACCGTTATAAAACCTTTATCTTATTTAACCTTTATTGTATAGTGGTATCGTTTTCTGAACACTTTTCACATATGCCTACCTTTATCTAACCTTTATTTATTTCGGCTTTTTTTAGCTCCTTTACCGGTTATTTCCCAATAACTGTACCGTTATTAAATTGATATTTTACATATTTGGGTAGGTAGCACTATATAATATTTCGATACCACTTGATTTCTGTATCGGAATAATAATCATACCGAAATAATCAGAAGTATGATACCGCAATAACGATATCGATAGAAAATGTAATACCGTTCTATTAAACTATCACAATTTTGCGGTTATTCAGTACCTGGTTTGCTTGCCCGATTTCAATTTTTGACTTTTGTGTATTTTGTGATTTAATGCATAATCCTTAATGCTTTACGAGGGGAGAGAGCTTCAACGACATTAAAATTTCCTAGGGGAGCACAAACACACAAAAAACTAATGTATACGACCAAACGACTAAGCATCCAGGCTAACACTATTTAAAAAAAAACCGGCCAAGTGCGAGTCGGACTCGCGCACTGAGGGTTCCGTACCACCACATAATCATAATTGTATTAGTTGAAATTTCAGTAAGTTAATGTGCTACATTTTTTGAGTCCGACACGCGCTTGACCAAATTTTATTATTTGTTGTTATTTTATAGGTTTTATATGCACTATAAACATACCAATTTTCAAGTTTTTAAGTGTTCCCGTTTTTAAATAGAACTAAAACAAAAATCGCCTCAACGACCATCCAACTTGACCCCTCTCTTATAAGAATGTTCTTGAATTGGGAGCTCACCACAATTGGTTACCATTAGTTGTGAGAAAAGTTGTAATATTTAATGATTTCAGACTTTTCCCATTATTTGTACTATGAGACCTAGCTTCTTGCCAAATTTCATAATTTTAGGTCAACGGGAAGTATCCTGTAGGTTTTTCATTTTTGAATAAATGTATGGAGATGAGGACATAAAATGCCATATCTTTAGATTGCGTCGTTGTAAAAAATTTAAATTTTCAGATCTTCTGTGGTTCATGGATCCTAATATTTGTTATTAATTTCAACCTGATACCTCAACCCGTTAGTGAGATAAAGGGTCTTGACAGACAGACAGACGGACAACAAAGTGATTCTATAAGGGTTCCGTTTTTTTCTTTTGAGGTACGGAACCCTAAAAAAAGGCTAGACCGGCATGTGTAATGTAGAGTACAGAACTTTGCGGCGGGATCTTAGTCTAGTAACAAAGGGTTCGTGTCTGGGTAGTTTTTTTGCGGCTAATTTGGGGTTTTTTTTGTGGTGCACATTTGGGGTGGGTTACATGACATTCCTGTATTAGGGTGGGGCATGGACATTGCTTGAAAATACTGCTTTTACAAACCGTTTTGTTGTCAATAGTGGCAATAGAATGGGTAACTTTTTCTCGTTTTCTACCTATGTTTCTTCAACAAATAATTTTTTAAAGTAAATTACGTACCTACTTATTATTTGTAATTTATACAGTATTATTTAATTATCACCACGGAGCGATGCGTAAGATACTACAGAGATAGAATCACGTATCGCTCTGCAATATGCTGTAATACCTACTAATAAGTAAAAAAAAACAATTCTTGGGCCTTGTATCCCTCGTTCCGCTCAGGATTCTACTCTAGAATCCTTCGCTGCTTTCGGGATCCAACTTACTCCCTCGAAAGGAATTCCCTTTTTTTCACTTGTTGTGTAATCTACTATTTTCCCATCATGTTGCGGAAACCCCTAAAAATGTAAGTTACTACTTTTACATTACATCTACCAACCTTCAGCCGACACCTGCCACTTTTCAAAATGAAAAGTTGTTTATGTTTCGTGTCAGGCTGCTATGATTAATTTAGGAAGTGCAGCGGGTACTAACTAAGCTTCAACTTTGTACAGTTTTTAATTTTAGGGGACGTTCAGGTACTACGCGACAAAGGTTTACATCAGGTTAGGATACCTTTAAAAGTACGATACAGCGTATCGACTTTTAAATGTTCACAAATAAACAATTTTTGCTTAGAAACATGGGCAAATAAGTTTAATAATTAGTTGATTTTGATTATGAGAAATAAAAATTTTAAAGGTTTTCGACCTTTGTACCTTGTGTCAAGTTTTTCAGTTTCGTGGTTAAATATGTCTATCTACTTTTTAGAATAAAAGAAAGGGTATATCAATCATGAAAATTGTGATTCTGCCCATAAAACACCTTGAAAACCTCTTATAAAAAATGCGCTTTCAGCTGATTCAGTTTTGATGGAAGGTCAAAATTGTTTTGCGTATTTCTACCTATTACCTATGTTTCTTAGAAAATTTGTTCAGTGTCATGGGCAGATTCACATCCTTCAGGGTTCGTATACCCTTTTTGTTACACCCTGTATATTTTTCTTTTCACTTAGTTCTGATTGTAATATATTGTGTAACTTGGCACGAACAGCACCCACTCATCCTTTTATATAAATTTTTTGTAAAAATATATTAAGAAAGTAATGCTGGTTTTTGTTAGCTTTGTAGTCGCATAATATTTGGTTTAGTCACGGAAACAGTAATCGAACGAGCTGATGCACCACATTGAATCGAACCCGGAACCGCCACAAACAGCAGCTTTACTACCACTGCGCTATACAGGCCGCCCGTCGCATGAAAAATTGCGACGACGAAACATGCCATCAAGTTCTCTGGCTATTGTCATCGTTATATATCTTAGCTCCCATGCGACAGAAACAAAAAACTAGACAATCAGGTGGTAATTCCCCAAACAGATTTTTCCAAAGCTCTACCAGCTTTCTGACAGTGTTATATTTACCACCAGTTGCACAAAGTGCCTTTTTATAAAGTAAAACCTCCTTTTAATGTTGCTGACCCACTCTGTTTTTATAATGATAGTGACAGCAAACGATTTAAAGGAGGTTTAAATTTAAAGAAGCTTTGCGCAACAGACGTATAATATGACCGCGATATCTGTTCATTTGACAGCGTCACAGTATACAACCTCTTTGACACTTTCACAAATTGTTCCAATTTTAAACACCTATCGCGGTCATAGTTTAAACTTTTATTTGACAAACACGGTACATGATCTACCCCTCCCTTTAAAAAAGTTAACTGGTTCATGCTAGCCCCTCATCAGCGCTATCGGATAGATTTGGGGCACATTTGTGTGACTTTGTCGGTTTTTTATAACTTTTTAGTCGCATGATATTAGGTTTAGTCACGGAAGTGTCCTAGGAAAGACCTGAATTTCCCATTTTTTTTATAAAGTATTGTTTTATTTTTTATTATTTTACATTTTCAATATTCAACAATGAGTTACTTACGCTATCATTCATTCATTCGTTTATATCGTGTGCGTGGCAAGGTCGATGAACGACCTCACAAACCCTGGTGTCAGAGATATTGAGCCGCCAACGACCTCTACATGAATGAAGATACTCTTGGTACCAAGCCCATTGTTAATAGTAGCTTATCACATGGGCGCAACAGCTTAACGTTTTCTTCCCATGCCCATGTGGTACCGGCGAAGAATAGCATCAACTCTTACTTACCCGTGGGTGTCGTAAGAAGCGGCTAAGGGTTTAGCGGAGGACAACCATCAGCGTCATTATGTTTATCATACCATCTTACATACTGCGGTCCATGGTGCCAAGCGTTGTGACTGTGGTACATCCCTTCCAAAATGTACATCACCCACTTTTGCAGGGTTTGTGTAGGGAGCTCCCTATCCTGCAGTGGACGTCTCATGGGATGTTATGTTTTAATAATGATGATAGTAATGATTTTAAATCTTGATTACTGGACAAAAATACACATTTCCCTAAGAATCGTAAACGTCTCATGTCAGTCAATTCAGTCAAACGATTGACGTCTTTCATCATCCTTGAATCGCGTCGCGTTTGTTTGAGTGTAAACTGAGAGAGGCCGTTGGCGGCTCAATAATAAGTTATTAATCTGCCAACCCTGGTAGGTTTGTGAGGTTGGTCATCGACCTTGCAACAGACGATATGAACGAATGAGTGAATGATCATCCAGCATCGATTTGAATCATATGGTAATTAGACCCGGAACACTTATAACAAATAAAATAAACGATATTTTTCCTAAGGATTTTTTTCCTTTCTTTTTATGATTATCTTTTTACTTACTTATTTTATGCAAGTCCCATGAAACGACATTTAATCGCATTTGTGACTATTTAATGTATCTTTTACTAAAACATTAATACGACCCCTGAAAAAATGAAATAGCAATTTGACACACTGACACACTTAGCCATCAAATTCGATGATGCCACCTATGCAGTATTTAATTACTCATTTTTATCTATTACTAACTGTTACCCGCGACTTCGTCCGCGTGGATTTTATACAAAAACAGAACTCGAACTTAACTAAAACATATTTGCGGAACGCTTTTCCTTCTTGATCCCTACGTAAAAGATGCAATTGTACTTATCTAAGTTGAATACTATCTTACTACAAATTTATTATCTTTTGATTTTATTCAACTGGTAGGTAGTGCGGAATTTTCATTGTCAATCGTTATAGGCGAACTTAAAAAAGAACGCAATAGAGGGAGTGAATGGGTAGCGAGGAGGTATTCATAAAAGTCAAAAAAGTCCCTATTCCTCCCTATATATCCTTTTCTATCCCTCCCCCCCTCCACATCCCCCCTTTCGTCTCCCCCTCTCTCTTCCCCTCCCCCTCCTTCTCCCCCTCCCACTTCCATTCCCTCTCCCTCGCCCCTTCCCCCTCCCTCTCCCTCTGCCCCCTCCCTTTCCCTCCCCACCTCCCTTTTCCCTCCCTCTTTCCCTCCTTTTCCCTCCCCCTCCCTATGCCCCCATCCCTCACACACCCACTATCTCCCTCCCTTCCCCTCCCTCCCTTCCCCTCCCTCTCCCCCCCCCCTTCTCCCTCTTCATTTCCCACCCTTTTCCTCCTCCATCTGACCCCTCTCCCCCATTCCCCTCCCTTTTCCCCTTAATCCCCCCTCCCTACCCCTCCATCCCCCATTCCCCCTCCCTCTTCAACGCTTCTCCCTCTCCATCACCCCGCCTCCCTCGCCCCTCCCCAATCCCCTCCCTTTCCCCCCTCCCCCCTTCCCTCCCTTTCCCCCACCCCCCCATATCCCCCCTTCCCCCCTTTCCCCCCTACCCTCCCCCTTTCCCTCCCCCATTCCCCCCTTCTCGTTTCCATACCCTACCCTTCCCCCTCTCCCTCCCTCTCCCACTCCACCTACCTCTCCCAATCCCCCTTCCCTTCCTTTTTCACCCCTTCCTCTTCCCCCCCTCCCTCTGTCCTCCCTCCCCCTACCCTTCCCGCCCCTTTCTCTCCCTCACCCTTCCCTCTCCCCCTAACCCTTCCCCTACCCCTCCCTCACCCCCTCCCTCTCCCCCTCCCCCTATCCCTGCCCCTGACAATGCCTCTCCCCCTCTCCCTCTCCCTATCCCTGCCCCTGACCCTACCCCTATCCCTGCCCTTAATTTTGCCCCTACCTCTATTTCTTTCCCTTTCCCTATCCCTTCCCCCAAACGCCATCTTAACCGAGATCCCTATCCTTATATAAACATACAACCGACACTTATATTGATTTTTAGACATTTCAAACCTATCGCACCCCAACCCCATCCCCAGGGGATGATGGTATTTCACGTCCTTCACGTTGGATTTCAAAATTATTGTAGTTTTCGTAATCAGCGACCCGATAAACAATACAAACGACACCCATATTGGTTTTTAGACATTTCAACCCTATCGCACAACAACCCCATCCCCAGGGGATGATGGTATTTCACGTCCACTACGTTGGATTTCAAAATTGTTGCAGTATTCGTAGTCAGCGACCCGATAAACCATACAAACGATACCCATATTGGTTTTTAGACTTTTTCACACCATTTTCCTTTTTTAGGGGTTGAGTTTCGGGTGGAATTTTAGTAACAGTGATGTACGTTCCATAGAATTACAACCCATATGCCTAAACCATAAAGAGCATCCTAACTGATTGGCATACCTACTTTCACCCCGAGGAGCCCCTATGAAAAAAAAATTCAGCGGCAGCTGATAAAACTGGTGCCATTCGAAAGAGTACTAAAATACTAACAAAAAATGTTCTTTGGTAACTTGTCCTAAGTGAGATTCTTTCGGAGATATTTTAAGTTTCTTTTAAAAAAAATATCCTAATACTTTCGTAGATAATTGAATTAGATTTTTTTTACTGACATTTTAATATTATACGGACCGATGCCTCAATCTCTAGTTTTACTTATGTTTACTATTATCATTAACACACGTAAGGATATAAAAGGATAAACTGACTGACTGATATATCAACGCACAGCTCAAACAGCTGTACCTAGAGACCTGAAATCTTGCATACAGGTTCCTTGAGTAATCAATAAGAAAAGATTTTCCAAAATACCCACGGAAAACGAATTCCTATGCTGGCGAAGCTGCTAGGCAGAACGCTAGTTATTTCTATAATTGGAAATTAAAACATTAAAAATCGGTCAAGCTTTATAGAACGAACAAAAAATACATACATACATAACATCACGCCTCTTTCCCGTTGGGGTAGGCAGAGACCACAGTCCTCCACCTGGTACGATCTTGACATACTTCCCTTGCTTCCTGTACTTTCATCAATCCTTTCATACATGCTCGTCGGTTTAGGATACTTTTAACCTGGCCTTTATTCAGAACGTCCTGAATTTGGTCCTGGTACGTTCGCCTAGGCCTTCCCCTTCCAACGTTTCCATTCACTCTCGCCTGGTAGATCTCTTTCGTCAATCTTCGTTCATTCATCCTCTCTACATGACCAAACCATCTCAGCATCCCTTTCTCGATTTTGGTCACTACGTCTTCTTTTACGCCACACCGTTCTCTTATCACACTATTTCTAATCCTGTCACTCAATTTAATACCAATCATACTCCTTAGCGCTCTCATTTCCACTGCATTAATTCTACTTTCATGCTTCTTCTGCCATACCCAGCTTTCACTGCCATACATCAGTGTTGGTACCAAAACACCCCTATGAACAGCCAAACGAGCCTTGTGAGACACCTTCTGACTAACGAATAAAGGCGTGCAGGGCACCATTCACCATGTTTCCAGCATTCACTCTTCTTTCAATATCACTTTCACACTTTCCATCTCTCGTAAACTTTGAGCCCAGATACACAAACTCCTTCACTTGTTCGACTTGTTCACCACCTATTAATATAGTACACTCTGTCATACATTCTTCTCTTTCAAGTAAGTACCATTACTTTCGTCTTGCTTACATTTACTTTCATTCCTTTCCTGTCCAAAGCCACATTCATCATTGTTACCATCTCCTGCAACTCGTCAGCAGATGACGCAAGTACAACTTGGTCATCAGCGTAGAGAAGACATTTGATGAGTAACTCATTCATTCTCAGTCCACACATACTCTCTTTCAGATCAATCAAACAATTATCCATGAACAGGTTAAACAGCCAAGGTGACGCTACACATCCCTGCCTAACACCTTTTTCGATGCTAAACCATTCAGTGTACGCCCCGTTTATTCTGACACAAGCACTGGAATCCTCATAGAGAGATTTCAGTGCTTGAATCAGATGACCGTTTACCCAATACATAGACAATGCTGACCACAATTCATTCCTCACCACTCGGTCATAGGCCTTTTCCAAATCCACGAACGCGCAGTAGACTTTTTGGTTTTTAGCCAAAAACTTTTCAGCTATGCACCGCAAGGAAAAGACCTGATCTGTACATCCCATTCCCTTTCTAAATCCCGCTTGTACATCCCATATTTTTTCGTCAGTATCTTTCATCACTCTTTCAATCAAAACCTTTGCATCCCGCGGCACTTTTTGCAGTCCTGTTGTGACCCTTTTCCTTTGTACAGCGGCACAATCACAGCCTTGCACCAGTCACCTGGTACTTGGCCGTTCGTCCAACACAAGTTGAAAAGGCGGTACCACTGACTAGCCACAATGCCTCGCCCAGCCTTCAACCACTCGACCGACACTCTATCGTACCCAGCTGATTTACCTGATTTCATACTTTTCATCGCTTTCATAATCTCATCCATACTTATCTCACTTACATAATTCTCCTCTTCATTCTCATTCATTTCCACAGAAGACCTTGGTTCGCTGGCCTCTGCTTTTTCTCTCTCAAACAGACTTTCAAAATATTCCTTCCACCTCCTCAGAACACATTCTTCACCTTTTATAATACTTCCATCCTGGCTTCTGATTTTACTCAGCTCCGATGTTCCAAACTTTCCTCGGGCTGTCCGTATGGATTTCCAGAAAAACTTTTGGTTGGACTGGAAATCTTCAGTAAGCCTTCTGTCAAACTCATCCTTACACTCCTCTTTCTTTCTCTAAACAACTTCCTTAACAATACCTTTCGCTCTTTTATATACCTTTCTTGCTACACTAACGTCATCACTTGTTGCCTTGTGCATTCTTTGGTTAGCTTTTACGGCTAACCAATCTGACCATGCTTTCTGTGCAAAATATTAACTTCTGTGTAAAATATTAAAATAATAATAAATAAATAAATAAATAAATAAAATCTTTATTGTGCAAAGCCTAATTACAATATGAACTTATCACTAAAGAAGAAAATAGACTACAAGGCTGATAGAGCTTACTAGATGTAACGTCTAACTCCCAAGCTAGAATAATCTGTATTATGGGAGTTAGCGTTCCTCCGAGTGTCAACAATAAAAAATATCAGTACAAGTGAACGCAGAGCGATTACATTAAATCACATGTTTTATTATATTATTTAAAAGGGAAGAAAAATAGCGCTTTTGTTAAAAAAAAAATTCACTCGCTTTTTTGAACGATAAAGGTCGTGGTATCTGACAAACTTCAAGGTAAATTTTTTTAATTAAGTTTTGCGCAATATTTTATATTTATTTGAGGTTTAATTTATCGAAATAAATACTTATATTGACGTGTGTTAAGAAGTCCTGCATAATTTAAATGATGTGGGCAATCATAAATGTCAGTTATACTCGTAAACAAAGTAAAAACACTAAGTTAAAAAAATCTACAGTGGCAGTCCCACTCCTTAACTGTGAGCATTAAGAATGAAGAAGCGATGCTCTTTGTATGAAAGGTACATGTCACATGTCTTCTCTCTTCCTTTTATTATTATCCGGATAACTTTGTAGTAATGATGGTAAGAAAGAGAAGAAAAATGGAGCTTTTGTTTACACAATTTTGGATATTTTCGGTGTAATTAATATCAAAATACGTAAATACTAATGCTAACGTGTGTTTGGAAGTCCTGCATAATACAAAAAATTTTTTTTTTTTTAAGGAAACATAATATATCTCCGAAAGTATATCACTTAGGACAATTTATTAAAGAACATTTTTTGTTTGTATTTTAGTACTCTTTCGAACGGCACCAATTTCATCAGCTACCGCTGAAATTTTTTTTTTCCATAGTGGGGCTCCTCGGGGTGAAAGTAGGTATGCTAGCCCCCATACAAATATGTTCGATGCTCTTTAGTAGATTTTACTTTGAAAATGAAGGATTTTCAACTTCATCCCCCTTTTCACCCCACAGGGTGTAGAATTTTTAAAAACCCTGAGACACGTGAAACTTCATTTTTAGTTGTCAGCCTAAATACAAATTTTGAAGATCCTAACTTCAAAACTGACAGACTTTCATACAAACTTTCATCCCCTATTTTACTCCCTTATGGGTGGAATTTTGTAAAACCCTTTCTTAGTGCACCCCTAAGCCTCATAAGGAACCTACATGCCAAATTAGAAATCTCTAGACCCAGCGGTTTGGGCTGTGCGTTGATATGTCAGTCAGTAAGTCAGTCACCTTCTTCTTTTATATATCAGTCAAAGAGGCAGACATGAGCAAATCATATAGTTTTTTTTTTCCATCAGCACCCTTACTATTATCGTCATATAACACTAAACTTGTTTACTATTACATTTTGTGATAACACATCGGTGCATTCAGAACTGTATTTACACATACACAAACTGAAAAAAAAATTTGCGAAACAGTCTTTTTCAGTTTGTGCATGAATAAATAAACTTCTCTCTGGAAAGTCACAAAATCAGAAATACACAACGATATCGCGTTTTAGTAACCAAGTGGCGCCATCTGTTGTTAATCAAAGAAAACATTGTGGAGAGCTACAAGAAGCAAAAATAGGTAATAAACAAAAATTGGAATAGAAATTCTATTGATTCATGTTTTAACTTACGTGCCATAAACAGGGTATTAGGGACAGCCTTCCGAATACTGAAGGGGCATGATCAGTCAACGACACTGAACAATTTTCAGTAAAAAGAACTTTCAGGAAACGAAAAAGCTCTCAGCTTCTTCATACAAACTGCCGGATCAAGTTTACAATTTTGTATGGAGATGCGTATTCTGTATGGGATGAGCAAAAATTTTTCTCGTTTTTCGAACCATGTTCCTTTAGGAAAGTTGTTCAGATACTCATGTTCTGAGCAACAAACTAAAATTTGGCCAGGGGTCCAAAAATAACCTTGTATAGGATGTAAGCTTTCCAAAAACTGAAAGAATCAGTCAACGAATCTGAACAACTTTCAGTGAACGAAACTTTCAGGAAGTAGGAGAAAAAGTCGGTCTCCATACAAACTGTCCAATCGAGTTTACAATTTTGTATGGAGATACCTGCTGATTTCTTTTTCCATTTTTGAAATTTTCAACGGCTGAAGGTTGTATAGTTTCGTTGAGTGAGTTTTCGGAAAACAGTTTCATACCTTGAGTACCAAATGTCGCAAAACAGAAGCAGTGCAGAAATGACGCAAAACAGAAGCCAATATCAAAGTTATATGTAATTTTAGATAAGAGTTTAGTTTAGAGCAAGAAAGTCATCAGGAGCATTTTCAAGATGGCCGCCGTTTTTGTGGCAGCTAACATAACGGCTCCAACCGGTCGCGTCGCGCGCCTAACCTTGTCATTATGTTGGTCTAGGTGAACTAGGGTTCCGCAGGCTTTGATATTGAATAATAATTCTACCTCTGCAAGTTTATTGGTTGTGTCGTCGATATACCACACATTCGCACAAAGCGATTTGATTCTTTATTCTTAATGCGCACAGGAGTGGGACCATATTACTTATTTATTTGTCATTCATCACCAATATCATCGCACTCTTCATTTCTGAAGGTTGTCTAACTAGGTCGTTTTCTTGTTGCTGTTGGTGGGCAACGGTGGCGGTCCTGATTAGTGTACGGTAAGACTCTTTTCAGTTTCTGTCATTAAGCATCATCACTACTCATAATATTATTACAGATTCCTCTCCCAAAGGTTGACTGGAAGAGATCGCTTCCAGCAAAGGCCACCTTTGCCCACATTGAGTTTAGTTTCTTTTGTGAATGTATTGTTTCTGTAAATTGTGTGCAATAAAGTGTATATCTATCTATCTATCTCCCTCTCTGCCTGCCGATCCTTTCCCCGCACAATATTATATTCTGGATCTTTTTGAAAGCTAGAGTGAACAGATATTATCTAAGTAAGCATGACTTACAACCATGTGACATCGGGGTCAAATTGTCACCTATAGGTATCACATGAAAAATTTGTAGCGTAGCGCTAGTTCATTTAGTACCTACTGGTTTTGATTCTACGAGCTTGCTGTCGTGCGTACATAAAAGGAAACCGAGTCTGACTGACAGATCTGTCAACGGATTGGGCTGTTTAGCACACAGATAGTTGGATACATATTCGCACAGAGTGAAACTGTTATCATAAACAAATGCTGATTATAGATTTTTGAAAACGGGGGTTAGAAATTTGTACGCAAATTCCACGAGGACTTGGTCACGGGCAAAGATTTCGGACCTCTTTGCTTCGCTCGGAATAGATACTAAGATAATTCATTTAACTATGGGATGACATCTGCCAGTGTGACTCATCTCCTTTACTATGCAATGTCAGAACAACATCTTGAGTGTGCAATTTAAAAAATAACCCTACCAAATTAATGGAACGGCGCCTTCATTGCATTTACAAAGATAATAGGATTGTGTAAGTTGTTGTGAATTGACATCACACACATCCCTATCTTTTGACGAATTATTTTTCTATACCCTAGGTTTTCTGTGGTTGCGGGCACTAACTAGTGAATAAATGGGGGACTTACCAAAGGTTAAGCCATATTTTAAAATATATTCCCAAAGTCAGCTTCCTGGCTTATCGGGCATATCTGACGTGCGACCTAGAGGGTAGACCAGACCCGATACTAGATTAGGCTTTCTCGGGTTCGTGACAACTGTCAACTATCATAGTTTTCAAGTCGCCAAAAGGTCTTGGACTTGGCTTAATATCTACGTTTTTATCAGTGAGAATAGCCAAAATCTACGGCCTACCGTGCCTTCCAAAGCACATAGCACAAAGCGTAAAGATAGAGCAAATGACACACAGCTACAAGTGCTTCTCATCTTCCAAATTAAACCTTAAATAATGTAAACCATTTCCAAAGAGTGTTGGGCTGTGTATAATAGCAGCCGAGCAGCTGATATACATTCAATATTCGTTTTACAAAAGAGGGCTATAAGAGCAATTTATTGCCTGAAGACTCGTGATTCCCTGAGAGAACTGTTCAAGGAAATCAACATTATGACAGTGCCATGCCAGTATATCTATGAAAATATAATGTATGCTAGAAAGAACATTCATCAATTACCAAAAATTTGTGACAGGCATAATTTTAATACTAGAAATAAGCATAAAATTGATCAACCATATACTAGATTAACTAAAGTCAATACATCTTTCGTTGGTCTGTGTATACGATACTACAACAAAATACCTGACAATATAGTGCAATTACCTGAGAGAAAGTTTAAAGAATGTGTAAAGCAAACGTTATGTAAAAAAGCTTACTATAGATTGGATGACTATATGAATGACAAAGAGGTATGGTGCTCTGATATTCCAGCGAAACACAAGAAACACATTGTAAAAAGCCGACTCTTAAAGTAGGCCGTGCTGCAGTGGTTTCTTGCCGTTTCTTTTACGCTGCCATAGCACGATCCGAAACGGCGTAGACTCGCTCTATTTGCATTGTATTCTGCATGACATTCAATAAGTATTCTGTAAAGAATCTACATTGAATAAAATTATCTGAATCTGAATCTGAATCTGAATCTAATATGACAATTAGTTAGCCAGAACCATTGTCGATTAAATCTACCACACGCTTGGCAATTTTTTGAAATTCGAACGATCTTTCTAAGCCAGCCAGTGCAGAGTCTAACCTATCCTTACGCAATAGAGTATAATTTATCATAAGCAGAACTAAATGAGTAAAGAATATGAAAATTAAAGTGTACTCTCGTATGTAATTATTTTTGATGTTTCTACTGGAAGATAATTATAGATCCAGTGAAAAGTAACGTTTTACTGTACTTATATCTAAAGCATGGATAAATTCATGATATTTTTTATGAAAGTTCTTTTTTTAGTATTTAAGATTAAATTCAGTTGTAAAAGTCCCAAATCTTTTCCAACTAAAAAGAAAAAGATGAAGAGTTTAAATAATGAATTTAACAAAATTTTAGCTCCTATCGCTATTTACGTAAGAACGGTACATATTTCAATGTGTCAAGCTTGACGTGTACTTGACTGTACTTGAGATAAAGCCTTTTGAACCGAAAATCAATATTAGTATTTTTTTGTACTTAAGCCTAAATTCAAAATCATGCAAAAAGATAATACAGCGTGTAACGGAAAGGTGAGATAATATTATAGGCGGTGAATCTGCCCATGAAACTGAACAACTTTTCCCAAGGAACATAGGTCAAAATACGAAAAACCAAATTAGACCTGCCATACAAAATCTGCTATCCAGCTGATGCAGATTCTATGGGAGGTAAAAATTTATTTTGGTCCTTGGGAAAAGTTGTTCAGTTTCATAGGCAGGTTCACACCCTACATTATTATCACACCAATCCGTTACACGTTGTATATCCAAAAGTACTGAAAGAAATCAGTTAGAACGTAAAAGTTAAAAGCAAAAGTAACTAAATGCTTTCCAACAATATAATTTAACTCTATGAGTAACCGACTTAGCACATTAACCAGTACTCAACTTACTATAAAACGCTAAACAATGATTGCAGGAACTAAGTATAAAAGACCTAATTAAATGTACTAGACTAACCAGTTTTATCCACAAGGCCTAGAATCTCATAATACAAGGTGTTTTGTCTCAATGGCACTTAAAAACCAATTATAATGACCTCCCAATACGATCTAACTTGAAATAAAACCGTTAAAAAGCGAACTCGTGGAAGGTCTATTTCGATTGGTCAGCGGAAATATCCGAAGTTAGCCGAATGCGCCCGAGGGCGTCTAAAATGGCGCTGTGAGCCACGGTTTCCAGGTTAAGGTTTGGCATTTACGTTCTAAACTTAAACCAGTATTACTCGACCAGTTTGGAAGAACATTTTGTTAGATACGAGAGATCAGGTAAGGATGGTAGTTATAAAAGCGCGGTTTGTCATTCTGCGCGAGCGCTGGCAATGAAAGGTCTTGATCTTTACATTGAATTCGAGCTTAGGGCTGTACTTTGACGTGCTGTGGACCCTTAATAACATTATCTTGTCCGAGTATCGGGTTAATATACATGCAACGACTCAATTTTTAACTTTTTTTGCTAGTATAAATGTGAACTTACTCTAGTAATTTAAAACTAATAAATGTATGTATGTATGTATGTATATATTCTTTATTGCATCACAAATAAAAGGAGACAAATTTATGACTTATCCCTAAATGAATGCACCTCTAAGAGATGTCCCGTATGGTGCCGGCAAATAATAGTACCATCCCATACGTACCCGTGGGTGTCGTAAGAGGCGACTAAGGTTAACTGGAGGATTGGCAGCAGCATCCTCCTGTGTAACATACCATCTTACTTACTGCAGTCACCTACAACCGCGGTCCATGGTGCCAGCCGTAAAGCTGACAAGCGAGGTGACTATGGTACTTCCCCTCCACATTTTTCCAGCAAAAGCTATGAGCTCCCTGTCCGTTAGTGGACATTTCATGGGATGTTATGATGACCACTAAGATTAACGTTTCATAATAAGTACCTAATTATTCGGACATTTCACAACTGAAACCTACCTTAGTGGTACAATAAGATCCCTGAGATATAAATAAATAAATGACATAGACATCCATGACTCGTTTGCCCCAATCAAGAATTCAAGATTCAAACCAGGTCTAACCAGATCCAAACCCAGATTCTTAGCTTGTTGTCCAATTTATTTAAAATTACAAGCACTCTTTCTAAACTAAATGTAAATTTTGTTTGTGACAAAAATTTTATTTGTCTCGTCCAGAATTTTATTTTAGTTAATGAAACATGTTCTGTAGGTTTACTTCAGGACAGGGATCTCCTTCCAGAATTCAAGCAAAACAGCATAACACTTTCGAGGGGATGTACCATTAGCCACCACGCTTGTAAGCGTTGCGGCTGGCGACCGCTGTTGTTGGTGACTGCAGTTTGTAAAATGGTACGGTACACCGAAAGATGCTGCTGCCCATCCTCCGGTTTATAAGCCCTTAGTCGCCTTTTACGTCACCTACGGATGGAGAAGGGTGGGTACTATTCTTTGCCGGCACCACAAGGACGATAGCACTATACATATAGGTATACCTTCCATTTCGTTGCTAGAGCATGCCGTTTCATGTCCATTACACCCTAAAACAAACATTGACAATCATTATATTGGCTGAGGTTTGTTAAAAATCTATTCATAGAGGTTTAGAGGTCCATTGCAAGAAACAGAATCACTTAAAACCAATATGGCAAATTCCTTGTCAAAAAGTGCTGCATGCGTGCTTCCTTGTTCTGTGAGTGTTGCTGCAATGTAACTTCCTTGATTATAACTGACATAATCAATCATACAATAAATGTAAGTAAGCTTCCAATTTTTATTTGAAACAGAAACAAAAAACTAAACCAATCCCATCAAACTGGCCAGTTGTAATCAGTTTGGCACCTAAAAAGAACAATGCTCTATCAAAATTGCTATCGAAACGCAAATGTCACTTCACGTATGGAAGGCGTCGCGAATCGAAACGTATTATAAAACAATGCGCGCTTATCACTCTCAGTATGGCGGGAACACGAAACTGGGCCACTAAAATCTTGCTATTTGGTGCACCTTTCTAATAGCTCAGCCACATACTCGACGAGTGGCGTGGGAAGTAGCGAGGGAAGGAAGCAGAGACGTAGTGTGGCCGCGTTATGCCGCACGCATTGCTCCTCGTCATACCCATCGATCCCTTGATTGTCGGTTTTTTGGGCGCGAGTCAAAGGACCGGCAATATGAGCGCGAGTAGCCAGCGCAGTAAGTGGCTGGAGAGAGCAACATCGCAGCAGCGCGAGGGGCAGAGCGAGGAGCAGCGCGATGGGCATAGTGTGGCGGTCCTATAGCACTGATCAGATTTATGACATTACGGAAAACATAATTAAAACCAGGAAATGGACAAGGAGAGCGACCGACCTTCGATAAGAAGACAATGAAGCTAATAATTTGGCAGGTCTTAAAGTGTTGTTGATTTTATTCAGCTTCGAGATGGTTACAAAGAAAGTTCCACTTTCAGATCTCTCAAATTGTAGGCTAAAAGGCTGGCCACGCAGACATCGACCCCAATGTCTTATGATAAGAAAATGCTTGTGTGTATGGTTTTATGAGTGTAGGTGTAATTAAATTTAACCTTACATTTTTTAATTTTCTTCGAACAAAACGTTTAAAGGATTGGTCAAATAATCGATATATAAGCAAAAATTTTTAAATTATACATAAAATTTTTAAATGGCTTTTAAAATTTGCGTCTCATATAAATAAAATTGTCGTAAGTATTTGGAAAATTTAAACGTCTTCTTGTTTATTACGAAGCTAGATCACTGACTTTGTAAAACTCTCTTTATTTTTTTTAAGAAGTAATTGTTTTGTTTTCTTTAACATTCCTTTAGCTTTTTCTTTAGTTATGTACATTGTACACGGTGGAATGTACTGTCTCCCAAGATACAGATTTTTCTAGTTTGGGAGGCAGGGCTATAAATAATGCTGTCAAGTTTGTACAATAAAGAATTTTAATTTATTTTATTTATTTAGATGAAGTAAGGTCACCACGAAACCACAGGTCAAGTCTAAGCAATAAACGAATCAACGGCGACATTTTAGCGCCCGCACTATTTGCGTTCTCAATTTAAAATCCGTTCGGGGAACACGAAAAGATAACAAAAATTTCCGCGCCAATTCCGCGGAAGGACATTGGAGCTATTGTTTGAATTCAGAACGCTTTCGGCGAACTCAATCAACTGTCAGTCTGCTTTTTAAAAGTAAATTAGTCAACTACTTTGTTCGTGTTTTGAAGTTTTCGAGCCGCAAACGCTTCGTGGTTTGAAATGGAAAAGAATATCGGTCTTCCAAACAGCCAAGTTTTTCATCATTGCTGCAAAAAAATGGTGTAAAATTTTTACTGCGGCGTTAAAAGGTGCCTAATTATTTGGCCTTCATAGGCGAAAAAGACATTTCCTATACTATCATAGTTGTATACAGGGTGTAATCGATAGGCGATTATTCCGTAACTATTACAGACTAGCTGGTGCCCGCGACTTCGTCTGCGTTTTCCCGTGGGAATGAAGTGTTTTCCCGCGGTAAAAAGTAGCCTATGTGTTATTCCAGGACCTAACCTATATGTGTGCCAAGTTTCAATAAAATCCATTCAGTAGTTTTAAGGTGAAAGAGTAACAAACATACTACATCCGGATACATATTGTTTACAAACTTCCGCGTAGGATATCAAAAAACTTTAAACTGATATCGAAAGAACGTTACCTAATGAGTAAAATGGCATCAATAACTAAGTATTTAAAAATAAAACGAGAAATATCCTTTGACATTAAACACTCCCATACATTTTGTATGAGATTAGTAGAAATGTTTTAGTTTCCTTATTATAAGGGACTAGCCATATGATTTTTTACACCCGGTATGACATTTGCATTTTTAAAAGGCCCCGTGTGGTGCCGGCAAAAATAGTACCTACCCATACATACCCGTGGGTGTCGTAAGAGGCGACTAAGGGTTAATGAGCCAAAGGATGGGCAGCAGCATCCTTCTGTATATCACATCATCTTATGTTCTGCGGTCACCAACAACCTCGTTCCATGGTGCCAGCCGTAACGCTAACAAGCGAGGTATTGTACTTCTCCTCTACATTTTTCCAACAAAAGCTGGAATATAAGAGGGAGCTCCCTGTCCTGTAGTGGACGTTTTATGGGATGTTATGATGAATTTTTCATGTGATACCCATAGGTGAGCATTTGACCCCGATCTCACATTTCATTTTTCTATTTATTTATTTATTTGTATGGATAGCCAACATAATACATATTAGTTGAAATATGGGCACCAGCATCCTTCTGTGTATCGCATCATCTTATGTTCTGCGGTCACCAACAACCGCGTTCCATGGTGTCAGCCGTAACGCTAACAAGCGAGGTGACTATGGTGCTTCCCCTCTACATTTTTCCAGCAAAAGCTAGAATTCTAGAGGGAGCTCCCTGTCCTGTAGTGGACGTTTCATTGAATGTTATGATAGAAATTTATTCAAGTAATTTTTTTTTACATTTCGGCATTATGTTCCTTGGGAAAAGTTGTTCAGTTTCATGGTCTGAGACCACTGTTAAAAGTTTCGGAAGATGATTTATAAAACCCTGTATAACATTTGAGCGCAGGCGCATATACACCTTCCTATCTCAATCTCAACCCACGCAGTCTACCTGTTGTGGATTGTGGTGGGCGAAAATTGACGGCACTAAAATTACGGAACTGGTTAATGCTATAGAAGTTCCTTACTTGCAGGATTTTAACCAATTCGTGTTAAATAACTACAAACGTCCTTGTGGTGCCGAACAAGGACAGTACACTCAACAGAACGTCAGTAGAAACACTTTTGGACCTTATGGCGTCGTTATAGAGTTGAAAAAGTTTCTACCGACGTGCGGTTGACCGTACCAACCCGTCTCTAACTGTGGTAGTGGTCGATTGTGAACTGGAAGATGGGCAACAGGTGTCCTGTTTGTCGAGCTATCTTTATTACTACCTTAATTTCTTAACTTCCCATACAAAATGTATAGGTCATTTACGTTACTTTGTATGAGAAGTTGATTTTTTTTCGTTATTAGCAAAGTCCTAGAACAAAAGTTAACATCATTATCATTAATACTCGTAAGTGGGAAAACGGCTGTCTGGTACCAAAAAAAAACCTTCTATATCTTTATAACATTCCTTGAAAACATCCACTACAGGACAGGGAGCTACTTCCAAAATTCCATCTTTTGCTGGAACTATGTGGAGGGGAAGTACCATAGTCACCACGCTTGTTAACGTTACGGCTGGCACCATGAACTACGGTTGTTGGTGACCGCAGAATGCAAGATGATACGATATAGGTTGCTACTGCCCATCCTCTGGTTCATTAACCTTTAGTCGCCTCTTACGACATCCACAGGTAGAGATGGGTTGGTAGGTACTTACTATTCTTTGCGGGCGACTTTGTATGTATTTAGATTACTAAAAATCCCACTTGCTACTAAGGTTTCAAAGTATAAGCTGCGATTTGTTAGTATACCGATAACGGTTTAGTCTGCGTCCCAGGTTCGATTCCGTTCCGTGTAATCTGCAGATTTTGCTGACGGCACTTGCAGACGCCGGCTGCATATCCGACTGGAAGGGACAGCAAAAAAGTTGTATTTTAAAATTTATAAAATTTAATTTCAAGCGTGGTATAAATAAAGATAGATTTAGTCTTTTGGTATTCAAAAACATGGATAAGATACAAGAACCTTAAAGTTTGACATTAACCAATGTTGTTATCGTGGTAGGCAATCATTCTGACATAAGTAGACTAACATTAACCAATTTTGTGACATTGTTAAACAAAATATAGAGTGAAACTAAGTGTAGGTTTATTATGTGTAACTTTCCATATTTTTCAAATGTCACTGAGCAACACAACAAATGTATACACAGAATGAATTTACATTTTTAAAATTTGATAAGTCGTCATAGTGACATTTATTCATGTCAAGATATAAAATATCTTGACATGCTCGATTTTTCTGACAGAAAAGAAAGATAAACTTTCAAAAATGTGTAAAGCAAACGTTACGTAAGAAAGCTTACTATAGATTACATGACTACATCATCTAGATATAGACATTTTTGTACAAGTTTTTAATACCTGTTAGCATAAGGAATTGTTTCGATTTTTTTTTGTACAATATATCATTTATTATTAAAAAAAATATATAAATGACAAAGAGGTATGGTGCTCTGATATTCCCGCGAAACACAAGAAACACATTGTAAAAAGCCGACTTTTACGCTGCCATAGCACGATCCGAAACGGTGTAGACTTGTTCTGCATGACTTTCAATAAGTATTCTGTAAAGAATCTACAATAAATAAAAATATCTGAATCTGGGTACTGGTACGGTCAACCGCTTGTCGGTAGAAAGTTTTTCAACTCTATTACCACGCTATAAGGTCCAAAAGTGTTTCTACCGATGTGCGGCCGTGTGTACCTATATTTTTTAAATCGTGTTTGATAACTGTTAACAAAGTTTTACTAAATGCAGCACCAGTAATTAATTCAAGCTTTGGTTTAAAATAACTAACAAAATCCAAACAAAAATCGTTTGAATATGTGACTGTCACTTATAAAATAATATATTTATTATAATTATAAATTATTTGCTTATTTATTTTGGTTATATCTTTGATTTAAATATTTTTTCTTTCTTTTGTAAAAGACGTTCACTAATAAACACATTACATATTGACATTATATTTGACATTTGACAAGTCTGAGTTGACCGGTTTATAATTTTTAACTTAATTATAAATATTTTCAATATAATTTTAGTTTGCAAATAGATTTATAAAAATCTATTTGCCCAATGCAGTAAAGTTAGTTTCCTAATAGGTAAAAAGTACACGTAAAATACTTAATTTATTAAAATTATTATTTCCTTAAAAAACAATAAGTCATGAGCAATGACAACATAATTTCATAATAAACATGATTTGGACTTTACGTTGTTAAAAAATTCTTTAACTTAAATTAAGCAGCTATTTTCCTGTTTACGAACAATAAATTGACCTTGTCAAAATTTGAGGACAAATATCTTTAAAAACAGGATGTTAATTAATTAACGTTATTATGAAAACTAAGAAAACATACTAAGGTCGCTTTTATCCTCGTATCTCAGTTATCCCGCACACATTGCACATGAGATTTTTTTTTTTCAGTAACTTAAAATATATTTTAGATTTATAATTTATCGTTACTAACGATACTAAATACAAGTTTACGTTTTTACAGTACCTAGATAGAAAGATAACATAAAAAAAGTTATACTGACGCAAAAACGATATTCATAGAATAACAAAAAAAAAAATACATAAAAATAATCTGTCTTATATTAGAATTAAGTGTTTCAAGTCTATATTTCACCAAAGATTGCATAATGATCAATTACATTTCATAATAATTCTATGAAATACAATGTCATGTCATGTAATAAATCGTAGACAAATTTTAAATCATTTGATACGTAAATATTTAAATAACATATTATTATGGTAACGATCTGGTCAAGGTCGCGGGAAGCCGCTGGATGCGAGCAGCGCAGGACCGGTCGTCATGGAGATTTTTAGGTGAGGCCTATGTCCAGCAGTGGACGTCTTTCGGCTGATATGATGATGATGATGATGATGATGATGATGGTAACATTAGATTTTTATCACGATATTGTATTTTAATGAGCTCCCGATATTTCGGTGGTATTGCAAGGACCATGATAACGGAGGATGAACTAATTAATGTACCTGTGTCTGACTGCTATAAGCTCTCAAAAAAAAAGATACAATATTTTCTAACTGCTGCTTGTTTTGCCGTCGCTACTTAGTTTCCGGCGCGATGTTGTGTCTGCCGCGATTCGGCCACTTTCGACGCGACAGCCAGAGCTACTTTCATTCAACTTCATACAACCAACCACCGCAGCTAGCTGGCAAACCGCTTACAAATCATATCAACGGTTTTGTTAGGAATTCTTTGCCAGTATCTCAGTATTCCAAAGTTGACACGTTGGTGTCGTGCCCTACTTCTCCAGTTTCCTTTTTGAAGGCAACCAAAAGGCTATTGATGTGGCTACTTTTTGGGCTAAGCTTTTATAGTCACTTTTGCCATTGACTCGAAAAGAAGAAGAAGACAAAGAAAGTTGATCTACGATATGCACGAGATGTAAGGGACATGGGGGGCGGGGGCAACAGCCTTCGTGGTCTGTGGTTAGAGGGCTCGGCTCTCGATCCGGAGGTTCTGAGGTCGATTCCCGGTGGGGACACTGTCAAACAAAAATCCCTTTGAGCGACCTCCCCAGTTAGGTTAGGACATTGCAGGATGAATCACCTGATTGTCCAAAAAGTTGGAGGATTCCTTGCTTCGGAAGGCACGTTAAGCTGTTGGTCCCGACTACTATCTACGGATGTAGTCGTTAATGAGCCATGGCAGAGGCCTTTGGTGGCTCAACAACTCTGACAACAGGGTTAGTGAGGTCGGTCATTGTCCTTGCAACTCACACGATACGATGATGATGATGGACGCAGTTTTCCGAAAACTAAAAAGGCATGATTGGTTAACAAAACTGAACAACAACGTTCAGGAAATGAAAACAAAAGTCGACAAAACATCTACATGCATAATAATATAAACTTGATTAGACAGTTTGTATGCACAGGCCGATTTTGTTTTTTATTTTCTGAAAGTTATATTCACTGAAAGTTGTTTAGTTTCTTTGTTTTATTAATTTACGTTAAGGTATAAATTTAATCATCTAATTACTTGTGGTCGAATAATATTATTTCTTTACCTACCGCCTACGGCAAGATATTTCTTTATGTAAAAAGCTGCTGGTCGCTGTCCAGAGACTTCTAATATATTTAACTATGGAATGATATCTGCCAGCATGTCACATCTCTTATGCTATGCAATAGCACATCATCAAAATAACCCTTCCAAATTAATAGAACGACGCCTTCATTGCATTTACAAAGATATTAGGATTATGTAATTTTTTGGATTATGTAATCTTGTGACGAATTATTTTTTTAACCCTACTTCTATAAACCTTATTTTTAACTACTAGTGGTAACCCATCCGCGTTTTAAAAACGGCTAATTTTACTGAACATTCGCTTTCGATAAAACTAAAAACGCTTGTAGCAAACAAAATAGTAAAATTTGTAGCTTGTGCGGTGCATTGTTGGAGCTTGTTCGTCGAAGCTGGAAGTTTAATTTCCTATCTGAAGCAACAGGCTCCAGCGTCGTCCTATACAAGTTATTTAGTCGTTTTTGTATGTCATTGACGGTGTAACAAGTGGTTTTGAATTTTTTTTCAAGTACCTAAAATTATTACATTTTTGTAATTTGCTTTTTGCTTTCGAGCGGTGCGAGAAAGTAATGTATTTGTAAAAAAAAGTTTATCCAATTTTATACAGGGTTTTTATAAAATCGCTCATGAAAGCCTGTTGCTTCGATCAGGAAATGAAACATCAGAGCACGACGACTTGAACAATAAGCGGTATAAATAAAATATCCTCCAGTGTGTACGCGGCTTTATTTTGTATATGTTGCAGGCAAATCGTATAATTTGCCAGTACCTGGCCTACCGAGCTATGCTCTGCATGATTAAAATATCATCGGGTGAGCAAGCTATGCTACTCAACAACAGATGGCGCTGTAAGTTTCTTGAACGCACTAAAACGCGCTAAGAAATAATTAATTAGACGGTGAAAACGAATGTTCCCATACATGAGACCTAGCTACGTCGATTTCTTGCTCCCAAAAACCCCTGTATACAAAATTTCATCAAAACCGTTAAAACCGTTTTCGAGAAACCGATTACAAATATATATACAAATATTGCTCGTTTAATAGTATAGGATTTACAAACGGCCGGTAAATTGTATACGTTCGGCAAATTGTAAAACCGCGTCGGCAGATTGTAAACGGGGTTAGACTACTATCTGGTGCATTTTAGGTTAGTTACGGGATCGGTTAGGTTATCTATCTGTCGCAGGCAAATCGAATAATTCGCCGTTTACAAACGGCGGGCAAACTGTAAACGGTCGGCAAATTGTAAAACGGCGCCGGCAGATTGTAAACGGGCTTCGATCACTGGTGCATTTTTGGTTCGTCAGCCACGGTAAACCCAACCTAACCGTTCCCAAGTAGGGATCGGTTAGGTTGGGTTAGATTATCTATCGACCACAACGCACGGGCCGAGCGAGCGAAGCGAGTGTGCCGTGCTAGCGGCCAGCGAATAGCAGAAAGGAATTAAGCGTCGTTATGTAAAATGCCGAGGCATTATGTAAAATGACGAATTTAAAAATTTCTCGCCATTTTGTACATTGCCAAGGCGAATTATACAGTTTGCCTGCAACACATACGAGTATATTGAAAAGGAAATTAGAAGATATCAAGTTGACTATGCACTGTTTTATTTTGCCGCGACAACTAAATTAATGGATTTTAAGGGTTCAAAACCAAAATAGTAAAAACGGAACCCTTATGTTGCAACTTCGTCTGTCTGTTAGATTTTGCGTAGGTACCCAAAAACCTTAGTATATAAAATTTCATCGAAATCGTTAGAGCCGTTTTCGAGAAACCGATTACAAATGTATTACATACGCATACTTTTGGAGGTGGTAGGGCTTTTGTGGAAAGTCCGTCTGGGTAAGTACCACCCCCTAGCTTTTTTCTGCCGTGAAACAGCATTGTTTGCACTGCTGTGTTTCGGTTTGAAGGGCAAGGGAGCCAGCGAAATTACCGGCACATGAGACATACCATCTTATTTCTTAAAGTGAGCAACGCGCTTTGCTGTCTTATTATTAGTGTCATAATATGCCATTAATAAGACAGTGGGTGCTATGGGCGGTGGTGACCACTTACCATACCATCAGGTGGCCCACCTGCTCGTTTGCTCACTTTTAACATAAAAAAAACCGGCCAAGTGCGAGTCGGACTCGCGCACCGATGGTTCCGTACCACCACATAATCAAAATTGTATTTTCAGTAAGTTAATGTGCTAGATTTTTTGAGTCCGACACGCGCTTGACCAAATTTTATTATTTGTTGTTATTTTATAGCTTATGCACTATAAACATACCAATTAACAAGTTTGTAAGTGTTACCGTTTTTATAATAGAACTAAAACAAAAATCGCCTCCGCGACCATCCAACTTGACCTCTTCTCTCTTATATGAATGTTCTTAAAACGGGAGCTCACCACAATTGGTTACCATTAGTTGTGAGAAAAGTTGTAATATTTAATGATTTCAGACTTTTCCCATTATTTGTACTGTGAGACCTAGCTTCTTGCCAAATTTCATAATTTTAGGTCCACGGGAAGTACCCTGTAGGTTTTTCTTTTTTGCATAAATGTATGGAGATGAGGACATAAAATGCCATATCTTTTGATTGCGTCGTTGTTAAAAATTGAAATTCTCAGATCTTGTGTGGTTCATGGACCCTAATATATGGTATCAATTTCAACCTGATACCTCTACCCGTTCGTAAGATAAAGGGTCTTGACAGACAGACAGACGGACAACAAAGTGATCATAAGGGTTCCGTTTTTTTCTTTTGAGGTACGGAACCCTAAAAATATATATATTACTCGTAGTAGTACCTATATGATAAACCTAGTTAGACTTTAGTTAGGTACACTAGTGTAGAGTCAAGTTTTCAAAGGAGCACAAGGTCGCAGATCTAGGTCGTGTGGCTAAAACGTTTTGGTACTAAAGTAAGGGCCCAGTCACACTTGTATCATCACATAGTTTGATGGATATATTTTAGACTAGTACTATGGTAAACTATTTTAAAACCATCACTAAAAAAATGTGCAGATTTTATGCCAAGGGCCTAAAAATAAGTTCTCTGTAAATTGTGTGTGCTGGCATATTTAATGATTTTAAAATGTTTCCTCTACTGGTGTTGAAAGACAAATTTCATGATTCTAGGTCAACGGGAAGTACCCCCACAGGTTTTGCTTTGGTTAACAAATGTATGGAAATGACATATGAATTCTCAAAATCAAAATGTTCTTTATTCATTGCAGGATATTACCATAATCACGTCAGTTACATATTATACAACGTGTTAACGGAATAAGCGAAACTGAGAAAATAGTTTGTTCAGAATCGAGAGTAGAATCAATTTCACGGGTTTTTGTTAGGAGCAATTTTTTTTTTTTTTTTAATTTTTGCCGCTTCTATTCTAAATATTTCTGTGGATACTCGCGCGGACGGCGGCGCTAAGCGCGCGGTTCAAGAGCGGTGAGGAGGGGAGGGAAGTGAGCGTGGCGTGCGCGGACTAGAACAACGAAGAAACTAGAACTATGATGAATCTTTAAAATAACAATATCTAGAAAAATAATTTTTTTTCGAAGATTTTTTTTACGGGAATGGATTTATTTTAGTAGAAATCAGTTTGGGTGTATGAGGGTTTCGCTTATTCCATTAACACGTTGTATACGTCACTTTACAAAAAAGGCCATATCTTTAGATACCCTCAAGGGTCAATGGACCTTAATATTAATTAATACTTTAGCTTGTTCGTCGGACAATGAAAGATTCCGTTTTTTTTTTCCTTCTGTGGTGCAGATCATAATCATATCATCCGTAAGACGTCCACCGCTTGACATAGGACTCCCTTAAAGATATCCACGTCGACCGGTTCTGCGCTGCTCGCATCCAGCGGCTTCTCGCGACCTTTACCTCGTCGGTCTACCTTGTGTGGGGCCTGCTATCGCTTCGTCTTCCGGTACGTGGTCGCCACTCTAGAACCTTTACGCCCCATCGGCCATCGGTTCTTCTTGCGATGTGCCCTGCCCACTGCCACTTTAGTTAAGCGATTCTCTGGGCTATGTCAGTTACTTTAGTACTTCTGCGGATCACCTCATTGCATAGCCCTTTGGGTGATTTTGAGCTTCCTGATAAGACCCATCATGAGCGGCCACGTCTCGGTGTCATATGTCATCATGGATCCCTAGAAATAAAAAATTGTTAGAGCTAAATATATGAACTGGTTGAGTATTTATTAGGTCTGTCCGTCTACACTACGTCTGTGTGACTCACTCTTTATAAATTGACAACAATTTGGTATCTAGGTTACGAGTAGATCTGTCGGGTAAGCATTTGGAATCAAATTAATAATATTTAATTGGACTTTGACCACCTTTATACATACACCTGCAACTTCATCCATATGGCCTTCAAAAAAAGAAATAAAAAAAATGGTGGAAAGTCATACAAAGTTATCTGATCCCAAACTAGGAGTACCAAAATTGATAAACATACGTAAATAGATTATTTAGATAACACAACCCCCGCGTGGTGCCGGCAAAGAATAGTACTGTAGTGATCCTCTTCGGAAGCCTTCTTTTAGCAGAGCTGGCTGGCGAGTATTTCTAAAATTGAATTTGATTTCGAATAATGACGTCACGTTCTGAAAACAGTCGCCAGTCAACTCCTGCCCACGGCTGGGTACGGACGTTGCTATTAGCTTTCTATATAAAAAAAAGAATATAAAACATAAATGCGAATCCATTGCGTTTAAATTAACCCCGGTCCTCGTGTTCGCTATAATGGTGGAGGCGCCGTCGTGCCCCTTATGCCATTTTATGTAAAGTGTTACAGTTTCGCGACTCGACAAACCAGTCCTAAGTAAGGGAAGAGGATCATAATGAAGAAGATGATGCCCTGTATGTGAAGAAGATGATGCCATATGATGACCACGACGCGTCATACTTTATGAGTGCCAATTTTTATGGACACGGCACGCATAACACGTGCCGTACAACTGTAAGCTAATTTTATATTGTCTAAAGCAGAGAATCACCCTCATCAAAGTTTTTCATATTTTTCGTCATGCTTGAATTGGTTACAAACGTACCAATTTCGTATTCATTTGTGTTTGCAAGTCTCCAAGGCGACGGATTGCGAAAGAGAAACTGCGCATGTCTTTTGGATGACAATCTGACAAAGATGTCATGTCATATTTTGTTTGTTTATAGCTTAGATTATGAATAACGGCAGCTTAGGTCTATGGTTTATAGTATTTGTTCATATTGCGTAGATAATATTACGTGTACAATATTATTTCTATAATCACGAAATATTGTCCTATAAAAAAATATAGATAAGCTCATTATGATTATAAATGCATTGTACGCAATATTGTAAATATAAAAAAGATATATGTATGATTTTGTACTAAAATCTTTGTTAGCAGGTTTTCACTATAGTTTTTCACTTTTCTAGTCAAAGAACCTCTCATATAGTTAAAAGCGTGAGTTATAAATGTTTTACTTAACGATGTATGTATAGATGAAAGACGTCCAAAAACGTATTCATGGTGTCCTAACTTTATTTTGTACTTAACACTAATTCTCTTTTTCATGTTATACTATGCTCAATGAGTTGTGATATCGAGTGTCGATATCCTTGGATGCGCTTCAGCGTGTCCACATCGGTGATCGCTAACCATGAGCGACACCACTAAGATGGCTATCCTGACTGACGACTGATGGCGGACGTGCAACTTCCGACCATCGCATCGCCAGCAGAGCTAGGCTGCATGCAGCTCTTCAGCCATCTCAAAAAAGAAGATTGTTTTAATTTTACCATCCATGTATTAATAAATTTATTTTTTGGGTTTGTTCATTAGGGTTGTAATTGCGAACGATTGCAACTTTATTGATCATCTGGGAAAGAAAAACTTTGGATGTTTGTAATTATGATTTAATTACAATCATTCCTTGGTTTGTTTATTATTCTACTACCTGGTAACAAAAAAAAAAAAATTGGTAATAAAAGATTTTTCAATGGTAAAGTTCTAATAATGGTATGGTATGTCCTATGGACGGTAATATTGTTTGGTAATTGAAGGTACATGACGGTAAACAAGTAAGTATTGGTATTTTCTTTAAAGTCTATACTACAGACAATTTTCTAAAGATTTTTCTAATAATTTCAATAAAGAGTGGGTTTAGTTAGGATAAATGTCACAGTTTTCATTATCGGGGAAGAACATAGGTACAACTATTATTAAATCATATGTATTTAGATAGAGGGTCTGGATCAGGCTCAAGTATCGTGTTTGTAGCTGATATGACGACGTGTATTTTTCTAGCTTTCCTTCCCTTTTACATCGGCCGCAGGCCATATGATGTTAACTAGATTTCTAATTAAGATAATACTTTTAGAAAAACATCACTTTTTGGGGTTAAACATTAGTTTTTGGGATTAAAAATATAGGTTGGCTTGATGGGATATATTGTTGCCACTAGTTGTTATCTTGTACAACCACTTTTATGCCCATAGGGTTAGTGGGTGGCTTTTGTTGGGTCACAGTATCTTGGGAGCATCTTAGGGTAGCTTTTGTCTCAATTTAGCAACGCCTTTATTTTGTTTGAAAGAGAAAGGTATATCAGTAATGTCACTGACATTATCCAGCCGCAGGCTGCATAATTTAACGCGTAGCGTTTTTCAAGCGTTTTCCTTATGTCAAATTGACTTTCATCAGCCGCAAACTTCTAGACAAACTCAGAGCGTTTTTTCTATGTCAATGTCTAATGTGGGAACATTTTATTTTTTTAGGATGAGCATAGAGTAGGAAGTTTTCTTTTTTAATTTATGTAAAGGTTCCATGAATTACGAAAGAGAATGTTTTATATTATTGGATGTCAAACTTTATTTGTCAAAGAGCATAGTATCACTTATTTTCTTAGAGACGTAACTAGTAAAATAATTTTAGATTTGATCTAAGATAGTTCTTTTTTCAAAATTTTTACCATTGTATTTTTTGGTTTAGCAAGTAGTAAAGCGTAACACCTGTTGTGGTGTAATTTTCGGTGGTTTTGTGCACCGTAGTTCATGAGATTACCGAAACTGAAAGCAACAATGTTTTGTCACATGAGCTAGATATTAGCAATATTTTGCAGGGTTATGTTATGCTTGCATTTGTAATATTTTCCACCATAGGTAGGTAGATTAGGGAATTTTTTGTACAAGAAATTTCCAAGCTTCACTCGGAAATTTCTTTGCCCGGGGGGAGGATAATGTAGTGATCCTCCTCGGAAGCCTTCTTTTAGCAGAGCTGGCTGGCGAGTATTTCTAAAATTGAATTTGATTTCGAATAATGACGTCACGTTCTGAAAACAGTCGCCAGTCAACTCCTGCCCACGGCTGGGTACGGACGTTGCTATTAGCTTTCTATATAAAAAAAAGAATATAAAACATAAATGCGAATCCATTGCGTTTAAATTAACCCCGGTCCTCGTGTTCGCTATAGTACCAACCCATCACTACCCGTGGGTGTCGTGAGAGGCGACTAAGGGTTCATGAACCTGAGGATGGGCAGCAGCATTCTTTTGTGTATGTGTCATCTTACATTCTGCGGTCACCAACAACTACGGTCCATGGTGCCAGCCGTAACGCTAACAAGCGTGGTGACTATGGAACTTCCCCTCCACATTGTTTCAGCTGGAATTTTGGAGGGAGTTTCCTGTCCTGTAGTGGACTTTTCATGGGATGTCATGATGAGATAACACAACTTACTCGTTTTCATCACACTTATGTTTGCCCTAGGCGGAATAGAAAACAGGATCACTGCCAAGCACGCCAACGTCATTTTGAATGCGTGGATATCGTAAATTGATCTCAATGTATCTATACATCGTGTATTTCTAAATACACAACTTGGGGTAGCTACCGTTCTAAGGAACACCTTTTGTTCTACAACTTTTGAAAATAAAAATTAAAAAATTTTGATTCTCTATTGACCAGATAGGTTTTCATTTTGTATGGAGATTCAATAACTTTTATTTTAGAACAAAAGTAGTTCAGTTCTACATGGGGGAAACTACATCCCGAGAGGTTTTGAGTATTATTACAGGTTGTGTATATAAGTATGAAATATTTATGTTCTTTTTTTGCACATAGGTATCACCTTTTTCCCATTTTATTTAACAAGCGGGTGAAGTTGCATGCAATAGCTAGTATTTTATAAAGATCCACAAAATTTTAAATTAGTAATAGCTTCTACGTCAGAGGTATGTACTGTACTGAAATATAATATTTTCAACATGCCAACTTCGAAAGCTTTTAAATATATTCAGTCACGGAAAACTGAAAAAAGGCACTAATTTTGTGAAAAACAAAAATGGAGGTCGCTTCGTCGTGCTTGACAATGACTTTTAATAGTTAGCTGCAATAAATCCGCACGAAAAAATAAGTGGAGAGGCCTAAGAACTAAAAAATATTAAAAATTTTTAAACTTGTGCCCCCGTAGAATCTACACGATTTTGAAAAATAGAATAAGGCTGAAAAGTTCATTGTGCATAGAATTTAGATAACCAAGAATGAGATGATGATCAAATTTCTGTACAAAATAATGCATCATCATCATAACATCCCATAAAACATCCACTGCAGGACAGGAAGCTTCCTCCAGATATCCAGCAAAAAAGCGTAGTACATAATCGTTTGGATGGGAAAGTATTATAGCTACCACGCCAGTTGGTGTTGCTGATATTTTTCTATTTTATGTCACAAGTGGGCAAACGAACAGGTGGGCCACCTGGTGGTAAGTGGTCACCACCGCCCATGACACCCACTGTCTTATTAGTGAAATAATTTGACAATAATAAGACAGCAAAGCGCGTTACCCACCCTGAGAACTAAGATGGTATGTCTCATGTGCCAGTAATAACACTGGCTCCCTTACCCTTCAAACCGAAACACAGCAGTGCAAACACTGCTACTTTACGGCAGAAAAAGGTACGGGGGTGGTACTTCCCCAGACGGCTCTACCACCTACAAAACCATTGGGTTGGCACCATTGACTGCAATTGTTGGTGACCGCAGCATGTAAGATGGTTTGATACACAGAAGGATGATACTGTCCATCCTCCGGTACACAATCCCTTATTCGCCTCTCACGACACCCACTAGATAGATAGATAGATAGATAGATATAGATAGATGAACACTTTATTGCACACTAAAACAAACAAACAAACTAGTAGAGACGAGTTGGCACTATTCCTTGCCGGCAACACAGTGGCTTATTAAAAATAACTACAAGGTAGTAATTTCTTTAAGGCTTAGATTCACAGACTTGTCAAATTCGCTATTTTACAGCTTTGTCATATAAGTACTCTTTATTGCGTGCAAAAACAGATATTAACTGTTTATATGGAGTGACTTTGAATTCACGAGCTTGTTAAGATTAGTATTTGAATTCTCAGTTTAAAGTTTTTCAGTTATTAACGTAAGTCTTTCTCAAACAAAAACAATATAATAGGATTTGGCAATAGTCTTGAGGTATTTTTTTCTGTTAAGTTTTGGTTTGACTACCTGACATCAGACGGATAGTATTTTCTTTCTCATATAATTTAGCTCTTAATGTTGTAGTTTTTTATTTTAGGCAGTTAAGTTACATGCCCTTTATACGTATTATCATAATATCCAGTAAAAAGTCAACTGCTAGACAAAGACATCCCCAAAATGAAATCCTAACAAACATCCCATTTTGTGCGTAAAAATGCACAATCTTTATCAAACTATTCTGGTCTGCTAATAAATAATAAGGCAGGAACTAGAGAACTCAGAACAAATTCAACACAAAAAGTGGCTCAACGTGAAATCAAAAGGACGTATATTCAAAACACGAATCAATTGGTTCAAATTTAGAACGAGAGCAGGGATTGGTTCGCGCGCGTGCTGCAATGTCAGCTAGTGGTAGTAGTTTACTATTATTTAATCTGTGGTGGTAGTTAAGTAATTGACGCGGTTACATTTCCTGACTTATTATTATTCGTAAATTCTGGTAGCAGAAATATAAAAATGAGTTAGGAAAAGAAAACAAACAATTCAATATTCGACTCCACGCATTTCTCTGTCCGACCAAACAATTCCGACAAGCTGAAATTCGTGGTAAACTACACTACGTAGGTGGGACGAAATAGGAAAAAAAGTGGACGAAAACTGGCACAAAATAGAGGAAAGTGGGGTAAAAAATGGAAAAAGCAGTAAAATCGAGTAACAGCTGTGGGGAATGATGAAAAACGAAAAGCTGGATGTCGTTCGCTTACTCCTGTAAGTGGTAGGCTATAGGAAGTTGCAGTGTTCGTTGTTATGTGATTTTGTTTTCGGGGTTCAGTTAACCTTTTGAAAGATGAACTAGATGGCACTGCTAGTTAGCACTGGGAAAATGGAAAATGTCAACTGTGAAACCAAAAAGATATTATTCATCATTACATCCCATGAAACGTCCACTACAGGACAGGGAGCTCTCTCCAGGATTCTATAGCTTTTGCTGGAAAAATGTGGAGGGGAAGTACCATAGTCACCTCGCTTGTCAGCGTTACATACCCGTACCTATACATACCCGTGGGTGTCGTAAGAGGCGACTAAGGGTTAACTGGAGGATGGGCAGCAGCATCCTCCTTTGTATCTTACATCTTACTTACTGCGGTCACCTACAACCGCGGTCCATGGTGCCAGCCGTAAAAGATATTATTATTCTACGGTAAATACCTTTTTCACGTTTTAGCTTGCTTTTGACGTTTACCAGATGCATGTCAGCTATCTGCTGGAAGGAAGTTGATGGTATATGGTTATTCTTCGTCCGAGGTATATGGAGGTCTGCCTAACTTGCTTTTTTTTTATGTGACATGTGAGCGAACAAGCAGGTCGGCCATTGATGGAAAGTGGTCACCACCGCCCATAGAGACCGCTGTCTTATTAGTGGCATAACTTGACACTTATAAGACAGCAAAGCACGTTGCCCACCCTGAGAACTAAGATGGTGTGTCTCATGTGCCAGTAATTTCCCTGGCTCCCTTGCCCTACAAACCGAAACACAGCAGTGCAAACACTACTATTTTACGGCAGAAATAGATAAGAGGGTGTACTACCCCAGACAGAGTTTGCACAAAACCCTAACACCTTTAAAAGCGTTTTTGTGCTCTTAATCGTCCTCTGTCGCCACCATACAAGTAAAAACTTTGTGCACTTATGTTATTGACAGTTCTTCGAATATTTGCGTAAAAGAGTAAATCGAACTTCAAAAATCCCGACTTTGAGCATCCATAGATAAGTTTTGACCGATTTGGTCAAAATGACCAATAGTCTCGGCGGCGCGGCGTCAGCAGAAGAGCCCCAAGCGATCTAGATAGGTAATTTGCTGATAGTCGAAAGAGTAAAATGATGGACATGGGCTTGAGAACTATTGGTATTTAGCCGACTTTTCTACCTTCAATTTTAATTCTGCCACACATCAGCATTGGGGTAGTTTTCCTAAGTGGCAGTCTGGTTTTCGACAGAAGCGTAGTTTCATCGTAATTACGGATGGAGTAATTTTACAGTCGCTTTGCGGCTTTAAACGGTGTAGTACACAAAGACTATAGCCGAAATGAAACGGCCAAATTGTAGTCGAGAAGGAGAAATTACAAGTGAGGAAAAATTCCTAGTGGAGAAGCGAAATTACTGTTTTTTGTCCTCTAACTATACTAAGTGTCTACACAGATGCCTAAATAAATATAAACCGGGCAACTACCAGTCAGACTTGAACATCGAGGGTTCCGTACCACACAATACAGTTAAAGGTTTCAAAATACTGTGGGACCTTGAATCCGCTTATTTTTAGGGTTCCGTACCTCAAAAGAAAAAAACGGAACCCTTATAGGATCACTTTGTTGTCCGTCTGTCTGTCTGTCTGTCTGTCTGTCTGTCTGTCTGTCTGTCAAGACCCTTTATCTCACGAACGGGTAAAGGTATCAGATTGAAATTAATACCATATATTAGGATTCATGAACCACACAAGATCTGAAAATTTAAATTTTTTACAACGACGCAATCAAAAGATATGGCATTTTATGTCCTCATCTCCATACATTTATTCAAAAATGCAAAACCTACAGGTTACTTCCCGTTGACCTAAAATTATGAAATTTGGCAAGAAGCTAGGTCTCACAGTACAAATAATGGGAAAAGTCTGAAATCCTTAAATATTACAACTTTTCTCACAACTTATGGTAACCAATTGTGGTGAGCTCCTGTTTCAAGAACATTCATATAAGACAGGGGTCAAGTTGGATGGTCACTGAGGCGATTTTTGTTTTAGTTCTATTTAAAAACTGGAACACTTACAAACTTGAAAATTGGTATGTTTATAGTGCATAAGCTATAAAATAACAACAAATAATAAAATTTGGTCAAGCGCGAGTCGGACTCAAAAAATCTAGCACATTAACTTACTGAAATTTCAACTAATACAATTATGTTTATGTGGTGGTACGGAACCCTCAGTGCGCGAGTCCGACTCGCACTTGGCCGGTTTTTTTTTTTATTGTTTTACTATAAGCACAGCTAGGACACTACTACATACCTACATCGAGCGCGAATTTGAATTTTGTAATTGGAACAGTTAGGGTGCTGGCTGCAATTTAGGTATATGTTTTGCTCATGATTCATATTAATAGGGATGATAGATCAGCTTAATACGAATCGATTTGGTCCTTACAAGTTTTTCTGTGCGTCGCTGCGTTTTTGAGTTAAAGTAAAAAAAAAAAACCAGCAAAGTGCGAGTCGGACTCGCGCCCTCAGGGTTTCGTACCTATCTACCATATGATATACTAAAAGCTTTTGCTCTTTGATTTTAAAAACTCCGCGACTATCCAACTTGACCCCTCTTTTATAGAAAAGTACTTGAAACGGGAGCTCACCTTAATTGGTTACTATTAGTTGTGAGAAAAATTGAAATATTTAATTATTTTAGACTTTTCCCTTTAATTGTACTGTGAGACCTAGCTTCTTGCCAAATTTCACAATTTTAGGTCAACGGCAAGTACCTTGTAAGTTTTGCTTTTTTGCATAAATGTATGGAGATGAGGACATAAATAGCCATATCTTTTGATTGCGTCGTTGTAAAAAATTGAAATTTTCAGATCTTGTGTGGTTCATGGATCCTAATATATGGTATTAATTTCAACCTGATACCTTTACCCGTTCGTGAGATAAAGGGTCTTGACAGACAGACAGACAGACGGACAACAAAGTGATCCTATAAGGGTTCCGTTTTTTTCTTTTGAGGTACGGAACCCTAAAAATGAAAATAAGATACAGAATATAATGTTTTTTGTCTGCCTTTGTTGCTCCTGTTTAAAATACTTCTGAAGATGTAGAAAATCAAAAAGGCAGACTTGCAGGGCTCTGCATTATCACGGGACGAAGTAGTGAATTTTCGCATTTTGAAGCGCTGTAACTTTACGACGCAGGGCTATTAAGGTGGCAGACCATTTTTTTGGGGTTGTATACATTGTATTTAATCAGATAGTCATAGTCTGCCAGGTGTACGTTTCATTGTCAAATTTCAAAAAAGTTAAAACTTAATTGTCAAATTTCAAAAAAGTTAAAACGGCCAAGTACCAGGTGACTGGTGCAAGGCTGTGATTGTGCCGCTGTACAAGGGAAAAGGGTCACAACAGGACTGCAAAAATTATCGCGGGATAAGCCTTCTCAGTGTCGTCGGCAAACTGTATGCAAAGGTTTTGATTGAAAGAGTGATGAAAGATACTGACGATAAAATATGGGATGTACAAGCGGGATTTAGAAAGGGAATGGGATGTACAGATCAGGTCTTTTCCTTGCGGTGCATAGCTGAAAAGTTTTTGGCTAAAAACCAAAAAGTCTACTGCGTGTTCGTGGATTTGGAAAAGGCCTATGACCGAGTGGTGAGGAATGAATTGTGGTCAGCATTGTCCATGTATGGGGTAAACGGTCATCTGATTCAAGCACTGAAATCTCTCTATGAGAATTCCAGTGCTTGTGTCAGAATAAACGGGGCGTACACTGAATGGTTTAGCATCGAAAAAGGTGTTAGGCAGGGATGTGTAGCGTCACCTTGGCTGTTTAACCTGTTCATGGATAATTGTTTGATTGATCTGAAAGAGAGTATGTGTGGACTGAGAATGAATGAGTTACTCATCAAATGTCTTCTCTATGCTGATGACCAAGTTGTACTTGCGTCATCTGCTGACGAGTTGCAGGAGATGGTAACAATAATGAATGTGGCTTTGGACAGGAAAGGAATGAAAGTAAATGTAAGCAAGACTAAAGTAATGGTACTTGAAAGAGAAGAATGTATGACAGAGTGTACTATATTAATAGATGGTGAACAAGTCGAACAAGTGAAGGAGTTTGTGTATCTGGGCTCAAAGTTTACGAGAGATGGAAAGTGTGAAAGTGATATTGAAAGAAGAGTGAATGCTGGAAACATGGTGAATGGTGCCCTGCACGCCTTTATGAGGAGTCAGAAGGTGTCTCACAAGGCTCGTTTTGCTGTTCATGGGGGAGTTTTGGTACCAACACTGATGTATGGCAGTGAAAGCTGGGTATGGCAGAAGAAGCATGAAAGTAGAATTAATGCAGTGGAAATGAGAGCGCTAAGGAGTATGATTGGTATTAAATTGAGTGACAGGATTAGAAATAGTGTGATAAGAGAACGGTGTGGCGTAAAAGAAGACGTAGTGACCAAAATCGAGAAAGGGATGCTGAGATGGTTTGGTCATGTAGAGAGGATGAATGAACGAAGATTGACGAAAGAGATCTACCAGGCGAGAGTGAATGGAAACGTTGGAAGGGGAAGGCCTAGGCGAACGTACCAGGACCAAATTCAGGACGTTCTGAATAAAGGCCAGTGGTATTACTTTATTCTGTGGTATAGGTATGTATGTGTGTGTAGAGCTTATTAAAGACGGTTGAGAAATCATAGAAAAACCCATAATCTATATATATAAAAGAAGAAGGTGACTGACTGGCTGACTGACTGACTGACTGACTGACATATCAACGCACAGCCCAAACCACTGGGTCTAGAGATTCCAAATTTGGCAAGTAGGTTCCTTATGAGGCCTAGGGGTGCACTAAGAAAGGGTTTTACAAAATTCCACCCCTAAGGGGGTAAAATAGGGGATGAAAGTTTGTATGAAAGTCCGTCAGTTTTGAAGTTAGGATCTTCAAAATTTGTATTTAGGCTAACGACTAAAAATTAATAATTACGTGTCTCAGGGTTTTTGAAAATTCGACACCCTTAAGGGTGAAAAGGGGGATGAAGTTGAAAATTCTTTATTCTTAAAGTAAAATCCAAATAATTTATTATTTAGGCATTAATAATGTAATTCTATGCAACGTTCATCACTGTTATTAAAATTCCACCCCAAATTCAACCCCTAAAAAAGGCAAATAGGGTGAAAAAGTCTAAAAACCAATATGGGTATAGTTTGTATGGTTTATCGGGTCGCTGATTACGAAAACTACAACAATTTTGAAATCAAACGTGGTGGACGTAAAATACCATCATCCCCCTGGGGATGGAGTTGGGGTGCGATAGGTTTGAAATGTCTAAAAATCAATATGGGTGTCGTTTGTATGGTTTATCGGGTCGCTGATTACGAAAACTACAACAATTTTGAAATCCAACGTGGTGGACGTGAAATACCATCGTCCCCTGGAGATGGGGTTGGGGGTAGAGAGGTAGAGAGGTAGAGAGGTAGAGAGGTAGAGAGGTAGAGAGGTAGAGAGGTAGAGAGGTAGAGAGGTAGAGTGGTAGAGAGGTAGAGAGGTAGAGAGGTAGAGAGGTAGAGAGGTAGAGAGGTAGAGAGGTAGAGAGGTAGAGAGGTAGAGAGGTAGAGAGGTAGAGAGGTAGAGAGGTAGAGAGGTAGAGAGGTAGAGAGGTAGAGAGGTAGAGAGGTAGAGAGGTAGAGAGGTAGAGAGGTAGAGAGGTAGAGAGGTAGAGAGGTAGAGAGGTAGAGAGGTAGAGAGGTAGAGAGGTAGAGAGGTAGAGAGGTAGAGAGGTAGAGAGGTAGAGAGGTAGAGAGGTAGAGAGGTAGAGAGGTAGAGAGGTAGAGAGGTAGAGAGGTAGAGAGGTAGAGAGGAAGAGAGGTAGAGAGGTAGAGAGGTAGAGAGGTAGAGAGGTAGACAGGTAGACAGGTAGAGAGGTAGAGAGGTAGAGAGGTAGAGAGGTAGAGGGCTAGAGGGGTAGAGAGGTAGAGAGGTAGAGAGGTAGAGAGGTAGAGCGGTAGAGAGGTAGAGAGGTAGAGAGGTAGAGAGGTAGAGAGGTAGAGAGGTAGAGAGGTAGAGAGGTAGAGAGGTAGAGAGGTAGAGAGGTAGAGAGGTAGAGAGGTAGAGAGGTAGAGAGGCAGAGAGGTAGAGAGGTGGAGAGGTAGAGGGGTACAGGTACAGGTAGAGGTAGAGGTGGAGGGAGAAGGAGGGGAAGGGGGAGAGGGAGGGAGTGAGGGAGGGGGAGGGGGTGATGAAAAGGGAGAGGGAGGGGGAGAGGGAGGGGCAGGGGAAGAGGGAGGAGGGGGAGGGGGAGAGACAAGGCGAGGGGGAGGGGGAGAGACAGCGGGAAGGGGAGAGGAAGGGGGGAGAGGGAGAGAGAGGGAGAGGGTTTAAGTTTTTCTCAATTTCTTCTGCGAATTGGCACTGTTTTGAAATATTACATAAAGGTGTCTCTCATCTCTTTCTTTACATTTGTTAGGATACTGCTGCTAAGTTCCTCTGTTCTAAGTAATTTATGAGTAACGTCTGTATATTATATAAAATTCAGCTGGATCTTGAATTATACTCATTGATTTGCGCAGGGTTCGTCCTGTTTTTCCTTAGTTTAAAATTACCCCGAAATGACGGGAAAATATCTCATTGCTTCGAAAAACCGGTAACAACATAAATACGAAATCCACGCGAGCAAAGCCGCGGGCAACAGCTAGTAATGACATAATTCTGTTAAAAAAAATAACGGCTTGTAAAGATTTAGACATCCCTTCAAAATTTTTAAAGTTGGACAGGCAGTCAGACAACATTGAAGGCTTTCTTTGAGTACGGTCAACCGCAAGCCAGTGAAAAATTTATGTCCCTCAACACAGAATCCTCAGAGAAAAAAACTGCATAAAAACTTATTTTGACGATGCTAAAAAATAGTCATGAAATAGTCATAAATAGTCACCATAAGGAAAAAAATTGTCGCGTTACAATTCTAGAGTTATAGCTATGGTTTGCTGAGGATTATGGGCATAGGCTATATACAGAATCCTCAGTTCTGATGCAAGCAAACCGTGGGGACTATCGACTTGGTTTTTATTTTAAAAAATAGTCATGAAATAGTCGTCTTGACTTCCAAATTCTCAAAAATAGTCGTTCAAGGATTTCAGAGTTACAGGGGTAGCTTGCTGAGGATTCTGTGCATAGCATTTCACGGACGCAGATTCCTGCAGAACGGTTAGGTTTTTCTATTTGATACTGATGTCAAAAAATAGTCAACAAATAGTCGTCTCAAACCATAATAACTTCGGTCTGGTTTACCTAGTAGAAGTATGTTAAAAATGCATGTTAACTTCGCCATACATTTTTCCTTTGTACAGTCGCGTACACAAAATTATTTGATATTGATTTCAAGTTGTCAAAAAAAAATGGATTTTGATATTGTTAGAGGCTTTTATTTTTATATATTGTTGCAGACCCTATTTTAATGTTATCTATTTTTATTAGGTAAATAAGAGGATAAACCGACTGATATATCAGTGCACAGCCCCAACCTTTTGGTCTAAAAACTTATAATGTAGGTTCCACGTTTAAGGAAAGGTAAAACTAGAATATCGGGCTTAAACCCAGATGCATTCAGTAAATAAAAATACTTTAATAATAATTGGAAGGTTCGCAAATATTACTAAATTAACTATACTAACTTTACTAATTTCTTGATTGATCAATGTTGTTTGCTTACGCATTTAACTATTCATTAAAAATTAAAATGTCGCTGCATATGTGTTTCTTTTACCCAATAGCACATCAGTAGAATAATACAAATCAGTTACTTAATGGCATAGTAACAGAGTTGGAAATGTTTAACGTGGGTCGTATAATAGAAAAAGTACCAATATTCTGAGACGAGATATGTTTAACCAATAGCATGGCGGCGTTTGGCTCGACCGAATTGTGTGACCGAGCTAGCGCTCGCCGCCGCCGCCGGCGCGTATTGAAGTGCCCTACAATGTTGCTATTACAACGACAATTGCCGTGTTCTGCGGTAATTATATGAAATGTAAAGTTAACCAGCCTATGGAAGCAGTAAATACACAACGCGTTATTCCAAATTAGGATTTCCATTTTTTCAATAATCCTACTTAAAAATTGAATGTAAATTCTAAAACTAACAGCAGCTCGTTAAAAGCGCAGCCTCGGTCGGGTCATTGCGCTGCGGGTTATTGCCCTCTGCGTAGGGCTAATTTTAAAATTTTCAGAATTTTTTATAAGTAGATTTTTTTTGTGCTCCTTTATCGTTACTGAAACACCCCCTAAGCTATGGCACGCAATAAAATTATCACCCTGTATTACTCATTTAACCATTTAACGGACATAAGTACGAAGACTGTGATTTATACAAAAAACTAACTTAAAAATAATCTGTAGGTACTGAATATATTCATAAACAAGATTTTTTATTATTTTAGTTTAAAAGCAATTATTCTAGTTTATTAAGCTATATTATTTAACATGAAAACAAATAAACTTTGCTTTTTATTACAGAATTAATAATATTGGGTTCCAAATACATAAAAAAAAAAGTAACTAAATAGTTACCATCAAAGATGATATGCATTTTGAACACGACTGTACTTGAGTTGAAAAATGTATGGCGAAGTTAACATGCATTTTTAACATACTTCTAAAAGGTAAACCAGACCAAAGTGATTATGGTTTGAGACGACTATTTGTTGACTATTTTTTGACATCAGTATCAAACAGAAAAACCTAAACGTTCTGCTGGAATCTGCGTCCGTGAAATGCTATGCACAGAATCCTCAGCAAGCTACCCCTGTAACTCTGAAATCCTTGAACGACTATTTTTGAGAATTTGGAAGTCAAGACGACTATTTCATGACTATTTTTTAAAATAAAAACCAAGTCTATAGTCCCCACGGTTTGCTTGCATCAGAACTGAGGATTCTGTATATAGCCTATGCCCATAATCCTCAGCAAACCATAGCTATAACTCTAGAATTGTAACGCGACTATTTTTTTCCTTATGGTGACTATTTATGACTATTTCATGACTATTTTTTGGCATCGTCAAAATTAGTTTTTATGCAGTTTTTTTCTCTGAGGATTCTGTGTTGAGGGACATAAAAATTTGCAACATTTGAGACACACCATCTTAGTTCTCGGGGTGGGTAACGTGCTTTGCTGTCTTATTAGTGTCAACTTATGCCACTAATAAGACAGCGAGCTTTCCATCCTGCTGCTCGTTTGCTCACTAGTCACATAAAAAAAAAAAACTTACCATGTCCCTTGTTACATAGTTCAAAATGTTTATACTGACGTGCTGTTAGGTTTACGAAACCCTTATATGAAAATGTGTATTTGTTTAAAAATCGAAGTCCCTATGTCGAATAAAATATTTGAGCTATCTCAAAAGCGTAATCAAAACATTTCACCTTAATTTTGGAGTCAGATTTTGTCGAGTTGACAAAAATCCATGAGAATTTGTATGCTACATGACCCCGTACGTAATAAATACATATCTTGCTTATTTAGCAGGCTCAAGTCTTTTTCTTGATGCAAGCGAATTTTTGTGGTAACGATGAGTAAGTTTATGTAGACATACATACATATCTTTGTTTGCTTCAAAATCAGCCTACGATTTGGAAAATTCTTTAAACGAATAACAACGCATTTTTAGGGTTCCGTCCGAACCAAAATGGTATACACGGAACCCTTATGGTGCGACTTCGTCTGTCTGTCTCCAACACCTGTATATCTTAGCAACCACTTGAAATTTGCAATAGTTGATTAATTATTATTTTTAATGTGGAAAAACATCTGCGACTGCGGTGTGATGCCACAAACTATGTCCCACCTCACAGCATGCGCATCAAGCCCCACAATATGCTCGCTAGAGGATCTGTACGAGGCCAGACCAAATGCCATCTGCGTTGCCGAATACTGGTATAAAAAAAAAAACGGTCAAGTGCGAGTCGGACTCGCGTCTGTCTGTCTGTCTGTCAAGACGCTTTTTCTCACAAACGGGTAAAGGTATCAGGTTGAAATTGATAACGAATATTAAGGTCCATAAACCCCACAGTATTTAAAAATTTATATTTTTTACAACGACGCAATCAAAAGATATGGCTTTTTATGTCCTCATCTCCATACATTTATGCACTAAAGTAAAACCTAGAGGGTACTTCCCGTTGACCTAAAATTATGAAATTTGGCAAGAATCTAGGTCTCACAGTACAAATAAAGGGAAAAGTCTCAAATCATTAAATATTTATATTTTTCTCACAACTGATAGTAAGCAACTAAGGTGAGCTCTCGTTTCAAGAACCTTTCTATAATAGAGGGGTCAAGTTGGATGGACGCGGAGTTTTTAAATCAAAAGAGCAAAAGCTTATGGTAGATAGGTATGGAACCTTAAGGGCACGAGTCCGACTCGCACTTAGCCGGGTTTTTTTTAGGTATGCCGGGTATGAATGTTGTGCAAATTTTACACAATGTTGTGCTAAAAATTCTGCACATTATTACAAGTCGATTTGGTGCCAGTTTCTTTGAGCGATTGACAAGGTGTACACTGGGAATTGCATTCGTGTACAGTTGAACAAAAAAATTAATGAAGAAAGGCACAGATTAAATAATAGTAATCTAAAGCACAAAGGTGACCATTTACCTGCAGTCATCATCATAACATCCCACGAAACGTCCACTGCAGGACAGGGAGCTCCCTCCAGAACTCCAGCAAAAACGCGTGGCACTTATAGGAGGGAATTTACCATAGTCACCACGCTTGTGTCACCACAAACAAAGAAATCCTCAGAATAATGAACAAAGACCTAGAAGTTCTGGAAACGGTTAAGAAAAGGAAAGCACCTTACTTTGGGCACATTTGTAGAAAGAAAAAGTACAATATCATCAAAAACATCATCTTCTTACTCGGTCCCTCACTGGTGAGGATCGCAACCACATATGGTTTCCTTCCACAGGCTGCGATTGTATGATGTGTGGTCAAAAACATAGTCGAAGGAAAAAGGATTTTTATTTTTTTTATTTAAATTATTTTTATAGGAATTTAAGGCACAGTCCAATCTTATCATAAATTTGTCAAGTTTTTTTTCTTTTTTTACCGACATTATTATTATTATTATTTATTTTCTTGACAATTTTTATAATTATTTTTTTTTACAATTTCAATTATTTTTATCTTTTGACAATTTTATTCATTCTAATTCTAATTTTAATTATTTGACAAATCAATGATAATGTTGTGAAATTTAAGGCATGTTCTTCCAATCTTATTTTATATAATTTAGTGAGCTGTTTATGTTTACCAAGATTATTATTTTTAATTTTGACAATTTTTATGATTATTATTTAAATACGTTTTTGCATGCCTAGTCACTTGTAATGCCCTTACAGGGTACATGTAACGAACTGCTATGTGTTAATAAGAACTTTAAGCTGTACATGAAAACAAGATTAAATGATATGATATGATATGATAAAAATAGAGGGCAAAAGAGGCAAAAGAAGGGGGAGAACAACCTGGATGGACACTGAGGATCTGGACCGGATTAGACGCTGCTACTCTAAGCAGGAAGACCAAGGATAGAAATGAGTTTCAGACGGTGGTCGCCGACATCCGCTGAGGATATGGCACCCGAAGAAGAAGACCAAGATATTAAGCGTTGCGGCTGGCAATCGCTGGTGTTGGTGACCGCAGTATGCAAGATAGTACGGTCAACCGCTTATCGGTAGAAACTTTTTCAACTCTATTACCAGGCCATAAGGTCCAAAAGTGTTTCTACCGATGTGCGGCCGTGTTTACGATACACAGAAAAATGCTCCTGCCCATCATCTGGTTTATAAACCCTAAGTCGCCTCTTACGAGTTACGATACCCACGGATGGAGGTGGGTTGTTTCTTTGCCGGCACCACATGACCTGCAGTATGGCCTAACAATTATAACTTGTTAGATAACTGGTGCATTTTAGGTTCGTTAGCGAATGCAAAACCCAACGTGACCTATACCGAACGGCATTGATTATTTTGTAAAATGCCCAGGCATAATGTAAAGTGACGAATTATACAATTGGTTGCGACAGGAAACGATTACACGTGTAAACAGAAAATTAGACAGGTACCTACTTATATTCGTCACAATGACTAATAATATGCATAACAGGAAGTTATGATTTGTAATTATGACTAATTTAATTAGTTACATTTTTGACTGTTTCTTTTGGACTTCGGCTACATGTTTGCAACGGCTGAATGTTTTTTTGGACGAAAAGGTGGTCTATCATTTCATTTATTTATTCAATTACAATATAAATTGTGTTTGAAATTAATAGTTTACAAATAAATAAAGTATAAAATTCAAAAATAATATTAATGTTTAATATTAATCAAAATTAAATTCAAAATATTGCTACATATATCACAGATCATATAAGTACTTAATAGTCAAATTATAAATCATTTAAATCATGTCTATTAAGGAAATTGTTTTCTTTTCTTGGTATTCTTGAACGTAGCTTCGGAAGGAAGTTCTATGGAGCAATAGGGTGTTTTCAACCAGCTTATGGAAGTTCTATAGAGCAATAGGGTGTTTTCAACCAGCTTATGGAAGTTCTGTAGAGCAATAGGGTGTTTTCAACCAGCTTATGGAAGTTATATAGAGCAATAGGGTGTTTTCAACCAGCTTATGGAAGTTTTATAGAGCAATAGAATGTTTTCAACCAGCTTATGGAAGTTCTATTTTGGGTGGAACAGAGATAAGGTCGACGAAACGAACTTACCCGTAAGAAAAATCATAACTTAAAATACTTGAAAAAATCGATCGAAATTTTTCGTGTTGACTGTACATTTTTTTGGTGGACTGCATTACCTATGCACTCCACAAGATATGTCGGCCTTGAATGCAGTTTTGTCTGGCGCTTAGTCTAGACGAATAATAAAGTAGGTTATTAGGTAGGTAGGTTATTTTGAAAATGCAACCGGATTTTGATTAGCATTGTTGGTCATGGTCACCTAAGTCACTTTTCAAAACAGAAAAATAGAAAGCTTGCTTAATATTTTTTTTAGGGGTTCCGTAACTCAAAATAAAAAAAACGGAACCCTTATAAGATCACTTTGTTGTCTGTCTGTCTGTCAAGACCCTTTTTCTCACGAACAAGAAGAGGTATCAGGTTAAAATTTATAACGAGTATTAACGAGTATTATCTGTATGTTAAATGTGCAATAAAGAATATAATAATAAGGTCCATAAACCACACAAGATCTGAAAATTTAAATTTTTTACAACGACGCAATCAAAAGATATGGCTTTTTATGTCCTCATCTCCATACATTTATGCAAAAAAGCAAAACCTACAGGGTACTTCCCGTTGACCTAAAATTATGAAATTTGGGAAGAAGCTAGGTCTCACTGTACAAATAAAAGGAAAAGTCTAAAATCATTAAATATTTCAATTTTTCTTACAACTAACAGTATCCAATTAAGGTGAGCTCCCGTTTCAAGAACTTTTCCATAAAAGAGGGGTCAAGTTGGATGGTCGCTCAGTTTTTAAAATCAAAGAGCAAAAGCTTTTGGTATATCATATGGTAGATAGGTACGGAACCCTTAGGGCGCGAGTCCGACTCGCACTAGGCCGGTTTTCTTTTTATCACAAGTGAGCAAAGGAGTAGGTAGGCCTCCTGCCTCGGTATGTGGTCCTAGTACCCGCCGCCTAAGCATCCACTGTCTTATGCCAATTCTGTCAAAATAAGATAATTCATGTATGCGGTGGTGACCACTTACCACCAGGTAGCCCACTTGCGCGTTGCTCGACAGAAGTTGACACTAATGAGACAGCAAACCGCGTTGCCCACCCTAAGAGCTAAGATATATGTCCTGTCTGTCTGTCTTTACAACAATTTTTTTTTTTAACTGCCAATAATCCCACTGGCTCCTTTCCCCCATTGAACCGAAACACAGTGCAAACACTTCCGCAATATGAATGGCGGTGGTACTTCCCCAGCAGGACATTTACCACCTTTATGAGTTTATATTCATGTAAAGAAATAATTATTATGTTCTTGACTGCCAAAATTTTGTCTGTGTGGCATCTTGTACAACGGCCACTCAAAACTCTACTTGAGTTAGGAGCTCATAATATTAGCGAGGTAAACTTAGTTGTAAAACTTTAGTTATTGTGAAATCTCCAGTTTTTGTAGTTGTGTTATGACCAATGAGCCATTTTGTATAAAAAGCCCAAACATTTATACAAGTAATTCAGTCAAATAAAAAAAGCTTTAAAATTTTTTAAATTAAATTCCGTGAAGTAGTTATATTAGGTCTTTACCTATGAAATTGCCGTTTTGTATGGCGAATTTTAGGTAAACTCAATTTTCAATACTGACATTTTTGCATTTTTCTTAGGAATTATAAATCCAATCTTTTTTGTTTTTTTAAGCATTATTGGGAAGACATTAAGCTAACAGAAGCTTAAATTTGATTTTCGAAAATTATTATCTGTAAAAAAATATAACAAATCTAATAATGAAATCGGACAACAATTAAGACGAACAATTTTCGAACCTTAAATTTTATATATCAAACTAAAAATAAAAACTTTATTTTATGCAGATTCAGATTCAGATAATTTTATTCAATGTAGATTCTTTACAGATTACTTATTGAATGTCATGCAGAATACAATGCAAATAGAGCGAGTCTACGCCGTTTCGGATCGTGCTATGGCAGCGTAAAAGAAACGGCAAGAATGCGTAAATTAATAACCTTGAAGTCAACTTTCAAATATAAGACAAATGAAAAAAAAAGCATTAGTATTATAGGAATTATGATCTCATTAATCTGTAAGAAAATTTCGGCAATTTCATAGGTAAAGACCTATTATAATAAAAATATAGTAAAACGTAACATTGGACAAGTAGTAAAATGTTTCCATAATCTCCACAGTAGAATTTGTTTTGGTTTTCAAAGGAGGCTTATGTCATGTCATATTTCTCAAAGATTATCTATACTAATAAGAATGTTAGGAATGTTATTTGTTTCGTTTGTTGTAATGCGGAATAATGTGTAGGGTTAGTAAAGTCAAGAGCACATTAAGCTTGACACATTAAACTTTGTACCGTTCTTATTTTAATAGCCGTAAGGGCTACAGTTGCAATGCGAGTGTCAAGCTTGACCTGTCGTTGACTGTATTATTATTTGCCGGCACCACACGGGACCATGGCTAACGTTGCATAACAAACTAAGAAAAGTGAGCGATTCCAAAAACGACAAAATATTCCAAAACAAAATTTCAATTTTCGAACTTCTAAGCGTAATCGAGCTCACTTCAGGCCATTGTCTCATGTCAGTCGCCTTTTTAAACCGCTCGGAAAGTGGGGCGAACAAAATCAATAGGGGGGTGCGACAGGGGTAGGGGGAGGGCGATGGTGTACGAACGAGAAGACCGAATGTCCAAGGGGTTTGACGGAGTTCGAAATTTGAAATTTCATAATTTAGATAAGTAAACATAAATTAGGTACCTAATTGTCACTAACTTCACGTAGGTACGAGTATAATTTAGAGGTACGAATATTTAATGAATGATTACTAGTATACAGAGTGTTAAGAAAAAATCTTCTTTGAAATTAATTTTTTATGGACTGGTGACATTTCGACCTCTTTGAAAAAGTTGCTCAGTTCGATGTTTATGTTCGATGCTTATACAGCGTGTTACGGAAAGGTGTAATAATACTAAAGGGCGTGATTCTGCCCACGAAACTGAAAATTTTGAAAGCCAAGGGCTGTAAGGCATCAATTGCAGCCCGAGATATTTAGGCGCACGAGCGCAGCGAGGGCGCCTATAGTTCGAGGGTGCAATTGATGCTTACACCCGAGCTAACTACTCTACTTTACATCTCGATTGTGAGGTAAGTAGGTCCTTATTACCACCAAATTGTAGGTGTCCAATTAGCGCTCTAGGGTAATAATGTAGCTAGAAAAGCCCTAGGGCGTTAAGTAATAAAAAAAACTTCACTCTTTCAAAACTCAATTACTTACCGCCCTAGGGCTTTTCTAGCTACATTATTACCCTAGAGCGCTAATTGGTCACCTACAAGCCCCATTTGGGGATAATAAGGACCTACTTACCGAATATGAGAGATGTAAAAATCCTCATTAACAGCTGTCAACGAAAATGAAGATCACGACGAGATCTATCATTTTGTCACCCAGCATACTAGCCTAAAGTTCGTCCATCTTAAGAATGCAGTGAGTCAAGTCAAGTCAGAGTAGCCAAGCCCCTTAACCAATCAGGTCGCTTAAAATTATTAAGTCAAATGCACAATGACTGACTGAAGGCAAACCAAAAAAAACGAAAATAGAATTAAAAAATATAAGTTAAAAAAACGTGTTTTTTTTGCATTTTAACTCCATTGTGAATACACCTTAACTTGACGCTGACGATCTATAGGGTCTGTAGTTTTTGAGTTGTTAGCGCTTTTAACCCTTTATAGGGCAGACACCCAGGTAAAGAGTTTGGAAACTGAACCCTATTTATAAAATTTTTTTTTTTTTTTTTTTTACCTAGTGGTGAGTCAGTACATTTTGAAATTAACAATTAAGTCCATTTTACAAACTTTTTAGGGGTCTCTTAAGCGACCACTGACCTATAAAGGGTGTCATACATAACATCCCATGACACGTCCACTGCAGGACAGGGAGCTCCCTCCAGAATTCCAGCAAAACGCGTGGTACTTTGGAGGGGATTTACCATAGTCACCACGCTTGTTAGCGTTGCGGCTGGCGACCGCTGTTGTTGGTGACCGCAGTATGTAAGATGGTACGATACATAGAAAGATGCTGCTGCCCATCATCCGGTTCATAAGCCCTTAGTCGTCTCTTACAGCGATTTAAGGTATCTTAATCTTAGATATTCCACCACTTAATATAAAAACCTTCTCCAAGTCTGTTTGTCTGTCAGATGCACTTCCTTCGACAAACCGTCTTGAATCGAACAAAATCAATACAATTGAAGTGTTTTAACGTCCAGCGTCTGTACTCTACTGTACAGCTGTATATAGCGAGAAGCAACAGTTAGAGTACACCTGGAGGGTAGTTTGGAAAGCAGATTTAGTTTTTTACATTATTTATAACTTCTTAACTGACTCCAACTGCTGGGCAAACAAAAGAATTCCTCCTTTCTCTCCTCGACATCAACTATGTAACTAGATATAATTTCTGCGTGTTTGTATTCCTGAGTTCATAGGTATTACCCAAAGTCGCGAGTGAATAGGCTTCTTCTGAATTTTTTTTTGTTGTCAAAGGGCTTGTATTGTAGACAGAGGGACGGATGAGGTAGAAGATGGAATGAGCTTGTCAAGAAGAAGCCTATTCACTCGCGACTTAAATAGATTCGGATTATATGAACTCGGGAACACAGCCGCAGGCAGACAATTCCACTTTTTAGCCATGCGCATTATAAAAGATTTTTCAAAGCACTTTGTGGGAATGTGCGGAGTATCAACCAAGAATGGGTGATATCCTGAAGTAAGCTCATTAGATCGTCACCTTCAACTCCTTGAGGTTACTTTTGAATCATTCTTCAAATGCCACGCGGAGTTATGACTATCAAAATAGTAAGTACTTCCCACAGTACGTGCAGACGAGTCGCATGCAAAAGTTTTCACCAATAGTTTTTCGGAGTCTGCTACCAAACCTAGGGGATTTGAAAGGGGTTTTTACACAGTCTGCTACCAAACCTAGGGGATTTGAAAGGGGTTTTTACACAGTCTGCTACCAAACCTAGGGGATTTGAATGGGGTTTTTACACAGTCTGCTACCAAACCTAGGGGATTTGAAAGGGGTTTTTACACAGTCTGCTACCAAACCTAGGGGATTTGAAAGGGGTTTTTACACAGTCTGCTACCAAACCTAGGGGATTTGAAAGGGGTTTTTACACAGTCTGCTACCAAACCTAGGGGATTTGAATGGGGTTTTTATACAGTCTGCTACCAAACCTAGGGGATTTGAAAGGGGTTTTTACACAGTCTGCTACCAAACCTAGGGGATTTGAAAGGGGCTTTTACACAGTCTGCTACCAAACCTAGGGGATTTGAATGGGGTTTTTACACAGTCTGCTACCAAACCTAGGGGATTTGAAAGGGGTATTTACACAGTCTGCTACCAAACCTAGGGGATTTGAATGGGGTTTTTACACAGTCTGCTACCAAACCTTGGGGATTTGAAAGGGGTTTTTACACAGTCTGCTACCAAACCTAGGGGATTTGAAAGGGGTTTTTACACAGTCTGCTACCAAACCTAGGGGATTTGAAAGGGGTTTTTACACAGTCTGCTACCAAACCTAGGGGATTTGACAGGGGTTTTTACACAGTCTGCTACCAAACCTAGGGGATTTGAATGGGGTTTTTACACAGTCTGCTACCAAACCTAGGGGATTTGAAAGGGGTTTTTACACAGTCTGCTACCAAACCTAGGGGATTTGAAAGGGGTTTTTACACAGTCTGCTACCAAACCTAGGGGATTTGAAAGGGGTTTTTACACAGTCTGCTACCAAACCTAGGGGATTTGACAGGGGTTTTTACACAGTCTGCTACCAAACCTAGGGGATTTGAATGGGGTTTTTACACAGTCTGCTACCAAACCTAGGGGATTTGAATGGGGTTTTTACACAGTCTGTTACCAAACCTAGGGGATTTGAAAGGGGTTTTCACACAGTCTGCTACCAAACCTAGGGGATTTGACAGGCGTTTTTACACAGTCTGCTACCAAACCTAGGGGATTTGAATGGGGTTTATACACAGTCTGCTACCAAACCTAGGGGATTTAAAAGGGGTTTTTACACAGTCTGCTACCAAACCTAGGGGATTTGAATTTGGTTTTTACACAGTCTGCTACCAAACCTAGGGGATTTGAAAGGGGTTTTTACACAGTCTGCTACCAAACCTAGGGGATTTGAAAGGGGTTTTTACACAGTCTGCTACCAAACCTAGGGGATTTGAAAGGGGTTTTTACACAGTCTGCTACCAAACCTAGAGGATTTGACAGTGGTTTTACACAGTCTGCTAACAAACCTAGGGGATTAGACAGGGGTTTTTACACAGTCTGCTACCAAACCTAGGGGATTTGAAAGGGGTTTTTACACAGTCTGCTACCAAACCTAGAGGATTTGACAGTGGTTTTACACAGTCTGCTAACAAACCTAGGGGATTAGACAGGGGTTTTTACACAGAGCGACAACCATCTGACCTCCGCAACCCAGAGGGTAAACCAGACCCAATCCTAGATTAGACTTTGCCAAATGGCCTTTAACTTAGCTTAACGACTACTATCATTTACAGTAACCGAAATACATGCCTTCACGTGCCTTTCGAAATACGGAAACGCTTTAGTCTTTTGCCACTAGCGATCACCCATCCGGGTTCTCATCACAGTCAACATTGTTTTACTACTCGGCCACAAGCGATTCCGAGCAAAAGCTCGTTAAAATTAAATAAAATACAATATTCTTTATTGCACACAAAATTTTAAAGTAAGATACAAATTTTATATGACAAACAGGTGTACAATTAGGCAGCCTTATTGCTAAACAGCAATTTCTTCCAGGCAACCTTTGGGTGCGGGATATTTAGCTCATAGAGATGCGGGACGGTGCATAAAGATTTACTTTAAAATTATATCTTATACATACATAATATCACGCCTTGTTCCCGTCAAAAAAAAATAATAATAAAAAAAAATCTACAAGTCATAACTTTAAATTAGAATGTTTATTAGATTTTCTCTGTTTAAATCAATAAAACATTTGATAATTAACTTGTAGTTAAAACTATAACTAAGCCAGTTAGGCCAGCTGTGTAATTCCCATGGCAGTTAAAAGTTAACTACTAGACACGGCTATAAAAACCTTTGTCTCTCTGGCGGAATTTTTATGTCTCAACAAATAGGTTTTTTTATAACTTTACTAGTAGTAATCAATATTGCTTTTTAACTTTTTTTGAGATATATTCGTGAAAGAGGTTAAACGCTTTGAGCTTAGTGGTCATTTTTTATGTTTTTAGGGTTTCGTAGCCAAAGGATGAAAAACGGGACCCTGTTATTGCCTCCGATGTTCGTCTGTCTATCTGTCATGAATTCATGAACCGTTATAGATAGATCGTTGAAATTTTCCAGATTATTAGCCGCTATAAATAGTAGATTTCACAACAAGTGCACAAAACGAACCATTATTCCGAGACTTTTAGCAGCCCGAGCCGAAGGCGAGGGCTGATAGTAATGTCGAGGATAAAATGGTTTTGTGGACGAGTTATAAACTCTGCTTTTCACTTTGATTGCGAGGAAATAAAACGTAAAAGTACGCTCTAAATGTAACTGAAGAATGAGTTGTTCTGCTTTAGTGAAGAATATGTTGACGCACGCGCGGGGGGGGTGCAGCAGGCCCGCGCGCAGGGCGTACACCACCGAGATTACTTTTTTGCCCTAGTACACAAAATTCGACTTTGTGCAGCCTATATCCTGCACAAATAAGCACTTTCAGAGCATGAGAAGTGTAAAAGAAATTATAGGGCTTCCCTACTAAAACGTGTTTTAGGCGATTTTTGCTCGATTTTTTATGATATACGGTAGCCTAGTTGGAAAAGCGTCGAATCCTGCCTGTAGTTGTGAAATGTTGCAATTTTTTTTTGTTTCGTGGTAAATTAATAGGCCAAGTTTCCTTGCATTTGGATTTCTTTAGCGAATTTCTGATTAAAACACCCACATAAGTTGACTGCCCTCAGTAATTGCACATCAACCCATAAATGTCACATAAGACCTTGCCTTCAAAAATCCTGTATACCTACTTTGCTGCCTGTCACCTTGAGTATTAACATTGACAAAATGGTAATCCGCTAAACTAGGACTCGCCTATTTCAATACATCGTTCGTGATCTTTGCTAAAGTATGAAATACACTTAACTGAAAATAAATCGGGTCGGTTGGTTTTCAGGTCAAGGTGAAACAGAAAGAGTATATCAACACTGAAGGATATGAATCTGCCCTTCAAACTGAACATGTTTCCAACATAGGTCGAAAATGAAATGAATTTTTTGAGTACTCATAGAAACCGAATCAGCTCATTTTGTATGCGAGGTCATAAAATTTTTTTTCGTATTTCGACCTATGTTCCTCAGGGAAAGTTGTTCAGTTTCATGGGCAGAATGACATCCTTAAGGGTTAATACACCATTTTTGTTAAAACTTGAACAATGATCGGGTCAGAGCGTCGATATGACTGACCCTTTGGTGTGGTTGGTAGTAAGCCTGCCTTCTTGGCCGTGGACCGTAAGTTCGATCCCCGCCCAGGGCAAACATAAATACGTAAGTATCTGAATATTGAGATTGACCGACAAAGATTCTCTCGAAGATCATAAGTGTATCTAGGAAACTCAATGCATACGAGTAACCTGGAAAAAATTACTCAATGTTAATTCAGATTTTCCTTACATTACCCGTAGGTATTCAAATTTTTGAAGTAAACACACGGGTTTTCCATTACATTTTATAAATATGTAATCTTTGACAAAATTGTTGGTCTCACTCCCCTAAATTGACTGTTATTTTTATAGAACACTAGCTTCTGTCGTCCACTTCGTCCGCGTGTTAAATAAACTATACTTCAGTATTTAAGTCAAACTATTAGCTATCAAACGAAAAAGGTTTCACTTTAATCGCTTCAGTAGTTTTTGCGTGATGCTCGAACAAATAAACAAACATACAAAAAGTCGCAAATATCTGTGAATTGGGTTCAGAGGCATCAAATTAGCATAAAGTGATATTTTTTTTATAAATATCTTAATTGTACTACAGACTAAATTAAGTTACAGTTTTATCATATAAGTAGTAGAGAAGCCAACCAGTGAATTAAAAAAATTGCTTTCAGTATTGTACGATGTCCCTGTAACTAATGGCACTCGTATGTTAGCCTTGCACTAGGTTACCTAGGTTTCAGTATGGATTGGTGTCAATTTATAAAGCCCATCCATCATTTATGAACTGGACGAATGTGTCATGGTGTAAACAAGGCCTCATCATCATCATCATATCAGCCGAAAGACGTCCACTGCTGGACATAGGCCTCCCCTAAAGAACTCCATGACGACCGGTCCTGCGCTGCTCGCATCCAGCAGCTTCCCGCGACCTTGGCCTATTTATTGATTATTGATGCTCTAGATAAAAAAAAAACTTTCAAGGGCTGTTCTTGGGCTAAATCTGTTATTTTAGAATAGTTTTTAGGGTTCCGATACCAAAATGGTAAAAAAAGGAACCCTTATGGAGCGACTTTGCGACTTTTTTCTGTCCGTCTGTCTGTCTGTCACACCTCTATATCTCAGCAACCACTCATGCTATCGACTTGACATTTGGAATAGTTTTAGAACACGGTTGCCCAACTTAATTGCACATGAAAGAATAAAAAAAAAATCTGATTATTACTGTAAAGGGGGCACAAATAGTAGGGGCAAAATTTCAAATTGTTGTTACTAAGTCGAGTGAGGTATCATATGAAAGGGCTTTATGTGTACATTTCAAAATATATTTTTGTATTTTTTTACGACGCTTAGTTTTCAAGAAGTGATGAAAAATGTAAAAAAAATACCATTCCCCCCCCCCTTATCTCCGAAGTTTGTGAAAGGAAAAATCTGAATTAATTACAGTCGATAGCAGTTTATGTATTTATTACAGAAAAAATAAAACGATCTTTCTACGTTGCACAGTTTTTTATAAATCTGCAAAAAACCTTTACAAACAAATTTAGTTTTGCACCCCTAAAAATAGACTTTATTGCTTCCAACAATACTATAGGTATATCGGAACCCTCGGCGCGCGAGTCCGACTCGCACTTGACCGGTTTTTAGGGTTCCGTACCTCAAAAGAAAAAAACGGAACCCTTATAGGATCACTTTGTTGTCCGTCTGTCTGTCTGTCTGTCAAGACCCTTTATCTCACGAACGGCTAAAGGTATCAGGTTGAAATTAATACCATATATTAGGATCCATGAACCACACAAGATCTAAAGATTAAAATTTTTTACAACGACGCAATCAAAAGATATGGCATTTTATATCCTCATCTCCATACATTCATTCAAAAATGCAAAACCTACAGGGTACTTCCCGTTGACCTAAAATTATTAAATTTGGCAAGAAGCTAGGTCTCACAGTACAAATAAAGGGAAAAGTTTGAAATTATTAAATATTAAAACTTTTCTCACAACTAATGGTAACCAATTGTGGTGAGCTCCCGTTACAAGAACATTCATATAAGAGAGGGGTCAAGTTGGATGGTCGCTGAGGCGATTTTTGTTTTAGTTCTTTTTAAAAACGGGAACACTTACAAACTTGAAAATTGGTATGTTTATAGTGCATAAGCTATAAAATAACAACAAATAATAAAATTTGGTCAAGTGCGTGTCGGACTCAAAAAATCTAGCACATTAACCTACTGAAATTTCAACTAATACAATTATGTTTATGTGGTGGTGCGGAACCCTCAGTGCGCGAGTTCGACTCGCACTTGGCCGGTTTTTTTTTTAATCTCATCTATTCCTCACCAGTCGGGGTAGCGTGGCTGCATCCTTGGTGTCAGTCCACTTCTTTATATTGTCAAGCCAATTGATCCTCCTTCTTCGCCTTCATCTTTTCCAACTCTTTTACCTTGTATTTTAACCCGACTGCGGCGTAGCCACGTAGCCCAATTTGTTTTCTTTTTTATCAATTATTGATTTATGTGCTCACAATAAGCTATCTTCCTCCTGTTCACTGTGGCCCATGACTGTGGCTAGTACTTTAATATTCTTATTCGTTCTCTTTATAAGTAGGTACATCCACATTTGTAGTACTATTCGTCATTCGTATACTTAGCCACATTTCAAATGTTTCAATTTTGAAGAGTCTAAACAGTACGTTAGACTCTTCAAAATGTTCATCCATATTCTTTCTCTTTGGTAAAAGTTAAATATTACATAAATAATAAGTTTCTGAAAGTCTCATTGTATTTAATTCTACTTTAAATCTTTTTGTAGTATTTTCTTTGTTAACAAAACAACAAGCTTTTTTTTTATTTTTTATTTTATTGTCAATGGGCTTACTCTTGACCTTGATCTAGTCTTGAGGACAGAGATGAGGACGACTATGGGACGAGCTTGCCTAGAAGAAGCCTATTCACTCGCGACTTGAATAGCTTTGAGTTATATGACTGTATAACTACAGTCTTAACGACACCTTCAACATAAATACACGTTATATAATTTGAAATTAGCATTAATGGACCTTACTGCAACCCGGCGATTAGTGACCAGCAGTAGTTTACAGTTAGAACTTACCACTTTATTTTTGGAAGCTGTCTTTAGAAAATAAATTGCAATAAACTTAAGATAAAAATCAAATTTCCATAACGCCCTGCATCTGTACCCGAGGTGCACCACCTGTAGCTTCGTAAATTTAGTGTATTTCCGTCTCTTTCACACTCATTATCACCACTTTATACCTCTCTCTCTCGTTCATGTTTTCACAAATAAGTTGCATCCGAAAACAACATAGAAAACTCTTACAAGAGCGTAAGGAAATTTGAGTCGTATTTTTAAAGAAAGAAGGTTTATTTTAGTTTGTGATTGAAAAGGCTGAAAACCCATTGTTGAACAAGTAGTTTCAGAGCTGCGACGTTATTCTGATTGTAATATAACTCGATTTAGAGTAAATAGGGATGAGACATTTCGATAGGTTTGTTTTTAGTTTTTGTAAACTCGTTTGTCTGGGCATTAACCATTAATCAAGGATATTGCACCTCCATATACAGGGTGTCTCATTCAAATCGGTCAGTATGGGAAAGTCTGAAACTATAAGACATACGAAGATTTGTTCTTAGGAACCATGTCACCGATTTTGATAAAAAGAAAAACTGCATTCATACATTTGAAAAAAAAGTGTACCCATATTGTATTGAAAAAAACGGTGGTCACTTCGAACACCTACTATGATAAATTAAAGTATGTAAAAACAATGCATTTTATTCATTTAAGACATCGTGTTTCATAGAGACATTTACTGCTTAAGACCTACACAACCGTTATTTAAACAGAAAAACTGTAAGCTTTTTTTTTCAAAACTACCGGGTTCGATTCCCCAGCTGGGTACACTTCTTTTTTTCAAATGTATGAATGCAGTTTTTCTTTTTATCAAAATCGGTGACATGGTTCCTAAGAACAAATCTTCGTATGTCTTATAGTTTCAGACTTTCCCATACTGACCGATTTGAATGAGACACCCTGTATAACATACCATCTTACATACTGAGGTCACTAACAACATTGGTCCAAGGTGCCGGCTACTAAGCTAAAATACTTGGTGACATGTTGTATAGGTACTTCCAGAAGATGTTATGATGATGATCATGACTTTTCATTCAAATACTGTGGATGAGTTATAAAATATGTGAGTTATAGGGAGAAGGATGCTTTGTGAGGTCAGTCATTGACCTTGAAACCCACACGATATGATGATGATGAGGGAAAAGGAAGTAAAAAAAAAATTAAACGAAAAAAAATTGGTGGCATGAAAAGTAAAGAAACGATTAAACTAATTTGTTTTTTTATTTCGATTTAAATTACCCACAATAGTAGGCTTGTATTACAGTTTATCGATATCCAATTGACACATCACTACACGGTTAACCGGGAGCATTATACCCGGGTCTGCAAACCAGAATGGCATTAAACTTGTACAACCTGATGTCATGCTGATGTTGCGACATGAGTTTTGGCAACATTGCGACTGGCATTTAATCCAGGACATATTTTGCAGCTAAGTCTGGCTGAATGTTTAAATCTTTTTAGTCTAGGTGTGAAACTTCAGACTTAAAATTATACCAAACGAAGGTACTCAGTCAATCGCATATCAAAAGTAACGATTATAGGTACTAACTCTTATCACTACTAACTGGTATGAAATGAAGGTGGTCTTAGGCCAAAGTGTTTCTACTAACTTGCAGTTGGCTGGACTCTTCACTATCATCACTACATATTATAAAAGAAAGTCCCCGAAACGTTTTTCTGTCGTCATCATGTCTGTCTGTGATCACTAAACTCAAGAAATACGATATTGATTTTGATCTGGTTTTCACTAATATATAGACTATTTCAATAGGAAGGTTTGAGGCTATAATTTAAGTCGGAAAAAAACGTGCCTCTTGAGAGCTTTCTGGGCGTGCGCTTCGTAAATGGTTTTATTTATACGAAAGTTATGTATGAAAGAATTGTTGCTCTCTAAGAGTTCTAAAGAAAAGTCCACGATAGTATTTGTCTATCTTTTAAGGATAACCCACAGTAACCAACTTTTTATAGCAAAAAAGTAGATTTTCAAAATAAGGTATTTTTGAACGTATTTTTGCCTTTAAGGGACGGGTCCTTATGTAATTTAAAAGATTAATAATAATAAACAATGAATATAGATCAAAATTGTCCATTACACCATGTTATTTAAATGAATATCTTAGAAGATATCACAATATTAAAATCACTCTAAGTCCTAGAATGAACTTCACACTCGATGCGCATTTCCGTTGATAGCCGAGCGTACGAGTAGCTGAGAGTTTCCGAAGTTAACATCAGCGAGCCAGGAACCCGACGGGGCACACACGGGATGCGATGACATTCGTAAAAAATTATGACTTACCTTTCCAGTTCAAAAAGCTCCAGTTCCCCATTAAACTCTCCTTTGGTATGACCATAAATAAAGCACATCGACAGACCTGAAACGTCGCTGGTATTGCCCTAAGCGTTCATTGTTTTTCACACGGGCGATTGTATGTGGCCCTGTCACGTGAGACATCAAAACTCAATATGTACATTTTTGTACCTAATCCTGAAAAAGTTATAAAGGAAGTTGAAGACTACGTCATATATCGCAATAAAAGGCACCACTCTACCCGTAGATTAGTACCCGCGCGAAGCCGGGGCGGGCCGCTAGTACAGTATAAAAACACAAGTGCACAAAATATACAAGTGGTGTGACAACTTCTTCTTCTTGTAGTCGTAGTAAATTTACGCTATAGAATAGCGTAAATTTTTTTGGACCAACCGAAAAAAAAATGTGCACAGTTTAAAAAACACTAATTTCTCAGAAAACATGGTGCACTTGAAAGAGCCCAAGCTTAAATAACACCCGGCCCGGTTTTAATGACGGCCTTTATCATTACACGTTGCATATCGATATTTGTCTCAACACTACCCGGGTCATACAATATGGCCGTTAAACCTACCCTTTTGATTATACCTTGCATATCGATATTTGCCTCAACACTACCCAGGTCATACAATAGGATCCTTATACCTACCCTTTTTATTACACGTTGCATATCGATACTTGTCTCAACACTACCCGGGTCATAAAAAATTTTCATTAAACCTACCCTTCTTTTGATTACACGTCGCATATCGATACTTGTCTCAACACTACCCGGGCCTTACAATATGGTCGTTATACCTTTAGATTACACGTTGCATATCGATACTTACCTCAACACTACCCGGGTACTAAAAAATTGTTATTAAACCTACCCTTTTGATTACACTTTGCATATCGATATTTGTCTCAACACTACCCGGGTCATAAAAAATGGTCGTTATACCTCTCCTTTTGACACGTTGCATATGGATATTTGTCTCAACACTACCCGGTTATCCGGGTAAATTACCCGGTTACAGAAACTGTTTCAACCTGACGTCTGAGTTTGGGGGTTTCAGCGGTTTCGCAACATTGTTGAGACGAGACCAAAGTTTGAAAATTCAACAGAGAAATCTTTGGAGAGAAAGGCTGTGAAAAAGGGCGTTAATCTTAAAAGACACTGCATTCAATAGAGAGATTAAAAACTGACCAAGTGCGTGTCGGGCCACGCGCAGTATAGGGTTCCGTAGTTTTTAGGACTTTTTTTTTATCGCAAAGCAGGTTTCTATTTAGTATTTCATAACGTTCGAATAACAAACGTTTAACTTTCTGATGCTCAGCGCGTGATTGCTGTTTTTTTTTTTATTTTCTGTTTTTTGGCTATAGCCATATACTATAGCCCATTTAATTAACCTGTAAAGGCTACTTAGCTGTGATAGTTTTTCTTTTAGTTTCTTTTGTAAATATTGTTTTTAGGGTTCCGTACCTCAAAAGAAAAAAACGGAACCCTTATAGGATCACTTCGTTGTCCGTCTGTCTGTCTGTCTGTCAAGACCCTTTATCTCACGAACGGGTAGAGGTATCAGGTTGAAATTGATACCATATATTAGAGTCCATGAACCACACAAGATCTAAAAATTTTAATTTTTTACAACGACGCAATCAAAAGATATGGCATTTTATGTCCTCATCTCCATACATTTATGCTCTAAAACAAAACCTATCGGGTACTTCCCGTTGACCTAAAATTATGAAATTTGGCAAGAAGCTAGGTCTGACAGTACAAATAAAGGGAAAAGTCTGAAATCATTAAATATTACAACTTTTCTCACAACTAATGGTAACCAATTGAGGTAAGCTCCCGTTTCAAGAACATTCATATATAAGAAAGGGGTCAAGTTGAATGGTCGCGGAGGCGATTTTTGTTTTAGTTCTATTTTAAAAACGGGAACACTTACAAACTTGAAAATTGGTATGTTTATAGTGTATAAGCTATACAATAACAACATGTAATAAAATATGGTCAAGCGCGTGTCGGACTCAAAACATCCAGCACATTAACTTACTGAAATTTCAACTAATACAATTATGATTATGTGGTGGTACGGAACCTTCGGTGCGCGAGTCCGACTCGCACTTGGCCGGTTTTTTTTTCACTTTGCCTTTGACAACCGTTAAGCTGGCAGGGGGAACACTCAAATCTAACGAGAAATTGTTCTTTCAAGTTAAATATTTTGCCAACGGATCCATTAATCGAAAAATGATACATGAAGACTCATATTCTTTCTAAAACAGCTATCTATCAACACGCCACACGATGGGCTTTAGACCGGAAAAGAATCCCTACTTTGCTAGTAGGGGAGGTACCCTAAAAAATTTTGTTTTCAAGATTTTACTTTACCACTTTGTCGGCGTGGATGAAATGTTTTTCCATACCCATGTCCATACTTAATCAGAACTTTCTAGTAATAAGGGTCTCTGAACCTTAGATTATGAATAACGGCAGCTTACTGCCTATAGATAAACAAAGAGCCCGAAAACGCGTAACCAATTTTGATTTGTCAATGTGTGCGTTAGATAGTGATGTACATTTTGGTATCGATATTCGAGTACCCTGGCGACATTGACTTGTCTGTTCAGGCGGTAGCGTCGCTGTCAACAATCGCAGTGTTTCACTTGTAGTAGGTAGTAGTGTCGATAATCCTCCATTTCTCCGCCTGGGGCCGTAGATGAGTGGATTTCTACTATCGTAAATGCCAGTAGTATAGAATAAAAATGTATGAGATTGATATTCACTGACGAAATGTTGCGTGACGGCTATAGCTATATTATATGCAACTACCGTTTACGATTACAGGAAGCCCCTTTTCTAGGTACCAACCCAAAAAAGTCGGTGGAACTGTAATTTATGTTTCTTTGTTCAAACCTCATTTTTTTATCTTCGTCACTGCATGACCAGTGCCACCAGCATGAGCCCCTATCTTAGGCCAAATGTATTTTTTTTATTTTTTATTTATGGAGCAAATGTCAAAATATAGCATTTGAGGCCGCCAAAGGCCTCTCACATATGGCTCTTTAACGACTACATCCATAGGTAGTAGTCGGGCCAACGGCTTAACGTGCCTTCCGAAGCACGGAATTATCCAACTTATCGGACTATCAGGTGATTCATCCTGCAATGTCCTAACCAAACTGGGGAAGCCGCTCAAAGGGATTTTTGTCTGACAGAGTCCCCACCAGGAATCAAAAACAGAACCTCCGGACTCCGGATCGAGAGCCGAGCGCTCTAACCACTAGACCATTGAAGACGTTAATGGCTGATAATTCTACAAAGCAGAAAATCGCTAAATTTCACAACCACAAACGCAACGCAACGTTGGAATGCGCATTGAAGACGCATATTTCACAACATCAGACAGAACCACATTTTAGCCTAGTAGGTAAAACGTCTCCGGTACTTACGGAGAAGACGCAGGTTCGAATACTGTCTGTGGTTGTGAAATTATGCGATTTTCTACTTTATACACAAAAATTTTAGAATAGTCAGTTTTAAGGAAGGAATGAAATTATATTTTAGTAACAATTTGTTTGAGCCGATAATAACTATACGGAAGTGCCTCCGCTGCTGCCGGCGCCGGGTCCTATATGAGCTACCGACCGGCGCCGCCGGTTGCTGAAATGGCTGCCGGTGCTGATTTTTTTTTTAAATTGGTAACAGAACTAAATTAGTCAACCCCGATTCCAAGCTGCCGAATCTGTTAGCTCCATTTAATAAAGTTGTATTAAGTCGGCATTTTCTTTTATATACCTACATCTAGAAAATGTTTGCTACAAACTTAAGAGTATTTTTTAGGATTCCAACTCGTCCAATCACCCTTATCAATTTTCCTTTTATATTCGAATCCTTTGGAAACTGTTGAACAAAATGGCAAAACAAAGTTAGGACTGACCTACTTCTGTTTATTTCAAGACGAAAATGGTAAATCAAGTAAGTAACAATGCGTCTGTAAGCTCGTATTATAAACATAAAGAAAATAGGTATCGATAAATTTGAGTCAAGCCCTAGCGTAAATGTGAGCTATATTGATGAAAAATATAACACTAAAATTCAGAACATTATCAACAACTAAACTTTTTTCAATGCAAAATACGAAAATTAGCAATTCAGAAGAAGCTATTCTATATTTTAAACATGAAATATAAGTTATTTTAAGCAAAAAAACATATAGTTCAAAAGTAATAACGTCCTAAGAATTTACCCGTGAAATGTACATTTCTCTGGACTATTTTTGTAATTAACACCACATCCAACTACACTACACACCGTCATAATTAAAAGTATCCTTATTTTTATATAAATATGTAGTTTTTACGCAATTTTTTACAAAAAACTGGAAAGCTGGTTTTTCGCGTGGCTCAAAGTGGCTCCCTGTCATTCAAAATCGGTTACAGAGCTATTCGATTCGCTATCCTTTGCTATCTTGCAGTATCACTATAAGAGATTTGTTTCTCGCTCGCACTCATTGTTGGTCTTCTATGCTTATGTCTATGCTCTGAACTAAGCCGCAGACAGACATGATGAAACTATAGGTATAACCCAAAGATTTCGGACCTCCTTGCTTCGCTCGGAATAGATACCTTGCTAATTTATTTTAGTCGGGCATGACATCTGCCAACATGTCACAACCCCATCATCGATGATCCATAGGAAATATTCAAAATAACCTGTCAAATCCGTAGAAAAACGCCTACACCACCTAGTGACGAATTATTTCTTTAATCCTCCTTTTAAGTACCTTTATTTTTTTGTGGTTTAGCCGTTAGGCCAAAGCGTGACGGACAGACCGACGAACGGACATTTTAAGGAGACTTGATTTTGTGGATATAGACTTTAAGGGCACTGCATGTTATCCTACGTCATCTAGTACACGAAATTTGCAACATTGTAGCGATAGTAGTGGCCTACTAGGTCCACAAAACGTTGGTCTGCCAATCCGAAACCTGGCAGGTTTTGTACAGTCGGAGCGCAAAGTGGTTAAGTGACAGATTACACGAATGAAATCTATTCGTAGAAATAGAAGGTACCTATATAAGTAAAAAACAACAGGTCTGCCTTGCATCATCTTGGCAGTTTCGCCAGTCCGACCAAATTTGTAATCCAATCACATCTGACCACATTGGGGAAACCAGAATTTTTTTTTTCGATTACAATACCTTTCTCGCTCCGCCCGAAAGTATACTATGGTATAGTTGGACTGATCAAACTTCGAGAAGTGCTAGAACAAAAGTTTATGAATTTAGCCTCCCTAATAAGCCGTCAAAACGTTTTACAGTACTTTGAATATTAAAGCCAAGTAAAATATCATTTTTATTTACGGCCACAAAAAAATGGTTTATTTTATGTCTGCATTAATTATTTTTGGTAAAACTATTTTATAGCTAAAAACTTGCGAAAACAAAATTCTTTATCTATTTTCTGGAAAATCCGTTACCTAATACTCGTATTATAAGTTGGATGCGCAGTCGCTGTTTCTAAGGCCAAAGGTTATGCTTTCACTGCTTAGAGGAATGCCTGTTTGTATAAGACCCTAAACACAATAAGAGAGAAAATAATAATTCCCCCTTTCTACTTCTTTGGCACTGTGATTGTAAAAATCAAAAGATTAATTCTTTCATTACAGTACGAGTATCCATTCCAAAAAGTTTTTTACTTAAAATATCACTCAAACCCTCGTGTCTTGTCAGATTCGTTGATTGAGCCGCCAATAAGGCTTTGAGGCTACAATAGATAGTAGCCGGAAACAACGGCTGGACGAGCCTTCCGAAGCAATAATCATCAAGGAATCATCTTTCCTCTCCGACAATCAGGTGATTCATTCTGCAATGTGCTAATAAAATTGGGGAAATAACATAAAGTAAGTATTTCACAAGGCCCCCCACAAGGTGGACCGACGATCTGGTCAAGGTCGCGGGAAGCCGCTGGATGCGAGCAGCGCAGGACCGGTCGTCATGGAGATCTTTAGGGGAAGCCTATGTCCAGCAGTGGACGTCTTTCGGCTGATATGACGGCTGATGATGATGAAGTATTTCATTTGTAGGTAAGTGTTAACATTGATGTTTATTACAATAGTCTACCTACTTTTTACCGCGGGAGAACCTCTCAGGACGGTAATGGTGATGCGGCCACAAGCACCCTGAATAGCGGGCTTCCATTCCCTTCATCCAGAGATTTCAAATTCTTAACAGCCTCCGTGGTGTAGTGGTTAGAGCGCTCGGCTCTCGATCCGGAGGTTCTGGGTTCGATTCCCGGTGGAGACACTGTCAAAGAAATTCTCTTTGTGTGACCTCCCCTGTTTGTTAGGACATTGCAGGAAGAATCACTTGTTTGTCCAAAAAGTTTGATGATCCGTGCTTCGGAAGGCACGTTAAGCTGTTGGTCCCGACTACTATCTACGGATGTAGTCGTTAATGAGCCATTTCAGAGGCACAGGCCTTTGGTGGCTCAACAACTCTGACACCAGGGTTTGTGAGGTCGATCATCGACCTTGCATTCCGTACGCTATGATGATGAACTTCTTACCACTTGGTCGTGGCAGAATAATCTTATCAGCAGCGCAGTTTACACCAACTCTTCGGGTGCGCGGTCTATGTAGTGCCTTCCAGATTGGCCAGGAAAGAATAAGTCCAGGTGGTAGTTTTTCTGCCGGTTGGATAAAGTTGGGTGGGGAAAACTCGGTACAAAGACCTTATCTACTAAGAAACTAGAGCGACTTTTCAACCTCTTTACATGTAGATTCTGGTCACACATTGGGTGCCTCAGATCGGTGTCCTGTTTTTGTTTTTCAAAGGCACTAGGTATCTACTTCTCTGCGGACGGCTGGGGGAGCGAGTCCTGCCTGTGGATTAGCATCTTTACCGATGTCGGTTTCAAGCAGTCTGTGATTTTCTGGCATGTATCATTCAGAGCTATAACCACCATTTTTGCGTGGGCTGACCGATGCCACGCAGGGCTCGCGTATTCGACATAAAAATACCATACCCGTACGATATCAAATAAATGCAGTCGGTTTACGCTCGGTGTGTTGCGTATCTAATTCAAGTTTTGGCGAAACAACTGTTTTATTGACCGTTAGAAGCAAAATATTGCCTTACCATACACGTTTTATACCTTTCAATATAAGACAGGTTTATTAAGAAAGAATATTATTAAAATGAATTGACTTTTTTAAGTTTTGCAAAAACGTTGTCGAATGATTCTGATGAAGTAGTCTACAAAACTGAACAACTATCCCAAAGAAAAAGAGAAATGAAAATTTTTTTGACCTCTCCATACAAATTTCCCAATCTGATCGAACAGTTTGTTTGGAAAGGTCAATTTTTTTTTCTAAAAATGTACAACGGGGGAACGTCCTTTACAGCTTATTATTTACAGACATCCACGAAATATATTAAAAAAAAATAAGACTTTGTTTTTTATTAACCAAGTAGGAGAATGACATTCTTTTGTATGTCTGACGGTAACGTGATGAAATAAAAAAAGAAATGGCGCAGTTTTTTCTTATTCTTTTTAAAGGCTTTCATTTTACATACAGAAAGTACACACAGACAGAAAACAAATTTTACATACATACATCTTTATTTTTAGAACAATCTACATGAATTTTAGGTTATTATTCCTAGATATCTTTACAGAAACCTGACTCTTTCGCTTAGGTAGAGACTCAAAATATGGATTGTTCCCTTGAAGATCTTATAGAATTGTGATGGCTAGAGCTATTAAATTTAATCCTCAAAAATAAAAATTTATTTAGAATTATTTTTCATTTAAAATTTTATTAATTTTTGAGTGGCTGGAAAACAACATTTGAAGACCGTGAGTCTGAACCGTGAAGTGAGAAAAATGGGGAGCCCTCTGCCAAGCAGTGGGGCAACTTACAGGCTAGTCACCTACTTACATACATAATTTTTTTTTTCTGTTAATAACATCTACGTATTCAGTGAGTGGGTACCTATGTTAATATTTATCTATTATCTATTACACTTAATGCATGCTGCACTGTTTAGAATAAAACCGTTTTTATCGCCCACACTCATATCAGAGACCTTGATAAACGAAGATAAACTTACAAAATGGCGTCCAAACTACCAAACATCTATCATAGCAACAGCGATTGGCCTAGACAAGGAAGCGCGCGAGTTTTGACATTGCGCCTAACCTTGGCGCGAAACGGTCTCATCTCTCATTGGTCGAAAAACCAAAATGGCCGCCGCCGATTGTCTAGCTAATTAGATGACCGGTTTAGTGTGTTTTTCAAACGCTTAATGTAAATTTGCTAGTTAGAATTTGTAATAGGATTATTTACATAAGTACTGACATCTGCGCAATGCATTTATTGACAGTATTCCTTGATGAAGGTCTCGTGACCTTTAAAAGCTTGGAGGGTTTCATCGAATAGTTTTTCTGTTAGTTTTTAGGGTTCCGTACCCGAAAGGTGCCACCTATTGCGTGCTGCTATTGGACTGCGTCGTCTGTCTCTTTATCGCATCTTTAAAGAGCTACATCTTTTGAACCTCAATAGCAAGCAAGTTAAATAAAGAGGGAATATGTGTAGGTATATGATTATGGCGGAAAATCTAATAAAAATACAAATTAATAAGTAAAAAATAAGGGGTCTATTCATGTTGGACTTAACAAAAATTTGGTACAGTATAGTTTAGAACCTACCACCAAAATTAAGTGTTAGTTACATAATAATAAAATCGTTAAGGCCGAATCCGTACATATAAACTTTTCACAAAAATATTTATATTACAGAACCCATTCAGATCTCTTTTGTTATTTTTGTCAGGGCGCCAATAACTCACAAAAGTACTGGACTGATTTATATGGGTTTTTAAAGGTGTATTTGGCTTTCTATCATGCAATTTGCTAGCTTTGTTTCATTGCAATCTGTTCACTCAAACAGAAGCTACTCGAAGGCAAAATATCAAGCGACCTGTGCGCTAATAGCTTACAAACTACCAATTCAAACGGAGTTTTCAATAATGTGTTTGGCTTCCTTCCGTGCAGTATATAATCTTTGTTTCATTGCAATCGGTTCACTTAAAAAAGAAGATATGCAAGTACATAGTTTCAAGCGGCAAAACCAAACCCCTATCTGAAAACCCATTTGAATCGGTCGAGTTACTGTAAAAGTCCAAACTCCACTCGAACGAAGACAAGGGGAAAGCTACTCTCAAATAATATTGTATGGATGTACGGAATCCTCCGGGCGAGTCCGACTCACACTTGGTCGATATTTTTAACTAAAAAAATTATTTTCATGGTTATGTCATGTCATTTTATTTTTTGTGTCTTTCTAAATGATATTGTTAGAAATATGAGCATTATTTTTAATTGTATGTCTTCTTTGTAACATTAGCATTCTAGGGTTGATAAACTTATGTAATTACGTTGTTTTACTGTTGTGTAATTTGAACTTACGTACGGTCGAGCACACACCAAACTGCACACTTGTACAGTCATGAGCACATCAAGCTTGACACATTGGACTTTGTACCGTTCTTATTTCAATAGACGTACGACCTAGAGTCGCACTGTAAGTGTCCTTGACCTGTCGTTGACTGTACTCACTGCTAATGACATATATTTAATGAGATCTTCGATTATAAATTTTTATAGATGCACGTTGCTGCTAAAAATCATCTTGAAAAATAATTTAATTTTAACACTTCCTGTGTTCGGATAAATCAACAAAGTAGAAAATCGCAAAATTTCACAACCACAGGCAGGATTCGAACCTGCGTCTTCTGCGTCGTCTTCGTGGCCCACTGCTGAGCAAAGGTCTCCTTTTTTTAGCGTTTCGAACCAAAATGGTAAAAACGGAACCCTTATGATGCGACTTCGTCTGTCTGTCTGTCTTACTGTCACACGACACAACTGTATATCTCAGCAATCACTCATCAACTTGAAATTTGTAACAGTTTTAGAATGTGATTGCCCAACTTAACCACAAAATATATAACAGACTTAGTAACTGCAAACGAAATATTAAAAATTATAATGTAAGGTCCCAATGAAATAGTGAAGTAATTTAAGAATGTTACTCAGACCATAAAACTGAACACCTTTCCCCAAGGATCATACATCGAAATACGAAAATCAATTTTTGACCTCCCGTAAATAAATAAAAAATAAAAATTGTTTATTACAGACTTCCTAGGTCCATATAAATGTTAGTAATAACTTAAAACTATGTTAGAATAAAACTTAAAATCTAGAAATAGCTTCTGGGGCAAACTGCATCAGCTGATAGCGCACATTTTATATGGGAGGCCAAATTTGGTTTTTCATATTTCGACCTATGTTTCTTGGGGAAAGTTGTTCAGTTTCATGGTCTAAGAAACATACTAAAATTATGTTCACTATTTCATAAAGACCTTATATTTCGTTACTAAATTGTTATTACTAGACTGGAGATAGCTTTATATTGAAACCAAGTTAGAACACTATCTTCTTAATACCCACCTACATACCTGCCTATACTTATCTTTCATTAAGTATTGTTACCGTTTCAGTAACAAACATATTACATATTCTGCACTTGTCTGTCTACCAGTTAAGATTGAGCTCTGACCTAAATCAGATTCGATGATTTATTTCGATAAAAGTGTAGAAACTTATGTCAAGCAAAAGCACAAAGGTAGAGAAAAATAAACCATAAAAAAATATTAGCATACGAAAAAAATTAAAACAAGCTTTTATAAGATGTAGAAATATAACTAAAATGTTATATCACCAGTTTCAAGTTTTCAAATAAAAGCGTTATATACCATATATATTATATACCATATACCATACCATATAAACGGAACCCTTATGATGCGACTTCGTCTGTCTGTCTGTCTTACTGTCACACGACACAACTGTATATCTCAGCAATCACTCATCAACTTGAAATTTGGAACAGTTTTAGAATGTGATAGCCCAACTTAACCACAGAACGAAATATTAAAAATTATATAAGGTCCTAATGAAATAGTGAACATAATTTATAGCCTAAGAGCCAAATGATTTCACTGTATGAAGATTCAACAAACATTCATATCAGCATTTTTGTTCGTTAAAAATTAGATTAGCTGGTCTATAAAATAATTCATTAGTAATCCACCCAAGTTTACGACCGCATGATTTAAAAAATAATAATGAAGTTATTATAAATTCCACAAAAGAAGTGCAAAAATGCTATAAATATTATTTACTTTTTTCAAATAAAAGCGTTATATACCCTCTTGCTATTTTATTTCTAATGTACCTAGGTAGTACGACATTACAAAAAAAAAATCTTATCTAAATGTTTGTCATGTGTGTGTTTCTGTAATTAATATGTGTGTGAGTGACTTATATTTATTTTATCTTTACACATAGGTACAGTCAACGACAGGTCAAGCTTGATACTCGCAGTGCGACTCTAGCCCGTACGTCTACTGAAATAAGAACGGTACAAAGTCCAGTGCGTCAAGCTTGATGTGCTCTTGACTGTACACATACAGACACATACACACTCACACACATCAGTTCACATCTTCTTGTGTCATAGCCTATATTACACAAGACGTTAATTTCTAAGTAAAGTAATAAACTTAATTCATGACTTGGTAGAAGTCGGTATATATGTCGCAGGCAAATCGTATAATTCGCCGTTTGCAAACGGCGGGCAAACTGTAAACTGTCGGCAAATTGTAAAACGGCGCCGGCAGATTGTGAACGGGATTAGATCACTGGTGCATTTTAGGTTCGTTAGCCACGGTAAACCCAACCAAACCGATCCCGAGTAGGGATCGGTTAGGTTATCTTGTGACCGATTAATGTCCTTTGTTAAAAAATACAAAATCATTTGTGCGGAACACTACGGATTTCAGAAAGGGAAATCCACGACGCATGCATGTTTTTCACTAATCAAACATATATCAGACTTAATGGATAAGAGGGTACCTGTGACATCAGTTTTCTTTGATATGAGTAAGGCATTTGACTGCGTTTCCCATGAAATCCTTTTAAGGAAACTAGACAGGTATGGAATTCGGGGTGTAGCCAATAAACTGATTAAAGACTACCTCAGTCACAGATCACAATGTGTAGAGTTAAATATTATTAGTGACCAGCCGGAAACCTCCAATCATAGATCAGATTTAAAGCATAACGAGGTTGGGGTTCCCCAAGGTGGTATCCTGGGACCTTTGTTATTCATCTTGTACGTGAATGATCTACCAGCCATCACACAATACCCTTCCACACTATTTGCAGATGATTTATCTATTTCAATATACAAAACCCCTGATCTAGACTATGAATCAGAAATTAATATAACCATCAGTAAAGTTGTTGATTGCCTAGTGCGCAATAATCTAAATATTAACCATGAGAAAACTACATACTTACAGTTCATGAATAGAAACATAAACCACCAGAAAACATCACCATATTAGCTAAAAACATTCCCATAGTAGAGTCCACAGAAACGAAATTCCTTGGTATCACGCTGGACACACACTTGTCATGGAAACAGCATGTAGAGGCAGTCATTACCAAAATCAACAGATTTATATACGCCTTGTACCGTCTGCGAAGTATTTGCAATGAAAAGACTGCACTTATAGCGTACCATGGCTATGTGTGTTCTGCGTTACGATACGGACTAATAATGTGGGGGAACTCTGTAGAAATCCATAAACTGTTCATTATACAGAAAAAGTGTGTGAGAGCCACGTGTGGTGCAGGGCCGATAGAACCATGCAGACCTCTGTTCAGGGGGCTGAATCTCCTGACTCTACCCTCAATGTATATTTACGAGGCGTGTACGTTTGTTAAAAAGAACCAAAACCTCTTTGAGAACAGGAATTACAGCTTTCGAACAAGGTACCCTAACAGGTTAGCCAGCACTACGCATACTACCACTTCTTTTGCCAGAAACAGTTCAAATATGTGTGTAAAGCTGTACAATCTTTTACCAGATTCTCTAAAATTATTACCGGAAATCAAATTTAAAAAACTTCTTCACAACATGCTTGTAATAAATTGTTTTTATTCTGTGACAGAATTTGTAAATTTCGACTTTAATAGGTGGCGTCCAATATGAAATGACAGACATCACATTTAATTTACATTTTTAATTTTTTTTATTTGACATTTAGAGTTTTATTTGACATTTTTATTTTGACAAATAATATTTCATTCATTCTTTTTTAAAAATTTGCATACCAACTTGTTGGTGCACCACGCTTGTACTTTTTTTTTCACTTTAACAGCTGTAACATACCGTGTTTGCGTGCAAATAAATATATTTATTTATTTATTTATTTTATTATATTTCATTTCATTTCATTTCAGAACATCAGAAGGTCTTTTTCAGATGTTTAGGCTGTTCTGTTTTAGCTAAAGGCCTCGAGTTTCTTGTCCGGTCAATGCAGCGAACTACGATACTAGGTCAATGGTGTTAATATCAGTATAAGCTATACTCTATAGTTTAGTTTAATTTATTTCATTCTATAAATGTCATATAAGTAACATTCTTAGTTAATTATACAAATTCATAATATGATCGTCAAGCTGTATATTATAAGTTGTATATTATGGGCAGTTACTTTTTTTCGCCCCGAATATCACCATGATATTGAAATAGACAAGACAAGCCTGGAAATCTGAAACAGGCGTCCTGAACACCGCTCCGGCCCAGAATTTCCCAAATGGTTTTTGTATACTAATACAACTAGTTTTCGCCCTGAATATCAGGTGAAAAAACTTTCTCGGCCTTCGGACCAGACATTCTTAGAGGCACAGTAGACGGCAGACTTTTTGTTCTATGTTCCACTGTATGTATTTTTCTTATAATGATTCAGATTAGTAAAATGCTCCGCTTCTATGCGCGTATTTTCCATAATCTTTAGTTTGTATGGAAAACAGCTTGAATAGTTGGTCAGTTCAAAGAGTTATTTAGTCGAAAAGGTTGCGTTCAGATTGATTGTTATGTAGTTTAAAATGTAGAGCAATTTCGAAAATTATAAATTTGAATTTTATTCTGATAAAAACTATAATTTTCGCAATACCTGGCACACTTGCGGACAAAGTCCGTGGCTGCCCGGCTTTCGTCTGCTGAGCCTCTTAGTGTAAATAGATGGCCTGAGAGTTAGTGATTACTCAAAAATAAATATATCTCAAAGCGAAACCCCTAAAAAGCGACTTAAGTGCCTCTTAATAAATTTTTACCCGACTTTTAGTAGCAGACTGAGACGAAAGCGCAAAAAACGTATTAAAAACTAGAAAAAAGCGACTTAAAGGAAGGCACTTACCCCTCTAGGATCTTCCTCCCCACTTGGAGGGAAAACTGCTGCCCTCGCCGAATTTCTGGGAATTCACTTTTTTTGCCGACAGTATTCTTAAGTTGTTTTCTAATCGACTGTACATATGTTTTCTGTCTCAGGTATGGTGCTGGCTAAGAATAGTACTAATTAATCTCTTCCCGTTGGTGTAGTAGAAGGCGACTAAGGGATTATGAACCAAAGGGTGGGAAGCAGTGTCCTTCTGTCGTACCATCTTACAAACTGCGGTCACCAAATACCGCGGTACATGATGCCATGGAAATCCCACACAAGGTCATCTCATCTGATCCCAAACTAGGCAAAATGTAAGATGGTACGATACACAGAAAGATGCTGCTGCCCATCCTTCGATTAAGCCCTTAGTTGCCTCTTACGACACCCACGGGTAGAGATGGGTTGGTACTATTCTTTGCCGGCACCACACGGATGGACTATTGACTGTACTTTCCTAGTTTCAATTCCTTTCAAACCGAACTTTCCCTTCAAAATTAAATTACACACAGAATCTTCTCCAAACAATTTCACCGACTAACGTATGAATGAGATACCCATCAATCAATTATAATAACAAATTCTGCGCCTGAGTTGATCCCGCGACCTTTGTCCCACTGCCACCCAACGGGTTGCTGCACAAAAGAGGACATCTCACTTTCTAAGTTATTTTTGTTTAAAGGAAAAGTTGTACGAGTAGTTTCTGGAAATGAAATGAAAGAGATGAAACTTGAGAAATTATAAGTAGTTGTCTGAAACACTGGGATGAATTACTTATGTTGTAATTTATGACATTTTTAGGGTTCCGAACCAAAAATGTTTTTTATGTGTTTTGGTATGTTTTAAATTTTTAATTCAATATATTTAATAAATTATTTAAGCTACATTGTCGATTTGGGATAACCTGTCATGACTGTACTGTTGATTTTGTTAAGAAATAAAATAAATAAATAAATAAAATTGGTGATAACGGAACCCTTATGGTGCGACTTCGTCTGTCTGTCGGTCTGTCTGTCACACCTGTTTCTCTCAGTAATCACTCATGCTATTGACTTGAAATTTGAAATTGTTTAAGAATTTGTCGGAATATGCATATTTTTTTTTAGTTTAAAAAAATTATCCTTATTCATGTAATACACGGTTTAGTTAAACTATTTTTCGAAAACTATGAAAAAAAAAAATTGCCATCGAAAAATTGTTTCTGTCTCTTTCTAGCGAAACTAAATTTAACAAGGAGTTTGTATGGCCGTAGTGGCATGTGACATCACTGTCCATGTCGGATCTCTCTGTCTAATCAGCGCGTAATGAATAGTTTTAAATGTTTATATCGGCCGTATTTCTTAGCCGATTTAATTTTAAATTTCACTTTTTATCATCTCTACTACGGTATTTTCATATTGTGTTAATAAATGCGACTAAACAACAATACGCATATTCCCTATTGCAAATTAAAGACTTAAAAAAAAAAAATATTACTATTATAAAATTTTAAAGGTAGAGTGTAAGTATTACAGGAAATATTAAATTATTTCTCTTAGTAGCAGTTTTTTTGAAACATGTAAAAACCTTTACAAACAAATTTAGTTTTGTCGTCCTAAAAATGGACTTTATTGCTTCTAAAGATACTATAGGTATATCGGTTCCGTCAGCGCGCAAGTCCGACTCGCACTTGACCGTTTATTTATACCATGTAGCAAACAAAATAAAGAATTGAGAATTGAGTAGTCTCAAGTTAAGTCTAGTTTTTAGTCTAGTGTTAGTATTCTAGAACTACTTAAAAGATTTTAAAATCTATTTCTCGAATTACCGGCACATGAGACATACCATCTTAGGGTGGGTATCGCGCTTTGCCGTCTTATTATTAGTGTCAAATTATTTCACTAATAAGACAGTGGGTGTGATAGGTGGTGGTGACCACTTACCACCAAGTAGCCCCCCTGCTCGTTTACCCTCTTGTGACGTAAAGAAAAGAGAACTTCTCTGGATGTAGGGAAACATAGACCTCATTTTCATTCCGAGTGAAAACGTCTTTTATCAAATCATAGTAAAAAAAAACATAAATCCCTAAGTATTATAACTTCAATACAAAACAGTACCCACAGAGAGACACCAAAGACTCCACAGAACGTATCGAACCCATACATAATAAGTACAGTAAGAGAAAAAAAAACACCACCACGAAAAAATTGATAAAGGGGGGGGGGTTGATAAGGGAGTGGGGTATTGATCGGGGGGGTTGTGAACCCCCTTCAAGTATAAAAAGCGTAACAAATTTTCGTCTTAAGAAAAGGAAGGAAAAAAATATCCACAGCCACCCGGCGGGTGGTGGGAGGGGGTAGAATTTTTCTCTTAGCTCTCCCTCGCTCAGTCGTGTAAGATGGTACAAAGGTTTCTTTGTAGGAACGGTTAATTAGGTTTGGGAAGAGAGTTTTGGGGGGTGATAGGTTCTATATTTTAAGCTTAAAGTAGTTTTTTACATAGTCACTTAATATAAATAGATTACGTGCGTTTCCCGCACGGATTGATATTGTTTTTATCCGTGTAATGTATTATATTCATATCAGAAGTTTTGCAAAAATGCGTGCTACTTATAAGGGGATTCTCCATAGTCAATTGACCACACTTGTAAGCGTTGCGGCTGGCGACCGCTGTTGTTGGTGACACAGAAAGATATTGCTGCCCATCCTCCGGTTCATAATCCCTTAGTCGCCTCTTACGACACTCACGGGTAGAGATGGGTCGGTACTATTCTTTGCCGGCACCACACTTACCTTATATTATGTACACACGGCCGCACATCGGTAGAAACACTTTTGGACCTTATGGCGTGGTAATAGAGTTGAAAAAGTTTCTACCGACAAGCGGTTGACCGTACCTATAATATTTATCATTATCATAACATCCCATGAAACGTCCACTACAGGACAGGGGAGCTCACTCCAGAATAGAATATTTGTATGAAGATACTCGTATTAGTACTAATAAGACCTATTTTTTCATGCAACAGATTGAAAATCCAGAGACGTTTTTGGCTTTTCCATGTAGAGATTAGCATGGGATGACCGAATTTTTTTTCCTTTGAAGCCTGGTTACTTGTATTGTTTCGTTTTATAGTTTAAAAAAATCTAAATAAGTAGTAGCGATAACTACAAAAAATGCCAGTGATAAAAGAGCCTGTGGCACTTCCATTCAAAAGTACTATGGATATCAGAGGCTGATACTTATACTACAAATAAAACGATATATTTTTTTTCTTTTTTATTTGAAAATGGGCTTACTCTTGACCTCGATCTAGTCTTGAAGACAGAGATGAGGTCGACGATGGAACGAGCTTACCCAGAAGAAGCCTATTCACTCGCGACTTGAATAGATTCGGGTTATATGAACTCGGGAACACAGACGCAGGCAGAGAATTCCACTCTTTAGCCGTGCGCATTACAAAAGATGTTTTAAAGCGCTTTGTGCGAATGTGCGGAATATCAACCAATTATGGGTGATATCCTGCGGTGCGTCTGGACTCCCGATGGTAGAAGGGAGATGGTGGAATAAGCGAATTCAGTTCAAACAAATTAATCATATTAGTTAAATATTATATATTCGCATGCCAAATCTTATAAAACTTTTAATAAAATTTACGCAGTTTATGTTGATTAAATTATAACGTTTTCTTAAGAAAAAGAATGTAAACAATTCAAAACATTCTTAATAAGTAAGAATCATACACAGTTAACAAATTCCTTTGACAATGATTAACAAAATGTTTACCCATTTCTTGTTTTGACTAAAACATGAAGTAGATGAACGATTATTTATATTTTTAAACAGATTATAAACAAAACAACAGATTAAACTGCTGTTGCTAATAAATGTATGAATCAAGTATTAATTAGGTAGTTAATTAACAAATCAACATTGGTATTGTAAGGCTACTGATAAGAGGGCTTAACGAGGACTATTTAAGATTTTAACGGGACTCTATGACTTAACGTGCTTTCCGAAGCACAAAAACCCTCTAGTTTCTAACTAAACTACTAACGAATGCTTATCTTCTGAGAAAAGCTATTCACAAAGTTTTAGGTTCCAATGTGATTCTTAATACTTAATCATGTGGTCAGACATTTGGGTACTCGTATGTGGATATTTTTTGGGGCCTACAGGCATTACCGTTTTTATAATAGAATAACATTAGAAACAGTCTTAAAGGACTTATTTTGTGTGGGAAATACAAAAAGGGAAAAAAACATCCATGAAAATTTTTCTAGACTGACCTCATGCTACAGGTGAACAGAATTTTAGAAATGTACCTACGAATTTTGGCAATGTTGGGTATGCTATTTTTCTTGTACTATAAGTTTAAAATGAGAATCACAGTGGTTTGTAGCTAACTTCACAGTGGTTCTCAGTGTTTGTGCAAAACTAAATCGAAACAGAGTGAAGTTATTTTGACAGCTACTACTTCATACGGTTGCGGCCGCAAATCTATCCCATTATCATTTGAATGAAACACATAATATGGCCAAACACGTAAACATCCAATTTTAAAATAATAATCTAAATTCAAAATCAGAGACACTCCACAACACCGTTCCACTAGAACAAACAGACGCTCGAACGTCACCGGCCGGCCACGTTGGCGCCGAAATTTTAAACATCATTCTAAATTCAAAACGAGACATTCGGATAAAACAAGCGAATATCACCAGCCTATCACGTTAGCTCCCAATTGACGCCGAAACTTTAAATATCATTCCAAATTCAAAACGAGATACTCCGCTAAAACAAACGAATATCGCCAGCCGATCACGTTGGCGCCCAAATTCGGCGTCCGAACCGTGCATGACCTATCCAACAAGCAGACGATTGCGGGCCTCCCGAACCCACTAACACAATAAACGAGGTTCTTGACACCGTTACCCCCTGGCTGAGTTCGGCAAACGTAAGAATAATGTTGTTTTTCTTCAAGTTCAAGTTTGTTATCGCTACGGCCGGTACAATGGACCGCGGTTGTTAATTACCGCATCATGTAAAACTTGTACGACTGATTTTGACACTACACTCTTGTGGACCAATTTGAAGTGCCCCTTGAACTTCTTTTGACGAACAATGATGACATTTTATACTCTGTGGTTATAGTGTCATGGACACTATTTTGTTACACCCATAGTGTTCAGGGCCAAAATGCCGCCAAAATCAACTAGGCACTAATCACTTACTTATTAAGGCTACATTGTAATATCTGTAAGATAATTAGGTGCAGTCAACTATAGGTCAAACTTACACACGCAGCGCAATTCTAGCCCGTACTTCTATTGAAATATGAATGATACAAAGTCCAATGTGTCAAGCTTGATGTGCTCTTGACTGTACGCAATGCGCAAAAAGACGCGGCTGCCTATCCTCGGCATTAAAATTCCTTAGTCGTCTTTTACGACACCCACCACTGGTAAAGATAGGGTTATAAACACGGCCGCACGTCGGTGGAAACACTTTGACCTTGAGCGGGTCTCTGGTTTCGGGGGTATGTAGCGTAGCGCTGGTTCAACTTATACTGGTTCTGTTTCTTCGTTCTTGCTGCCAAGCGTACTATTCCTAGCAAATATGAGTTTCTAGGAAAACCGCATAATAAATTTGAAGTCGGAAACCAGTCTTATAAATTAGAAATTCAAATATATTTCAAACCTGAAAGTATTGGTAGACAACTAAAGAAACATTGATATATTCCGAAGCGGAAATGCAAAAAGTAATGGAAATACTTAAAGAATAGGAAAAAACAATGCGAAACCCAGACAGCAGTACATTACCACCCTGTATCCTCTATACAGAGTCTAAAATATTCACTGAAACCACAAAATTCAATTTGTTCGCTCAGAAAACTCCTTAAGGCCTCGTTTGAGTGTGCGACTGGGTTGTACAAACTTGCGACTAAAATCATATTAATCAAAATTTACAATTGTCGTACTAGAACTTATAAAAAATCAAGAGATAAAAAGATTTTAAAAAATTGGCTCCCTCCCTCCCATTTTCGAGATTATTCAAATTAAAATAAGCCTGTTAAACTCCTCAAAAGAAAGGAATAAGGATCAATATTTGTTAATTATAAACTAATGTTCAGTTTTAAAATTACCAACATAACAATTTGAGTTTTATGAGTTTGTCGTGGCTTTTTAAACATCTCGAAAAGCACCCGGTGACTCTCAATAATTGGCTCCCAGGGCTGATAAATTGTATGACAGTTTTAAATATCTATTGATGTTACTGGTGATGTTTTTGAGTGTCCGTCCACCATCCACCATACAGAATTTTAATCCGACTGCTTATGAAGTCTCGACTTTAAATGATATGATTACTAATCTTACATTGATGATTTGCGACTAAAAATCGCATGTCTACACACAACACAAACGCCCGTTACAAACTCCCCTTATGCCCAGAGACGTACAAAATGAAAACAGGGTTCGGAAAAAAGTGGGGTGTTTTGTACCAGGAATTAAACTTGGGGGGTGTTGGGGGTGTCGGGAGGTAAGAAGTGGGGAAGAAACTGGATGATTAATTATTAGTTTGTGTGTGTTCCAAAGATAGCGCTCTATCGGGGGTGCATGCCCAATAGGAGATCTTTAAAAGAGGGTAGAAAGGGGGTTTTTATTAATTACTTATGTCATTAAAAAGGAAATTGATATCGTTCTCGGAGTTATTGAATGTAAAACTATCTTGGGTTGTTTTAGAGGTTGTTGGGTTGTTTTAGAGTACCCACATTCACTGTACCCCCCCAACGAAAACCTGCCTCCTGGCTATAAGGAACCTTGGCCGACCTGGAGAAGTCTAAATAGGCTGAGGACCCAAGTTGGCCGAAGCAAGGATAACCTATGCCGGTGGGGGTTCCTAAGTAGCGCAGACGCCAGCTGTGAATGTGGAGAACTCCTGCAAACCATGGAACACCTCACTAATTGTCCCGCGTGCCCGACCACCTGCTCGCGTGAGGACTTACTTGACGGTAACCAGAGGGCTACCACGGTAGCCGCTTTCTGGGCAAGTAAGATTTAGCCTGTTTTCTTGCCGACACGAAAGAAGAAGAAGAGGTTGTTGCATCATTTCATTTATTTTTCAGTGTGCGAACTCTTTCGGCAGTATTGGTAACTGCGTTTGATAACCAGTTGCCATAAAGGAAAAAGTATTCTTTGTACGCAGCCAATACTAAGCGTTTCAGGTAACCATATTATTATAAGGTCGAAATAAAATATAGTGAACATAGTTTTGGCATGTTACTCAGACCATGAAACTGAACAACTTTTATCAAGGAACTCAGGTCCAAATATGAAAAAAAAAAAAAATTTTAGGTGATCGCGCTTTTTGTACCCATGCAATTTTTTTTTTATTTTTCTAAGTAACATAATTTAAAATAATGTGCACTATTGCTTAAAAACCCCTTGGATAACCTTTTACGAAATTAATTATTTAAATTTGTAATTAAAACATATTATTCCTGCGAGAAAATTCCCAAGGCAAATTCCACGAAATTATTGTTTGTAAGCAGTTTATACCAGACAGATCAAAACTTGGTTAGCAGTCGCAGAAACCTTAACCTTGGGTTAGATGTGGCTGGCTCGATGCCAGGAGTGCTGTATTCATGAGGACTGTGCATCAACATAGACTTACTACTAGATATAACGGGTCTTAGGAACAGTTTATTTACAATAGTATTACTTGAATAAAAAAAACCGGTCAAGTGCGAGTCGGACTCGCGCGCCGAAGGTTCCGATATACCTATAGTATTTTTTGAAACAATATAGTCCATTTTTAGGAACGCAAAACTAAATTTGTTTGTAAAGGTTGTTTGCAGTTTTCTGAAAAACTGTGCAACTTAGAAAGATCATTTTATTTTTGCTGTAAAGTTTATATAATCTTATGTCAACTGTAATTAATTCAGATTTTTTCTTACACAAACTTCGGAGATAAAGGGGGGGGGGGGAGAATGGTATTTTTTAGTCATTTTTCATCATAACTTAAAAACTAAGATACGTAAAAAAAAATTTTGAATGTACAAGTAAAGCCCTTTCATATGATACCCCACTCGACCTAGTAGCGACAATTTGAAATTTGGCCCCCCCTATTTTGGCCCCCTTGACATTAATAATCATAATTTTTTCAAAATTCTTTCATGTGCATTTAAGTTGGGCAACTATATTCTAAAACCACTCCAAATTTCAAGTCGATAGCGTGAATGGTTGCTGAGATATAGAGGTGTGACAGACAGACGGACAGACAGACAGAAAAAGTCGCACCATAAGGGTTCCTTTTTTTACCATTTTGGTATCGGAACCCTAAAAAATATTTCAAAAGACAAACTACCCGACTGTGTGGAAAAATATTAACGAAAAGAGAAAAAATAAGTTCAATTTATAAAAAGATAATAACTGTAACATAAATATAAATTGAATTCGGGGCGGACGAAAATTATGTGTTTGGAGGTGGTTTTTTAACATCAAATATATTTTGTAGTTTTTGTTTGTATCAATACATCATGAAATTTGTAGAACTTGTTTTTTTCTCTTTTCAGTTCCTATTTTTCTACACAGTCGGGTATTTTGTTTTCTTATTTTTTTTTAATATCCTTGTCGTGTTTGAGACAGCGGTTTGAAGAGGGTGATAAGGAGTTTGTCAGGGAGATAGAACGATACCTTCAAAACTGAAGAAATTATAACAGCCCCGGTTCTTTCCTGGTTCAACCGCTGGCAGTTGCCATATAATAAGCGAGGAAAGCATAATGGGCACGTTTGGATCAGGCCGGCTATCATGCTGCAGTTGTCAGTTTATCTAGGCCCATAGATTAAATACTTTAAGCATGGTCACGTTTTTTTGACATCCGAGCAGTGCGACATATTTTGAAAGACAAGGACGGCTACATGTAATAGGTCTTTACCTATGAAATTGCCGAAATTTTCTTACAGATTAATGAGATCATAATTCCTATAATTCTAATGCTATTTTTTTCATTTGTCTTATATTTGAAAGTTGACTTCAAGGTTATCAATTTACGCATAAAATAAAGTTTTTATTTTTAGTTTGATATATAAAATTAAAGGTTGGAAAATTGTTCATCTTAAATGTCGTCCGATTTCATCATTAGATTTGTTATATTTTATAAATTGATTTATAATTCCTAAGAAAAATGCAAAAATGTTAGTACTGAAAATTGAGTTTACCTAAAATTCGCCATACAAAACGGCAATTTCATAGGTAAAGACCTAATATTATTGTATAAAGCTATCTCTGTCTAAAATATCAAAAACGTAATTTGTGGATTTGCTAAATATTTTCATCCTTTGACATTTCTTCGCGCTTGGAGGTGATAGATTAAATGACATAATTCCTCAAATAAAGTGACATTTCTCCGAGATATAGTTTTTCTTGGGCAGCATGCTAAGCCGGCAGGGCAGATTTGGGGCGGGGGGACATAAGGATAATAAGTTGTTTTTGTTTAGCTTTAGGTTTGGTGAAAAAATTTATTGTAATTTGACGTAAAATAAAATCTGATTTGCATCTTATCTGTGGTACTTTGTAAATTAAACCTGAATAAATGAATAAAGTTCACCACAAATTCCGCAACTCTTTAAAGTGCTTTACTATTCGTTTTTCAATTTAAAATTAAACAATCATATTTTTTTTACACAGGAATTAATTAATCAGTAATTTGTAATTAGGCCACAAAACTCAAAAAGTTCCGCCGCAAATGTGATACAAAACGGAAGGTTTCTAGCTTTCCAATACTCAAACCTTTCAAATTTATTGAAAGCCTTGTACGGGACCCATGTTTCTACGGTAACGTCGTTCAGTTTTGTAGTCTGGAGTGACATTTATAATTGTTTTTGGTCTTTAAAAAAATGCCTCGTATAAAACATGAATGGTTTTGTTCCAGAAGCCCAGGGATTTTATTGATGAAAAAAAAAAATTCCAGAAGAGAAAAAAATTTTCAACTCCATACTCAAGTGGTCCACGTGATCGACCGATATTACAATGTGGGTCGATCACGTGGACCACTTTAAAAATATCGTAAAATACTTTTTCTACTCCCATTTGTTAACGTTCGAAATACGAAACCGGAAACAGTATCACAAAAATTGACATTCCGACAACAGTTGCGTAATATTTATAAATGCAACTGTCTACAATACGGTAATATAATTTTTTCACCTTTTTATTAGGTTTGGCAGCAAAATTACGTTAATACTATGTTGTATTGGATGCCATCGGCTAATATGCTAGTTACCAAGCCATAAAGAACAACTTCAAAAAAGAATTCATGCACTTATGAACTGAAGCAAATAAGTGGAGGTGTTCTAGTGCTCTACTACTACGATAAAAGTAAAAAAAGTCGGTACGTTATTTTCTTAATGATCTTTATGCTCGTAGAAAAAGTAATGTATGCCACTGATTGCAAACTAGTCATTGTAACATTCGTGCTGTCTATTGTGACATTCGGCTGCGCCTCATGTTACAATGACTATCTTGATGCCATCGGCTAATATGCTAGTTACCAAGCCATAAAGGACAACTTAAAAAAAGAATTCATGCACTTATGAACTGAAGCAAAAAAGTGGAGGTGTTCTAATGCTCTACTACTACGATAAAAGTAAACAAAGTCGGTACGTTATTTTCTTAATGATCTTTATGCTCGTTGAAAAAGTAATGTATGCCACTGATTGCAAACTAGTCATTGTAACATTCGTGCTGTCTGTTGTGACATTCGGCTGCGCCTCATGTCACAAACAAGCACTCATGTTACAATGACTATCTTTACTTGACAGCGGCATAAACTACTATTAAAGTAAAAACTTAATAAATATAAATTACTTTTCAAACACCCTGTATAACGTGTAACCTTTCGTCTCTTCAATTAAAACTTTAACTGCGTTTGACCTCAGGGGGTAAAGTCGGGAAGACAGTCATTATGACCAATTTTAACCCTTTTTCGTCCATTTTTCACCCACTTTTCCTACCATTGTCCATGATGGCTCATTTTATAGAGGTGTTTTGTTACTTTTCTGGCAACAATTAAGCCAGTCTTACAATCGACGCTGTTTCTTGAAAAATGAAAAGAATTTTTGTATGCTATTTTTCTTTTAAAATTTTCGCTATATTTTACTGAATTTTTTTCGTGTGCCCTTTGAAGCCTATATATATTTAAATTAGGTTTCGATTTTAAATCACGTTGACATAATTCTTAGAAATAAATAAATAAATAACCTTACAAAAATGCAAGACGAAAGTTATATAAAAAAAAATATTTTTTTATTGGCATTACTAATTATATTTTGCGGTAGTGACACTAAAATGACCCAAACTTATCACTAAAATATTTTCACAAATAAAGAAAATTTGAAGTGTTAAACTTCATAAGCAGATAACTTAAATATTTTTAAGTGCAAATTTACAGAAATCTTTGCAACGCCTCACTTCTAAGAATAGAAGAACAAGGTTTTTCAAAATTTTCCTCCAAAAACCTTTCAAACTGTCCGAAAAGAGGGTCAAGAATCTTACCCAGGGCAATTTAATGTGCCCGCTGTATTGATTCCTTGCATTCTTTCACACAGGCGCGGAGACGACCCCCTCCCCCCACTAACCCCCTTCCCTTACTCCGCGCCGGAACTTGGGATAAACGGGGATAAGACTTTTTTCGGGGACACCGATAGCGCTAAGTTTTTAATATTACAGTGCTGGCTGGATGGAATCCCAAATTTGAATTTAAAAAAATCGCAAAGTTTTTAGGCCGGATAGGATTCTGCATTCGAATTCTATAAATTCGTATTTTTATGAGGCAGAAACATTCAAAATTAAAGTGCGGGCCGAATGGAATTCTAGAGCTATTTTATATAGATAGAATGTAAAACAAAACAAACGATGTGATATTTCTAAACTTGAGTTCGAAATTTAAAACAATAAAATATTTTTAACAAAAGATTGTTACTGAGTCACATCACGTGTACGTCACACGTGACTAAAGGCATTATCTAGCTAGAGAAATCGAAATTAGAATACCGATTTTATTATTCAAAAAGAATTAAATCTACAGGCTGAGTAATTTAAAACATGATTTTTAGCAAAATTTTGATTGAACAAACAACAGACAAAACCGTTTTATTTGGAGTACATTTCTCTTCAAAAATTCATTGTAGCACTGCAAACTTCCTCGATTTGCTCGCAGTAAAACTCGGCAGATGTCAGGAGGTAGTATGTAAACAAGTGGCGACAATCCGCGCAACAGGTATGCCTGGCTCAATGCTGCGCTCAGTATAAAGGTAGGTAGAAACTTGGTTGGTATGGAGTAGGTACATTGGGCATATCTTTTGAAGACGTGCAGGGATTATTAGAACAGTTTATGTCGTTCGTGGTTTTTTTATTTAATTTATTGTCTTCTTTCAACATGAAATAATATAGACTTTATCAGTTAGACTTTAAAGACAGAGGACAATTTCAATTGCCAACAAAATGATTAGTATTCAATTAGAAAACTAAAATTATATCGTAGTTAGAACAATATATAAGTTGATTACATTTTTTTATATCATTTTGAACATTTAGTTTTGAAGACGTTTGAAATGCTGTGATAAAGGGAATATTTATTTATTGAGTAGTAGGTAGGTAGTATAAAAATAGTAGAATAAAATTTAAGTAGTAAGTATAAACGTGTAAAAATATATAACATTTTCTTTTTCCAATTCTCACTGCACTCTTGTGTCCCGCTTAATGAACATTTTCTATCACGACCTTGGGTTAGCTGGAAGAAATCTCTTGTAGAGATAAGCCCGCCTTTATCGAGCATGATATCCTCTTGTATGAAATTCTCTGTATATTAATTAAGTGTGCAATAAAGAATTTAATAAATAATTATGTAGCGAGTGGTAAATACGTTAAGTTTTTTCAAGGTAACCACAAAGTTTGGTTTTTATTTGGTTTTGAAAGCATGTCTTCTACAAAGCCACGTGAGACGCCAAATCTTTTGACAACAGATTTAGGCAGAATAAGCAGACTCGCCTTTGACTTGACGGTGATTTCCCAAAATGCATTTAAAAAATGTACGTTCAAAAACTCAATTTTTCCAACAATTTTAACGCAGCATCCACTACAAACTCATAACCTCAGCTTTTAAAAAACAAGGCTCGTATTAAACACCCACGTGCCTGGATTCATAATAAACTCGTTCTGAACTAAACAGGCGAGCTCGCCAAAACTAGCGATCAACAAAAACAAAGCGCTGCTGGCAAGCAACAGGTATCCAACCTACGATAAAATACACCCTGAATATCTCTACTTGCAACGACACTGGCTGGAAATAAAAAAGAAAACGCGTCACTGATACAGACTATTTGCTTGACAAACGAGTTTTGAAAAGAAAAAATATTGTCTGACTGGAAATTCTAAATTCAAATTCTGTAATCTTCGTCTGGAATGAAAGGATCGCGGTCACTGGCGGTCGCGTTTCTGAATTTCAAATCATACGGAAGATTCTAAATTCAAATTTGTATTATTATAATTTTCACACCGCAATTTGAAATTCAAAACCAAATAGTGTTCTAATTTTAAAATATAGCATATTGATTAGTTTCTTTTTTCTTTTGAGCAAAAGTTCATTCGTTTGCTCAGCCTTTGTTTTGTGTTTGGATTTAAAAATGTCAGTTAACCTTTACAATGAGCGGTTTGAGCCGCCGCAGTTCCCGCCTATTGAATTTTCGCCTACAAAGGAAAGTTTTCAGGAAACGTTCCAGGTTAGCTCCCGTCCCGTTTTATATTTAAGTGTAACTTTGACGAAATTGTTTTGCTCGAACGGAGCATTCAATTTAAGTTTTTGAAGCTTCAATAAGTCTCTTTAGGATGACTTTACTTGGTTCGTACCTAACTGTTGTACGATGCGCTTCGAAGTTTAAATACAAAAGAGGTTACACTATACGGTCGGAAACAAAATGGCCGTCTATACTTAAGCTGGCTGGTAATATATTAAAAAATAATTTAAATAATTAAAAAAGGTACTGGCCACCACGAAAAGCGTTCGAAACTAATTAAAAACATCAATTCCGCGCGGGCATGGTACGGGGGAATATTTCAAACGCACGCACACATATGTATTGCCACCCTCGTGCACACACGTACAGGACACTCACACTAGAATCAAAAATAAGACTCGCGCCGTATCCGCGTGAGAGAATGGTCTCAGGACTTGTGAAGGCCAAAACGCTGTATCTAGAGCGTTAGGAAAGGTCAAGGGGGAATTCGGTCCTTTTTCAGACTGATTGCTCTGACATTGCGTGTGTTTAGAGATTCTAGGTCATCAAATGGACGTCTAATGTCAAATCTGGTAGTCATACTGACATTTGTATTCGATCAAATCATATATAAGACACATGAATCAAAATATAGTGACAATCTAGGGAATTGCAAATCAACATTGCATTTAAATGTTTAGCCTAAAACTTGGAACCAGATATCCGGTTTTAGCTCTGAACAGTTGGCCAGTTCTAGAACTTATCCGGGGGGAGACGGTTATACCCGGGTGTCTTAAGGCGGAGCGGGACGGAACGCTGAAACCGAGTTATCGTAAATTGATCTGCGGCGGGCGGCGCCACCCCGACGACGCTACCCAAATTTGACAGCGATGGAAATTGGCGGCAAAGATTATTGCACACCCTGTCTTTTACTTTTTAATACCAATTTTTTTCACAATTTCAAACGTAGCAAGCTAGACGGAGTTCGGAATTTGAAATTTAAATTCAAAAACCTAGTTTGAAATTTCGAATTGCATCCGCGAGTTGGACACGAAATGAAGCGTTTATTTGGGTCATGTAGGTCGCTCTGTAAGTATAGTTAGGATTCTCATCAGTTCCGTTTCAATACAGTTTCCAATAATGCTGGATGGAGACTCCTCGAAAAACACTCCTTTGTGCCTCGGATACTCGCTCACGTTCAAGCGGTCTCATAAAACGAACACACACCAACATCTTAATAACAGAATCCGAACGCTTCGGGCGATTTTAAAATAAGAATATCATAACTAGCCACTGGGGGCCAGAGGGGGAGGATTTCGGAAGAACGTTCGCACCCCCTAGCAAGTTTTAAAAATAAGAAAATTTTGGTGGAGCGTGATATTTTTAAAATAAGAACCTCTTTCGTGGCATATTCCGTGGAGATTTTAAAAATAAGAATAGTTTCGTTCGGTGCCCCCCTCGTCTGGAGTTTGAAATAAGAATTCGGGGGCTAGATTCGGGTGCTGGGTGTTTTGGGGTGTAGGGGTGTTCTTGATGAGGACGGAGGTTTTTCGTGGAATTTCGTTAGCTCCTTTCGCTGGGTCGTCGACCGAACCGGCGGCGTCGATACTGGTTCGATGAATGTTATAGTAATTGGATGGAGCGATTTTTATTTTTGTTCGTTAAGGAGGCGAATGGATCGCGTCGTCTAGATGGCTCAGTTAGATAGCCCCGGCAAATAGATACAGTTAATGGAGTAGACACGCTTTTTAGAAGGTTTGTCGAATAGATTGTTGTTATAGATTTGAAAACGTTAAGCTAAACATTTTTTTAAATCACCAAAACTACGTTTTTATATAGCGATACATACCTACGCATGCTTCCCGTTTTTCATTTCAGCATTCTTGAATTCAAATTTATTTTAATGAACAGTCATGACAAGACATGCAGTATTTAGCAATGAAATTAAATTCGAATTCATTTCTCTTTAAAATCTTCCAGACTGGCCGAATGTACCTAATCGGGAGAGAAACAGAAAAACTGATTCTATATCAATAAATTTTGTAATTTCTTAATTCAAAACCATCTTGACCGTTTGCCAAAACGAGATGACTTTTGGGCGAACGTTCGGCAATGATTCATATTCAGAATTTAAAATTTAAAAGCCAAATTAATTCAAAGAACACATGGTATCTCTTGATTTAAAATTAAATATGAGCCTTTTTAAAATCTATGAATTAAATACAATTATGGTAAAATCATTGTTTTACATTCCAAATTATTCTAAAGAACATTGTAATCATAGATAGAATTCAACATAATGGGAATTCAACTTAATACTCGTAGTCCTGAAGGGATTTTTTTAATGCATAATTAGTCTCAAGTGAAAATTACTCTACATTCAATATCAAAATTCAGAACTGTAATTCATTTAAAATTATTCTAAATTCAAAATGATTTACATCCAAAACTATTTTAAATTCAGAATGATAGGTATTTTTCCATGTAAAATAATTCCTAATTAAAAATGATTCTAAATTCAAATTACTGTTGTCGTAGGGTTGCTGCTTGTATGCCATGGCGGAGTGTTCGTTCGCGCGCTGCCAACAGGAACGACGAGCTATTCGAAAGGAGCTACAGCGCTGGACGAAGAATATGGTCTACATTCTCGGTGAGTCTCATTCATAAATCTCTGCAGTTTTGAAGTAAACATGAAGAGCGTGTAGCTGCGAATTTTTGGGTACAATCCATTTCACGAGTCAATGCCAACGCTTACCAACACATTTTTTTTTAATTTATTTCCAAAACAGAATAATACATATTTATATTCATGGTCATCGATTGAAGCCATGCAAGGCTTATCTGTCGATGAGTGAGTTCTCGTAAGAATAGGTTAGCAGTACAATTTCAGTACAGTCAACCGCACGTCAGCGGAAACATATTCGCAACTCTATTACAATTCAATAAGGTCCACAGTTTTACCAATGACGTGCTGCTGGTTGTAGCCAGTTACTTAGTTAACATTTTTGTGTAGAAATAAGATCATAATAAGTAATTATACTGATCGGGCTCAAGTTTAAGGTAGTAGTTTATAAGGCATCTATTAAAGTTAGGCTTACTTAAACAGTCATTATGAGCAGTATTAGGTATATCAATAGTAATCAGCTACAGCTGTTAGCAAAAACCAGTTTGTAGCACAATGTTATTTTTTCCGTCAAATCCACTCTGGTTTTAGAGTTATGGCTGCAAAATGTGTTGGTAAGCGTTGGCATTGACTCATGAAACGGATTAAACCCAAAAATTTGCAGCTACACGCTCGTCATGTCGACTTCATTTACTCGTCGATAACAAACGTAACGTGGCTGTTACGACCTACCAAAGGTAAAACTGAAATTGGCAAAAGTGACAGGAAATATTTTTTTTGTATGTACCTCACCTATTTACCTTTTATCAAAAAAGTAAAATGAACATGTAAATAGTTGACGTCGTATTGTCCAAAATGTTATATTGTTTCACTGTGGTAACAAATGGAAAAAAAAGGGTCGATTTTTTTTCTTTTTCTTGAGATATTTTATAATAGAAAAGAAAACCATATCAACAGGGTGCTCCAAATTACGAAGCAAAAGTGCGTGATATACTTTGAAGGGAAGCTCACACTTAAGGCTATCATATCATCCCATAACACGTCCACTGCAGGAAAGGGTACTCCTTCCAGAACTTCAGCAAAAACTGCCCTAAAATTATCATCTACACGCTCGTCAATGCTAATTTCGATCTCATTTACACGTCAATAACGTTCACATAAGCGTGCGTTGCAACGTGGCTGTTACGACCAACGGTGACCCCGAAATTCACAAAAATTATAGAAAATAATTTTTCTATGTTATTTAAAAAATTACAAAACATAAAAACGACCACAATTAAATAGGTATTGTTTAGTCTAAAATATTGTAAATTTTCATATATTAAAAAAATATATAACAGTAAAATGGTTACAAATGGGAAAAAAAAAACCGGCCAAGTGCGCGTCGGACTCGCGCCCTTAGGGTTCCGTACCTATCTACCATATGATATACTAAAAGCCTTTGCTCTTTGATTTTAAAAACTCCGCGAACATCCAACTTGGCCCCTCTTTTATATAAAAGTTTTTGAAACGGGAGCTCACCTTAATTGGTTACTATTAGTTGTGAGAAAAATTGAAATATTTAAAAATTTTAGACTTTTCTCTTTATTTGTACTGTGAGACCTAGCTTCTTGCCAAATTTTATAATTTTAGGTCAACGGGAAGTACCCTGTAGGTTTTGCTTTTTTTCATAAATGTATGGAGATCAGGACATAACAAGCCATATATTTTGATTGCGTCGTTGTAAAAAATTGAAATTTTCAGATCTTGTGTGATTTATGGACCTTAATATTCATTATCAATTTCAACCTGATACCTCTTCTCGTTTGTGAGAAAAAGGGTCTTGACAGACAGACATAAAGACAGACAGACAGACAGACGGACAACAAAGTGATCCTATAAAGGGTTCCAAATTTTCTCAAAAATGTGTTCTATATCACTTATACATCATAAAAAACAAGTCTCCCAAAAATGTCCGTCCGTCGGTCGGTCGGTCGGTCGGTCGGTCCGTCGGTCGGTCTGTCCGTCACGCTTTGGCCAAGCGGCTAAACGAATGGTCCGATTTACACCATATTTTGAATTTAGGAGTTTTATGCAAATCCATCTAAGGGTTCTGAGTGGTTTCCTTCTGGCTCTCATTTTGAGGGTAGCTGTCATACAACGAAAATGAAAAATTGGAATTTTCTCAAAAACTACTCATAGAATCTTGATGAAACTTTGCATGACCAAGCATCTCCATGTAAGATATCATGCACCAGTATCAATTGATCTGTGTAATTTCATATAAGGGGTGTTCCTGTACCTCCAAAACGTACATATGTGATTTACCCAAAATTGGTTCCATTGAGTTTATTAAAATTCTCTATAATATTAATCCTGGATTGGTTGTCTACCTGACTGGATATTATTTATGATTTTTTTCAATAAAATGTAGTACACAGGTTGTACCAAAAACTGAAAGGGCTTGCTCAGTAGACCAAACTGAACAATTATCCATAAGGAACATGTGTAGGGAAATTTAAAAAATGTGCATGCAAGTATCCTACGGTAGTAACCATTGATCTGTGAAAATTCATATAAAGGGTGTTCCAGTACTACCAAAAGTTAAACATGTGATTTACTCGAAATGGTTTAAAGTTTGTTTGTTTTAATGTTTGACAATTTGAATTCTGAATTGATCTGTATATTTCGTTTGAACATTTTTTTGGAAAAACGTAAATAAAAGTTTGTATTTCCATACTATGTGTATGGCATTACAAATTTAAGTTTGCGGTTGATAGTTATTCCTTGAGTATTGCGAGAAAGTAAGTGCAGTGCTGCTGTACCATTTATTTACTTTGAGGTACGGAACCCTAAAAATGAACAAAATAAGGGTCATTTTAGAATTTTTTTCTTCAGTTATACAAATTCAATTAAAATTATATCTCGACCACATCACTTCTCATATCTTGTTTGTTACTACGTTTTTTTTTCTGTTAAGATAAATGCTATATTTAATGTAAAAAGTGGTTACGAAGTTACTCATTCTTAAGTTCATTCTGGAAGGTATACTCATAAAGAACAAAATTACTTAGTTACTACTCTCGAATCACTTTTAAATTTCCCAAGTAACCTGTGTTAGAAATGCAGCCATACAGCCTCCACGTTTTCATTATACGTGTACCAACAAAAACTTTATATTTGTCTTGTATTTCAAAACACAGACGAACCTTAATATAGCCTTATTTGCGTACGGTAACTTCAGCTTTGGTGTTACGAGTTTGGTTCAAATTTTAGAAGGAGTATATTGCTAGCAACTTTGATGTGCATTTGCATTGAGGCTGAAAAATATTGAAATTATACTAGATTGTGTCATACAGAATGCAGTCTCCAAAAGCGCGCGATAAAATTTGAACCATAAGTGCAAGGAAGTAGTATCTGGAAGTTTATAGGGCCCTTAAAGCAAGGAGGTTTTTGTTCTGAGGGGCCCTTAGAGTAACCGATTTTGGATGATGATCAGGGCCAAGGGTGCTAAACTTTCATGATATAAAAAGAGCATCAACCACAAGGCTATACCCCTATGAGGGACGGTGTACCGAAAACTGAAAGGGCGTGCTCAGTCAACGAAACTGAACAACTTTTCCAAAGAAACATTTTTGGGAAATGAAAAGCATTTTTGACCTCTCCATTCAAACTATTCGATCAGAGTGTGCAATTTGTATGGAGAGGTAAAATTATTTTTTCCATTCCAAGAAATGTTTCTTTGGGAATGTTGTTCAGTTTCGTTGACTGAGCACGCCCTTTCAGTTTTCGGTACACCGTCCCTTACACCCTGTATAGTTAAAAGTGAAATAACCTCTTTTACAAAAACTCCTTTTTGATGCAGCCACTTCCGACAATTTAAGCCGGAACAAAGTTACAACAATTTGGCAGTATTCTGTGTTCCGAAACTGGACTTAATTGAGTTACTAGCGGAAGAGTTTCATACATTCGCTCCATAGAATGAGAATAAAATCATAGAATACGTTATTTTTATTTGTTAATGGCATTAAATGGTAGGAAGATCAATAGCTGGAAAATTAAATAAGAAGCTAAAGAAAAATTACCATGAGTGGTATCGCAAAATTATGCAAATCGAAGTTGTGTCACAAGTGTATGACATCAGTAATTCTTATCCTACTTCCTATCCTACTAATATTATAAACGCGGAAGTTTGTAAACGTGTATGGATGGATGTGTGTTTGTTACTCTTTCACGTAAAAACTATGGATTTTAATGAAATTTTACAATAATATAGCTTATACATCAGAATAACACATATAATAGGCTACAATTTATAAACCTGTGCAGACGAAGTCGCGGTCACCAGCTAGTTTATAATAAAGATAACTTTATATAACAACAGCTGGTGCCGGTGGGTGGTGGTGCTGCTAAAAACAAAAAAAAAATTCATTGTCTCATACAAACCTCTAAAAAATTGACAGCGCGAGGTTTATTTGTATTGGGGAAGAATACACAGAATTTTTTGCACTGACAAACAACCTTGGGTTTTCTAGTTCATATTCTATGTTTCTTCATTCTGAGACCCGCACTGAATTGGATTAAAAATTGGAAAGCTGTAAAATGGAGATTGACATGCGATGCGAGATATTGGTAATCTTTATTAAAACATTTTTTGGATTTTTTTTTATTTGTTTCAAAATTCAACTTTAAGTAAGTCGGTTTAAGTGCAAAGGTGGTACGTAGGGTTTTTGTTTAAAATCCGTCCTGGGAAGTATCACCCCCTTGCCTATTTCTGACATAAAGCAGCAGCCTTTGCGCTGCTCTGTTTCGGTTCGAAAGGTAAGGGAGCCAGTGAAATTATCGGCACATGATACATACCATCTTAGTTCTTAGGGTCGGCAACGCGTTTTAGTGTTTTATTAGTATCAAATTCTGTCACTAATAAGGCAATAGTACTATGGGTGGTGATGACCACTTACCACAAGGTGGCCCACCTGCTCGTTTGCTCACGTGTAACAAAAAAAACAAGATAATTGCAGAAGTATGCTGAGATAGATATTACAATTCGGGAGTTATAGTCTGGAGTCTAGATAAAGGAAGGCAAGACCTGTAGCACTAACTATAGGCATCTATTGCGACGACGCTGGGCGCTGCACAGTGGTGCAACTTGCACTTAAATTATTTCGTAAGTACAAAAGTACCTAGGAGAATTTCAAACCGGAAGTTTGTCTAGATAATAGCAGGATCTGTAGCAAATATTATGCTTCTTGGTAAATAGTTGGGCAAACTTCACTTAAATGCTTCCTAAATAACAAAAACTTATAAAGATAACTGTTTAGGAGCTAAAATGTAGCACTAAATTTGCTGCCAGTGGTTCAACTTACGCTGGAATACTCCTTTACTTACAGAAGCAGCAATAAAACTTCTGCGATTCGGAAGTCGCTATCACACCTTCCTAAATTCAGAGACTATTTCGGCATACATTGCTTGTTGAAGTAAGGATATTGGAATTAACAGAACCAAGCTTCCCAGGAATGCATGCCGAATTAGTCATTGGATTTAGGAAGGTTTTATTATAGCTTAAGTCTAGATAGAGGCAGGATCTGTATTACTTTTATGTAAGTATATATGTGTATTTATTTATTCTATGTCTGTATTTAAGTATTTTGGTAAATACTTAAGTTTATTGTTTGATTTTATGTACCTAATTTATTTTCAAATTAGTCTAACTTAGTTAAGCAAACTCTGCACTACTCGTGTCCATCTCAGCGATTCCCAGTCCTAAGGTTGCCTGGAAGAGATTGCTCTAAGCAATAAGGCCGCCTTTGCGCGCAATTAGATATAAGGTTTCTTACGCAATTACTCTTAATTTGTGTGCAATAAAGAGTTTCTATCTATCTATCTATCTATCTACTAATACTATAGGCATCTGTATCGACGACACTGGGCGCTGCACAGTGATGCAACTTGCACTGTTAATGTGTCATTATGTTCTTGTTAATGTATTCTTACAAATAAACTCAAACTCAAAATAGTTTATTTATTATTGGATATTAAAATCTCTGTATGAAGTCAGCTGTACATCGCTTCACAAACATCATTCATTCCGTAATCAAAGAAGTACTGACAAGGTTTACAATTCGGGTACTAAAGTCTAGACCTTAGCAATTTGTATAGATTTTGCCTCTAAAGAGATGGAGGCTATAGACGCGTCTCTAAATACATTGTGGGTGGTGCAACCTGCATCAAGATGCTTTCTTAACTACAAAAGTATCTAGAACATTTACAAATTGGGAGCTTGACATGAGCGTGCTTGCACTGAACAACCTAGAAAGTTTCACGATTCGGGAGCCTTAAAGGCAAAGGCAGGAGGATCTGTTGCGATAGGATTGGATAGACATCTATTGCGACTAAAAGTGAATTTTGCATTGGAATGCTTGCATATACAAGAAAATGACCCTTATTTTGTCTCTTTTTTCCCATTTTTAGGGTTCCGTACCTCAAAAGAAAAAAACGGAACCCTTATAGGATCACTTTTTTGTCCGTCTGTCTGTCTGTCAAGACCCTTTATCTCACGAACGGGTAAAGGTATCAGGTTGAAATTAATACCATATTTTACGATCCATGAACCACACAAGATATGAAAATTTCAATTTTTTACAACGACGCAATCCAAAGATATGGCATTTTATGTCCTCATCTCCATATATTTATTTAAAAATGCAAAACCTACAGGGTACTTCCCGTTGACCTAAAATTATGAAATTTGGCAAGAAGCTAGGTCTCACAGTACAAATAATGGAAAAAGTCTGAAATAATTAAATATAACAACTTTTCTCACAAAACAGTACTTAATAATGTGGTCATTTTACATTTTTGATATGTTTGAAATAACATAAAAAAATACTGTTCTCTCATTTTTGTGAATTTCGAGGTCACCGTTGGTCGTAACAGCCTCGTTGCAAGGCACGCTTATGTGAACGTTATTGACGTGTAAATGATGTCAAAATTAACATTGACAAGCGTGAAGCTGCTAATTTTAGGGAAGGCCAAAATCATTATTATCGTGTTTTGATTACAACGAGACATTAGATAAAAGATCAAATATTTTAACTGTATTTTTAAAAATTTAATATTTTGTTAGTTTTGTGAATAAATCCGTCGGAAGATGACCAAAAGTTGGATACCCTCGTCGGAATAAATTTAGCGGCCGCCCTAGAATCGATCGATCCCAATGTCTGCGTTCTGCGCCAATAAGCTTTGCTGATTTTATTTACAATAATTTATCACACATACAAGTTTCTCCAAAACTGACCAAAATTTAAGAATAAATTTTGGACTCTTTAAATTTAGGTTGAACCCACTGTGGCGACTATCATTGGCAGCCCAAACTACGCATGCGCAAAGCCTTGACTCTCACAGAAACAACCTGTTGCAACGACCAGCGTGCACCGATGCACAGCTGCACCTGCTAAATTCTAAATTCAAATTACGTGAATCCCAATCCTGGCTGAAAACTAATTGCAAATTCATTCTAATTTCAAAATCTTTCTGTTCTAACGTTCGCAATTCAAATTCTATCGCGATTTGGACGAGTATTTCGGTTTTCTTGTGCTTATCTAGTCTTGTGTCTTGAGAGTTAAGACATATTAGTGATGTGATGTGAGAATAGACTAAAATAGGTGCTTCGTAGTTCGTATCGATAGTCTAACGTTAGGAAATTACGTCATAATTCGCGAACAGTATAGTTCCTAACTAAGTTTAAAGTTGATAAGTTAATAACTAGTTCTGAAGCTTTGCTGATAGTGTTTTTTTATTATCTAAAATTTAATTAGTGATAAAAAAAAAGAATCGGGCCGGATTCTAAATTTTGAAATTGACTGCGAAATACTTTTCGAACGATAAAAAATTCAAATGTAAAAATTTTAAAAATCGAATACGTTAGTGGCAATTTGGTCGTGAGAGGAATAATTGGAAGCAGGAATAACGTCGACTAAGTTCCGTCGAGCCGGGAAGTTGGAAGGCAACAAGTGGTCGACTGATGCCGGTAAGTGTGCCACTGTTATACAGCTCTTATACGACTTGCATGCCACCAGGATTAAACTGCATTTTGTAGCACCAAAATCCTCCCGAATTTCGACGTGTTAGTTCTAACTGGCCAGTGATTTAAGTTCTTTTGTTGCGTTGTACTTTTCACGCCGATTCGCTTTTTACGTTCGAATTTCGAAGAACGACTTTTGGTTTTGAATTTGGAATCTAGATTTCTTTTGTTTAGCAAATAACAGCATTCCATTCGCAGTTTTTGATTTAAAATCAAATTAAGAATGCCAAATTTGAATTTGGAAGTTTTCTTTTGTTCTATAAGGTGGTGGGTGGGGCGTTTGGTGTTCTTTTGTTTTAGAAGGCGACGTCACGCGCCATCTTAGGTCGCAGCAAAAAAGTGTCATGGCGGAAGGGGGACTTGTTCTAGTTTAAAGATATTTAGATGCAAATAGGTCTTCAAGGCAAAAATTTAATATTGTGTTATGGCAATGGTTTGAATTAAATGGATAATTAAATTATTATGATGCTAATCCTTGCTTCTGAATCACAAAGAAAAAGATTAGGTTTAAAGAGTATAATTCTGTACCTACAGTTCTAGGTACAGTGTTCAAGTAAGTAAGCTTTTCTTATTTATTACCTAGGTATATCAACAAGAAAAACTGTGCTAATTCAAATGTCTTTATTTACATTAAAGCATGGTCACAATTGCGGTATAATGAAAATTTTTATTATATTTTTATTGTGATATGATTGTTATTTAATTTAAATATTGAGATAACTTTTCATACTACTAACTATTAAAATATAACACAATTTAAAACAAAAACGGAGTTGTTTGAAATAAAACAGCATAAAACGTTAAATAGCCTCTAACATCAAATTAGCTGAATAAAAAAAAATAACAAGACAACAAAACTCATATTTATATTCAAAACTCCATAAAAAATGCAAATTATAAGCTTAATATTCTCTTCCATATTCAAAATACAATAAAAAACAAGACATATTTCCACTCCACAATTTCAAATTTCGAAGACGTAACCTGTCAGCGGCAGAAGGCAGTTTGGGCCAGTGGACCGTGTTGTGTCCGGAACATCCCAAACTGTCAGGGTGATTCGCGGAAAAATTGGACAGGTAGGGTTATGTCACAGAAAAATAATGGTAATTAGAAGGAGGATTAAAGAAATAATTCGTCACAAGGTCTGACGGGTTATTTTGAATATATCCTAGTGATCATAGATGATTTGACACAAAAATTTGGGACATGTTGGCAGATGTCATCCCATAGTAGGGTCATTTTCACTTTGAATTTTCGCGTGAGCCATAGTGAAAACAGACAATTTAAAACTGAATATTACTATTACAACTAGTTTCATGGGTAGATTAGTAAGTGTATAAAACCGGCAAGCACTTTTCATGCCTTTAAATAGTAAATAGAAAAAAAATATGCATGATTGAAACCCCAAAATGTCACAGTTCGTGGCTGTGCCTTTTCCAGTTTTCATTATTATTTTACTTTCAATAGTCTTGTTTTTGGTGGTAGTCCTGTAGTGATATGTTCCCCACATTTGTACTTAATGGGGCTTACGGATACAGTATACGAATCATTTTGGCTTTGGTTTTGGAGTCGTAGCATTACGGATACTCTTGTTCCTTTTTTTTGGTCACAGATGTGGTCCAAAACATTTTGCACCCTAGCTCGGTAACTTTTGAATTTCAAGCTCTGGCAACGCTTGTGAAAAAAAACGAACATCGGTCATTTGCTTTTTTATAACGGCGGAACACAAACGAGTACTGGTCCAAGGTAATAACATTTTTGTTTTGAATTCTGTAAAACGTCAAGCATAACTCGTATTAGATGTGGCGTTCGTCATTTATCAGGTGGCTGAGCGATCTTTACGATTTTTACAGTCTGATAAGATTTTGGTGTGAAAATGCGGTCAAATCAATTGCAATTATTAGTGTTGTTTTAGGTTAGTTTTTGATGACCACGATGCAAATATGTCACAGGTGTGGATTCATAAAGTTTCACAGACGTGTTTTTTTTTCATAGTTTTATACCCACGTCTGTGACGAGATAGCCAAGAAAAGCGATAATAACATTTATAAAAATGATAATGCTTGGTCATTATAGATGTGTTTTAAGTAGTTGTTATACCTACTTACATTTCTAAGGACAAATCACAGGTGTGATCCAAGTGTCACAATTGTCACAAACGTGTTCGTGAAATATCTGAATTTCTATAGATAAGTCACAGACGTGCTCCATATGTCACAGACGTGCTTGATATGTCACAGTCGTGGCCAGATTTTTTTTTCAAAATCAATTTACAAAAATGTAAAGGTCATTAAGCTCGGTCAGATATATTGCCTAACTTCTGGGAAGGCTGTCTATCGAAGTCAGGTGAAAAATCACAAGTCTGTGAGATAACAAGCAAAAACACAACTTTTGAAAATGACCCAGTAAAATAAATTTGCAAGGTATCTATTCCGAGCGAAGCAAGGAGGTCCGAAATATTTGGGTTATGTAAACAGTTATGGACAAACGAGTAGTCGATTTTTTTTTTTATCCTATCCTATACTATTAAACGAGCAATATTTGTCTATATATATATTTGTAATCGGTTTCTCGAAAACGGCTCTAAGGATTTCGATGAAATTTAGTATTCAGGGGTTTTTGGGGGCAAAAAATCCATCTAGCTAGGTCTCATGTCTGGGAAAATTCGTTTTCACCGTCTTTTTAATATTTCTTAGCGCGTTTTAGTGCGTTCAAGAAACTTACAGCGCCATCTGTTGTTGAGTAGCATAGCTTGCTCACCCGATGTTATTTTAATCATACTGAGCATAGCTCGGTCGCCCAGGTACTACTATTAAACGAGCAATATTTGTATATAGGTATATTTTGTAATCGGTTTTAAGAAATCGCTTTAACGATTTCGATGAAATTTATGTTATATCGGTGCGGTATATGGGGTATATCGGTGCGATCCAATTGAGTTATTAGGGTTGAACAACTAAATTTTAATATATATTTTTTTTAATTTTCAGTTTTGAATTTTTTTTTAAACACACTTAATATACTTTGTTCCACTTATAGAACTTGTGGTTCAAAGAAAATCGGTATTTTACCTAACACCCTGTATAACCAAGCTAGCTCAATTTTTAAGTAAAAGAACTTAAAATTACGTAAGTGACTTATGACTAACTTGAACTATGATCTCATATTATGTCACAGAACAAATTTTCGCATGATGAGCGAGTCATACATAACGCCATACAAGCATTTAAAAATGTATATGTATTATAGCTGTTGTAATATAATTATAGAGCTAAGTAAAAGATATTTTTAATACATTACACACAAGGACGTTAATATTGCTTGAAAATAGCCACTTACCACACTAGTGCGATTTACTAACAGGTTTATTTTTTATTAATACCAATAAAAAGTATACTTACTAGCAAAGAGTTTTTCAACCGCAAAATGTAAATTAAACTAAGGCTTATTTACGAAATTTATTGAAATTATGATAAATTCGTCTACTATATATCTGGGCTTACAAAACGTCATATCTTTTGCAATAAATAACCTGACATAAGGAACTTGAATTTATTAAAAAAAAATATTTATGAAAAATTTATATATTTTCTTATATTATTATTATTACCACAATATTCATTATTATTATTTTTTTATCTTATTTAATAATTTTTAAATAAGACAATAATCAAATTTTTCCAACGTTTCCATTCACTCTCGCCTGGTATCTCTTTCGTCAATCTTCATTCCTTTATCGCATCTACATGACCAAACTATCTCCGCATCCCTTTCTCAATTTTCGTCTTCGTCTACGTCACAACGTTCTCTTATCACACTATTTATAATCAATTTAACACCAACCATATACTCTTCAACGCTCTTTTCTACTGCTTTAAATTAATTCTACTTTCATGTTTCTTCTGCCATACCCAGCTTCTACTGCCGTCATCAGTGTCGGCACCAAAACTCCCCCACGAACAGCCAAACGAGCCTTGTGAGACACCTTCTGACTCTTCATAAAAGCGTGCAGAGCACCATTGACCATGTTTTCAGCAGCAGATTTAAAGTACCCTAAACCGATAAGCAAGTGTGAAAGAATTGATGAAAGTACAGAAAGCGAGGGAAGTATGTCAAGATCGTAGCAGGTGGAGGACTGTGGTCTCTGTCTACCCCACAGGGGAAGAGGCGTGATGCTATTGTATATATATTATATGTATGTAAGTATGTAGAAATTGAAAAACAGAACGCTGTACTTTTTAGTAGCGTAGTAAGTAAAAGCGTAGGAGTTAAAAAATACAGTTACATACATACATAACATCACGCCTATTTCCCGTCGGGGTAGGCAGAGACCACAGTCCTCCACCTGCTACGATCTTGAAATACTTCCCTTGCTTCCTGTACTTTCATCAATCCTTTCATACATGCTCGTCGGTTTAGGGTACTTTTAACCTGGCCTTTATTCAGAACGTCCTGAATTTGGTCCTGGTATGTTCGCCTAGGCCTTCCCCTTCCAACGTTTCCATTCACTCTCGCCTGGTAGATCTCTTTCGTCAATCTTCGTTCATTCATCCTCTCTACATGACCAAACCATCTCAGCATCCCTTTCTCGATTTTGGTCACTACGTCTTCTTTTACGCCACACCGTTCTCTTATCACACTATTTCTTATCCTGTCTCTCAATTTAACACCAATCATACTCCTTAGCGCTCTCATTTAAATACAGTTATTAATAAAAAATACAGTTAAATACAGTTATTATGTAAATTCCAATTCCTTCATAGTTACGACCTATTTAAATACTATTTATGCAACAAAATAGAATGACTTTAACTGATAAGGATAAGGATTACATTAAAAATAAATGAGTGTTTTGGTAAAATTTCCATTGTTTAACTTCGATTTGCGAAATAAGAAATCCATAGCCAATTTTTTTCGGAATGGCATAATCTAGTTTCGAAATAATTGGATTTCTGCTATCACAAAATGTTTAAATCTAGAATGGAAATGACCGTAACTGGTACATTTACCCATAAGCGAGGTGCACATGGACGAACGCAACACCAAATTCGAACAGTATTTTGTTGTTTCTTTAGCTAGCGCCGTTGGGTAGACCATAAAAGAATGGCTTGACAAATTACTACATACATAACATGAGCCCTCTTTCTCGTCAGGGTAGGTAGAGACCAAATCCCTCCACCTGCTACGATATTGAGGGTCGCAGAAAAAGCTGCAATACCCACTTAGATAATTTATGAATTATTTGTCAGATTTTTTGTTCGCCACTATTCGCCAATTCACTAACTACTGGATAGATTGCTTGTCGTGTTTGGCTCATTTTCGTGCAACATTTAGCTTTGTTTAATTGCAATCGGTTCAAAGTTTCAAGTGACGAAGATTATTGTTTGTGTTTACTGTAAAATCCCAAACTCCATGCAAACAAAGTCGTGGTCACGGGCACAGCCAGTAGAAAACAAGTGTTTGGAATGAAAAGGCTCTGCATTCAGTAAGTTTTTTCCTGTCGCTTCTTCTTGTTTCCACAGGGCGCTTTGTTTATCACAACATCCCATGAAACGTCCACTGCAGAACAGGGAGCTCCCTTCCGAATTCCAGCAAAAATTAGTGGTACTTTGGAGGGTAATTGTTTATAAAGCAATATTATTTAACTAACTTTAATATTTATATCGTAGTAAGTATTATATTTTTTTGTTCTTTTTCGCAGATATTTTTATCAACACAGAAAAATATAGAAAACAACACAAATATTACGCGAAAGTCCATCTTCATCCATACATCGAAAATCTCAAGTAGTTTCGTGTAAAACCCTAAATAAACACTATGTTCGATATCCGTGTTCGCGCGTGTAAACCCAGCCTATTCGCTCTTCGCAACGTTCGTGGAAAATTTCGGTGCCATATTTCAGTTACGGTTGCAATGCAGTTTTTTTGTATTACGGTTATTTAGTGAATTGTTTTCATCGGTTTTCAATACCGATAACGTATGGCCGTTAAACCTTTGCTATTAAGTTTTGCAAGTAAAATGTAGGTCATGAAAATTTTAATATTTAGGTGTTACTGTTGGTTAGTTTTGAGTCCTTTTGTTGTGCCGGCAAAGAATAGTGCCAACCTATCTCTACCCGTGGGTGTCGTAAGAGGTGACTAAGGGCTTATGAACCGGAGGATGTGCAGCAGCATCTTTCTGTGTATCGTACTATCTTATAGCCCGGCCAGACACTCGTCGAGTGGCGTGGGAAGTAGCGAGGGAAGGAGGCAGAGACGTAGTGTGGCCGCGTTACTCGTCATGCCGCACGCATTGCTCCTCGTCATGCTCATCGATCCCTTGATTGTTGGTTTTTCGGGCGCGAGTCAAAGGACCGGCAATATGAGCGCGAGTAGGCAGCCATACACTGCCCGAGGACGCAGTCTGCATCGAGCGGTGGTCACGGAAGCACGTCGATTTCACGCGTCAAATCATGTCCTGCCAGCAGCAGAAGAATGGTCTAATGAAAAAACGTTAACATTCCGTTGCGTACCTATCCACTATATTCTTCATGCTTTTGCCCTTTGAAATTTTGCGGACGATTTACAATAATTAATAATCTATTCTTATTTCGATAAATAGATGTCATACATCAACTCCTTTATATATTATCGTATATTTCTATAGAAGAAATTGGTATAAATAGCTTTACTAGAAATGCATAGCGCGCATCCTGCCACAATTTCGACGTCCATCGTGTAGCAATGGCAAGTGACCTAGTGCGGAGCGTCGCGATTAATCGCGCGAGTAGAGCAGTGTGTGGCTAGAAAGGGAATAATCGCGGCAGCGCGAGGAGCAGAGCGAGGAGCAGCGCGATGTGCATAGTGTGGCGGCCCTATAACATACTGCGGACACCAACTACAGCGGTCGCCAGCCGCAACGTTTATAAGCGTGGTGACTATGGTAAATCTCCTCTTAATTACCACGCATTTTTCCTGAAGTGAAGTCCTGCAGAGGACGTGATGATGATATAGACGATGATATGATGATGATCATGATGAGTTTTGAGTATAACAGAAACAGAAAGGTTTGATAATACTGAAGGGTGTAAATCTGCCCATGAAACTGAACAACTTTTCCCAGGGAAGATTTAGGTTGAAATACGAAAATCTAAAGATCTCCCGTCCAAAATGCGTTAATGCAGTTTCTATGGGAGGTCAAAAATTGATTTTCAAAAAGTGGTTCAGTTTCGTGGTCTGAGTTTTTTTTAAAGTAACATATAATTAACAATATTTATTAGTTATAATAGTAAATAGTGATTAGAAATAATATTAATGATTTTTATAAAACGAAGTTTGTGGCTAGGTAGAATAAAGACTTTTTTTCTGTTTTTACTTCCAAAAATAAAAATATAGTGTTTGATGCGTAGATTCAAAATCGATACCGGAAAGGCTTAGGTTCGCTCGGTTTACCGTGGCTAATGAACCTATAATTCGCCGACAGTTTACAATATGCCGTGTGTTTGTAAACAGCGAATTATACGATTTGTATGCGTCATTGATACTTGGTTGATAATACTATGCTGATTCATTTTTAACATTCAACATACTAGGATAGGACACCGTAGCCAAGCAATGAATCATCATAATTAACATCCTTTGAAACGTCCACTACAGGACAAGGAGCTCCCTCCAGAATTCTAGCTTTTGCTGGAAAAATGTGGAGGGGAAGTACCATAGTCACCTCGCTTGTTAGCGTCACGGCTGGCACCATGGACCGCGGTTGTAGGAGACCGCAGTAAGTAAGATGATACACAAGAGGATGCTGCTGCCCATCCTCCAGTTTATAACCCTTAGTCGCCTCTTACGACACCCACGGGTTTGTATGGGATGGTACTATTCTTTGCCGGCATCACACGGGACGTATCATGTATGTATAACTAAACAGAGTTAATTACACTGAAGGGCAAAGACAACGGGTCGGTAGTTTTTTCGCCGTACATTTACACAATGATGAGCTTAAAGTAATCGTCAATATTTTATCCAAATCGAATAAAAATCTGTCTGTTTGAGAACAATGAGCTTTGACGTAGCTTAACCTACGGATCAACGTGCTTTCTGAAGCATGGATCTCAAGTGGTCACAACGCCCTGCCTGAGTCTGTATTACAGAGCTAATGCCTAATACAATACAACCCGAATCTATTCCAGTCGCGAGTGGATAGGTTTGAAAAAAAAAAAGAACACCCCTTCAAATCAGCCAACAGCACGCCATCTACACAACACAAAGAGAACTAACAACTAGAAGAGGCTTCGAAAAAGCCTAGCTGTTTGCTAATTGGCACACTGTGACAGGAAAATGTTAGCTGCTAACAATTATTATGTAATTGCGTCTAGTTGGCCGATTGCGCCCGTTTTCCAGTTTAAACTAGATTCTTTTACAAAGAGGTAGAGATACTGGATAAGACAAAGAATGGGTTGAGACACTTGAACTTTTTTAAGGCTACTTTATTTGACAAGAATATCTCGGTTAGTACTCAGCAACATTTGGTTTTCTACTTATAGTACCTGAAGAAGACATCTCGAACAAAATCTATGCTACTTATTGGCTTTTAATTTGATAGATAGATAAAAAAAATCAAAATCTTTTATTAGGCAAAACACATGCTTAAAAAATACACAATCATTGACCCAATATAGGCCTATGGCCCGTTTGTGGGTGAATTGGGTCATGCCACCAAATTACAAAAGAGAAAAAAGAGTTCTTAATTATAGTTGTTTAACATTGTAAAACAAGTTGAAATAAAAAAAAATCTTTATTTTAAGAACTTTTACAGGTTTTTTTACATAGGGTCTCGCAAAACCACTTACGTGGTTTATTTGCGAGGACAGAATACCGCTCGTACGGCTACAAGTTCATACTTAAAAACTAGTTATAGTACTAGTTATACTAGTTAGTTAGTTATTTGGTATATCACCTGTAAGAAGAAAAAACTTGAAGTAACATATGACTTACGATCATATTCGACTGCCCCCATCAATATACATATTACCATTACCATTTTATATTAACTTATGCATGACGACTTAAAAGCGACATAATTCTGATATTACACTCTCTATCCCCCTTTTGTTGTCTGACAGTTGAGTAGTTAGTATTCATAGTTTGTTTAGTTTTTCGTGTTTAATGTTATTGATGTTGAGTTGTGGGCTTTTTTATGCTTTTTTTCGACACCTGTTAAACTTCGAGAAGCTTTGTCTATAAAAATGATATAAAAAATATGTTTTTACAACAAGACCAATATAGTGCTACCTTTGTAGCCCCGTATCATCCGATCAAACTTGAAATGTTATTTATTTTGCAAAATAGAATTGCTTATTAATTGGCAAATGTTTAACCTCGGATTATTAAGCTTTGATTATTAAGGTTAACCCAACAACGATAAGCAAACTTAATTTTAAGCCACATCTAGAGAATCTTATTCTTGAAGCTTTAACACAAAAACGCGGAAAGGCATGCGCTGCGCTGGAGTCTCGCCATTTTATTATTATTTATTATTATAATACTCAAGTACTTACACGTAATAATTTAATAGTGTGTGTAATGGTTAAATGTACGTCAGTTTTTAATTTATGTGGGAGTAAGAAATTTAACACGTATGGTGCCGGAAAAGAATAGTGCCATCCTTGGGTACCAACCCATCTCTATCCGTGGGTGTCGACTAAGGTGTTATGAACTAGGGATTGTTAGCAGCGTCTTTCTGCTATCTTATTTACTGCGGTCACCAACAACCGCGGTCCATGGTGCCAGCCGCAACGCTAATAACGGTAGTGACTGTACTACCACGCGTTTTTGCAGGAGTTCTGGAGTGGACTTTTTATGGGCTGTCTTGATAAAGATGATGAATAAAGTCAGGTACTCTTTCTTACCGATCATGGAAGTAAAGCAACATTGACCGTGGTCAGAACCCGGATGGGTGACCGCTTGCTTGATGGTGACGTCGTGCTCTGGAGGCATGATTATTGTTATAACCTTATTATGTCATCCAAATAATTTAAATGAGCAAACGAGCAGGTGGGCTACTTGAGGCTATGGTCGTAGCGCCCACTGTCGTATTAGTGGCATATAGCTTGACTCTAATAAGACAGCAAAGCACGTTGACCACTTTGAGAGCCAAGATGGTTTGTCTCGTGTGCCAGTTATTTCACTGGCTTCCTTACCCCTGAAACCGAAACATAGCAGTGCAAACACTACTACTATACGGAGTGGTACTTCCCCACGTGGACTTTGCACTAAAACCCTAGCAGCTTCGAAATTGCAAATGTCACCAGATTTCTAGTCCGTATTTTTTTACTTTTTTTATTGTCAACGGGCTTACTCTTGACCTCGATCTAGCCTTGAGGACAGAGATGAGGTCGACGATGGAGTGAGCTTGCCCAGAAGAAGCCTATTCACTCGCGACTTTAGTACATCACAACTCACACTGGTTTTTCATATTTGATCACTTTATGATGTCAATTAAACTTAAAGCTACGTCACTTCACATACAAACTGGTGGCTTCATCCCGATTTGGCTCGATCTCAATTCGTGGGTGGTTCGCCGTCTGGTTCAATCCCCGCCCAGCACAATCATTTTGTGTGATGAACACGAGTGCATAGTATGAAACGAGCAATATTTGTATATCATCAGCCGAAAGATGACCACTGCTAGATATAATATGCCTCCCCTAAAGATTTCCACGATGACCGGTCCTGCGCTGCTTGCATCCAGCGGCTTCCCGCGACCTTGACCAGCTCGTCGGTCCACCTTGTGGGGGCTTGCCAACGTTTCGTCTCCCGGTAAGTGGTCGCCACTCTAGAACCTTTACCACTTTATGCCCCATCGGCCATAACATCGGTTCATCATGCGGTGTGCCCTGCCCACTGCCACTTTAGTTTGATGGTTACTCAACACAAAAGTCTTTGACCAGTGTGTTGCCATGCCAGGGATGACATACGGCACCGAGACGTGGTTGCTTCAGGGTTGCTTCATCATATCAGCCGAAAGACGTCCACTGCTGGACATAGGCCTCCCCTAAAGAACTCCATGACGCCGGTCCTGCGCTGCTCGCATCCAGCGGCTTCCCGCGACCTTGACCAGATCGTCGGTCCACCTTGTGGGGGGCCTGCCAACGCTTTGTCTTCCGGTACGTGGTCGCCACTCTAGAACCCTCACGCCCCATCGGCCATCGCTTCTTCTTGCGATGTGCCCTGCCCACTGCCACTTCAGTTTAGCGATTCTCAGGGCTATGTCAGTTACTTTAGTTCTTCTGCAGGGTTGCTTACACTTAGGAAACTCAAAGTCAATGGCTAAAGGGCTATGCTCGGAGTCTCTCTGCGGGATCGAATCAGAAATGAGGAGATCTGCCAAAGAACTAAAGTAACCGACATACAGGGTGTAAGGGACGGTGTAGCGAAAACTGAAACTTTTTTTTTTTTTTTTTCCCACAATGGCGCCACATTGTTTGTGAAGCGATGTAGTTTAGCTGACGTCATTAAGAGATTTTAATATCCAACAATGAATAAACGATTTTGATTTGATTTGATTTGATTTTGAAAGGGCGTGCTCAGTCAACGAAACTGAACAACTACCCCAAAGAAACATATGTTGGGAAATGAAAAAAAAAATTACTTCTCCATATAAACTGTTCGACCAGAGTGGGCAATTTGTGTGGAGAGGTCAAATTATTTTTCATTTCCCAACATAATTATGTTTCTTTAGGAAAGTTGTTCAGTTTCGTTGACTGAGCACGCCCTTTCAGTTTTCGGTACACCGTCCCTTAACACCCTTTACTTGTATACAGGGTCTTTCGTAAATGTCTGCAAACCTCTCAGCTGGTAGATCTACCCATGAAACTGAACAACTTTCCCTAAGAAACATAGGTCGAAATAAATAAAAAACTTTTTGACCTTCCATACAAAATCTATGAAAAATAAATATGAAATAAATATGAAATCAGCTATCAGCTGATGCAATTTCTATCGGACTTTGAAATACTTTTTTTTGTATTTCGACCTATGTTCCTACGGGGAAGTTGTTCCATGGTGCCAGCCGTAACGCTGACAAGCGAGGTAACTATGGTACTTCCCCTCTACAATTTTTTCCAGCAAAAGCTAGAATTCTGGAGGGAGCTCCCTGTCCTGTAGTGGACGTTTCATGGGATGTTATGATGATGATGATGACTCACTAGTCAGGAAATAATTGTGCTAAAACATGCATAAAATGGCTATTATGGATGATTTTAGCTTTTTTCCTATTATTAATGATAATGACACAGGTAAAAAAGTTATTTTTTCACTTTCCCAAATAAAGTTCAGTTAAAACATTACACATTTTAAGATTTCTTAACTTTTGTAAAACGTAACCGGATTGTTTGATAACCCCAGTTGGTCAGCAGCAGGATACGTTTTACACTTTAATACCTCATATAGACTATGCACACGACGGACTCTATATAATTTTTACTCTATGTTTAAAATAATATTCATCATCATCATCATATCAGCCGAAAGACGTCCACTGCTGGACATAGGCCTCCCCCAAAGATCTCCATGACAATCGGTCCTGCGCTGCTCGCATCCAGCGGCTTCCCGCGACCTTGACCAGCTCGTCGGTCCACCTTGTGGGAGGCCTGCCAACGTTTCGTCTCCCGGTACGTGGTCGCCACTCTAGAACCCTTACGCCCCATCGGCCATCGGTTCTTCTTGTGATGTGCCCTGTCCACTGCCACTTAGCCAAAAGCGCTTGTGCTTGCCAAACAATGATATTACAATTTGCCAAATAGTATTATTGCACATTAATGTACTATTTTTAAGGTCAGGGTACATTGGTTTTCTACAAATGTTGCGTGACAGTTAATGTCAAATTCATATATTTTTATTCTATTTTAATGGCGCTTGCGATTACAGAAAACAACTGTCTACAGCAAGTCTACAGCCCCAGTGGGATTCAGCAAATGTGAAAAATAAATGATATTTTTGACATTATCGTCATTGCTATTGTCTGAAATTTATTTATATAAACTTGACCTTCATAAAGACCTTCACAAATTTGACGGCCATTGTTCAAAACCAACTGTTCAGATAAAAGTATTGAAATAGGTATTCCATTAATTATGACGTCATTGATGTACAAAATTAAACTCTGGGGAGAGTTCCTAGGCGTAGACTTTTTAAGGTTTCGTAGTAGTTAATAAGGAAACTTCTAGCAAATTTTAATCATTATTATTATTTTTAAAATCAAACATTTTAATTTTTAAATATTTTTTTAGAATGAATTTTTGAACTTATTGTATAATTTTAAATTTATTTTATACAGGGTGTTAATTTGACTGCGTGCCCTGTATAAATTTAAAATTTTTAACTTTAATTTAAGCTTAAATGTAAAGATATGTGTCCTATTGCCTGAAATAAAAGATTTTATTTTTATTTTTTATTTGCACTAATAGTACACACGGTCGCACGTCGGTGGAAACACTTGCCACTCTACAGGGTGTTCATTTGATTGCGTGCCATAGCGCAGGGGCGAGATCAGTATCAGTAACTGAACAACTTCTCCCAAGGACCATAGGTCGAAATACGAAATCAATTTTTGACCTCCCATAGAAACTGCGTAAGCTGATAACGCATTTTGTATGGAAGGTCAAATTTTGTTTTTCGTATTTCGACCTATTATGTTCCTTGGGAAAAGTTGTTCAGTTACTGATACTGATCCCGCCCCTGAGCTATGGCACGCAATCAAATTAACACCCTGTATTACTATGCCATAAAGCCAAAGAGTTTCTACTGACGTGCTGTTCGTAGAAAAATATCTTAGGTGCGATGTGTGCGAACGACACCAATGCATGGTGGAGACCAACGGCCATCACGCTCTTAGTTGCTGTCGTTGTGCTGGCAGATTTCCCCGGCACCATGTTCTCAATGAGATTCTCCGTCGGGCTCTAGTTTCAACCAATACCCCTTGCGTGCTAGAGCCCCCGGGCCTAAGCCGTCTGGTTGGTAAAAGGCCCGACGGAATGACATTGGTGCCGTGGGAGAAGGGAAGGTGCCTGCTTTGGGATGCGACGTGTGTAAGTACGAGTACATTTGCCAAGTCGCATCTCAGCCGCACCGTGTGCTTGGATGGAGCAGCTGCTGAGGCCGCAGCTCAGAAAAAGAGGGTCAAGTATGCTGATCTTGAGCGGCGGTACGCTTTCGTGCCATATGCTGTGGAGGCGACGGGTTGTTGGGGCAGTGACGCGAAATCTTTTATTTTAGAAATTGAGCGTCGTCTGAGGTAGTCTGGGGATGATCCCCGCGCCGGATCGTTTTTGATGCAGAGGCTGTCCATCGCCATACAGCGCGGTAATGCGGCAAGCGTAATGGGCACTTTTGCACCGGGAACGATTAGGGGTGGGATTTTTAATGACTAATGTTTTAACGTGACGTGTTTATTCTTTGAATTTATTTAAATAAATAAAACTTCTTAGGTTTGGGCTCGTCTGATTCTAGGGTGTGTAGATTGTTAGCTTTTTAGTATTTGACATCATAAATATACCAAAAAATAAATTATAAAATAATGGTAAAAAATATTTTTTTAAACAAGCTACTGTATTATACCACTAGGTATACATTGTAATTAGCAATAACTGCTCATGGTTATGGGGTGAGAGTCTGGTGTTCCGTAACACAGGTATATCCCAGTATGGTCACTAGACTCTCACAAAAGAAACAAATACTCGTATTATTGTTAAATAAGCCAGGTAGGTATTCCTTCTGTGTATTTCATTTGTGAGAGTAATAAAGACTTATTTTATTTATTTATTTAAGCTTGTATTACATGTAGAAAAAGAACTGAAACGTTTTTACAGTCTCAGGTTCAAATAAAAGCGTTTACATTATACAACAGCAAGAGATAAATAAAAACCGGTCAAGTGCGAGTCAGACTCGCGCGCCAAGGGTTCCGATATACCTACAGTATTTTTGGAAACAATAAAGTCCATTTTCAGGACCGCAAAACTAAATTTGTTTGTAAAGGTTTTTTGCAGATTTATGAAAAACTGTGCAACTTAGAAAGATCGTTTTATTTTTGCTGTAAAGTTTACATAAACCTCTGTCAACTGTAATTAATTCAGATTTTTCTTTACTCAAACTTCGGAGATAAGGGGGGGGGGGAATGGTATTTTTTTTGAAATTTTTCATCATAACTTGAAAACTAAGTAACTTAAAATAATACAAAAATATATTTTAAAATGTACAAGTAAAGCCCTTCATATGATACCCCACTCAACCTAGAAGCGACAATTTGAAATTTGGCCCCCCCTATTTTGGCCCCCTTTACATTAATAATCATATGAATGACAAAGAGGTATGGTGCTCTGATATTGACTATGATGACTATATGAATGACAAAGAGGTATGGTGCTCTGATATTCCAGCGAAACACAAGAAACACATTGTAAAAAGCCGACTCTTAAAGTAGGCCGTGCTGCAGTGGTTTCTTGCCGTTTCTTTTACGCTGCCATAGCACGATCCGAAACGGCGTAGACTCACTCTATTTGCATTGTATTCTGCATGACATTCAATAAGTATTCTGTAAAGAATCTACATTGAATAAAATTATCTGAATCTGAATACTTTTTTCAAAAATTTTTCATGAGCAATAAAGTTTGGCAACTATATTCTAAAACTATTCCAAATTTCAGGTCGATAGCATAAGTGGTTGCTGAGATATAGAGGTGTGACAGACAGACAGACAGACAGAGCGGCACCATAAGGGTTCCTTTTTTTACCATTTTGTTATCGGAACCCTAAAAAGAGGGTGTAATGTAAACGCTTTTCTTTAAAAACCTGAGACTGTGAAAACGTTACAGTTCTTTTCTTACATGTAATTAAAGCTTGTTTTAAAAATATTTTTTTACCATTATTTTATTACCATTGAAATCCAAAAAATAACCGGTCAAGTGAGAGTTGAACTCGTTTATAAAGATTTTTTGCCGATTTCTAAAAACTGCAACTTAGAGGGTTCGTTTTATTTTTGCTGTAATATTTACATAGTCCAGACCTCTGTCAACTACAATTAGGTAATTCAGATTTTTCGTTTGGCAAACTTCGGAGATAAGGGAGGAAATGGAATTTTGAGACATTTTTCATCATAACGTAAAAACTAAGTCAAAAGACACAAAAACCTGTTATAAAACGTTCAAGTAAAGCCCTTTCATATACCCCATTTGACCTACTAACGACAGTTAAAAATGTTGCCCTTCCATTTTAGGCCCCATTTACAATAATTTGTCTTTTATTCTTTCGTTTTTAATAAAGTTGAGCAAGTAATTTCTAAAACTATTCCAAATTTAAAGTCGATAGCGTGAGTAGTTGCTGAGATAAACAGGTGTGACAGACAGACAGACAGAAGAAGTCGCACCATAAGGGTTCCGTTTTTACCATAGGTTCGGAACCCTAAAAATGAATGAGATTTAGGACAAGTATATAGGTGATTTTTAATTAGTTCTTGATAGCAAAAGATATGCATGTACTCATGATACTGAACAACTTTTCCCAAGGAACATAGGTCGAAATACGAAAAACCCAGCTGATGCAGTTTCTATGGGAGGTCAAAACTTGATTTTCGTATTTCGACCTAGTTCCTTGGGGAAAGTTGTTCAATATCATGATTACATTCATACCTTTCTCTATCAAGAACTAATTAAAAGTCACCCTATATTAAATAGATTTGAAACCTTAAAATCAACGTAAACAACAACCTGTGAGAAAACTACGACCTTATAATCTTGATAGTCATAAATACCACGTGTCTGTAAGATGTGATTTCAGCTAAACCCAGCCAGTATTTCGTTCTAAGAAAAGTGCGCGATAATTTTTTAACTGTTTCCTGTCGCATTGCATTGTCGAGCCGATCAGTACAATGGTTCATGACATTCGATATTCAAAATGGTTTGGCGTTCGAAGAATGATTTGGAGAAGCCAATCAATGTATTTGATTCTGATTTTCTGGCTACACTGCTAAAACTAAATTTATTTGGTACAAATTAAAACCGGCCAAGTGCGAGTCGGACTCGCGCACCGAGGGTCCGTACCACTAAGGTAAAAACACCGTCTTAGTCATGGACGGGCAGTGGCGCAGAAGTTTATTAAATGTACGCAAGTCCGGCTCGCAATTGACCAGTCTTTCATTACTAAATTTTTTATGCACTATATACATGCATATAATTTTTTTCCGCTTGCAAGTGTTTCCGTTTTCACGTTAGATCCTAAAAAAACACCAAAATAAACACGTTTCTTGTATGGAGCCCCCCATGTATTTAAACTTTTCATTGTTTTTATTATTTGTTAGGTAATCCGCCATAATAACACATATTCTGTGAAAATTTAAACTAAGTGTCTAGCTATAAACGAAACGTGGCCGCTAACTATGGGCCTTATCAGGAAGCTCAAGGTCACCCAAAGAGCTATGGAAAGGGCTATGCTCGGAGTCTCTCTGCGAGATCGAATCAGAAATGAGGAGATCCGCAGAAGAACAAAAGTAACTGACATAGCCCTGAGAGTCGCTAAACTAAAGTGGCAGTGGGCAGGGCACATCGCAAGAAGACCCGATGGCCGATGGGACGTGAGGGTTCTAGAGTGGCGACCACGTACCGGAAGACGAAGCGTTGGCAGGCCCCCCACAAGGTGGACCGACGATCTGGTTAAGGTCGCGGGAAGCCGCTGGATGCGAGCAGCGCAGGACCGGTCGTCATGGAGATCTTTAGGGGAGGCCTATGTCCATCAGTGGACGTCTTTCGGCTGATATGATGATGTATAGCTACTACGGTTCAAAAGATACAGCCCTCGAACAGACAGACAGGCAGACGACGTAGGCTTAGTAATAGGGCTCTGTTTGGACCAGTTGGGTACGGAACCCTTAAAATTAACTAAGACTTTGCAAAAATCTGTCTAAAATGCCTAAGGAGTAACCGTGGGTGGTTAGTATGACCTGCGCATTATGCCACTTTACAACGGTTGCCAACCAGCTGGCAAGTATGGTGGCTGTGGCAATTCTTTAGCATCATCATAACAGCCCATGCAGCGTCCACTGCAGGACAAGAAGCTCCCTCCAGAGCTCCGGCTTTTGCTGGAACAATGTGGAGGGGAAGTAGGTACCTTAGGATAGAATAGAATAGAATAGAATAGAATAGAATAGAATAGAATAGAATAGAATAGAATAGAATAGAATAGAATAGAATAGAATAGAATAGAATAGAATAGAATAGAATAGAATAGAATAGAATAGAATAGAATAGAATACAATAGAACAGAATAGAATAGAATAGAATAGAATAGAATAGAATAGAATAGAATAGAATAGAATAGAATAGAATAGAATAGAATAGAATAGAATAGAATAGAATAGAATAGAATAGAATAGAATAGAATAGAATAGAATAGAATAGAATAGAATAGAATAGAATAGAATAGAATAGAATAGAATAGAATAGAATAGAATAGAATAGAATAGAATAGAATAGAATAGAATAGAATAGAATAGAATAGAATAGAATAGAATAGAATAGAATAGAATAGAATAGAATAGAATAGAATAGAATAGAATAGAATAGAATAGAATAGAATAGAATAGAATAGAATAGAATAGAATAGAATAGAATAGAATAGAATAGAATAGAATAGAATAGAATAGAATAGAATAGAATAGAATAGAATAGAATAGAATAGAATAGAATAGAATAGAATAGAATAGAATAGAATAGAATAGAATAGAATAGAATAGAATAGAATAGAATAGAATAGAATAGAATAGAATAGAATAGAATAGAATAGAATAGAATAGAATAGAATAGAATAGAATAGAATAGAATAGAATAGAATAGAATAGAATAGAATAGAATAGAATAGAATAGAATAGAATAGAATAGAATAGAATAGAATAGAATAGAATAGAATAGAATAGAATAGAATAGAATAGAATAGAATAGAATAGAATAGAATAGAATAGAATAGAATAGAATAGAATAGAATAGAATAGAATAGAATAGAATAGAATAGAATAGAATAGAATAGAATAGAATAGAATAGAATAGAATAGAATAGAATAGAATAGAATAGAATAGAATAGAATAGAATAGAATAGAATAGAATAGAATAGAATAGAATAGAATAGAATAGAATAGAATAGAATAGAATAGAATAGAATAGAATAGAATAGAATAGAATAGAATAGAATAGAATAGAATAGAATAGAATAGAATAGAATAGAATAGAATAGAATAGAATAGAATAGAATAGAATAGAATAGAATAGAATAGAATAGAATAGAATAGAATAGAATAGAATAGAATAGAATAGTTTTTATTGCTAGAACTGGTAATAAAATACAGATGGTATTTAGTAAGTATAGTTCAGAACAGCTCTTACCTTAGATCAGGCATGCAATCTTTTAAAAGATCTAATCGATTACACTATACAAATAAAATGACTTTAAATTTAGCTTAAGAAAAATTAACAAATAATTACAGCATAAGTAAATCAAAATTATATAACAACTAAATTAAAATTAAAATCATATGTCAATTTACAGATGTCGCAGAAAAGAATTCATTTAAATTATAAAATACATTGTCCGTTAACCATGTCTTCAATGTCAGTTTAAATTTATTGTCACCCAGGGATTTAATGCTTTCTGGTAATCTATTATAAATTCTGACCGCAGTCACTGTGGTACATTTATCAAATATCATACATCTGATAGAAGTAGGAATAACAAGACGGTGTTTATGTCTGACATTCCTAGAATGTATGTCAGAAACGCAGTTAAAAAAATTCTTGTGCTTATGTACTAGGCTACAAATTTCCATTATAAAGATACCAGTAACCGTTAAGAAACCCTTATCTCTAAAAATTGACCTGAGAGAATAATTGTTAGGTTTTGTAAATATAATACGTAGGCATCGTTTCTGCAGAAGGAAAGTTTTACATACGTCGACAGAGTTTCCCCAAAATATAATTCCGTATAAAAGAAGAGGGTAAACATTTCCATAATACGCACTAACCGCAACCTCAGTCGATGCAGCATCTACTAAGACGGACAGTGCATAGCATCGGCTACTAAGTTTGTTATTAAGCTTTTCTATATGCTTTTTCCAATTAAGGTGAGAGTCAATAGTGACACCAAGGAATTCCGTATCACATACTTCTTCAAGCACTACATCATTACAATTTATTGTCAAGTTTAGTTTTGATTTTTTATAATTACCAAACTGAATTAATTTTGTCTTTTTTGGGTTGACGCTAAGATTAATGGACTGTAGCCACGAAGTTACAGTTGTCAGAGTAGCGTTAATTTCCCGCTCAAATGTGTTTGTATTTTGGAATTCATTGACAAACAATAGACTTGCATCATCAGCAAACATGACACAAAGATGTTCAGTGATTTTAGGCAAATCATTCACATATATTAGAAAAAGTAGCGGGCCCAACACGCTACCCTGTGGTACTCCTAGTTGGAGAGTTTTATGGGATGATTTTACTTCCACAACTGATTTAGACGCCTTATCGAATGTCGAGAGAACAAGCGACTGTGTCCTTCCTGTCAAATACGATCTCATCAAATCGTTCGCTACTCCGCGGACTCCCATGTTCTCAAGTTGTTTTAGTACAATAGAGTGAATGACATCACGCTTGTTAGCGTTGCGGCTGGCATAATTGGACCGCGGTTGTTGGTAACCGCAGTATGTAAGATGGTACGATACACAGAAGGATGCTGTTGCCCACCCTCTGGTTCATAAGCCCTTAGTCGCCTCTTACGACACCCACGGTGTAAACTTTGCCGGCACCACACGGCCGAAATTTTACGCTGAAATATTACAGTTACTATTAATATGAACAATGAATCAAGTTAATTTTATTTATTTGGGAAAACAAATAAGTACCTAATTAAAGTTATTTTTTTTATTGCGGAAAATTTTCAAAACAAATCAACGTTGAGAAATTTTACAGTTACTATTAATATGGACAATGAATCAAGTTTAGTACCTAATACATATTCCCATGCATATGTTTTGAATAAACTCTTATAGTTTCACAAGAATCAAAAATTAAAACATCACATAATTCCCAAGAACTTCGTATTAGAACAAAAATATAAATTATCTTCACTACTATAATACACGTCATTTGTATTCAAGGAAATTTAGTTTTATCTAACAAAGAAAATATACGTTTGTTAACAGAAACTCTTAATAAACGATTTTGATACTTATTCCTGCAGACGTAGCACACAGAATAGATAAACAGCGCGATTAATGTTTTTTAATCGTAGCAAAGTCTACGATTCATAGATGCTCAGCGCCATCTCTGTGAACTTTACAAAATTTTTCCGTGAACCATTTTCTTGCAAGAATTGCACACAAACACATTTTTCGTATGCACTTTACACTAGCGCGGCTATACAATCGAACGCACCCACACTTTGAGAAAAAAACGATAAAAAAGTGCACACTAAGTCAGGAACACTAGCACACTACGACGCGCGACGTAAAAATCTGACGTTCTTAATTATTCTTCTGAAATTAAAACAGATCCATCACAGAGCGTACTTTTTTCAGAGTACCAAAAATACTGGCCACTTTGCAAAAGACAAAAGAAAATGATAAGTTTTAAAACTAAATGTGCAAGGTTCGTCCAAGCGCGCGGACTCACACAGACACAGTGTGCATCTTATCAATGTGGGCGTGTGTAGCGCGACGCAGCATTCTTAATACTTGTATGCACTTAAACTAGAAATCGTTTAGGGGTTTTTACGAAGAAATATTTATAGATGTACAGCAGAGCAAGCCTTTCTTATTGCTCTTACTTATTTTTCAATTCATTAAAAAAAATTGAAATAATTTTGTACACAAACATCACGTAACTTTTAATCAATCGTTCCATAAGAAAATATATAGTTCAAATATTATTTTGTATTTTTGAGAAGAGGTAGTAAATATTTCTTACCGTGAAATAAAGGTACGATATTTGAAAAGGCTTCAACAATAGTCAGTATCGATTTCATATGAAAAGGTTGGTCATGATTTTGAAAATTTTATGATTACATAACATGATTACATACTTTACTTTTATAAATTGTTATTATTTTAATCGGCTACAGCAATAATTAGTAACAACTCATTTGAAAAAGCCTCTGAAAAGCTGCAAAAGAAACTTTTCCCATTTTCCTCGAGCGAGTACCAAGAATGCTTTGTGTAGCAGTCGGTCGCAGTAAATACAAGGTAATGGCTAAGTACGCACGCGGTCTAGTGCTCGTTCGCCCGCCAGTGCAGTGCCGCCTATGCACCCGTCGCGCCGCGCCCGTCAACCACCAAGCACCACGCGACACGAACCAAAAACAACACTATTTACCCCACAGACTATATTTTTAAAAAAGATATACGCTATATTCATATCATTCGCGTAGTTCTCAAATTTTAAATCACAAAAATTCTAAAAATATTTTTGGGATACTTACTCTTAAAACTTTAAACTCTAGTGTTTTCCACGAGTTTTTTTTAAAACAAGTGCGACGGAGACATATCACATGGAAACTTAGGACCCACGAACTATATTTTTTAATTTAGAATAAATTGACAGATTACAAATAGAATATTTTGTGTACTGTGACTAGAGTGATGTGTTTAAATAAATATTGGTGTAGTGTCTGTACGATGTTCCGCTAAGGGTACAGTGCCGTCACGCCAAGGTGACACCGTTTCGAGATTGGAACTTTTTATTTTTTTTACAAAATTACCACCGAAGTGTCAAACTGGACCGAAGAAGATCAGCCCCCCTCTGACGCATGTGAGTAATAAGTTTGTAATCCTAACAAAGAATACTTTTGAAGATAAAGTAAATGCGCCCTTATTCTTCCGCTCTCCTTGGCTGTCGTTGTACGCGTGGTGCATAAGTGAACGCATTGCGTGCGTGTGCGTAGGGTTCACGCACATTTTTTGTGTTTTTCTTACTTATTCCCCCTCCACTTATACACCCCTCCCCCATTATCCGTCCCACTCTTTTTCTATGACGACCACGTTCAACATTTCAAGTTGCGCTGGTGTGCGTGCTTCCCACGTGTGTGCGTTAATAAATTGCAACCTATATTTTGATCGAAGGCCAATGACGGAATAGAAAATGCGTTCTATACTTTTCTATTTCAATTTCGCATAATTTTGCGTCGCTTTCTAGTTATTTGAATGCAGTTTACCGATTTTAAAATATTTTACTTTGTTTTCATTAATCAAAAGCTCGTAGGCCTTAATAAAATTAATGAAAAGTTAATTATGCCTTTGTTTAACTTAACATAGTGAAAATTCATAATAAGTACTATACTAATGACTTAAAAAACTGTAATTAATATTCAAAAAATGCTTCAATATAGCAGCTACGAACGCTCTACGCGCAATCGTAGGCTAAAATATTACCGACGGTAACTTTTTTGCGGCACACAGATATGAAGTTATTTTAAAACTTCAATAAATAAAAGTTACTTGTTAAAGGTTAATATCTCTGTATATTAGAATTGATCTAGAATAAGCCTTAAAATTTTAATGTAAAAAGCTTGAAGAAAATAGAATTATGTACATACTTTCTTAAAAGAAATCCATTTTGTGTTTAGTTATTGACTTTCGACATAATAACTATAAAGAATGATAAATGCTTACATTCCAATAAAGTTAAATCAGTACTGTTGTTGGTATTTTTTTATGGGATTGAATAAAACATGACATTTATTTGTTATTTATTATCGATTCTTGTTTAAATAAAATAATGAGGTCATTGAAATGCATCCAGGAAGTGAGATAACACCCTTTAAGGGATGCGACATGAATTCATAACCCACTTTTTATTTTCAGTTTATCAGATACCTTATTTATTTAATTTCAATATTTCTGTACTAAATCAAAATAAAATTTTATATCAGTAATTTTGTAGCTTTTTTTATTTGACATAACTAGTCAATAGTATCAAAATTGTTTGTTATAATCTAAGAATACCATAGATTTTAGGTACCTACCAATTATAAAATTCAAAATTAAAAAATTGACTGATATTTCTTCTAGTTACTTTTGTATACTTTGAAATTCTTCAGGTTTAAAATTTCATCCGCTGCAACGAGAACTAAGATATTTGAAACGGTTTCCCTCCAACAAGTTTGTATTTAGAACACAGCATGCAGGTTGCGCGCCAAGCTCGTTCAAGGCTGGTATTGCGCCACCACGACTGTCAATGTTACTATGAACGGAACCGAACGTAATCTTGTCTACTCTGTTGCATGATGCTGGCTGATTATAAAGTTAGTTCGAAAATTTTTAAGACAAGTTTTACATGTCATATTAAATTTTGAAATTCGAATTTGGAACGCTTTGTTATTGTTCTTTCGTTTTGAATATAGGTCACTGTTTAAATAAAACCTAGTGACTAAAATACGAATGAAAAACGTGAAGTAATATAGGTGATTTGAAATTGAAATGCGCGCGCTTACATTGTCCTTGTGCGCTTGCACAGTATCCAATGCCAATGTTACTACGAGGACGTTCTTACATTCAACAACTTTGTTGCTCGATTACAAACAGTTCAGTGACGGAGTTAATAATACTGGCCACTAGAAAAGAGAATAAAACTACATGCTTTATCACTAACTAAATAAAAAAAGTTAGTGTTTATAAATAAAACTTCTAATTTTTTATTTGAAATTCGAATTCACGTCCATTTTGAAATAGGAATGCGACCGCTAATGTCCTTGGGTAGGGAGGTATTATTGTAATGTAACTGACTATCAATGTTGTGGCTTATGTAACAGTTCGCAACTGAGTTGCATGTTAGTATAACTGCAAATACTTATACTGTTTGATTATGTTAACGATTTTTTGGATGTTTTTTTGCTTATCTCGTCACATTTAATAAAACTTATAGGTTAATAATCATTTCAGGGACTCTATTCTTAAAAGTCACAGTGATTTCGAGAATTAGTATTTGATAATTGACAAACTAGCGAATGTTTAAAACTAAAAAATGAACTTCGAAATTTAGAATTTTGCCATAGCGTAGTTAGAATAATTTAGGTAGGTACTTACCTACTTATTCCGAAAATATCTCTCCACTTCTATAAGAATATGTTCGGTTTAAAAATTTGATACTTTTGCAATGAAAAAACTTCATTCATTAAGTTTAATAATAATATGAAACTACCTTCCCTTGTTAAATAAAATAATGAATTTTATAATGTCAATATTTAATGTTAAAATTAAAATAATCTAACTGACATATTTATTGTTATTATTTTTTATTAACATTGTTATTATTTTTTATTACATAACGTATTGCTTAATTTTTTATTGACTCTTTTGCTTTCATTTTGACATTGAATATTAATAACATATTTTTATTAATCATACAATTTTTATTAAATTTGACATATTATTATTTTTTGTATTGCAATCTATTTTTGACATCATTGTTTATTTATTTATGTTTTAATTATTAAAACAGTTTTTGACGATCATATTATAGTCAAAGTCAAAATAGTTTATTCATTGTTGGATATTAAAATCTCTTACATTTATATTCTGACATTTAAACAATCTATTTTAATCTGAATTTGATAATATGAAATACTTAAATAAATCTGAAGCATCGCAATTAAAACAATGCACTGTTTGGGCTTAGCAACCAGACAGCAATCAGAACAAACCTAGATAAATTGCATGTAAGGCTGTAAAAATGACGCAACTTTTCTTAATTTCAGCAATTTTCAGCAATTCAGCAAACAAATGAAAAAGTGTGTCAAGTAAAAATGCATGATAACTAATAAGTTGTCAAATTGTCACTTTAAGCCACAGTCGATAAAAATAAAAACTATTCAACGCCTTTTCCGTTCGACATGCAACCATTATCTTTTTATTGTTGCTAGCGACTTATTTGTGACATATTTTATTTTAAAATGTATTAAGAATGAGCGGTTTTTGATAAAGAAAAAATTGTTTTCCTTTTCTTGATAGATAGCGTCGTTGTAGGAAAAATTAACTGTCAACGTCTTTTTTTCCTATCTGTGTCTGAGTGTAGGTTTTGCCTAAGGAGGTTTATATTATACCTACCTCACGCTTCATCTATGACAGATTTATTTTAAGTTCTTCAGTAACTGTCTTCAGCGCAATCTATCGACACCTTTGAATACTTAGTTGACATGTAACTGTGAAAACAGCTCATCATCATATCAGCCGAAAGACGTCCACTGCTGGACATAGGCCTCCCCTAAAGATCCCCATGACGACCGGTCCTGCGCTGCTCGCATCCAGCGGCTTCCCGCGACCGCCACCAGATCGTCGGTCCACCTTGTGGGGGGCCTGCCAACGCTTCGTCTTCCGGTACGTGGTCGCCACTCTAGAACCCTCACGCCCCATCGGCCATCGGTTCTTCTTGAAAAGCTCATTACCTTGTAATAAGTATTTTTAATTTAGAGGTCGAAGAGAGGTTATACTTACAAACGCACATGTACACACATAATGCATCGCATCTACACTTTTTCATCTGCACATTTTTGTTTTTCGTTTTAAAAAATAATAATAATAATTTTATTTTACTTTACTTTTAACTAACCTTTCTTTGTATTCAGCGGAAGAGCGCTGGCAACCCACGACACAGGGTATCCTAGTGTGGGTGTCAGATTGAATTGTAACAATGATGTTCTTTTTCTCAAATAAACTATTTTGTATTTTGTATTTGTATTTTATATTATTTAGTTTTATTATAAAATCGCCAAGTTAGTTTATTTTATTTATGCCATGTTTATTTTAGAACACTCGACCATTTAGTGGTGCCATATTTTTTTTATGTTACAAGTAAGCAAATGAGTAGGTGGGCCACCTGATGGTAAGTGTTCACCACCGCCTATAGCACCTACTGTCTTACTAGTGACAAAACTTACTAATAGGACAGCAAAGCGCGTTGCCCACTCTGAGAACTAAGATATTATGCCTTATGTGCCAATAATTTCACTGGCTCCCTTACCCTTCGAACCAAAACACAGCAGTGCAAACACTGCTGTTTAACGGCAGAAATACCTCAATGATCAAACATCGTTAGCAATTCGTACACATTTTTTTTCTGTAAGTTTATGCAATGTTCGGTGCTCAGTGAACAAGCTTTAAAGCTTTAAACATACAGGGTGTTTGGTAAATGCCTGCAAACATCTCAAGTGGTTGCTCCACCCATGAAATAAAACAACTATCCCTAAGGAACGTAGGTCGTAATATGAAAAAAAAATTTACCTTCCATACAAAATGCACTATTAGTCTAGACATCGAAGCGGATCGTTGTATGAAGACCCCCGCATTAAATCCTCAGTCGATGAAACTTTGCTGGGGTATTACACTATATGAGACAAACCTTCTATAAAAAAATCCAAAAAAAAATCGGTACTTTTAATTTTTCCATACAAAAATTACAAAAAATGTATGAAAAAATGTTTTTGTAAATTTTTTTTTTGATATTTTAAATTTACATTTAATTCATGATACTCTATGATCCTGTCAAATAAAATCTGCCTGAGAGAATTATGTTGGGGTCAACTGCTTCGTTGCCTACACTATATCAGCTGATGCAATTTCTATGGGATATTGAATTTTTTTTTTCGTATTTCGACCTATGTTCCTTAGGGAAAGTTATTTAGTTTCATGAGTAGAGCAACCACCTGAGGGGTTTGCAGGCATTTACCAAACACCCTGTATATTTTTTACAAAATGAGCACGAGACTTCCTGTACGAGTTTATGGTTTCAACCTTGGACTGAAATGAATCAAAGTGCATACAAACGTTGCTACAGACGTATAAACAGGTTTATTCTGATATCGCGCATGCGTATACGACGCACAAAATAACTTTGGCCCTGTCATTGATGCGCAGAAGAAAAAAATGGCCCATTTTTGACTACTGCGCATCAATGACAGGGCCAAAGTTATTTTGTGCGACGTATACTGAAATTAAATTATTCATCATCCTATGTAGGTTTCAGTCCAGTACAGATTTTGTAAAAAAAATCATCTATGTCTACGTGCTTTTGGTCCCAACATGAAAAAAAATCTAATAATAGCCTTGCCAGACGCATTTTTAGTTTTGTGCAAAAATATATTGTATTCGAAACCTAATAAGCATATTTTCGGAAAAAATACATATATTATAAACTTAATGAACATATTAAAAAAAGACAAAAAATATATAAAATTAATAAATATTTGTGAATATATTGGAAACTTAATAAGCACAAGTAATTTTCTACGCTAACAGCTTTTTCAACTTTTTTTTGTTTAAATTATATTCAAAACAATATTATGGTTCACTGTACAACCATTTGTAACTTCAACTGAAAGAATTTGATGTTTTCATTTTCGCTTTCGAATCATATTTAAAATAAAGAAAAAATAGATATAAGTACACAAAAAAGTGTTACCATATATCGAGGATTTCTAACGAAAATATAAATCACCACCATTTTAAAAATAAGACTTTCCAAAACGGCATCACTCAGTTAATATGATAATATTTTCTACGACAGTATCTGAGAATAATTTAATGAAAAAAAAAAAAACATAATAATAAATTGACAATTTGTAAGTACTGAAAGTACTTGTCTTTTTGATTTAGTTTTATGTTATGACCTTATGACTTCATTGGATTTATTATTGACATTGTTTAATTTAAATAGTTTTTTAAATTTTTGGTACTAAACCTTAAAATAAGATGATATAATTTTTTATGTCAATGTTAATTTTAAAATGTGATCTTACATTTTTAGCAAAATATTACCAAACAAAAGAATATGAATATAATACAAACTACGCCGATTCAAGAATAAGGCCTCTTAAAAACGAGGTCACTTTTCGGCGAGACGTACGACGGAGAACGAAAGCGATATTTTTTTTTTTGTTTCCTCTCGCGCGTCATTACTTTCGTCTCGAGGTCGTCTCGCATGATTTAAGCTTTTAAATTTGCAATATGGCGACCAAGTAGGTACTGTCTTGATGTGCAGACGTTCAATTAAAATTTTAGATTGTTAGACCTTTCTATAATAGGTATAATGTTATCCTTCCACCGCTTATAATTGAAAATTAGTGAGTGATAAAATATCAGAAAAAAAGACGCCTTAAAAAAACCGTACAAGTGCGGGTTGGATATAACAATAGTATTTTCAAAAGCAATCAAGTCCATTTTGAGGATCGCAAAAGTGAGTTTGTCTTTGTATGTACAGGCTTTTTGCAGATTTTAAAGAAAACTGTACCTACTACTTAGCGAGATCATTGTTTAGTTTAGTTTAAATGTGTTACAGTGTTTCTTGACCTCAGGAAAGCATTTGACACCGTTTCTGTCCCCGTTCTTGTACGTAGGTTGGAGAGCATTGGTATCCGTGGTACTGCACTTGCCCTTTTTAGCAGTTATCTGAATAACAGAAAACAAGTTGTAAAAATTGATAAATACCTCAGCGAAGAAGAAAGTGTAACGTATGGCGTCCCGCAGGGGAGCGTCCTCGGTCCAACGCTCTTTTTGATATATATAAACGAATTATGCAACCTTCATGGCGTTGGAGGGAGGATTATCTCCTACGCGGACGATACTGCGATCGTTTTTAGTGGTAAATCCTGGAATGAAGTGCGCCTGGTCTCTGAAAAGGGCCTGACCTTAGTCTCCAACTGGCTAAGAGTAAACTTACTTACCCTAAATACCCAAAAAACTAATTACATATGCTTTGCTCCATACATCAACTCTCAGCCGAAGTCTGATTTCTGTGTTAAAATTCATAGCTGTGCCAATCCTGTTCTTCTTTCATGTAACTGTCCAGTGATTCAAAAAGTAAGTTGTATAAAATATTTGGGAGTTATGGTAGATCAAAAATTGAGCTGGCACTCGCATATAGAGTTAACTATGAATAGAGTAAGAAAATTAATATATGTTTTTAAATCTTTAAGGCATGTGATGGATAAGGCACTCCTAAAGAAAATTTATGTCGCTTTAGCGCAATCTGTAATAATTTATTGTATTCCTGTGTGGGGTGGAGCAACCAAAACTAATTTCCTAGATCTTGAACGTGCACAAAGATCGCTACTAAAAGTAATGTTTTTCAAGCCTTTTAGATTCCCTACTGATAACCTTTATATTGAATGTGAATTACTTTCTGTCAGGAAATTATATATTGTTAATCTTATAATGAAACATCATAAAGCAATTCCATTCGAACAAGACCTCCAGAATAAAAGACGTAATGATTTGGTTGCTCCTGCTCATCAGGTTCGCACTGCCTTCGCGCAGAGGCAATATACTTCTCAGGCTCCCTATTTATATAATCTGATTAACCGTAAGGTAAAAATATACCCCATGCAATTATACACCTGTCGACTAGCTCTCACTCATTGGTTAAAAACGCTGTCATATGATGAGGTTGAAGACCTCATAGTACGATTGGTATAGAACATAAAGTATCCTGCATGTGGCTTCATTTCCGATCCCAAGGAACTCTTGCATCCGTAGGGCATGTAGGTAGGTACTTGCGTATATAATTTTACAGGTATCCACTCAGACAAATGGTGTATGTATATGAACATATATTTATTTATTTATACATATGAACATATATATATTTATTTATTTATATACTTGTTTTAACATATATTTATATCGTCACATACATACATACACACACACGCACACACACACGCACACACACAAAAATTTGTATATAATAAGTAATAAGTGGCGTCGGTTCTGGTAGGCGCGGGCTGGGGCTGATTTGGGTTCGGCGGCTCTGGACCTGTTACTGTCTTTTTCTTTGACAAGGACAGCGACAGATCTGGACCTGTCGGGTTTGGTTTAGTGTTGGCCTGTGTCTGCCAGAATCGACTCCAGTAGCAGACTTAAGCTAGCTGTAAATCTTGTGTTACGTAACTTGGAGGAGCGAGGCATTCCCACTACAAGTATCTCTGATTACTTACAGGGAAGCCCCGGTATATGTATGTTTTCAGATTTACCTAAATAAATATTTTTAATTTTTTTTTTTTTTTTTTATTTATTTCTTAAGATAAGGTAACATCAGATTTTACACAATGTAAAAAAACCGGTCAAGTGCGAGTCGGACTCGCGCGCCGAGGGTTCCGATATACCTATAGTATTTTTGGAAGCAATAAAGTCCATTTTCAGGACCGCAAAACTAAATTTGTTTGTAAAGGTTTTTTGCAGATTTCTGAAAAACTGTGCAACTTAGAAAGATCGTTTTATTTTTGCTGTAAAGTTTATATAAACTTCTGTCAACTGTAATTAATTCAGATTTTTCCTTACTCAAACTTCGGAGATAAGGGGGGGGGAATGGTATTTTTCTTGACATTTTTCATCATAACTTTAAAACTAAGAAATTTAAAAAAATACAAAAATATATTTTAAAATGTACAAGTAAAGCCCTTTCATATGATACCCCACTCGACCTAGTAGCGACAATTTGAAATTTGGCCCCCCCTATTTTGGCCCCCTTTATATTAATAATCATACTTTTTTCAAAATTTTTTCTTGTGCAATTAAGTTGGGCAACTATATTCTAAAACTATTCCAAATTTCAGGTTGATAGCATAAGTGGTTGCTGAGATATAGAGGTGTGACAGACAGACGGACAGACAGACAGACAGACAGAGCGGCACCATAAGGGTTCCTTTTTTTTACCATTTTGGTATCGGAACCCTAAAAAGGGCTACCTGAGATAAGGTCGTCAACATAATCTAAAAGGTACAATTCAATTTGTATATAATTGTATATAAATACAATTTGTATCATTATCATGACATTCCATGAAGCGTCCACTACAGAGCAGGGAACTCCCTAGCTTTTTCAGAAATAATGTGGAGAGGAAGTACCATAGTCACCATGAACCATGGTTGTTGGTGACCGTAGTACCTATGTAAGATGATACGATACACAGAAAGATGCTGCTGCCCATCCTCTGGTTTAACCCTTAGCCGCTTCTTATGACATCCACGGGTAGAGATGGGTTGGTACTATTCTTTCCCGGCACCACACGGGACGTACGTCAGGGAGATCGTTGTATATTTCCTGTAATATGTACTTAAACCTGCAAAAATAAAGTAAAAATACCCCTTTCGACATAGTAACTTAACGACAAATATTTGGTCAATCCTACTCGGATTGAACATCAAAGAGAACCCACGGCAAATAAATTCATTCATCAACCTAAGCCAGTCTTGAACGATCTAAGGTCTGTGGCAATCTTGCCGTCGGTAGTAACATTGACAGTCGCGGCAGCTGTTGCGCAACTCTTGTGCAGCTTGGCCCTGCGCAAGCGCAAGGACTAGTCCTTGCAGTCTTACTTGTACGACACGACTCAAAGCAAAACAAATGTTCTCGTTCGGTCAAAATGATGAAGCTAGATTAGAATGAGAGCAGTGCGAGTGCAGGACGGAGCGATGCGTTAGATATAGGAGCGATATAGACCTATACAGGTTGGGAACGATAAGTGATCTCACTCGATTATTTCTGAACTATGCAAGCTATTGAAAAACTGGTTACTGATCCTGAAAGTGCTTCACGAGCTCTATCAAACGGTATCAATAATAGGTTACATAATAAACTGGATCTATCCGAAAACTCAATGTTTCCAGCTTCTATAAAATTTAGTACAGCCACATGGCCCATAGGATCACTCACACCATCTCAGCAGTGCATAAACACAACATGAACGCTTTATTTACACCATAGATAATGTCACCTTATTTTTTTATCACAAAGAAGAGGAGGTTCTGTACATGAAACTGAATAACTTTTCTCAAACACATCAGCTGACAAAAATATTGTATGAGAGGTAATAGACATTTCGTATTTCGACCTACATTCCTTCGGAAAAGTTGTTCAGTTTCATATGCAGAAACGTTTTTTAATAATATCAGGGGTGATAAAAAAATAAGAGAGTCTAAATTTACATTCTCGCCACAAAACTGACGTTTGCGTCATACATTAAAAGTCAAAAATGACTTTATTCGATCTTACCTCGCACAAAGAAAGAAAGAAAGAAAACAAGAAAGATGCGCTTTGAAACATCTTTTATTATGCGCTACGGCTAAAGAGTAGAATTCTCTTCCTGCGTCTGTGTTCTCGAGTTCATATAACTCGAATCTATTCAAATCGCGAGTGAATAGGCTTCTTTTGGGCAAGCTCGTCCCATCGTCGAACTCATCTCTGTCTTCAGAACTAGATCGAGGTCAAGAGTAAAGCACATTGACAATAAAAAAAAAAACTATAACTTTTATCTAAGGTATCATGGTGGCGCTACAGCATAATAAAAAAATACAGGAAGCAAAAACTAAATCTCTTCAAATGACAAACCGTCTTTGTTTTTGCTACGTAACAGTTTGTTTACTAGAAACCTAATGTTGTATTTATTACTATGCTGTGTCTCATCATAGTTTGTGCGATGAAATTATTGTTGTTTTGACAAAATTTAAACAATCATGAGCGATACATTACTTTGTTGTGAGTTGGCAACTGTCTCGCTTAAGATTACTGCCACCAAGTATAGTAAAAGGCGAGGATAAATCATGCGCTCAGTGACGATCTCATTAATAGGAACAGTCAAGAGTACATCAACCTTGACACATTGGATTTTGTACCGTTCTTATTCCAATAGGAGTAAGGGCTAAAATCGCACTGCGTTTGTCAAGCTTGACCTGTCGTTGACTGTACACACGGTCGCACATCAGTGAAAACACTTTGTCTTAGAGCGGATCGCTGGTTTAGGGCGTTTGTAGCGTGTAGTTCTGATTCAGGTACTGGTTTTATTTCTACGTGCTTGATAAAAAAAAGTTTATTCCGTGCAAAAAAAATACTTATTAAATTATCTTTACAAGACGACGACGCACCTAATAACTTAATTCGTTTCTTTAAATTTTATTGAAAAAAGGTATAGAAAGTCATACAGTCGGTGGCAGAAAGTGTCATTAGAATTAAGGCTCTATTATAATTTGTAGTTTTTGCCGACAGTTTCTTTGTCAAAACAGCTAAAGAATGGAACTCCCTTTCGGCAGATTTGCTCCCCAAACAATACAATCTGAATCTTTCAAACCAAGAAGAGTGAATAGGCATGTTCCTAGGTAGGCATCATAGAAATATAAGGGCAATAGAAGGAAGATTAATGAAAATATGTATCACAAGGTATTCTGGCATTCATTCAGTCATTGCAAGTAAATACGGCATAGGCGTCGTTCTGTAAATTTTGTATAAGGATGTCTAATCATGGTTGATGATTTGACATTTCAACTTGGGACACAATGGCAGATGTCATCCCATAGTAAAATTAATTAGTATTCCTTCTATTCCGAGCGGAGCAAGGAGTCAGAACTCTTTGGTTGGCATGCTATATCTTCGGCTTCATCGTCACTTATCATTAGGCGAGGTCAAATGTTTACCTACCTACCGTAGATAAAAAAAAAAACCGGTCAAGTGCGAGTCGGACTCGCGCGCCGAGGGTTCCGATATACCTATAGTATTTTTGGAAGCAATAAAGTCCATTTTCAGGACCGCAAAACTAAATTTGTTTGTAAAGGTTTTTTGCAGATTTCTGAAAAACTGTGCAACTTAGAAAGATCGTTTTATTTTTGCTGTAAAGTTTATATAAACTTCTGTCAACTGTAATTAATTCAGATTTTTCCTTACTCAAACTTCGGAGATAAGGGGGGGGGAATGGTATTTTTCTTGACATTTTTCATCATAACTTTAAAACTAAGAAATTTAAAAAAATACAAAAATATATTTTAAAATGTACAAGTAAAGCCCTTTCATATGATACCCCACTCGACCTAGTAGCGACAATTTGAAATTTGGCCCCCCTATTTTGGCCCCCTTTATATTAATAATCATACTTTTTTAAAAATTTTTTTTTGTGCAATAAGGTTGAGCAACTATATTCTAAAACTATTCCAAATTTCAGGTTGATAGCATAAGTGGTTGCTGAGATATAGAGGTGTGACAGACAGACGGACAAACAGACAGAGCGGCATCATAAGGGTTCCTTTTTTTTACCATTTTGGTATCGGAACCCTAAAAACTGATAGTGTCAGTAACAGATTTAAAGGAGCTGGAACTTTAACGTTCTCTGTAACTGGCAAAATGTTCTTCATTAATATAAATACGTATTATTAAATATTTTTTAGGTGAAATTAGGGCCAAAAAAGCTCATGTTTTTAAACAAAATTAACTTTTTACACTAAAATCAGGCAGTTTAGTGTTGTTTTTATACCTAATAACTGACCGACGTACGTACCTTCTTTATAAACGACCAGACAAAAACATTTTTCTCCATAAATCTTCAAAGATAATTCTTCATAAACGCTGCAATAATTTCAAGTAGCAACAAAGTAAAAGAAAAGAAAATGGCCGCCGCGCCCGGATCGGGTTATCTATCTCCAGTTGAGGCGCAAAATAAATTCCTGCAAGTAAAAACTGATGCACCGCATCCGTCTACTCAAAAGGGTTGCCAGACTATGAGAATTGTCCTGATATGTCGGTTTTTAAGATGGAGAGAGAAAGATATAAAGCGCTTAGTATTTTCCGTTCCACTCAGGCCAGTTAGAAAGAATAAATTCTGATTTGCTTATGAAAGAGAGCTTGATATTCTTTTTCCCTTTTCTATGACATGCCTTTTTTTCACAAAGGCACACCATGTGCCTACGTGACTCAAAACTATACCTTTAGGGATGTTTTCTGTCCCTTTTGTTATTTACGTTTTGTTAGTCACGCACAAGTGAATTAAATGCGTGCAAGTCCGACACGTTCTTGACCAGTTTTTATAATTTTTTGTTATTCTATAGCTTATACACTATAAACATACAATTTTGACGCTTGTAAGTGTTCCCGTTTTTACGATAGAGCTAAAACAAAAATCGCCTAAAAAACACGTTTTTATTAGGAAAGCCCCCTTAATTCATTACTTTTTTATTATTATTTGTTATTACAGCGGCAACATAAATACATAATCTGAAAATTTCAGCTGCAGTAGATACTATGTCTACCTATTACGGTACATGAGATACAGCCCGCTGACAGACATCGGAGGCATAGTAATTGAGTCCCGCTTTTCACCCTTTGGGTACGGAACCCTAATAATATTGATATTTTAGAAAAAAAAATTAGTTCTGTATTCTGCTGAGCCACCCCTTACAAGGTTTTTCATACTTTTTTGGCTGACTTTATTTCTTATCTTTCTTTTATAAAATCTTTACACACTTTAATGCGCGCTTGTAGCAAAACTTCATATTTTTTTTATACAAATTTAGGATTATAGTTACTTTTCCGTTTTACATCCTGGTAACCCTACTCCAAACTAAAACGAGGAGCAAGCGACAAAAACTGCTCATGCTATTCCCGCAGGTTGATGCTAGACGGACGTTTGTTGAGCGCCATTTTTGTTTTGTCTAATCTATGGTCTAATTTATTTTGTAATTTATTATGCAAATATTTTTTTATGTTTAACTTGCATATTTAATATTTTCAGATGAATATTAAAGTATTTTGGTAGATTCGTTAGGTTAAAATAACTTAAGTTCAAAGACGATTGATCTTTCGGCTTTAATTTTAAACTGTAAGTGATTTGAACAAATGTACTTAACTAACTATCACAAATTGTTACAAATTATCATGATGAGAAAAAGAATTCACACTAACATTCAAATCTGCAATAGCTAAAAAATATTTTCAGCAAAAGAAAAACAACAAATTTGTTATAAAAACAAAACTAATGAAGATTCAAATCAAATATAGTTCATTCATTGTTGGTTAATAAAATCTCTTAATGACGTCAGACTTCATCGCTTCACCAACATGGCGATTAAAAATATGAGTCTTCTCGTGAATATTGCATTATAAAGATTTTAATAAAGAAAAAAATCTAAGGATCAAAATGGGTGGAATCATGAGAGGAACTTACAGCTTCTGAACAGACTTGACGCTTATGAGTTAGTGATGTTACTACATCTTTTCGAACCGTTTTCGAAATATTTTTTACGAATATAAATTTCTTGCAACAGATTAAAAAAATTTAAACTAATTTAATTATTAACAAAAGCAACAAACACGATCTTTTCAATTTCAAAACATACATACAAATCAAATCCTTAAAAACTAGTCATGGAAGGACGTCACAAGCACTGGCCTTAGACCAACGAATCTCATTGGCACTGGCATATTTTTTTTAATTTAAAACTAATCGTCGTTGTAAAATAAGTTATGGTTTTTTTTTCAGTATCTTTTTTATATAAAATTTTAAAGTACAGAGCAGGCTGAGAGCTAGTTAAGCTTCCAATGTATTATGTCTTTGTAGGCTAAAAAACTTCTTATGATAAAGAGTTCAAGCAATACGAGTATTTCATGATTCATAAGGGGGATGTATATTTCGCAAAATGGGGGATGTAGGTAATTCTTAGTGCTCGTCTACATTATAAAATGTTTATGAGGCAGTTTTTCCGAAAAAAAAATTTTTTTCATGTAGGTATTTTTTTAAAAGTTGTATTAAAGTTATTTGTTGTGAAAATTTCAATAGCTTTTACCTAACCACCTTAAATAGGGACCCGTTTGTTGGCACCCTCTAGGTACGGAACCCCAAAAAGCTTTCCGTTATTGCCTGTCAGCCATTAAAATAAAAAATTAAAATTCTAATTCTAATTCTAATTCTGACAAAATGAATACGAATACACTTGGAATACATAGAAAGACGTCCCTACTTCCGAACGGGCCACGGTACATCAGCCTCATAAGAATCCAGTTACGGACCAGTTTTGAACGTCAGATACGAGAGTTATGCCTTATATTTATATGTACGCACTTATTACGTGTCTATACGTGTACATTTAGTTTGTATGCGGGTAAAAAACGAAATAAATGTTCGGTGAGTGACCGCGCACAGGCGTCGCGGTTGAGGTAGGGCAGGTTTTTGAACGCACCCTGTCAGCGAGCAGTTTGACAGCTTTTGAGCGTTCGCTTTTTGAATTGTGGCCGCGCGCTTTTTATTTTTATTTTGTTACAAGATTGTGATTGGCTTAGGTTGCCAGTTTGATGCACGTTTATAATATGTATACTCCGCTGCAATAAAACCGGTTGCGGCGGCAGCATGGTACGTACATAAACTGCTAGATAAACTCTCTAAGTTCCAGATTTACTCTCGTGACAAAGTTGACTTTTGCTTCACACATTATTAAAGTCAAAAATGACAATTGACCTCAGGTATAATTTTTATCTAGAGGAATCGTGCTGCCGCTGCATTTCGGACCGTGTTTTCATAAGAATCAAGTAAGGATCATTGAAAACGAATTTGTTTCTAAATCAAATAAATATAACTTTTTTCTTATGTATCTAAGTCATTCTTACTTAGATCGTTAAGCATGGAGTCCCTGAAAACAAGTTTTTCTAAAATTTGCGCAAAGAACACGCTAACTTAAAGATTTCTCTTACATTTATCGTTTTACAACTTTTAAAGTGACGCATTGGTTTTAGTAAATACTTTGTAGGATCATATTATAATATCCCTTTTACTTCCGAACTTCCTATTTAAATAATCATACAATTCTGACACGTATTTTAATTAATTTTTATTTGCACACTTTAATTGAAAACTTAGTTAGGCTAGTAATTAGTAGTATTAAATTGTAACACCAGGTAGGAAGACCTAGTCCTTGCGATCCAACGAATCCTAGTGTAAGGACTACAAAAACTTTAAATAACCCTTTTGAGCAAAATAAATTTCATTTTCAACTGACCGTCCCGATTTCATTGCGGCAGAGTGCAGCCGCTTCTTGAAATGTGATATGCCGATTATATTTTAACAGGTACGAGTAGTAATACTGTTTATTGTTTATATATTACGTGGCAATGTTTATGTCTGGTCTACAGGCTATAGGTACATAATTGTAAGAATGTCTAGATGCAAATTATAATTACTAGTATTATAAAGTAGAGTTATAATGCTACATCATCATTCGGGCGTGTGACTAAGAGTTTTATATCAGCTATTTTTTCAGGTCGATTTTGTAAAAAAATATACGTAGGTGTGTACTTTTTGCTGAGTAATATAATTATAAAACGTCTGGTCCCGGCAAAGAATAGCACCAACCCATCTCCACCCGTGGGTGTCGTAAGAGGCGACTAAGGGCTTCTGGACCGGAGGATGGGCAGCAGCATCTTTCTGTGTATCGTACCACCTTACATATTGCGTTCACCAACAACAGCGGTAGCCAGCCGTAACGCTTGCAAGCGTAGTGACAAGTACCACGCGTTTTTGCTGGAGTTCTGGAGGGAGCTACCTGTCCTGCAGTGGAAGTTTCGTGGGATCTTATGGCAACTAAAATAGTAGATTCGTAGCCAAGGGCTGTAAGGCATCAATTGCAGCCCGAGATATGTAGGCGCACGAGCGCAGCGAGGGCGCCTATAGTTCGAGGGTGCAATTGATGCTTACACCCGAGCTAATCACTCTGCTTTACATCTCGATTTTGAGGTAAGTACTTACTTACCGCCCTGGGGCTTTAAGGTAAGTACTTACTTACCGCCCTAGGGCTTTAAGGTAAGTACTTACTTACCGCCCTAGGGCTTTTCTAGCTACATTATTATTACCCTAAAGCGCTAATTGGTCACCTACAAGCCCCATTTGGTGGTAATAAGGACCTACTTACCGAATATGAGAGATGTAATAGTAGATTAGTAGCCAAGGGGTGTAAGGCATCAATTGCAGCCCGAGATATTTAGGCGCACGAGCGCAGCGAGGGCGCCTATATTTCGAGGGTGCAATTGATGCTTACACCCGAGCTAACTACTCTGCTTTACATCTCGATTGTGAGGTAAGTAGGTCCTTATTACCCCCAAATGGGGCTTGTAGGTGACCAATTAGCGCTCTAGGGTAATAATGTAGCTAGAAAAGCCCTAGGGCGGTAAGCTCATTAATAATAATAACAAGTAATTGTTTTAATCCGTAGTTGTAATTTTTGGAATATGCCAAAAGTAATAATGACTTAAAATCTAGAACTCAATCATAATTATTTTATATCAAGAATAATTATTTCTACACTGAATGGTTTAATCCAACCGTAATACAACCTGCAGTAACAATTCAAGACGTCAAATAAAAAAAAACAATAGCGTTTAAATTGCACCAAATAATTTATTTTATTTAAATAGCTGCAGATGCAACGACATTAAGGACAATAAATTTATAATTTATGTCTATTTTCTCTCGCGCAAACAAAATATGTGGCACGGTAAAGAGAGCTTTGTACAACGAAGTAATTTCCTAGCTCTTAACCTCGCCCTCTAGATTTGACATGGTTAGTGCGCATCCCAATCCGGAAGAAGGCTAAAGCTGCAAACTTTGAGGATAGTATTTCAGATAACTATATTCAATGTAGATTCCTTGCAGAATACTTATTGAATATCATGCAGAACACTTATTGAATATCATGCAGAATACAATGCAAATAGAGCGAGTCTACACCATTTCAGATCGTGCTATGGCAGCGTAAAAGAAACGGCAAGAAACCACTGCAGCACGGCCTACTTTCAGAGTCGGCTTTTTATAAAATTCTGATAATACCTCCCAGTCAGCATTGCAATAATGCGAACGACGAAACAATGCACAAGATATTGGGGGTACAGAGACACGTATCACTCTATCCTGCTCTCACGCTTAGTTCTCTTGCTGTCATTTTGTTCAAAATACATTATTACGACATGTATTTTGAAAAACTTTCGACTATTCTTTTCAGACAAATGTGACACAAAATTTACGTATCAATGCGATTCCAACTTCGTTACTGCATAGTACAAACCTCTTTCAGCATTCTGCACATATGTTTTCGATATTGGTCGTATTAAGGTCACACAGCACTTTTATCAGTTCAATACTCTTTTTATGACTCACAGCCGTATAATGAGTAAATCGTACTATTTAATAGTCGATATAGTGCAGTTATAAGGGTGATGCACTTGGCTGCACCTCTACGAAAAAGTGCATTGATACAATACAAGCCTATTAACTCGGACTTGTATGGGAATTGTAGGTAAGGAACTGAAGTTTTTTGCTGGTTATTAATGGTCGTGAAAGCTATTTTTTATTTAGTCATATTTAGGGTTAGATTCATATATTAAGTAGGTACTTATTGAACGTCATACCTTAACAAGCAGACTACAATGCAAATAGAGCGAGTATATTACCGTTTCGGATGAGAAAAAAACCGGCCAAGTGCCGGACTCACGCCCTAAGGGTTCCGTACCTATCTACCATATGATATACTAAAAGCTTTTGCTCTTTGATTTTAAAACTACGCAACCATCCAACTTGACCCCTCTTTTAGAGAAAAGTTCTTGAAACGGGAGCTCACCTTAATTGGTTACTATTAGTTGTGAGGAAAATTGAAGTATTTAATGATTTTAGACTTTTCCCTTTATTTGTACTGTGAGACCTAGCTTTTTGCCAAATTTCATAATTTTAGGTCAACGGGACGTACCCTGTAGGTTTTGCTTTTTTGCATAAATGTATGGAGATGAGGACATAAAAAACCAAATCTTTTGATTGCGTCGTTGTAATAAATTGAAATTTTCAGATCTTGTGTGGTTTATGGACCTTAATATTCGTTATCAATTTCAACCTGATACCTCTTCTCGTTCGTGAGAAAAAGGGTCTTGACAGACAGACAGACGGACAAGAAAGTGATCCTATAAGGGTTCCGTTTTTTTATTTTGAGGTACGGAACCCTAAAAACGGCAAGAAACCACGGACCTAGACCACCGTCAACCACGTAAAGAAACATTTTTCCCTTAACGAGACGAAGACAAGCTTTTTAGGGTTCCGTACCTAAAGGGTGAAAACGGGACCCTATTAATATGCCTCCGATGTCTGTCTGTCTGTCTGTAAGCAGGCTGTATCTCATAAACCGTAATAGGTAGACAAGTTAAAATTTTCCGTAACTGAGACGGTACGGAGCCCTCGGTGCGTGAGTCCGACTCGCACTTGGCCGGTTTTTTGGCCTCTTTACACAAACCATGCTCTGCTAAAAGAGGATAGAGCATAATCTTTTCTCGTTTTCCAATATGGTTATTGAAAACTAAAATTATCCTACCCACGAAACGAAGCACAAATTAGAGTTTTAGGTACTTTCTTGTCGAAACTGTTGTGGCCATTTTGAAACTTTTGTGCCCTATAAGGTACAGTACCTGGGCGATCGAGCAATGCTCTGTATGATTAAAATATCATCGGGTGAGCAAGCTATGCTACTCAACAACAGATGGCGCTGTAATTTTCTTGAACGCACTAAAATGCGCTAATAAATATCAAAATAGACGGTGAAAACGAATTTTCCCAGACATGAGACCTCGATTTTTGGCACCAAAATCCTCTGTATGCCAAATTTCATCGAAATCGTTTGAGCCGTTTTCGAGAAACCGATTACAAATATCCTATACTATTAAACGAGCAATATTTGTATATATGTATTTAAATATATATATTTGTAATCGGTTTCTCGAAAACGGCTCTAACGATTTTGATGAAATTTATTTGGGGACGAAAAATCGATCTAGCTAGGTCTCATGTGATTTTAAACATTTAAAAAAAAATACCGCGTTTTAGACGAAAACCTACAGCGCCATGTGTTAGCGAGTAGCACAGCTTGCTCACCCGATGATATTTTAATGTTGAGGCGGCTATTATAGAGCGAAGCTCGGTCGACCAGGTACTATATATTTATATATATACAAATATTGCTCGTTTAATAGTATAGGATATATAAGGTCCTAATGAAATAGTAAACATAATTTTAGTATGTTATTCAGACCATGAAACTGAACAACTTTCCCCAAGGAACATAGGTCGAAATACGAAAAACCAAATTTGATCTCCATACAAAATGCGCTATCAGCTGATGCAGTTTCTATGGAAGGTAGAAATTGATTTCCGTATTTCGAACTATGTTCCTTGGGGAAATTTGTTCAGTTTCATGGTCTGAGTAACATACTAAAAGTTCACTATTTCATAAGGACCTTATAATATACAAATATTGATCGTTTAATAGTACCTATAGCATATTATGACGACTTTTTAAAATTCATCATCTCATAAAACCACTTCGAGCCTTTCTCCGAAAGCTTAGAAAGCTTACTAAGAACTAAGGACGCAAAAACAACCAACGTCTTATCTATCTGTGTAGCTCTATGTATGTGTGTATATTGCAACGTCTGGCCCAATCGAGGAAACATTGACATTTACTGATCGGGGGCGATGCCCTGAAGTACTACCCTGAATCACAACCGGTGATTTGTAGGTGGAAGGGTTTTTGTGCAAAGTCCGTCTGGGGAAGTACCACCCCCTTGCCTTTTTCTGCCGTGAAGCAGCAGTCTTTGCACTGCTGTGTTTCGGTTTGAAGGGTAAGGGAGCCAGTGAAATTACAAGCACATGAGACATACCATCTTAGTACTCAGGGTGGGTAAGGCGCTTTGCTGTCTTATTAGTCAAATTATTTCACTAATTAGACAATGGGTGTCATGGGCGGTGGTGACCACTTACCACCAGGTGGCCCACCTGCTCGTTGACCCACTAGTGGCATAAAAAAGAAAAAACCGGCCAAGTGCGAGTCGGACTCGCGCACTGAGGGTTCCATACCACCACATAAACATAATTGTATTAGTTGATATTTCAGTAAGTTAATGTGCTAGATTTTTTGAGTCCAACACGCGTTTGACCAAATTTTATTATTTGTTGTTATTTTATGCACTATAAACATACCAATTATCAAGTTTGTAAGTGTTCCCGTTTTTAAAATAGAACTAAAACAAAAATCGCCTCAGCGACCATCCTACTTCAACCCTCTCATATGAATGTTCTTGAAACGGGAGCTCACCACAATTTGGTTACCATTAGTTGTGAGGAAAGTTGTAATATTTAATGATTTCAGACTTTTCCCTTTATTTGTACTGTGAGACCTAGCTTCTTGCCAAATTTCATAATTTTAGGTCAACGGGAAGTACCCTGTAGGTTTTGCGTTTTTGCATAAATGTATGGAGATGAGCACATAAAAAGCCATATCTTTTGATTGCGTCGTTGTAAAAAAATTGAAATTTTCAGATCTTGTGTGGTTCATGGATCCTAATATGTGGTATTAATTTCAACCTGATACCTTTACCCGTTCGTGAGATAAAGGGTCTTGACAGACAGACAGACAGACGGACAACAAAGTGATCCTATAAGGGTTCCGTTTTTTTCTTTTGAGGTACGGAACCCTAAAATCAGCCCTGAAGGATGTTTCCATGAAACTGAACAACTTTTACTATAGAACTAAAGGTAGAAGTATAAAAAATAATGACTTTTTTCATATCGTGTAAGAAAAAGAACATAAAAGCCCTGAAGTATGTGAATATATAGAACCAAAGACAAAACAATTTTTGAATAGATTTGATTGACTTTATTTACCCAAAACATGGTATTAGAAAAGAAATTATAAAGTACATTATGTTTATGTTTCATTTTGTTGAACCTTTAGAAAAAATTTATTTTATTTTTTTCAGGGTTTTTACACCCATCATATTCCGAACTACGAGTAACTGCTTAACTTTCAAACATAAGATTTAGGTTCCTTATTGACTACAGAGCTCTCTTAAGGTTAGACCACAGATTAGATAACAGTAAACTGACGTTGGTCCCCCCGTGTGGTGCCGGCAAAGGATAGTACCAACCTATCTCTACCCGTGGGTGTCGTAAAAAGCGACTAAGGGTTAACGAACCAGAGGATGGGCAGCAGCATCCTTCTGTGTAGGTATCGTATCATCTTACACTCTGCGATCACCAACAACCGCGGCCCATGGTGCCAGCTGTAAAGCTAACAAGCGTGGTGACTATATATATGGTACTTCCCTTCCACGTTGTTTCAGCAAAAGTTGGAATTTTGAGGGAGCTCCCTGTCCTGTAGTGGACGTTTTCATTGGATGATAATGATGATAAAAACTAGGTTCCTTAATGACTATGGAGCCCTATTAAAAGCTAGAACCATATCTTTAGTATTTTTTATGTTTTATGCTATTTTAACACATGTTTCCGACAAACGCCAGATCAATATGAAAGTGACCATTCAAACGACCGCGTACGAAACGACCTAGAAAATAAACGGTCGAAATGGGAATGGGAGTTGGGGTAGAAAGAAGAGGAGAAAAGCATTGTCTAAGAGTAAGAAAGAAAGAGATGCGACGTATTTTTACAGTTTTCAATACGTATTTTTACACATCCAAGTGAAGGCTGCTCTCGCCATCTGTTTCTTGACTCCGTGTCAGTAGACGGTCAAAGATCCTCATGCAATAGACAAACTGCTCGCCAATGCAACTTTGTCGCATTTCAGTAGAATGTAGCCTATAGACCTTGCATAAAGAGGAACTACACCGAAAGTCCCGATGTAAAGATGACCCGTGTAGAGATGGGTTGGTACACGGCCGCACATCAGTAGAAACACATTTGGACCTTATGGCGTGGTAATAAGGTTGAAAAAGTTTTTACTAACAAGCGGTTGACCGTACTATTCTTTGCCGATACCACACGGACGGACAACCTGTACCATACGGGTAAAAATTGCTTACAAAAACTAGTACATTCGGTGCATTCGCTGTATCTTTATATTAATCAGCGAAAAATTTTACTAAAAATAGCAGTATACCTACACTATATTTTTCAACAGCATTTTATGTCCCGCATAAGAATGCAAGTCATTTTAATTTATTTTGGAAAACGGATCGCCTTCTATCTTCCTAAATTTTCGTTTTAATGGTGCAATTTTTTAATGACAATGTATACGAAATTTCGTATAAAACTTGTAGAAAAATACTCGCGTCCTAGTCCAACAAATGAGTTTTACGAACGCAAAGATTTCCCCCGGGGTTTCGCTTCGAAGATTATTTCATTCGAAATACAAGCTTGTTTTGTTTGTTTGTTTGTAAAACAAAAATAGGATTTTGTGATAGCAATCAAATGCGTCGATAGCTTAGACAAAGGAAATACATTGTGTAGACTTTGTCCGAGCGTGTCGACGAAAGGAACAGAAGATATCCCTTCCTGATTTAACCGTAGATCAAATACCCAACAGACTGGACAAACCGACTGAGTTCTGGCAACAGTTAGGGTGGCTAACTTGATGGCCACATAGGCCCACGCACAATGGTCCTTACAGGACTAAGTGCGGAAACCACACACTTAACTTAGATCCCTTTCTGTGGTATATTCTGACCGGCAGCGGCTGTACTGCTTAAAAAGAGCAAGAACTAGTTGCCGCCGTGAGCGATGACGAGCGATGGCCACCCCGTCTCGCCGTGAGCATACCTACCTACTCGTATACAGCGGTACAGCGGTTGCGGTCAGACCAGACCTATTCTTAAACCATTTGGTCTTAAGCCACGATCACACCTAGCTGAATTCAAAGACTAATTCGGCATACATTGCTGGGAGGCTTGGTTATGTTAATTGCAATATCCTTACTTCAACGAGCAATGTATGCCGAATTAGTCTTTGAATTCAGCTAGGTGTGATCGTACGTGGCTTTACCATTCCATTTTGACGTTAGAAATCCTAGTCAAATAGTCAATCTCGGGCAGGTTCCCCGCAAGGTGGACCGATACCGCTGGACGCGGAAAGCACAAAATCGGTCCTCGTGATGTCGTCGTGGCGATTTCCTGTAGGTGGAAGATCTCTTGTGCAAAGACCCCCTTGCCTTTTTCTGCCGTGAAGCAGCAGTGTTTGCACTGCTGTGTTTCGGTTGGAAGGGTAAGGGAGCCAGTGAAATTACCGGCACATGAGACATACCATCTTAGTTCTCAGGGTGGGTAACGCAGCTAAGCTGCTCTCTTATAGTGTCAAATTATTTCATTAATAAGGCAGTGGGTGTCATGGGCGGTGGTGACCACTTACCATTAGGTGGACCACCTGCTCGTTTGCCCACTTGTGACATAAAAAAAAGAAATTCAGCCTTTTCGGCTAAATGATGATAGTCAACCTTGATCTTTCCACTGACTTAACTGGGTCTTTCACTGACTCCTAAACGGCGGTAGAATTATACGATACTAGCTGGTGCCCGCGACTTCGTCTGCGCAGGATTAAAAATTGTAGCCTATGTGTTATTCTGGTGTATAAGCTATATTATTGTAAAGTTTCATTAAAATCCATTCAGTAGTTTTTATGAGAAAGGGTAACAACATCCATCCATCCATACTTACAAACTTTCGTGTTTATGATATTAGTAGGATGTGCGGTATTGCCAGTAGCATTTCACTCTCTATTCGGCGAAGTAGCACCAGGGTGCTAGTCCTGTAATTTGCAACCACTTGTCATGTTTCTTACACAAATAGCTGAGCACCTTATCACATAATAAAGTAATAGTACTAACATCCCATGTCCCGTGTGGTGCCGGCAAAGAATCCCAACCCATACATACCCGTGGGTGTCGTAAGAGGCGACTAAGGGTAAAACTGGAGGATGGGCAGCAGCATCCTCCTTTGTATCTTACATCTTACTTACTGCGGCCGCGGTCCATGGTGCCAGCCGTAACGCTAACAAGCGAGGTGACTATGGTACTTCCCCTCCACATTTTTCTCAGCTAAAGCTAGAATTCTGGAGGGAGCTCCCTGTCCACGTTTCGTGGGATGTTATGATGATGATGACTATCATATAGAACGGACACTCTCCGCAAACTACCCCGCACCCCCGCGCGCACCCGCCCGCGAGATTCTTGTGGTCCTTCTGAGGGTCTTTCGTACTGAATATGCGGGCCTACGCGACCTTTCAATTTCAAATTCGCGCTCGATGTATGTAATCCGGGGTGTGGTTGAGCTTAGGTTCCTTAACTTAACTTAACTTGAAGATTATTAGCTACAAATTACACTGACGAGCAAAAAAAAACGGGTCCATAGATTTTCTGTCGTACATTTTCATGCAATGTTAACCTCAAAGTACTTAATTGTGAATAACTTACCCAAGTCAGAAAAAAATACGAAATGTGATTAGTTAGATCTTTAGATAAGAACCTTGTCACTAAATTTGTCAAACAGTGTACTGTACACATCTAATTAGTGCGTCACTTTAAAAATTTGGTCACAGAAAACATATTATGGGAAATCTGTGTTGGGAGCCTCCAAACACAGGCTATTTCCGCTTAAATGGAGGTTCCAATCTATGCTATAATCAAGGACAAAATGTTTAAAGAAGTAAAAACTATTTTTTTTATCTGATTTCCCTGGATACTGTAGACATTGCGTGATCTTCGAGAGATTTGTTGAGAAGGTTCTTGTCTAAAAATCTGACTAATGAGATCAGTATTTTCATTTGATTGGGATAAGATATTGACGATTACTTTGAGCCCAACATTGTATGAAAATGTGTGGCGTAAAAACTACTGACCCGTTTTCTTTGCTCAGCAGTGTAGCTCAGAGAATCGAGCAACATGTGTTTCGGAACGTGAATTCTAATACTAAAGTTATATGTTTGTTCCGTTTGTGTGTTGTGTAGTGGCTTCTTGTTTGACTTTGGACAGGGACAGACTAAGGTTCTATCTAAAAGGGCCTCTGAATAAAAAAAGTATTAATTAATCGTTTATTTCATTTAATTTCAAATTAGTTTATTTCATTTATGCCATCTTTATTTTAGAACACTCGACCATTTAGTGGTGCCATGATTTTTTAAAATGTTACCAGTGGGCAAACGCGCAGGTGGGTCACCTGATGGTAAATGATCACCACCGCCTATAACACCCATTGCCTCATGGGAGGCATACTTTGACACTAATAAGACAGCAAAGCGCGTTGACTACCCTGAGAACTGAGATGGTATGTCTCATGTGCCGGTTATTTCAATGGCTTCCTAAACCTTCGAACCGACAAAAAATAAAAACATAGAAATAGACAGAGATTTATTCAATACGTACATAACACTGCCTAATGAATATTGTGGTTACATGTAAGCAATTTTTGTCCAGGTTATTTTTGATGGTTTGGAATATTTTTAAAATATTCCACCCCACATTCGGTATTATAAATAAGTAATAAAGTACACAAATGCGATGGCTCCAAAGTCCTAGATTCCTCTCTGTATTTGGAAGCCTTCTAACAATATTAACTGTAGTTTGTATGCTAAATTGAAGTGAAATTACTAATTCAATTATTAAGAGCATATTGGTTAGAAAGCGAAATGTTAGATGAAACGGGCCTTAAACTTCAATTTCTAATATTTAAAAACTGGTATAGTTAAGAGTAGGTCAAGGTTGACAATAGCACAAACAAAGTTCTTGGCATACTTTTATACAACGTTAGCTTGATACATTATTAGATACACCGCTGATTGGTAATTTTTGTGTAAGTATAACTTTATAAAATAACAAATCCGACAAAATTCCTACATTGAATGAGAACACTTTCATATTTTAATCATGAGTTAAAATGTTTCAATTTCAAAAAAAACCAAAGAGTTCCATACAAACTTTCATCTTTCATTTCACCCCCTTAGGGGATGAATTTCATCCATGAATCCTGTCTTTGTGATCACCTCCATAACGTGAAATATACCCTCCAAGTTTCTAACGGGTTTCTAACTTCGGTAGTTTCGGCTGTGCATTGATGAGTCAGTCAATCAATCAATCACAACCACCGGGGGGGAAACCTACAATAGTCATAAAAATATATGGTAACAAAGGAAGCTACTGAAACTATATAACCTTTTGTAGGATTTATTTCCGATTTCAAGTTTAGGCCTAGTGACCTATAAAATCAGTCCCGCGAACAAAGTAGTGAGGCAAAACTAGTCGATACAATATTACGAATTCTAGTTTCCGTGTTAGTAATATTAAAAAGATAAGTTATCTATATTTCGCCTCAACATTTCATAAAATAAATCCTTGCTTCTGATTGGTCGATATAACCGGTATCGTTTCTGATATAGCATCCGCCATTGAACACTTTAGATAATTTTGAAGGATGTTTGTGAAAAAAATGTAATGAATCATTCTTTGAGATATGTTTTTTTATGTCGTCTCTATCTTGTCCACTTTTAATCGTCCAGTTCTCCTGTAGGTGTTACTTGTATAGTCCGTTTCACATGCCAGAGCTTACCAACACATTTTGCAGCCATATCAAGGCTATTATGCTCCATGATTAATTGTAATCAGCTAAAGCTGTTAGAAAAAACAAGTTTGTAAAACAAAGTTATTTTTTCCGTCAAATATACTCTGGTTCGTCTGGTTCGTCTGGTTCGTGGTGGTTTGTCTGGTTCTATAGCTGCAAAATGTGTTGGTAAACTTTGGCATTGACTCGTGAAACAGATTATAGTATACCTGGTGACCGAGCTTCGCTCTGTATAATCTTAACCGAGCCCGCGAATGCGCTGTATGGGTTACTGAAAAGCGCTATTTTCAATAAATGACCAAAAATAACTGAGAAAACTAGTTAGATCAATTTGTCACCCCCGAAAACCCCCATAAAGCAGAGACGTTAGAGACGTTTTCGAGAAACCAATTAGGTACTTACAAATTTTTATACAAATATTGCTTGTTTAATTGTATAGGATTTTAATGCTTCTATTGGTATTTGATATTAATTAATTTTGCCATAGTTTTTAGATTTTGTCACCAATTTATTGACAGTTTTATTTCGTTCGTATTCTCATTACACATATTATTTCTATTTATCGGAGAAATTAAATTAGGGTATTAAAAATACACAATTTATTAATTTATTTCGATAATAAAACACTAATACACAAAACAATAAACACGTCACAAAAGAATGTCGATAATATAAAAAATTCCATTTACGAACGTGCCGTTCCATATTTAAATGCGATTTGAAACAAAGCGCGCGCGTCTAGCGTTCTAAAAACAAATAGGCGGCCATATTGGTTAGTTAAAAAAATTTAGAAGGCGGAACTAGGTCGGGGTTTTGTTCAAATTTGGAATGCCGCGGCCCAATCGCGTGCGCGGGCGGGGCCTGTCAATCCTGCTGACTTCAATGACCTGGGGGCCTATTCTAATGACGACTGTTAATGCGTGGGGATTTTTTGTCTGCAATTTCTATTCGCAACATTAACATTTTTGTTTGAAGTTTGTTGCTTAATTATCATTTTGTGCAAGGGTGTAGTTATGATGATTTTTGTATGTAAGTATGATACGAATATTAATGGTTTTTAATTTTTTAAGGTTTTAAATTGGTTTAGTTGAAATGACCTTCCCCCTGTGGTTTTCCCCAGTAGTTACGATATGGAGGCTAACAAAAAGCGGGTTAACAAATTCTTAAAAGGCCGGCAACGCACTAGCATCGCCTCTTCTGGTGTTGCAAGTGTCCATGGGCGGCAGTGACACTTTCCATCAGGTAAGCTGTCTGCTCGTTTGTCTGTTTTGACATAAAAAAAAAATGAAAAAAAACTTGAAAATTTTCATAAAGAAGATTAGGTAATATCCTGTTTCTTCAGAAACTTAGTAAGTAGTTTTTCCGGTTATTTACTACTTAAACATTTAACTACTTACATTGTATTTTTTAATTAACAGCACTATTAGTATTTTTTATCACTAGTTACTTACTTACTAACTGACCAAGAAGACAGATAACTACTTATACACTTAACTCATCAATCAACCCCTGTGGTCTCGTGGTTAGACCGCTCGGCTCTCGATCCGGAGGTCCTGGGTTCGATTCCCGGTGGGGACACTGTCAAACAAAAATCTCTTTGTGCGACCTCCCCAGAATGGTTAGGATATTGCAGGATGAATCACCTGATTGTCCGAAAAGTTAAATGATTCCGTGCTTCGGAAGGCACGTTAAGCCGTTGGTCCCGACTACTATCTAGGGATGTAGTCGTTAGTGAGCTATGTCAGAGACCTTCGGCGACTCAACAACTCTGACACCAGGGTTTGTGAGGTCGGTCGACGACCTTGCAACCCACACGACGTGATCATGACTTATAATGCCGTCTTCTCTTTTGAGGAAGGTTTTGTTTATTAAATTTTTCGATCAATAGGTTTTCCACAATCTTTAGAAAAGGACCCCATTTTTGATGATTCGACTCGCAGATACAAAAAGGTTTTTCATGGGCCGCGTTTTTGTCAACGTGAACAATAGGTTGTTTTTCGTACACATTTTTTGCTGCTTTTCGAAGCTGAATTTTTCATGTGAGAGAATTTATTTATTTGTCTCGTTTTGAGTCCTATTGTTTTTACATTCAAATTTTTTAGCATGATACGAACAATAGCATCATTTTAGTCAATGTTTTTTTGTTAATATTAAAATGTTTTTGCCAAATAAGTAGTGCGATACACTTAGTGGCAAAATATTTCGCTAATACTTATATATTTTTTCATTTAAATTCTTCATTACACGAAAGATCAAAAATAAATTATTTCTTAAGTCATATTAGAATACTTAATTGCTATCACTTTTTAACGTTAGTTTACTATTATTTAATCTGTGACGTTAGTTAAATTACTTACGTCATTTTAAGAGATAAAAAGTCCTTCAAAACCTCAGCCAAAATGCCCAGTATAATTTTAGAATTAAGCCTGACTCAATAAATACCCACAAACATATTGCTGTCCATCCGGCTCAAAATCCTTTAGTCGCCTTTTACGACACCCACGCATTCTTGGAAGAGATAGGTTAGTGCTATTCTTAGTCAGAACTGATCGATTAAATACGAAAATACTAACGCTAAAATGCAACAAAAGAGTCCACTAAGTACCATAAGGCGCGTCACACACTGTGCTAGTTCGCGCGCTTTTAAAGTAATGAGATTGGGTTGGGTCCGAGTCACACTAAGACAGTCTAGTCGTAACTTTTTCGTGGAGAAAGAAAGACACGAGCGCTGAATATCATCAGTTTCACTCACGCCAGACAAAGAAAAAAATAAGTTCCATGCACATCTGCTCTGCAATGTTTGTAACGTCCAAATACTTTCATATTATTTTTCGAATATAAGCAAAATGAATCGAATAAATTGTATGTAATGATATGATAACTATTAGGATTTTGATGGTAAAATAAATTGTTCCCTATAACTGCGTTTAATAGCAATAGGTATTTGGACTTTCAATCATGAATAAAAACGAATCACTGTGCAGTGCACTACCAACTTTGTATTTTACTACTGTATGAAATAAAATAACAAAAAAAAATATTATGTTATTTGTAGACCTCATTGCTATCATTTTTATTTTCAATCTCCAAAATCAGATTATTTTAATATATGATTACTACTGAAAATTGTTTCAATCCCATTGTTTATTTACATATATAACATAATTGAAAAAGTTAATAATGAACAAAAACATTCCATACCATAGTTCAATTAAAGTTTTTTTCTAGCTTATTATTTTTATTAATTATCTGTCTGCACACAGGCTACTGCTATCTTTCATATTATTTCATTTTATATTTCAAATTCTAACTTATTTAGTTAGCGTGTCTCCTACTTAATTTAAACTAAAACAACTAAACAATAAATTCTTTGAACATCTACGCAACCTTGGTACAAAAACATTGCATGAAAAATGCATGTGCATTTAATTTATTTAATCTTGTACCTAGTTATTTTGTCCAGTTTTCCTGTTTATTTGAAGTTTTAATTGAACTAAATATAACACATTTGTTGCAAGTAGTTTCGATGTCAACCTAAGGTTATCTAAGTACAAATTCATGTGTATACCTTTCCTGTAGGTAACTCTCGTTAAACTGAGTTTCTTTTTATGTAACAAGTGAGCAAGCTAGCTTGTGGGCCACCTGATGGTAAGTGGTCACCACCGCCCATAACACCCACTGTCTTTTTAGTAGCATAATTGACATTACCAAAACAGCAAAGCACGTTGCCCACCCTGAGAACTAAGATGGTGTATCTCACAGATCAGAAATAAGTATGAAAACGAAGCGTGTCACAGTTCTCGGTGATATGACAAGCCCATGGCAAGCAAACTAAGCGTTTTGAGCTTAGTTTGGGCCACGGGTTTGGGCACGCAAAGTAGGTACTGTGCACTTGCGGAACCCTAAAAAATTTTTAAATGCATAAAATACTATTTAGAGGAAGTGTCAAGAAGTGTAACGATAAACGGGGAGTAGAAAAATATGACAAGGAGTGACAGTCGAGACTGGGTCGGAAGGGAGTCAAGAAAAGGAAAGGAAAGAAAAAAGCTTTTTAACCGAATAAAAGGAATAGTTGCTAAAATTTTGATAAACGAAAGCAACAGAAGAAAACTATGAATCAGGTTTTGTTGAATAGTGAGGGCAATGAAGCTGAAATAGAATTTTAACATGTTTAAAGGTTTCAGGTGAGAGAGATTTTGGGCCGTCAAGCAAGGAAAATTTGGAAAAAACGGAGAAAAATGGAAGAATGGAATCGGTAAACGTTCCAAATATCCTTGTTGTTACTTTGAGACGTCTGTGAAAGAAAAGTCGTTAGTAAGCTGGATTTATGTGAGTTATATTTTTTTTTTTTTTTGTAGCTCGCGGAAAATAGAATTCATACAGCTGATGAGACGAATCTTTTGAAGGAGGCTATGATCCTGGATTGTGGATTCCTTCAATTGAGATAAAGATAGGGATTGCTTCGTGTAGGATATAGTATAGGAAGGTTTATTTGCGCATAAATTCAAGATGCTAACATTCAGGGTTTGATTCCAAAGTGTAAAGAATAAGTGGAGTGAAACTAATGTTATGTAAGTATTCAATTTTGTGGTTTTCCATCTTTTATTTATTTTCGGTTCAAAGTTGTTGTGTGTATTTGAGTTAAGGTGAAATGTGACTTAATGAAATTTATAGTTTCTTCCAGGTTATGTGAGCTAAATAACGTTGAGAAAATCAGATTTCAATGTCAAAAGAGGAAGAGTTGATTGGAGAATATTTGCAGCTTTACAGATCTACCTGCGAGGTCATAAGAGGCTTGTACTGTGTGATACTTTAAGTAAATTGATATTCCCACTTAATGATTTTCGTTTGTAAACATTAATAACTCTGCGGAAATTATAACATACTGTGTTTCTAATCTGAGTCGTTATTTGTAGATAGTAATAAAGATTTTCTTTTCCCATAATTAAGTATAAACTAGTTCTACAAGTGTCTTTGTTCGCGTATAGCTAGGCAGGATAATGTTCTATTTCTAAACAGGTACAGGAATTACAAGGAACATTATAGACATGGAAAAGCAAACCACAAATGATAAAACGTGAAGGCTAAAAAAAGGTATTGCTTGGATTGTAAAGGTAATGTAAATTTCATTGTGTTTAATTCTTTCCTTACAGAGAAATTGATTAAAATAGTCCTTGGTGAAATCATGGAAACTGGACTCTGATGTATATATATTGTCATCGATTAGGGGTGGCTTTAGATGTTGTATATTTTGTCTACATTTCAAAAGTGACTTTGGACGATGTATATTATTATCATCAAGTCAAGGAGACTTTAAACGATGTATATTTTTATACTTTTTTAGGTAGAATTGTCTATTTGACATTATTGTCAAATAGTCAACAAATAAATCATTTTTGATTTAGTTTTACTCAAAGCTAGACGCTATTTTGAAATCTTTATAAATTTTTATCTCTTTAACAAAAAATAAATCAAAACCCAAAATCAAAATGGAAGAAAATATTAATACATTAAATAATTACCATTTTTAGAAAATAATATAAAATCTTTGGCCCTAAATCAAAATTCCAGTTTTTAATATACTAATGTCTTCATATGATAAAATTTAAGAAAAATATTCCGTCAGATCAAAAGAATTAGAACGTCAATTCAAAATCTTAAAATAATATATCTGAAAACTAAAACTTGGATATAGATTGTGATATTTTATTGTGAAATAAAGGGTAAGTTTAAGTAGAGTGAATATTATAAATAATAATATTTCAAGTAATAATAAATTGCTTTGATAGTGATTTTGAATCTTTTGCCTCAATTTCCCAAAATTGGAACATGCTGAGAGCATTACTACATCTCAGTACTCAAGCTCATAGGAGGTGCTTATCTTTCCTTTTTCTTTCATACTGTAGGAGTCCCCGATTTTGAGATTAAGAAATGCCTGCTCTCAGGTTTATTTAGTTCAACCAAGCATGGATGGATCCCCTCGTGTCATGTGTCCCCGATGTCCACTATATTGGTTGTGGCTAATGTAAGTCGCGTGTCACTGGAGTATCTGTCTAAGTCTATCTGATAATATCAACCTTCGGATTTATTTATTTTAATCATTCTTGGGCCGGAGCCCTCAAGCCTAAAAGGGTCTGATACTAAAGTTCTTCTCTTTCTATTTGTGTGAGGTTTCGCTGATTCATCCTGATTTCCCTCTTCTGTATGTGTGGGATGAATTGGAGTTACTCCAATACAAATGGAAGGATATTAGCAAGGTGTTTTAACGTTGGATTTTGGAAATAGTGTTTCCTGTGTTATGTGCTGACAACGCTCGCCCATTATTGGATGCGTCGTTTGAGTGGCATATACCGCGGGGGGACCTCCTGATCTTAGCGTTAGATTACCAAATGTAGAGTAGTTAGACAACATAAAACTTTCTTCTTATGTGAAGGGACATTCTAGTTTAGTCTAATGACATTAAATTGTTTATAAGGAATAAATTAGAATTGTCCTGAATCAATAGGAAGAATATTCTTGATGGAGACATTACGTTCGTTCGTGGGTTGCTTCTTGTAAAGTGTGTTGACGACGTTCGCCCATAAGGCTGCGACGGCTGTACGACACTCTGACCTTGGGGGACCTCTGAACTTTATGTGTGTCATCCTAAAGTAGTTAAATAATTTATTTAATCTTCATTGAATCATACAGGAATCTAAACTTTATAAGATTCTAAGTTTTATTTTCCCTTAATAAAACTTGTCATAAATTATCATACTTAAAATTATACTTTGACTCAGTGTGAAACCACCTTAACTTTACTAAATAGATTCTTGAAAACAATAATGGAACAGAAATTATAATGTTTAGTTTCTTTTCATTGTAAATAAGTTCCGAATATTTAAGTATATACAATAACCCCATTTTTTATACTTCTTTTGAGTCCTCTTTTAAAGAACATCGAGTTTTAGCTAGTGTTGTTTACGCTAAATTCTCCCAGTGTTCTTGGTTTTGAATACTCGATGCTTTTGATTTTTCCTTAAGATCTTAAATCATAAATGTTTGGCCCAACCTAGCTTAGATACTACTATCCCGAATCTTCTCGGTTCTGGTCATCATACTTTACTTTTACTTAAGGATTACCTTCAGTAATCTTTTGTCATACTTACTTCTTATATGTTCTACTTCGAAATATGCTGGGTAATCCCATTATAGTTTAGATGCAATTCATTTTATTTAAATGAGTGTTTAGACTGGGGTTACTCTACATAATTCTTGTCCTGCGTGGGTTGGTAACGGAAAAGAGATTTAGCTACGCATCACAAGTGAGAGCTATGAAGGATATACGGAGACCTTGTTGGTGCAATAAAGTCACTCAGTGACTGGGGGGAGGGAGATTGCCCTTCAAACTCTTTATGTCTCTCGTTATAAAACCGTTATTGATCTAGGCTGGCCATGCAAGCAATAATACTATACCCGTATCTAGTACAGACTTCACACTTGGACGTGTGGAGCTGGCTAATTATTTTCAGTTTAACTTATTTCAAAACAAACTAAGGGATTCGATGATGTCGATCATTGTCTGCCCGGAGGGATTACAGGAAGAGCTCTTATAGCTCATGATGGAGAGTGCCCTGTTTTCCTAAAGGAAGACCGTATGCTTCGTGTGCCTGGCGGGCTCGGTGACCAGCTCTGGTATGGGTGACTAAAAGAAATAGTCAATACCCTGTGAACCCTGGATGAGTCAGTGATCGTCCCTTAAAGGTGGGCCACGTGGAAGTCGGGTTTGACGCGGGGCATGAACATACCGGGGGGAGACATCATCACCGTCTGGGTTGTACTGTGGTTAGTTGGTTCCGCACTCCACATACATTAACCCTAGTCTTTACTGTAGTTTAAGTTTTCGGTGGGATATCCAGCTTCGCGAGGATGATCAGAATCCTGACGATCCAGTTGGATTGTTAGGGTAGTTTAGCGTCATGTCATCGTGAGCTGGGTGATGATATGCCTCGGACCTAGGACTTAGGGTAGAGGAGGCCTAGGACGAGCTGCTTGGGGCGATGGCGGTGCCCCAAACCTGGGGATTGTCCCCACATTTTTTTTATTACTTCGTTTATATAACATAAGTTTCTTTTCAGAAACTTAACGGCTATAATAAAATTGCATTGTAAAAGAGATGAAACCTCTCCTAAATTGATGAATCTACATGAATTCAGATGAACTACACCAAACAATATGAGACTAAATTTAAATAAATAGTGATATAAAATAAAATAAATAACTCAAATTAGACATGTAAAGATTAGGTTTATATTCAAATATAAGTATTAAAATAACAAGTGTGTTTCTTTTTCATTCTTCTATTGCCACTCTCCACCGAGCAGAATCTGTAAATTACAAGATATTATAAATATATAAAACGGAATGACGTAGGATTCAGGAAAAATATAATATTCTAAAAGGATATTATTCTAGACGATCAACCTTGGCCAAAACTTTCACGTATCTGATTTGAGGATCCTATATGAAGGGACTTCAGATCTGTACAGCTGGTGCCGTGACCAGGATATGCTGGTTTCAAGCGAGAGAGGTATTGAAGAGTGAAAAAAGAAACAAAATGAAAAATACACTAATTTCGAGTTTTGAACTGAAGAAACTTGAGAGTAAAGTTTATCTAAGTTAAAGTTGTTAAGCGGGACGTTAGAATTGGTTTTAGCTTAGGGTTATTTGTTTTGGAAACCATAGAAAATATGATGCATTCCTTGTTTCAGAATAAAGTTGGGAAATTTTACAGTCTCAATAGAAGGAAACATAGGGTCAGGGAAGTCTACTTTGTTGGCAGCTTTGGGAGGCAACTCTGATTTTGAGATAATACCAGAACCAATTGATAAATGGACTAATTTATCTGGCGTCAATCTCTTCCAGTTATTTAAGGAAAATCCTAAGAAGTGGGGTTTCTGTTTTCAAAATTATGTTCTTCTAACAATGTTAGAGAATCATACGAAAGAATCTAGCGCTAAGATTAAAGTTATGGAACGTTCCATCTATTCAGCCAAAAACTGTTTTATTAGGGAATTGCAAGAGAGTGAATTGTTGCACCCGGCTGAGTTTGCAGTTTTAGATGAAACCTATTCTTATTTCAAAGAACAATTGGTTACTCGAATTAATTTAGTGGTTTATCTTAGGACTTCCCCTATGGTTTCTTATCAGAGAGCCCTAAGTCGTGGTCGACCTGAAGAGACAGGGATAACGTTAGATTATATAGAGAGGATTCACAACATTCATGAGGAATGGTTATTGAACCCTAATATAAAGGAAGATTTTGACAGGATAGAGATTATCGATGGAGATCAAAATATTAGCTCCATAAAGCAACAGTTTTGGGAAGTTAAGGAAAGAATATTAGATAAGCTTTCTATTCTTTAATTTAAACAAAATTCCAACCTATAATTTGTAATAAACTTTCAGTATCCAAAGAAAAGAAAAAATGCCTCCTCGTTATAATCTTAGATCATCTCAGGGACAAGATGAATTAGAAAGGACAGGTCAGCAAGAAGAACGTCCACGACCTTCTTTACGCAACTCCACTATGTTTCGCCAACTTCGAAGAAACATGGGAATTCTGACACAGAAGGTGTCGAACTTAGAGAATCAGCTGTCGCAAGCTCGGGAAACTAACGCTGCATCAGCTTCGTCTGAAAGGCATGAAGCACCGATTAATATATGCCCGGTGATTGATACAAGAGTCGAAAAACCACGTTTTCCTGGAAGATTTGGGGTACATCCAGTGTCGTTTTTGGAGGATCTTCAGAATTATTTACGGAGGATGCCTAATGAAGATGCTACAATTGAAACTATAATCAGTTGTTTAGAAGGTGATGTTCGTAAATGGGCCAGAATTTATAGACAGAGATGGTTTACACAGTCGGATTTCAAAAGAGATTTTTTGGAAGCTTATTGGGGAGAAGCCGAACAAAACACCTTGAGAAGAATGATTGTAAATGGCACTTGATCTAAGGAAAATGGAACAATGCTAGAACATTTCGTTAGTTTAGCAGGGCAAGCAAAGATGATGTCTAGACCAATTCCTGAATGGCAAATAGTGGAGGATTTGATGAGACACTTTCCGAAGGATGTACAATATGCTTGGCGGATGAAGAAAGGAAATACTTTGATTGAGGCAACAGAGTTTCTTCGTGAATTGGATGACGTGAATAAACAATGTGGATCTTCTTCCTTTGACTCCTCTACTGGAGCTGATAGGGGAACAAAGCGTCAAAGTCCATTCGTTTCAAATAAAGACAAGCCATTTTATAAAAAACCAAAAGTGGTGGCTCACATCGAGGGGGAGACTTCAAGGGGAAGGATCACTGATGAAATAATTCAAGAAGAAGATTTAAACTAGTTGGGGCCATTTCCAATAAGCAGGAGGTGGCCGCAATTAACAAAAAACTAAATTATCTTTTTCCTGTAAAATATTTAATAAAACAAGGTTGGAAGCCAGGGGTAGGATTGGGTTGTGACCAAGAAGGGATCTTATATCCTGTTTCCCCGAATAATACTAGAACGAATTGTGATAGAGAAGGTTTAGGATATTCTTCAGAAGATTATAATAATAAACAAACAGTCGTAAATTTAATTAAAGTTTTTGACGTTTCCGTGATTAAACAAAATCAACCAATGTATAATCAGTTCATTAGAGAATATGAAGGTAACTCTTTATATGATGAAGAGGTTTGCTTTGAGAATGAGGGGCCCAAATTTAAATCAGAAATTGAGTTACAAATTTTGGGGCAATCTATAGTTCTCTTGGTAGACACTGGAAGTGAAGTAACTTGTATTTCGGAAGAATTCTTAGAGTGTTTACAAGGAGAATTAAAGTTAAAATTCCCTGTGTTACCAGTTAGACCAATATGTGTGAGGGGAGCCGTTGGACAAAAGAGTCTCCAAATAAAAAAAACTAGTCTCTATACCTTTGACGTGTGGTTCATTTGATATTGATACGGGATTTTTAGTGATTGCTAAATTAACTTGTTCTGCTATCCTTGGGGTAGATTGGTTAGTTGCGCACAACGCTGTTTTGCATTTAAAAGAACCACAAACATTAGAATTGGGTATCGTTGGACAAGGAGAAATTACTATTCCGTTTCGAAATCTTTCTAGTGGGTTTTTAGAAGAGAATCGAATAAATCTAATATCTGGAATAGAGGAACAAAACGAAAAAGAAGGCGGTGAAGAAAAACAATTATTAGATTTGTTTAAAAGTATTCGGTTGGGAATGGATTTGTCTGATGTAGAGAAGGAACAAATTTTTAATGTTTTGAGATCCCATATGCAAGTTTTTACAAAGAAACTTGGAAGGGCAAACTGTTATACTCATGACATTAAAATGATTGAGGGTACTCCAAGGATTCAACGAACCTATCCTATACCATACGCACATAGGGCAAAAGTAGAAGAAAAGTTGAGGGAGATGGAAGAATTAGGGATTATATCGAGGAAAACTACAAATTTTTGTAGTCCACTAACTTTCACTGGAAAACCCGATGGATCTGTTAGAATATTACTTGATGCTAGGGAAATCAATAAATATATGGTTCCAGAAGTAGAAGCACCGCCTTTACAGATTGACATACTTAATGCTTTTCTTGGTGTAAGATTTATAACATTGATTGATTTAAATAACGCTTATTTTCAAATACCGTTGACTGAGGACAGTAAAAAAATATACTGGATTTACAGTTAATGGAAAGTCTTACGTATACAACGAGCTTCCGCAAGGACTTAAAACGTCAGTAGGGTCCTTTTGTCGCGCAATGGACATTATATTGGGTCCTGGTGTTAGAGAGTTTTGTGTCAATTATTTGGATGATCTTGCAATCCTAACGAGTGGGACTTGGCAAGACCATTTGGATCATATTGATATAGTTTTGGATCGTTTAGAATCAGCTGGAATGACTTGTAATTTTGCAAAGTGCAACTTTTTCTGCAGTGAAGTAAAAATGTTAGGGCATATAGTTACAACTTCGGGAATTAAACCTAACCCGGATAAAATAAAAGCTATAAAGGAATTCCCTATTCCAAAGAAACAAAAACAGTTAAGAGGATTTTTGGGACTTTGTAATTATTATAGACGTTTCATTAAGAACTATAGTATTTTGACTGCTCCGTTAACTAGGTTATTAAAGAAAAACCAAACATGGTTTTGGGATGAAGAATTAGATCGAGCTTTCAATAATATAAAGGAAGAATTTATTACAACGATTCTATTGAGCCATCCAGATCAGGATAAATTATATTATTTACAGACCGACAGTTCAGGGATCGGAATAGCCGGATCATTGTTTCAGATTGGAAATAATGGTGAGGTTAAAATTTTGGGATTCTGTAGTCGTGCACTACGGGGTTCTGAATTACGATGGACTGTAACTGAACAAGAGATGTGGGCTATTATTTATTCTGTGAAAAAGTTTGAGACTTATTTAAGAGGAGCGAAATTTGTTATTCGTACAGATCATAAGGCATTAACTTTCATGAAACAAATGAAATTATACAACAGTAGAGTCACACGTTGGATTTTATTTCTTGAACAATTTGACTTCGAAGTCGAACATGTAAAAGGTGTAGAAAATATTGGGGTAGATATTTTATCTAGATATCCGCCAGGGGGAGTTTTGCAAGAAGAGAAGGTGTGGTATCCAACTGTTATGTATGTAGGTGTTTCTACTGACCGTGACTTGAAAAATAAATTACAACGTATGATGGAATATCAACGGCTTGATAACGTCATATGTGGGATTAAGGAGAGAATAAATGGTTCTAGAGTACCCGAAAGAACAGATAGATTTACACGTATAACTTTGCGCTGTATTGTCAATAATGATCTACTTTATTTTAAAACTGTACGTGGAGATTACGTTTTGTTTATGCCCAAGGTACTACAAGAAGAGATTTGTAAACAGGTACATATAGAGATGGGTCATCTTGGCGCATATAAAACTTTGAAATATTTACAATTAAGGTGTTATTGGATAAATATGGGTAAGACAGTGAAGTCTTGTATTCAGAAGTGTCATGTTTGTCAGCTTTCTAGACCTGACTATATAAAAGGGGTAGGGAAATGTAAATCGATTTTAACTGAAAACCCGGGTGAATTAGTAATGGCTGATATTTTCGGACCACTACCTAAAACTGAGGCTGGTTATATTTACATTTTTGTAATACAGGATTCTTTTAGTAAATTTATTAAACTTTTCGGACTTCGTGGAGCTTCAGCAGACTCAGTGCTTTATTGTATGAGAGTGTTCACTGAAATAATACAACCTAAGGCTGTTATGACAGATAACGGAAAACAATTTATTAGTCACAAGTGGAAAAATGGACTCAGAGCCTTGAGAATTAAGACTTTGTATACTACTATTCGTAATCCTCGACCTAACACTACAGAACGAGTGAATAAAGAATTAAACAAATTCTTTAGAATTTATTGTCATGATGACCATACTAGATGGGATCATTACTTGTTGGAGATTGAGGAATTGTATAATAATACGTTCCACGAGAGTACGAAATTTTCTCCTAATGAAATATTATTTGGAAATTCAGAGAAACTTAAAGTAGACTGTTTTCTACCACGGGCACTCACGAATAAAACGTTAGACCAAATTAGAGAGGAAGTTAGAGAAAACCTTAGACTTTCGAGTCAGAAGCGGCAGGATATTTATTTATTTATTTTTATTTATTTAAAAGAATTACATACTAATCTTAATACTAATTTACAATTTATGTAAGGTGTAACAAAAACCTAATTAGGTTTGTCCGTACACCTACAGATTCGACGGCACTCTGCGACCGCACGCAACTTAGTTCAATATTATTTTCAAATGAATACATACTATGAGGATAAAGCCACGAACAAATCTAAAAAGATCAATTTGGCACACATTGCTGGGAGGCTTGGTTATATTAATTGCAATATCCTTACTTCAACGAGCAATGTATGCCGAAACAATCCCCGAACTGTGATCGAGGCTTTAGCCGACATTACAACTTGAAGCGCACTGAGTGAGACAGATTACAAAACCAGTTGTTAGGAGTAGGGAGCAGCGCGCACACTCAGGGTGTTTCCTTGAAGTGTTACTTTACTTGATTATCGTCTATAAAAAATTGTAATAGTTTATTTTTTATGTTCTTTTCGTTAATAATGATCTTCAATGAATTTGGCAGGTTGTTAATTAGTTTAGGTACAATATATTTTAGAGTCTGTTTTCCATAGAGGTTTTTAAAGCCTGGGACAATTAATTTGGCATTCGTTACGCTGCGGGTTACCTTTCCGTGATTAGCATTGTGTTTGAGTGTTTCATTAAAATAATTCTCAACTAAAATTATATAACTAATTTTGTCTTGGATAGGTATTATTTTACAGAAGGAAAACAGGGCATGATAATTATCTTTATATTTATTTTTTATTTTATAAGGGACTATAGCTTTTAAGATGCGTAATTGTAACTGGTATATCGAGTTAAGGTGTGTTTTAAATGTTCGACCGTAACTGCTAAGTCCGTAGGTTATGGTCGATTCTCCTAATGCTTTGTAGAGTGATAGCAATATTGTGTACGGGACTTTACTTTTGATTAGGGTAAATTTCGCTAATATAGCACGCAGTTTATCACATACGTTGTTTATATGATCTGTCCATTTTAGTCGATCATCAATTATCAGACCCAGATATTTTTGTTGAGTCACTAGTTCAACTGGACTACAGTTGCAATGGCTAAAGTTCGAGTGTAGACAATCGTGTTCATGTGCTATTAAGTTGATCTCTCGTTTTATTCTATTTTGGCTTGAACTTATGTACATTACCTTAGTTTTTTTTGTGTTCAGGACAAGACCCAAATCATGAGACCATTTTGTTAAGAGTGTGAAGTCAGCTTGTAACCGTTTTAGTGCGTTATCTATCGAAGTGTCTGCTGTTAGTAGGCAAGTGTCATCGGCAAATTGAAAAACTTCACAATCTCTTATAATGTTTACGGCGTCATTTACATAAGTTAAGTAGTGTAATGGTCCTAAGACTGAGCCTTGAGCAGTACCTTCAGTTACGCTATATTTGTCGCTAAACTCATTGCCTATACTAACTAGGTATGATCGATCTGTTAGGTAATTTTGGCACCATTTCTTGAATGGTCCTCTTATACCACAGTCGTCGAGTTTGTCCAGTAAGGTGTCATGTTGTAATGTGTCGAATGCTTTACTGTAGTCTATAAAGACAATTAATATATGTTTCTTGTCATTTAAGTGTGTGTATATAGTGTCCGTGAATTGTGACAGTAGTTGTGTAGTACTTCTTTGAGCTTGAAATCCAAATTGTGTCTTAGTTAACACATGATGTTTTCTATAGAAGTCGTTTATTTGTTCGCAAACATATTTTTCCACTATTTTATTTATAGTTGGTAGTATAGTAATTGGCCGGTAGTTCTCATAAAGCTTTTGGCTACCTGATTTGTATATAGGTCTAACAACGCCTGTTTTTAGCTCTTTTGGATATATACCGGTTTTTATTGACGCATTTATAAATCTAGCTATGATTGGCGAAATATCTTCACATATGGCCTTAATGTCTACTGCTCTAATGCTGTCTACGCCGGGTGCTTTGTCACTGTTTAGATTTTTTATAAGTTTTATGACTGCTTTAGAATCTGCTTTCTTGAATCTAAACGATGCATCAAGCGGTCGCATGTATTCTGCCTTGTCTAATAACAATATTTTACATTTAGGTATCATATTTTTAACACAACTGTGAAACATATTTGCAAAATTATTTGTTATATCAGCTATTTTTGTTTTTAAATCTTCGAACGCGTTTATAATAATGCTATCAATAGAACTTTTTATGCGGCCTGTGAGTTCGTTTAGTATGCGCCATAGGTTTTTAGGGTTAGACTTATTTTTTATTATCTTATTATATATTTGTTTGTTTTTAGTTGTGTAGATTAGTTTATTGGCCAAATTTCTGGCTTTGTTGTATTTTTGTTTAAGTATTTTGTTATTTGTATCTTTTAACCATTCCATAAATAATTTGTCTCTGTATTTGCATGCGTTAAAAATTTTTTTGTTAAGCCATTTACAGTTTTTATTTCGGTTTCGATTATTTTTAAGTTTGATTTTTACTTTTGCTTTTTCATAGCAATTTTTAATATTATTTGTTAATATTTTATATAAACTAATTGGGCAAGCTATATTTTGTTTTGTTTTCCAATTTATTTCTTTTAAAGACTTTGTAAGTATAGTAGTATCATATTTTATTAGTGTTTTAGAATCATCCTGTGTATGCGCGGGCCCAGTGCAGGCAAGTGCTACAGTGCGATGGTCCGCCAGTACAGATCCTAGCGCCGCAGTGTATAACTCTTGTGTACGGGATCTCGCGTAGATGTGATCGATAGATGTTTTTGTTAATTTGTTTTTAACCATTTCTATTCTAGTATACTGCGTTATCCCGGACACAAGGCCATGGTTGTACATGACGGAATTATAACTATGTTTTATAGGACAATTTACCTTCAGATCGATATTAATATCGCCCAGAAGGAAGAGGTCCTTGAGTCGATCTGATTTTTTTAGTACCGTACTTATTTCCTGTATAAACAAGTGTTTACTTAGACTTGGTGGACGGTATGCAGCGCACAGAATTGCAGAATATTTTTGTGGAGTGATTATTGTGCCAATTAAACATTCAAAATGCAGTGTTTTTACTTTATCTGGTATGAACTTATGTTTTTTTAGTGTGTATACAATAATGCCTCCTCCTTTACGACTTTTTCTGAGTTCTGTGTGCATGTTATATCCAATAATATTATACATACTACTTATCGAGTCGGAGATGTTTGCTTCTGTTAGAATTACGACGTCAATTTGTTTTGAGCAAGAAAATATGCACTGTTCTAAGGCGGAGAAGTTTTTTATAGTGGATCTTATATTTAAATGAATACATAGTAAATTTAATTTGTTAGGTATGTTATCTACGAAACATTGGATGTCGGAACAGTCTTTAAGTTCCAAAATATCATCCTTTATTACAGCCATTTTGAGAGGTGGGTAATAGACATTTTACTTTGCCGTTTTCTAAAAACCTATTAAAAATTTTTAATGTCTTCAACTGCCCGAATTATGTGGGCTTTTTCATCCTGACCTTCTTTTCGGATGCGAAGTATACCGTTCTTGATCCATATGTATTTGTAGGTGCCACCAAGTTCTTGCTTTGTCTGCCATAGTAGATGTTTATTGAATGGTGTTAAAGCTTCTTTGATGTAAATAGTGTTTTGCCCGTTATTGGATTCGGGTAGTATGTCAGCTACTTTAAGATCAATTTTGTAATTTTTTATTGCCATAAGCCATTTTGATTGTAGGTTTTCCGTTTTCAATTGTACTTGAATTGAACCTGGACGTTCCTTTTTCCCAGGCAGACGTTTGGCCTGTTTGATATCATCCGTACTTTGATTCATTTTATTTGCAATCTTGTTAGCAAGTTCAAGTGGGTTTTCGTTTTCCTGGACCGGTACATTAAATAATTCAATATGCTTTGAGAGTTTACGTTGTTCAATTTCTGTAATACGCTGTTCTAGTGCTCCTACCTTATACCTTGATAGATTCAATAGAACTCATAAGTTGATAGATTTTCAAGTTGGTGATTTGGTAAAATTAAGAAGGCTTAATAAATCGGATTCTAGTCGAAATAAAACTAAGAAATTTGATTTATTATATGATGGACCATATCGAATTGGAGGAATAAAATATGCTAATGTGTATATTCTCGTTGATCCTGAAACTCAAAGTGTCAAAGGAGTTTATAATGCAGTCCATTTGGCTAAATATTATACTTAGGATGTTAGCTATTGAAATTTTCACGGGACTATATCATAAATTTTAACTTTAGAGGAATTGAGATATTCCTGGTCACAACCTAATTAATATAATTTTACTAGTTTTAATTTAATAATTAATATTAGAAGACTATTTTGATTATAGTATATAGTGAGTCAATTTGTTAGTGAATTGACTGGCATTATTAAATCGACTTCGTTTTAAAAAATATAATGAACTATAATAATTTATAATTTAATACAAATTTAATTTGGTTATATAATCAGGGTTGAACTGAAATAAATCTAAATTTAGATAAACATGTTAAATAATTTTAATAATTTTGAATAAAAAATTAATTTAGTTTAATGATTTATAATATTAGTAGTTTAGTTATTTGTTTTGTTTATTGTATTTGTGAATAAAAAAAAATTTAAGGGCCAATATAGGAGGTTTTATTTTAATAAAATAATAATAATAATAATAAAAAAAAAAATTAATTTAAAATTGAAAATTTTAGAATTCTCGAAAAAAAAAAGGTTTTCTTAGTTTTTTCGAAATAATAAAATTTTGGGGGAGGCTGTGCACTTGCGGAACCCTAAAAAATTTTTAAATGCATAAAATACTATTTAGAGGAAGTGTCAAGAAGTGTAACGATAAACGGGGAGTAGAAAAATATGACAAGGAGTGACAGTCGAGACTGGGTCGGAAGGGAGTCAAGAAAAGGAAAGGAAAGAAAAAAGCTTTTTAACCGAATAAAAGGAATAGTTGCTAAAATTTTGATAAACGAAAGCAACAGAAGAAAACTATGAATCAGGTTTTGTTGAATAGTGAGGGCAATGAAGCTGAAATAGAATTTTAACATGTTTAAAGGTTTCAGGTGAGAGAGATTTTGGGCCGTCAAGCAAGGAAAATTTGGAAAAAACGGAGAAAAATGGAAGAATGGAATCGGTAAACGTTCCAAATATCCTTGTTGTTACTTTGAGACGTCTGTGAAAGAAAAGTCGTTAGTAAGCTGGATTTATGTGAGTTATATTTTTTTTTTTTTTTGTAGCTCGCGGAAAATAGAATTCATACAGCTGATGAGACGAATCTTTTGAAGGAGGCTATGATCCTGGATTGTGGATTCCTTCAATTGAGATAAAGATAGGGATTGCTTCGTGTAGGATATAGTATAGGAAGGTTTATTTGCGCATAAATTCAAGATGCTAACATTCAGGGTTTGATTCCAAAGTGTAAAGAATAAGTGGAGTGAAACTAATGTTATGTAAGTATTCAATTTTGTGGTTTTCCATCTTTTATTTATTTTCGGTTCAAAGTTGTTGTGTGTATTTGAGTTAAGGTGAAATGTGACTTAATGAAATTTATAGTTTCTTCCAGGTTATGTGAGCTAAATAACGTTGAGAAAATCAGATTTCAATGTCAAAAGAGGAAGAGTTGATTGGAGAATATTTGCAGCTTTACAGATCTACCTGCGAGGTCATAAGAGGCTTGTACTGTGTGATACTTTAAGTAAATTGATATTCCCACTTAATGATTTTCGTTTGTAAACATTAATAACTCTGCGGAAATTATAACATACTGTGTTTCTAATCTGAGTCGTTATTTGTAGATAGTAATAAAGATTTTCTTTTCCCATAATTAAGTATAAACTAGTTCTACAAGTGTCTTTGTTCGCGTATAGCTAGGCAGGATAATGTTCTATTTCTAAACAGGTACAGGAATTACAAGGAACATTATAGACATGGAAAAGCAAACCACAAATGATAAAACGTGAAGGCTAAAAAAAGGTATTGCTTGGATTGTAAAGGTAATGTAAATTTCATTGTGTTTAATTCTTTCCTTACAGAGAAATTGATTAAAATAGTCCTTGGTGAAATCATGGAAACTGGACTCTGATGTATATATATTGTCATCGATTAGGGGTGGCTTTAGATGTTGTATATTTTGTCTACATTTCAAAAGTGACTTTGGACGATGTATATTATTATCATCAAGTCAAGGAGACTTTAAACGATGTATATTTTTATACTTTTTTAGGTAGAATTGTCTATTTGACATTATTGTCAAATAGTCAACAAATAAATCATTTTTGATTTAGTTTTACTCAAAGCTAGACGCTATTTTGAAATCTTTATAAATTTTTATCTCTTTAACAAAAAATAAATCAAAACCCAAAATCAAAATGGAAGAAAATATTAATACATTAAATAATTACCATTTTTAGAAAATAATATAAAATCTTTGGCCCTAAATCAAAATTCCAGTTTTTAATATACTAATGTCTTCATATGATAAAATTTAAGAAAAATATTCCGTCAGATCAAAAGAATTAGAACGTCAATTCAAAATCTTAAAATAATATATCTGAAAACTAAAACTTGGATATAGATTGTGATATTTTATTGTGAAATAAAGGGTAAGTTTAAGTAGAGTGAATATTATAAATAATAATATTTCAAGTAATAATAAATTGCTTTGATAGTGATTTTGAATCTTTTGCCTCAATTTCCCAAAATTGGAACATGCTGAGAGCATTACTACATCTCAGTACTCAAGCTCATAGGAGGTGCTTATCTTTCCTTTTTCTTTCATACTGTAGGAGTCCCCGATTTTGAGATTAAGAAATGCCTGCTCTCAGGTTTATTTAGTTCAACCAAGCATGGATGGATCCCCTCGTGTCATGTGTCCCCGATGTCCACTATATTGGTTGTGGCTAATGTAAGTCGCGTGTCACTGGAGTATCTGTCTAAGTCTATCTGATAATATCAACCTTCGGATTTATTTATTTTAATCATTCTTGGGCCGGAGCCCTCAAGCCTAAAAGGGTCTGATACTAAAGTTCTTCTCTTTCTATTTGTGTGAGGTTTCGCTGATTCATCCTGATTTCCCTCTTCTGTATGTGTGGGATGAATTGGAGTTACTCCAATACAAATGGAAGGATATTAGCAAGGTGTTTTAACGTTGGATTTTGGAAATAGTGTTTCCTGTGTTATGTGCTGACAACGCTCGCCCATTATTGGATGCGTCGTTTGAGTGGCATATACCGCGGGGGGACCTCCTGATCTTAGCGTTAGATTACCAAATGTAGAGTAGTTAGACAACATAAAACTTTCTTCTTATGTGAAGGGACATTCTAGTTTAGTCTAATGACATTAAATTGTTTATAAGGAATAAATTAGAATTGTCCTGAATCAATAGGAAGAATATTCTTGATGGAGACATTACGTTCGTTCGTGGGTTGCTTCTTGTAAAGTGTGTTGACGACGTTCGCCCATAAGGCTGCGACGGCTGTACGACACTCTGACCTTGGGGGACCTCTGAACTTTATGTGTGTCATCCTAAAGTAGTTAAATAATTTATTTAATCTTCATTGAATCATACAGGAATCTAAACTTTATAAGATTCTAAGTTTTATTTTCCCTTAATAAAACTTGTCATAAATTATCATACTTAAAATTATACTTTGACTCAGTGTGAAACCACCTTAACTTTACTAAATAGATTCTTGAAAACAATAATGGAACAGAAATTATAATGTTTAGTTTCTTTTCATTGTAAATAAGTTCCGAATATTTAAGTATATACAATAACCCCATTTTTTATACTTCTTTTGAGTCCTCTTTTAAAGAACATCGAGTTTTAGCTAGTGTTGTTTACGCTAAATTCTCCCAGTGTTCTTGGTTTTGAATACTCGATGCTTTTGATTTTTCCTTAAGATCTTAAATCATAAATGTTTGGCCCAACCTAGCTTAGATACTACTATCCCGAATCTTCTCGGTTCTGGTCATCATACTTTACTTTTACTTAAGGATTACCTTCAGTAATCTTTTGTCATACTTACTTCTTATATGTTCTACTTCGAAATATGCTGGGTAATCCCATTATAGTTTAGATGCAATTCATTTTATTTAAATGAGTGTTTAGACTGGGGTTACTCTACATAATTCTTGTCCTGCGTGGGTTGGTAACGGAAAAGAGATTTAGCTACGCATCACAAGTGAGAGCTATGAAGGATATACGGAGACCTTGTTGGTGCAATAAAGTCACTCAGTGACTGGGGGGAGGGAGATTGCCCTTCAAACTCTTTATGTCTCTCGTTATAAAACCGTTATTGATCTAGGCTGGCCATGCAAGCAATAATACTATACCCGTATCTAGTACAGACTTCACACTTGGACGTGTGGAGCTGGCTAATTATTTTCAGTTTAACTTATTTCAAAACAAACTAAGGGATTCGATGATGTCGATCATTGTCTGCCCGGAGGGATTACAGGAAGAGCTCTTATAGCTCATGATGGAGAGTGCCCTGTTTTCCTAAAGGAAGACCGTATGCTTCGTGTGCCTGGCGGGCTCGGTGACCAGCTCTGGTATGGGTGACTAAAAGAAATAGTCAATACCCTGTGAACCCTGGATGAGTCAGTGATCGTCCCTTAAAGGTGGGCCACGTGGAAGTCGGGTTTGACGCGGGGCATGAACATACCGGGGGGAGACATCATCACCGTCTGGGTTGTACTGTGGTTAGTTGGTTCCGCACTCCACATACATTAACCCTAGTCTTTACTGTAGTTTAAGTTTTCGGTGGGATATCCAGCTTCGCGAGGATGATCAGAATCCTGACGATCCAGTTGGATTGTTAGGGTAGTTTAGCGTCATGTCATCGTGAGCTGGGTGATGATATGCCTCGGACCTAGGACTTAGGGTAGAGGAGGCCTAGGACGAGCTGCTTGGGGCGATGGCGGTGCCCCAAACCTGGGGATTGTCCCCACATTTTTTTTATTACTTCGTTTATATAACATAAGTTTCTTTTCAGAAACTTAACGGCTATAATAAAATTGCATTGTAAAAGAGATGAAACCTCTCCTAAATTGATGAATCTACATGAATTCAGATGAACTACACCAAACAATATGAGACTAAATTTAAATAAATAGTGATATAAAATAAAATAAATAACTCAAATTAGACATGTAAAGATTAGGTTTATATTCAAATATAAGTATTAAAATAACAAGTGTGTTTCTTTTTCATTCTTCTATTGCCACTCTCCACCGAGCAGAATCTGTAAATTACAAGATATTATAAATATATAAAACGGAATGACGTAGGATTCAGGAAAAATATAATATTCTAAAAGGATATTATTCTAGACGATCAACCTTGGCCAAAACTTTCACGTATCTGATTTGAGGATCCTATATGAAGGGACTTCAGATCTGTACAGTACACTTGAGCCATCTAGACTTATTTCTGATCTGTGGTGTATCTCATGTGCCAGTTATTTCCCTGCATCTCCCTTGCCCTTCAAACCGAAACGCAGCAGTGTAAACACTGCTGCGTAGAACTGATTTTGTATCTTGTTTGGGTTATTCAGGCTACTAGATGAAGTACCTACTACACGAATATGAAAAAATGTCTTAGAGTGATACCTAATTAACCCGATTATTTGAGTATAGTTTATGCGATTATTTGAGTATGTTACTCTGGCTATCCCTAAGGAACAGGAGTTTTTTTTCGATTTTCCATTTAAATCTCGCAGCACCTATGGATAGTTTTGTAAGTATGAAACGGCAAAAAAAATACTTTTCTCATTTTTCAACACATGTTTTTTGAGAAAGTTGTTCAGTTTTATAGTCCAAGTAAAACACATTCTAAATGTTTGCAGTCTCATATTTTCTTAAGTCTAATAGATGCATGCTTTCATAAAAACTTAGACTTACCAACAAGAGTAGATCACACTTATTACATAATTTAATTGAGAAATAGGTCATACCAAGTTTTAAAATTGGAATCCCAACGACTATTTCTGACCAATCACATCACTTGAGCAAACTCCTTACCCGTAACTCGAGCCACCGCGCCTTGCATGTGACCGCACCTTTATTTGTGTGCGATGTTTGCGCTCGTTGTGTCTCCACCTTTATCCTAATTGATGCTACTAACTGCTAACATACTGAACGTGGAAAATTAGTTCATTTTTAAAAGTAATGATGCAATGGCATTTTTTTTGTCCAAGAAATAGAGAAAGAGCAGCTGCTCTTAAAGGGACATTAACTGGCTTATAAAGGCACATAATCTCAAAGATAAAGTGTCGTCAATAATGTTTATGGACTATTAACTTCAATAAGGCTTTTTGCAACGCATAAATTTCTATTAAAAATTACACAATTTTGTAACACCCTGTATACATATTTTCAGTAACATTTGTCTAATTTAATGTATGTTGTAAATTATAACCCCTTTTTTTCTTTTCGCAGGTAAGTCATCGAATTCAAATGTCACCAATTATTGGTAAGAAAATAAAATTTATGTTTTATTATACTTACGTAGTATACAGGGTGTAACAAAAAAGGTATACCAACCCTGAAGGATGTCAATCCACCCATGAAACTGAACAATTTTCCCCAAGGAACATACCTACGTCAAAATAAAAAAAAATTACATCCCATTGAAACTGAATCAGCTGATGGTGCATTTTGCATAGCAGGTCAAAAAAATTTTTTCGTATGTAACTATGTTCCTTAGTAAAAAGACTAAAAAGTTGTTCAGTTTCATGGACAGTCATACCCTCCAGGTTGATATATCCTTTTTGTTACACCTTGTATAACCGAAGCCCAGGTAGGGTTTCTGAAACGCGATACTCATGAATATACTTTATTTACAGTTTTAAATGTAAATAAACATAATAACCTCAAATTCAACTAAAAACAAGAAACCAACGGAAGCAAAAAAAACAATCATCATGTTTTCAACTCAACAACTGCACAATTTTCATTAAAACGCCGTAATTTTGTGCCATTATGTAATTTCACGCAAAAATACTTTCGTCCAATTCAAAAATAGAACTCAATGACGGCAAAAAACGCTGTGAGCGAGTCGAATCCATAAACTACGGGGTTCCGTACCTATATTATTTATTTCATGGGTTTGAGAAATTGTTCTTATAAACTCGTAAAGTACTTCTGTAAAATAGCCATTAAAAAGTTAAGTGTCTGGTTGAAGTTTAAGTGAGAACCTTTATACTAATAGTTTTTTTTTTAATTAATAATTGTATTAACCTGTACCCATATAAAATAACGTTAAATGTTAACACTTGGCGGCATATTTTTAAAGTTTAATATAAATGAAATAAATATATTTTACATATTTTATTTAATATAACATATTTTACAACTTACTAATGATTAATTAATTAATTAAAAGATGGATATCATGCTAATATTTTTGTTTCATCTTTTAATTACACTTGGCGGCATGAACACCAACCATGTAACTAAATATTTCATATTATAGACTGCACCAAGCATCACACAAGTATTTAATTTTTTATCTACAATTACCGAACAAAAACGCTCCAAACAAAACAACACAACTATTAACAAAAGGCTGTAATTTTACTTACAATGTAACGTCGGAATCAAGTTCGAATTTAACCTGTTCAGTGCGCACATGTTATAGTGAGATATTCTGCTTAGCGCACCTAAATATACAAGTCAACAAAAGAAATAATTTATCACTTTCTAACAAAAGAGCTACTCTTTAATTGTTAGCTATGACGTCTTGTACGATAATCTGTCCGTACTACTATTTAATCATTTAAATGCAAAGGTAGGTTACAGAAAAAAAAATGATAAAATTTATTTTGTAGATAGCATGAACCCTGGTAAAGGACATTTTTTTATGTTACAAGTGAGCAAACGAGCAGGTGGACCACCTGATGGTAAGTGGTCACCTCCGCCCATAACACCAACTGTCTAATTAATGGCATATTTTGACACTAATAAGACAGCTAAACGCGTTGCTCACTTTGAGAACTAAGGTGATGTATCTCATGCGCCAGAAATTTCACTGGCTCCCTTGCCCTTCAAACCGAAACACAGCAGTGCAAACACTGCTGCTTCACGGCAGAAACATAGGCTACCTCTTCTAATATTTGTCTAACGAATACGCAGACAACGGCTTATAATAACATACTAAATGTTAAAATAGGTTTTCAACAAATTCATAGAAACTATCTTGAATGAAAAAACTATCGTGTTTTTTTACCTCGGAAAATTTTCAGAATTGTGTAAAGAGAGATTGAGATATAAATCGGTGTGTAAAATCTTGGTGCGCTCAGCGAAATATCGCGCAATGGCCACTGCCGCTTCTATTGGGACAGCTGCGGTGCTAACTTTGATCGTGACCGCAGACAACAATTTTTCGTAGCCATGGTCGTGGTTGTAACTGGTTTTTATGGATATGTTTTTTTTAACCTAGGACTTTTATACTTCCCATCTGATCATGATAGCTGATCAGTCAGTTGGTACAGAGAAAAAATGATTTTCTTCTAGTATAAAAATATGAAGAATTTCACTTAAAATTAAAACTCTAACATCATTTTAAAAAAAAATTACGTGTAATATTGAGGCTAAGTTCACACAATTTCTTATTAATAGATAAATTTTACCCAAAGTAAAATAAAATACATTATGAGCATTTCTTAAATTCAGGAGTGTAAAAGATGTTATAATTCATTTTAACTTCAATATCTCAAGTTGTCTACCAATGAAGACATAAAAATAAACGTCAAAGACGCAAACATGGTCACTCCGCACTCATGTCGTATCAAAGCAGAAGGCGATCGCCGGAACTGAGTCCCCGCTTTTTGCGAGCACACGCGTTAACGCACTCAAAAGCATCCGCGTGACACACAGCCCAACGCAACTGCGTACAACGGAACGCAGTACACGCACACACTCGCACCCCCGAAGGACACGCAGCGAGTTCATTAACCCTACTTTTTTGCCGCGTTCAGTATACTGCTCCCAGCGTACATTGGCTTATTTTCTTTTTTTATTGTGTAGCCAAAGATCGTCAGTTGAGGCGTAGTTGTGGGAATAGGGATATGATGTCAATGACTGTTTTGTTTTTTCTAGTTGCTGGTCGTTGTGCTCATCTTATCTTTTGCTTGGTTTAATTTTGTATTAATTTACAATTTTATACATGAACTTTTTTTTCGTAACAGCGTCTTGCTTATTTTTGGTAAGCTTTTTAAGAAACGCAAAAAGAAAATAATTATTAGTTTATAGAGATTGCAGATGTCTGTCATTTTTCAAAGAAGTGGGATTGTTATTAGAGGTTTTCTCATCTTATTTTTGTAGGGAATATATTTTTATTTTATTTTATTTAAGCTCAAGAAAACACACAGTTACAATAGAATTTACAATGTAATTTTAACAGGCTAGCACACACGCCAGTTAAGAATACACTTACCAAAAATGTTGAACAAAAACTTGAACAATTTTCACCTTTTTGAAGCAAAATCTAGAACAAAACAACTAAGTATTGTAAATCATATGAATTCTTGTTAGAGATATTCATATAATGCAACCTACACCAAGAAATTGATATCTCCGAATAAATTTTCTATGTAAATTTTAAGGCTTTTCTATCAGCAGCCCTACTAGTTCCTTTCTATTTATACATTTAAATCTGCCTTCGATGCTAACTAATGTTTAATGTAAACCATTAAACTTGAACCACTGAGAACCGGCAACAGCCAGTTTTTTGTGCCGTTAACTTGGAAGGCCTACGAATGCGAAATAAGAATGAAATCGGCTAGGTGACTGAACTTTTGCTTGTGGTTAATGTTACTTGACTCAAAGTGTTCAAAGCTTTTTAATAAAACTATTTTTTCTGAAGGAGAACAGAATTACTGATAAAAGTAAAATTAGTTAGAATATAAATAAATATCAAAATTGTAAAAAAAATAATTGGTTTTAAAATTATGCTCGTTACAAAATTTTGCAATGAACGCTGCTTCACAGATTTACTTATGTAGTAAGTTATTTATAACAAATTGATACAAAAAAAAAATAATATATACAGAAGCCAATTCACATGGAACTTATCACATTGTTTCGCAACCTATCCTAACATTCGGCGTCGGGCCTCGGGCCACCCCAATTCCGTCCCTAACCTACGTCAACAGTGTGCGTACATCTTTACAGGATCACGTGGCGTCACGCGCTTGTGTGCGTGTCTGACGTCGTTTGATTCGGCGTTCTTTATTTGAACGCTAAAAATAAAGTTTATTGTGTTCCCAACTTGTGACCGGCTTCTTATTCTTAAAGTTATAATATGGCGGCCCCAGACGGATTGCGCTGGTCAGTTTTGTTTATTTATTTTTAGGGTTGTTTATTTTGATGATTTAATTTTCTTTTTTTAAGTTTAGGTTGGTAAATTAATTTACTCAACTCGTTTAGAGTGGTTTAAAAAGTTATTACGAGGAACACAACACAAAAAAAGTCTTAAATAAAACTTTTAATGTTAATTTGTAGACTAAACAAGTACTACACAAGTACTAAACAAGTAAACATGTAAGTTCGATTTAAGATACTTAGTATCACTATTATATATTCCATTTCGTTAGGTTATCAATGAAATAGTATTATTAATATACTTTATCTCGTTTAAGCTTCCCAAAGAAAGTTACCTAAATAATGGAATGATATCTATTCACGACATAAAAGTTTTCAAAAAGAAACGGAAATGTTGTTACGCTGTTATTCTTGCTACTCTTAAAATTCTTATAAATAATAAAACAAATATTCTTTGTAATATAATGTAATCTTCAAAATCTGTTTTAGTTCATCATTATTATGTTTAACTTTGATATTTCTAAATGTATTTCATATTTTACTCATAAAGCACCTTCAAAACACCTTATCATCGTTATGATATCCTTTAAACTACCCATCATGTAAAAATATATATCGTAAATAAATTACTAGTGTTCTGTCCGTCTAAGTACATAATTAAATCACTACCATTTAAATAATTAACCTATAATCTTGTTCGAAACAGATGTGCATACCTAAACTGACTTTCTTTGAAAACAAATACGCTTGTGTGCGTGACCATTTACGCAGGTACACATGTTTTGGTGTGTGTATTTATGTATATGTATGCGTGGCCTACATAAGTGCGGTAATACAAATTGGTTAAATTTGTGTGTGTTTCGTAAAGCAAAGGATAAGTAATTAATAATTTATTTGAATATAAAAAGTAATTTAAAAAAGTACTGTTTTCTATTTTGTGACGTCACTAAATGATGTGTACTTATTCTTGTCCCCGTCATATACTTTTTCATACTAAACTCTGGTTGGCTGGAAGAGATCTCTTCATAGAGATAAGCTCGCCATTGTGAACCTCTTCTATCACTACTGTTTTGTTTTATTGTGCACAATAAAGAATATATGGGCGGATTTCTCAAACGTTGTCCGCAGAAAATCTGTGTGTCCGATGTCTTCAGACTTATTTCTCGGCGAAGTGTTGCTTCAAACCATATTTTTCTAACATTGAACGTTGAAATGATTAAATAAACTAACTATTTAATAAGAAAAAAAGTTACGATTAATATAAAATTTTTGAAAAACATTGATTTGTAGCATATAAACCATCAAAATTTCGAGTGTCCGACGCCGACCGTCACACATATGTTGTGTATTTTCTTCATTACAGTCACTCTTACCGTAAGTGTTATTAGTTTTATTTGTAGACCATATTATCCCAGTTGTATTTTTTATATTAACATCACACGACTTTTTATCAAATCAATTAATAAATTAAAAGTTTTTGTAATCATTAAAATTGTGTCGGGTGGAATTCCTCAACACGTCACGGTGTATTTTTTTCCAGTTCAGATGTGAAAACTACCATACTGACTTTATTATGATAAATGGCAACACTTTTATACGATGCGCGACCCGCCATATTTTTATTTCTGACAGCCAGTCTAGCCAAAATCCGGGTTTGAAGTGGTTGTGCGTAGCGTGGTATAGATGACAGTTCCACTACAAACGGTCGTTTTCGAAGGTAAGATGACTGTTTATTGTTGATTTTTTTACGCTATCTGTTTTCGTGTATATTCTTTAGATTAGGAATAGTAGTAATTTGTATTCATTTGCAATAATTTGCCCATAATTTGCGTTTGATTGACGATGTATCGCCATACGTCACATCCATTACGTGGCGTGATGTATAAGGGATTGAAAAACGTTACGAAATGGAATTCTAAAGCTGTGTTCAGAAGGAATGGAACTGGGATTTAAATTAATCATAATTCAAATAATTAGTAAATTAACTAGTTGCTGTCTAGTTGATAGTGTATCATTTTCTAGGTCCTATCCTGGTTCTATTCTCGGCTGGGTAGGTTAAAAAACTAGACTGTTCAAGTTTACCTAAGTATGTTCTCCTATAATTTACTCCCTTGTGTTTACCTAAAATACTAGATTGTTCATCTAAATTTGGTGAACAGTATGTTAGGCGAAATATGTAAATAATGAGTACGTTGTGTTGTGGGAACGTCATGGGTACGTCATAGGTTCGTCATGAGGTACGTCATGGGTACTTCATGAGTATGTCATGGGTACGTCATGGGTACGTCATGATGTATGTCATGGGTACGTCATTAGTACGTCATGGGTACGTCATGATGTAAGTCATGAGTACGTCATGGGTACGTCATGAAGTACGTCATTGGTACGTCATGAAGTACGTCATGGGTACGTCATAAAGTACGTCATGGGTACGTCATGAAGTACGTCATGGGTACGTCATAAGTACGTCATGGGTACATCATGAGGTACGTCATGGGTACGTCATGGGTACTTCATGAGTACGTCATGGGTATGTCATGATGTATGTCATGGGTACGTCATGAGTACGTCATGATGTAAGTCATGAGTACGTCATGTGTATGTCATGGGTACGTCATGGGTACGTTATGAGGTACGTCATGGGTACGTCATGAGTAAGTCATGGGTATGTCATGAGTACGTCATGATGTATGTCATGGGTACGTCATGAGTACGTCATGGGTACGTAATGAGTGCGTCATGAGTAAGTATGTCATGGGTACGTCATGGATAATTTTTAACACCTGGCATAATCATGTATAAATTTTATTAACCTATACCTTTTTATTATTTTAGGTTTTCAAAATGGCGTTGACGGCTGCTGAGAGATGAATGAAGCGGGTCGTTTTAATTGCTTAATTTTCAATACAATGTGACCATTGCCTTACAGTTCCTTAACGTCACGTCACTTTCCATTACCGTGACGTGTCTTATGTTCTTGTGATATTTAAATTTAATTTTAAAATAAGTAATGCTATGATATTTGCAACGGGAAGACTAATAAAAAGACTCTGTAGAACATATTTTATATTTTTAATAGAATTATACTACTATGTGTCGTTTAAAGCAGAATAACCGACATTGTTGTGAGGTATTTTGTACCAAAAAGTGACGTAATGTTACATTTATGATTCTGTACGATTTATGTTTGAAAATTAGCCAGAATTTGATATATGAGTCGATGTTAATTGTTCTCATTTATGTATAGTAAATACAATTTTTGCAAACAAATGAGTAGTTTACCTTTAATAACAACTCAAAATAGTGACGTAATGGAACTCATAATTGACCGAGCACATTTTTGACTTCATTTTTTGCGAAAACTAATGAATATTTAGAGTAATAATTACAATTTTATAATAATTTATTAAAAAATGATTAAATTAAGATACAAAGGCAGGAAAAATAAACATATTCGATATTGAGGAATTCCATTACGTGACGGACAACGTTTGAGAAATCCGCCCATATATATAAATTATTTCCATTTCACAAAATCTACATATATTTTTTAAAAGAATTATGGAAATAATAACATTATCATGACGTGACTCGCGTAGTTCACTATATTTTATCATCACGTTATTATTAAAGTATCTACAAAATATATATTAACATTATAAATACTATAATATTAGTTAACATCTTGTTATTACCAATAGTTTATTAATAGTTAAAAAAATCCTATCTTAAGAAAGTGTGAAAAACCATACAATGGTAAGTATGTTGGTCAATAAATTACACAGTTAATAACATTATACTAATTCTTTGCTTTAGTATAATTTGATTTGCTAAATCAGTATTTTTTTTTCTGTAGCCTCACTTTAAAACCGCTAAGTTCGGCATTGCTTGAATGTGTGCGTGCCTTCTTCGCTCTGGATTCCAAGTTTGAAATTGGAATGAATGACGGTTAGTATAGGTTACTGACCTACGGTTACGTACGCTTCTTTTATTTGTAAGTGGGCGGATTTCTCAAACGTTGTCCGTCACGTAATGGAATTCCTCAATATCGAATATGTTTATTTTTCCTGCCTTTGTATCTTAATTTAATCATTTTTTAATAAATTATTATAAAATTGTAATTATTACTCTAAATATTCATTAGTTTTCGCAAAAAATGAAGTCAAAAATGTGCTCGGTCAATTATGAGTTCCATTACGTCACTATTTTGAGTTGTTATTAAAGGTAAACTACTCATTTGTTTGCAAAAATTGTATTTACTATACATAAATGAGAACAATTAACATCGACTCATATATCAAATTCTGGCTAATTTTCAAACATAAATCGTACAGAATCATAAATGTAACATTACGTCACTTTTTGGTACAAAATACCTCACAACAATGTCGGTTATTCTGCTTTAAACGACACATAGTAGTATAATTCTATTAAAAATATAAAATATGTTCTACAGAGTCTTTTTATTAGTCTTCCCGTTGCAAATATCATAGCATTACTTATTTTAAAATTAAATTTAAATATCACAAGAACATAAGACACGTCACGGTAATGGAAAGTGACGTGACGTTAAGGAACTGTAAGGCAATGGTCACATTGTATTGAAAATTAAGCAATTAAAACGACCCGCTTCATTCATCTCTCAGCAGCCGTCAACGCCATTTTGAAAACCTAAAATAATAAAAAGGTATAGGTTAATAAAATTTATACATGATTATGCCAGGTGTTAAAAATTATCCATGACGTACCCATGACATACTTACTCATGACGCACTCATTACGTACCCATGACGTACTCATGACGTACCCATGACATACATCATGACGTACTCATGACATACCCATGACTTACTCATGACGTACCCATGACGTACCTCATAACGTACCCATGACGTACCCATGACATACACATGACGTACTCATGACTTACATCATGACGTACTCATGACGTACCCATGACATACATCATGACATACCCATGACGTACTCATGAAGTACCCATGACGTACCCATGACGTACCTCATGATGTACCCATGACGTACTTATGACGTACCCATGACGTACTTCATGACGTACCCATGACGTACTTTATGACGTACCCATGACGTACTTCATGACGTACCAATGACGTACTTCATGACGTACCCATGACGTACTCATGACTTACATCATGACGTACCCATGACGTACTAATGACGTACCCATGACATACATCATGACGTACCCATGACGTACCCATGACATACTCATGAAGTACCCATGACGTACCTCATGACGAACCTATGACGTACCCATGACGTTCCCACAACACAACGTACTCATTATTTACATATTTCGCCTAACATACTGTTCACCAAATTTAGATGAACAATCTAGTATTTTAGGTAAACACAAGGGAGTAAATTATAGGAGAACATACTTAGGTAAACTTGAACAGTCTAGTTTTTTAACCTACCCAGCCGAGAATAGAACCAGGATAGGACCTAGAAAATGATACACTATCAACTAGACAGCAACTAGTTAATTTACTAATTATTTGAATTATGATTAATTTAAATCCCAGTTCCATTCCTTCTGAACACAGCTTTAGAATTCCATTTCGTAACGTTTTTCAATCCCTTATACATCACGCCACGTAATGGATGTGACGTATGGCGATACATCGTCAATCAAACGCAAATTATGGGCAAATTATTGCAAATGAATACAAATTACTACTATTCCTAATCTAAAGAATATACACGAAAACAGATAGCGTAAAAAAATCAACAATAAACAGTCATCTTACCTTCGAAAACGACCGTTTGTAGTGGAACTGTCATCTATACCACGCTACGCACAACCACTTCAAACCCGGATTTTGGCTAGACTGGCTGTCAGAAATAAAAATATGGCGGGTCGCGCATCGTATAAAAGTGTTGCCATTTATCATAATAAAGTCAGTATGGTAGTTTTCACATCTGAACTGGAAAAAAATACACCGTGACGTGTTGAGGAATTCCACCCGACACAATTTTAATGATTACAAAAACTTTTAATTTATTAATTGATTTGATAAAAAGTCGTGTGATGTTAATATAAAAAATACAACTGGGATAATATGGTCTACAAATAAAACTAATAACACTTACGGTAAGAGTGACTGTAATGAAGAAAATACACAACATATGTGTGACGGTCGGCGTCGGACACTCGAAATTTTGATGGTTTATATGCTACAAATCAATGTTTTTCAAAAATTTTATATTAATCGTAACTTTTTTTCTTATTAAATAGTTAGTTTATTTAATCATTTCAACGTTCAATGTTAGAAAAATATGGTTTGAAGCAACACTTCGCCGAGAAATAAGTCTGAAGACATCGGACACACAGATTTTCTGCGGACAACGTTTGAGAAATCCGCCCAAGTACTTTTTATTTATTTTCGTCCTTATTAGTAGTTATTTCATTATTCCTTTAAAAAATAAATGTTTTCTTGGAGTAGGTTAATTACTTTTTAACATTTTAAGATTTGATTTAACTTTTTGTTTCTTTACACTACATGTATTTACCTATTAAGTTACATTAAACACACAATTTAAAAGAAAAATTATAAAAAAATATTACCTACAACATAGAAATTTCCAAGCTGAAATAAACAGCACCTGTTGTGTCTGTTCTCTAAATGTGTGTTTTGTTTGTATTTTTATGTGTACAATAAACAGTTAAATAAATAAATAAATAAATAAAAATTAAATATAAAAGCTATGCCAAAAAGCCCCATTTGGTAGGTGGTAGGTCGGTAAGGGGTGTTACCTTTTCTGCCGCAAAGCAGCAGTGTTTGCACAGCTGTGCTAGTGTCAAACTATTTAACTAATAAGACAGTGGGTGTCATCGGCGGTGGTGACCACTTACCACCAGGTGGACCACCTGCTCGTTTGCCCACTTTTGACATAAAAGAAGCCCCCCGCGCAATGCTCCCTGCCCAAAAGTGCATATGATACTGACGGCATTTCCCCGCTGCACTGCCAAAGCCAAACGTTGGGCGAGAAAGTACCCTGCACGGGGATTTTCACCATTCACTTAAGCTACCGACCAACGTCGCTTATTTGCTCCTTTCGGAGCCTCAAAGTCTCAAAAGTGCGTCTGAAAGGCCACCGCCATGAAATCGTACGCAAATTCTAGGTTAGCGTATTTATCTAATATGCTCAAGGCCAGCAGAGCTCTCAGCCGCTGCGCCCAGCCTTTTGCTTGGTGCTCCTCAGATGCGACGCTGAATGCAATTTTACATTTAACTTTAAGTTTTATTTTAAATTCGGTCATGTCTATTCATCTCAGCCGTTAAGTTTGATGAGACACTGATAATATTTACGATAAAATATTTTTTTTTTATTAAACGACATTCAATTCTTAATTTATATCCTTCGACAAAGAGTTCTACACCAAATTTTCATCAATAGAGTAACTGTCTCTCATTTTCTGGATTTATTGGGACTACGTATATAATACTACTACGTATAGTACTAAATACGATTTTATGTAGGTCAAAAATCGCTTTTACATATACAGGTCAGGAAAAACAAGATTACGGGAGTAATATATCTTTTTAGTGTTTTCAGTGCCTTGAAAGGCAAGTAGTAGCTATTTTTTCGGGTCGTTACCTTGCTTAGAAGTTTTTCCAGAGTGCAGAGGCTTTTTCGTGATTGGTTGAAAGTAAGAATAATGAAATTCAAACATAATATCAAATTTACTTAAATAAAGAATCTCACAAAAGAAAAATACCGCCAAAATCAAGACTTCCGGTGTATAAAAATGCCATTTCCTACAGGGTTCCGTCGTATCCTGTGCAAGTGAGAAGGAAGATGTTCACTAACATACGGTAGAAAGGGACAAAGAGAGGGCGACGACCTCTAAAACAAATCGTAGAGAGGGTTCGGTTTCAGTAGGGTCGACAAATAAATCATCAGATTGGGTTAATTAAGGAATGAAAGCTTTAAGAAGCAGATATAACAGAAAATTGTATTGTGTAAAAATAACAATTTTATTTATTGAAAATATATTTTTTCTTAAATTTATTTTAAGTTTAAACAATTTTTATTCATATTAAAAGCATATCATCATTACATGAGAAGAAGACTAGATACTAAATAATAACAATTGTTTACTTTCACTAACAAATTGGTGTCGATTCTGACAGACCCAAACTAAGACAAAACTAAATTTGACAGGTCTAAAAATAATGCTGTCTTTTATTAGTCTGTAGGGAGTAACAAAGACAGTAACACTTTTAGACCTGTCAAATTTAGTTTAGTTTTAGTTTGGGTCTGCCCCCTTTTCCTGATATCTATGGGTCGGCCAGAATCGACACCATTGTGTTGTGCTAATTTGCGTTTAAATTCAATCAAAGAATCAATTCCTTTTATACATGAAGGTAGTGTAAATATATTTTGTTTTCCGTAGTTAGCATTGCATTATATGGTTGTGAGACGTGGACTCTAACACAAAGAGATAGAGAGAGGTTAGAAGCGTTTGAGATGTGGTGTTGGAGGAGAATGGAAGGGATCAGTTGGACAGAGAAAAAGACAAACGAGGAAGTTCTAGATTTGGTTAAAGAGAAGAGAAATTTGCTGAGAACCATCGAAAATAGAAGAGGGACGATGGTCGGACGCCTGATAAGACATGACACTTTCATAAAGAATATTATTGAAGGAAAAGTAGAGGGCAGAAGAGGAAGAGGAAGACCAAGACGCACTTATTTTGACCAGATAAAAGAGAGGGTAAAAGTCGAGTCTTATCAGGATGTCAAATCATTGGCAGAGGACAGAGAAAAATGGAGATTGCTCCACCGACAAGAGCGTGGCTCTTAAATATGAGAAGAAGAAGTTAGTCCGTATTTTTGGTAAGACGAAGTAGTAAGTAGATTAAACTTCATAAACAGCATTTGATTCTTAACTTTAATGTCGATTATTTTGCTATCCGTACGTTTATCTAGGCGCACCCTTTTCCCTAGGTTTCCTAGACAGGGACCTAGGCTAAAAATTGCTAGGGTAAAGCTAAAGCTATCACACACGAAAACTCCCTAGTTAACTATTGAAACACGCGAATATTAATATGTGTGCGTGTACGTTGCCGCCGTGTGTAATAGTCTTGTTTTTGTATGCGTAAGTGTTCGTAATTTTTTTTGAGTAATTTTTAATTTGGAGATTGAATAGGGGTGTTTTGATGTTATTGAAAAGTGTATATGTAGTTGTATGATCCATTTTTGTCGTTTATTTTAACGCTTACCAACTCATTTTGCAGTTATGTCAAAAGCAGTCGGCTAAAGCTGTCTGAAAAAACAAGTTTGTGAAACAATGTTTTTCTTTCTGCCAAATATACTCAGGTTAGTTTACTATTATTTAATCTGTGACTCAGGCATATTGACATAGAGATTTGAACTTCGCTACTTACGATACGATACGTAGCACATAGGAGGTAGGAGGGAGGATTGACAAATTGTGAAATTGGACTTTGTACCATTCTTAATTCCATAGCTATAGGGACTAAAGTCGCACTGCGAGTGTTAAACTTCACCTGCTTTTGACTGTACTGGAAGGTGTTAGTACGAAATCCATTCACTGGCAGATTTGGCACGCGCTGTTATACAAACATGGTCGAATCTCAAATGCGTGTAAAAATGGCACTAACACAGATTTGTGTTTATCTGTAAAATCTACTCCGAAAGGTTGTTTTTTTTTTATTTTGATTGGACTTTAATATCTCTCTTAACCTCAATCTAAACCTCAGGACAGAGATGAGGTCGATGATGGAACGAGCTTGCCTAGAATGTTGCGGATTGTAATTCAGAGAGTGTGCCCAAGAGCTCCACAAGCTTATTCCTCCATCCCCCTTCTACCATTGGGAGTCCAGACGCACCACAGGATATCACCCACACTTGGTTGATAATCCACAATTTCATAATGCGCACGGCCAAAGAGTGGTATTCTTTGCCTGCGTCTGTGTTCCCGAGTTTATATAACCCGAATCTATTCAAGTAGCGAGTGTATAGGCTTATTTTGGGCAAGCTCGTCCTCATCTCTGTCCTCAAGACTAGATCGGGGTCAAGAGTAAGCCCATTGACAATAAAAAAAAATAACTACCCACTTGAAAAGATTCAAGTTATACCTATGAACTCAAGAATACAAATAGCAAGTCTTTTTTTCAACTCTATATTACCACGCCATAAGGTCCAAAACCATTTCTAATGACTTGCTGTTGAATTTACTTTCATACGGCTTTATAAGATTTTTTTTTTAAGTCGTTTCGTTACTTTTTCTATCAATAATTTTTTTTTTATTTTTGAAATGAAAACTTCTTTAGCGGCGCTTGGCACTTTTTTAGATGGGTAAAAATTTTTGATTAATGTTGTTTAAATGTTGTTCGCGTCAGATCTGTAGCCTGATCGAAAAAGCGTCAACTGTCAACCGTAAGTACGCGAGCAACGACGCGATTGACCCTTACAAAAAGCATAATATATATAAAAAAATGCAAGTTTTCACTTCTGCCAGCACTCCCGGAGTGCAACCCGTCCTTTTTTTGGGTTTTGTCTAGGTAGTAATACAAAAACTGAAATCTGCGAAATGAAACAAAGAAACAATAATTGACATCTCTATACAAAATTGTCCAATATTTTTTTTTTCCGATGTTATACTGCATAGAAAAATGTTCTTAATTTTCTTAGTAAGATTACCTAACTAATGAAAGGATTTTAAAACTGGGTTTAGAGAACAAAACACATTTTAATTGGATTATAAGGAGAATGTTGAGATTGGAGCTTATTCAGGATTTTCCTTTTTCCAGTAGGTAAAATACAACACAAAATGCAAGAGATAAAAAACACTTCATTTGCTTATAATGCTTCGTAAGCGAGTGTAAAGAGAAAAGGATTTAGATCGTCTAATATTTTCCTTTTAACTTGGAAAGAAAAACAGCTGATTTGCTTGTGAAAATAAAAATATGGTACAAAAACAAACAATGAAAAAACCGGCCAAGTGCGGGTCGGACTCGCGCACCGAGGGTTCCGTACCACCACATAATCATAATTGTATTAGTTGAAATTTCAGTAAGTTAATGTGCTAGATTTTTTGAGTCCGACACGCGCTTGACCAAATTTTATTATTTGTTGTTATTTTATAGGTTATGCACTATAAACATACTAATTTTCATGTTTGTAAGTGTTCCTGTTTTAAAGATAGAACTAAAACAAAAATCGCCTCAGCGACCATCCAACTTGACCCCTCTCTTATATGAATGTTCTTGAAACGGGAGCTCACCTCAATTGGTTATCATTAGTTGTGAGAAAAGTTGTAATATTTAATGATTTTAGACTTTTCCCTATATTTGTACTGTGAGACCCAGCTTCTTGCCAAATTTCATAATTTTAGGTCCAAGGGAAGTACCCTGTAGGTTTTATTTTTTGCATAAATGTATGGAGATGAGGACATAAAATGCCATGTCCTTTGATTGCGTCGTTTTAAAAAATTGAAATTTTCAGATCTTGTGTGGTTCATGGACCCTAATATATGGTATCAATTTAAACTTGATACCTCTACCCGTTCGTGAGATAAAGGGTCTTGACAGACAGACAGACAGACAGACGGACAACAAAGTGATCCTATAAATAAGGGTTCCTTTTTTTTTCTTTTGAGGTACGGAACCCTAAAAACGGGCGTTTCCCAAATGCCCCGTTCCCAAATGCCTCCGTGGCATTTGTCTTTACATACACGAGTAGCACGAGTGTTTATAATTTTAAATACTTGTCACTTACTTGAACTTTTTTTGGGTAAGTAATTTATAAATACCGGTAACCACAAACAGTTCATAGTCAGTTCAATTGTGATACTAATAAAAACATCACAGTAACTGTAATGTTTTTATTAGTATCACAATTGAACAAGGTACGATAAAACTAAAATGTTCATATTTATTGAAATTGACATTCCTAAATTAAAATAAAAGCCATAATATGGACAGTAAGTAACAAAATGTAACTATTTTATTACTTAGAGTTTCGAAAACTTCAAAATCAAGATGAAAACATAAATTAAAATGCAAAATCTAGTAAAATTAAGATTAATTTTTTTTCAGATATAACTTTTTTAAACGCCTCACAAATTTATAAAACCCTAATAAATTCATCAATAACACTAACACAATTCATCGACAAAAAACTATTAGCACTATAAGGAAATACTATGTTCTGGGTAATTCTCTGAAAAAAAATTATCGGGGGCGAATGAAACCCACGCGGAACCACCCCAAAATACTAGGTTCTACTACCACACTATTACGACTACCTATTTCACTACTCTATCTACTTAGCTACTAATACATACTTGCTTAATACAAAAAACTTCATTTACTCGTAAAGTCTGTATATTGTAACACAAACACAAAATCGAAAACGATTATTGCATTTAAATAGTCTCATTAATGTTTGTGCCGTTTTTGATAATAAAGAAATTAATATAATTTTATGTGTCGGGTGCTTTTTAAATTAAGTTTAAAATTGGTTTTTAAGATTACCTTCCTTGTACAGTCATGAACACGGCAAGCTTGACACATTCAACTTTGAATGAACCGTACTTAAGCAAAGAGACGGAAGTTGCTCTTCCAGTGTCACGCTTGACTTGCGCTTGGCTGTACGAATCTGCAAATCAGCAATGCAGTATTCCGACACATGAGACATACCGTCTTAGTGCTCAAAGTGAGCAACGTGCTTTGCTGTTTTATTTGTATAAAAATATGCCACTAATAAGACAGTGGGTGCTATGGGCGGTGGTGACCACTTACCATCAGGTAGCCCACCTGCTCGTTTGCTCAGTGTTTAAAAGCCAAAGAAACCTCAGTAAAGCCAAATCAGTGTTTTAATGGACGCCACCTCATTTCCCGGTCGATCGAGAGACAGGGAAAAGTCACTTGGCAAAACAAAAGATCCAAGTCTGAAGAAAAAGTCCCAATTACGTCCCCCCACTCCTCAAACCAGGGGACAGGGAGACTCATCCCATCTGAGTAGGGGGGACGGTGTGGTGTAAGTGATAAGCTTATGGGTTGGAAAAGAAAATATCCTGTTTCTTATAATCATGATCATTTATTTAGTAATATAAATTACATGTCATCAAATACTAACTAAAACATATCAAAATTACATCATTTATAAACAAAAATAAACAAGATAAGTCAAATGTACTTATGTACAAATAAGTCCTTACTTATTATTATTTAAATATTCATCTAAACTGTACAACGCCTGCTCGATTAGGAATGATATTTATATTAAAAAATATTATCACTCGCTACTTCTGTGATTTCTTTTGGTAGGTGGTTATATATATTGACGATCCCAATACATGCGTAAGTTTCTTGGCTTTAGTCAATTTATGTTGCATCGGTGCAATTTTTTCAGCATTTCGCGTCATTGCTTCTTCTTCTTAGTTTTGACTGATTGCAGCGAAGCCCAAAAGGAGGGTGATGAGTTTTTCCTGTATGTAAGTATGTATGTCCGATCCTATGTTCCTCGTGCAAAATAGCTTGATGAATTTTGACATGTCGTTAGATTTGTCTTCATTGTAATTTTTTTTACAGTTATTACAACAAGGATATCAAATTAATGGTTTTTAATTGTTTGAAGCCCGATGTAACAAAAGGTATGCGTAAATTATAATTAACGCATTCTTGAAAACGCCTACGATTTCGATAAAATTTACAATACGGAGGTGTTCGGGGATGGGAAATAGATCTAGTTAAAAAGTTCTTTTTCTTAGTATTTCAACGGAAAAAGGAAATTGCATGATTTCAGAAACCATACATTTGCATCTGTTATTTGGCTTTGGTGAAAGATTATTTAGAGAAGCGCTTTCCGCAGTTGAAAGCGCTATTCTTGTATGATACACATATTCTTATATAGGGTGACTTTTAATTAGTTCTTGATAGCAAAAGATATGCATGTACTCATGATAATGAACAACTTTTCTCAAGGAACATAGGTCGAAATACGAAAAACCAAATTTGACCTCCCGTACAAAATGCGCTATCAGCTGATGCAGTTTCTATGGGAGGTCAAATTTGTTTTTTTCGTATTTCGACCTATGTTCCTTGGGGAAAGTTGTTCAGTATCACGAGTACATTTATACCTTTTTCTATCAAGAACTAATTAAAAGTCATCCTATATATTCTGTATTACCCGCTCTCCGCTTATGACTTGCACCACTCACCTCCCCAAAGAGTTTTATTGCACTGTCCGAAGGAAGTAATTTCGTAGGTCCGACTTTTAGTTTTTAAGAAAGTTCATTTTGCTCCAGACATTTTTCTAGCAATTTCTCTGGGTCTAGATCTCCCACCCCCTACCTTCATTTCGACCTAGGACTTGCTAAGCTAACTTTGTTTAACGGAGTTTTAGCCGACTCCGGAAAAGCTAAATGGGAGGTGTTGAGGCGAAGGATGAATGCAGTGTTTGAACCATTCTGGTTAATGTCCTACAATAATGGTTTAGAATTTTTGACATGTGTTTTGTTTAGAAATAACAATAATCTGCAAGTATTGAAAGTACAACCTAGCCCAGTCAACGAAAAGGTACCTATAGAGTGAAATGATTGGAACACAATTTTTTACTTCATAACTTTTTTGGTGAGAAACATTTTTGCCCATTTTGCGAACGTGACATTTTGAGAAAGTGACATTTTGAGAACGTGACATTATGCGCCGGGAGGAACAATTTTTACTCTTTTTGAAGAAATAACTATTTCATGATCCTGTTATGGGGTGATTCTACATCATAATTGATTGTAAAAAAATATTTAAGAAATTACTAACAATTTTTTTTTATTATCACAAAATTTGATTTTCCTTCAATATACACGACAGTAATTTATTGAAATGGATAAAGATTTCTTTTATTTACAAAGCCATAAAAAGAAATTAGAGAGAGTTTTTTGGGGTTTTAGTTTAGAGTATGGAGTGGCCTGAGCTCCCAGCATTGCCTAGAGAGAGGCCTAAGATCTAAGACACAGATCTTACGACACCAAGGTTGCTATAGGAACTTGAATCGTTTCTAGGCTAGCTCTTTAGGTCATTGCTTGCTTAAGGCAGGATTACAACTAGCTGAATTCAAAGACTAATTCGGCATACATTGCTGGGAGGCTTGGTTATGTTAATTGCAATATCCTTACTTCAGCGAGCAATGTATGCCGAATTAGTCTTTGAATTCAGCTAGATGTGAGCGTGGCTTTACGCTATCTGTAGCTCTAATTACCTACCTTCCAAATACTTACTAATACAAGATGCAACAGGGAAGGTACTAGTCAAGAAAATTTTAAGTTTGACACGCGAAGTGCGATTCTAGCCCGTACGTCTATTGAAATAAGAACGGTACAAAGTCCAATGTGTCAAGCTTGATGTGCTCTTGGCTGTACCTAAATCAATTGTTAAGGATGTGAATCTGATGTGAAAGGGAACAATTTTTCATATAATTCCTTACATATCGAAGTACATCAATAGAAATTTGACCTCCTATACAAAATGCGCTATCAGTTGACGCTGTATGGGAAATTATTTTTTTTTTAATTTATCTGCCTTGCTTGGGAAAAGTTGTTCATTTTCGCGGGCATATCTTATCTTTGGTTGTTCTACCATTTTAGGATGGGTTAAATTGTGTTATTGAGTAGAAGCTGTGGGTACAGCTACTACCCAATAACATAATTTTCAAATGTTTTTATGCTACTTTCAAACAAATTTTCCAAAGAATAACAATATTCTATTTAAATTCACTTTAATTCTAATTTGTAGGAATTCATTTAAATTTATCAATCACCCATTAATCACCCTATTCACAACTACAACCAACTATTGTATCCAACAATTTTCATAGCAGTAATAAATGTTCAGAAACTGTTCGTTGGCATAGAACTGGCTACAAATTCAAGTTTACTGACTAGCATGGCGACCTTGCGTATGCGCACTAATGCGCGGGAGCAGCGCAGCTGACTTATACATACTTATTGTACTAATTCGGCATACATTGCTGGGAGCTTTGGAATATCCTTACTTCAACGAGCATTGTAAGCCGAATTAGTCTTTGAATTCAGTCAGGTGTGATCGTGGCTTTATACATACATACTTATTCGCTTGTGGATACTTGTTTAGTGCTATGTTGGATCTAAGCTAAGGTCTTATAAGGTTTTTTGTTAGGGTTCCGAACCAAATTGGTAAGAACGGAACCCTTATGGTGCGATTTCATCTGTCTGTGTGACACTCCTGTTCATATCGGCAACCACTCATTCTATCGAATTGAAATTCGAAGTCGGTTGTAGAATATAATGAAAAGAGCAATCTAACAGCCAGTTTCAAAAAGCGTCTTTAAAGTTAAAGCTCCATTAAAACTATTGCTTTCACTTTCCTCGTCAACGAAATAGAAAGAGTCAGCAATAGACTTAAAGGAGCTTTAACTTTAAAGAAGCTTTGTGCAACTGGCGGTATATCTCCCAAACAATCTCACATCGAACTGAAGCAATAGATGGCGCTGTAGAGTTTCCTGAATCGCACTCTTTACTTTTTTTTTTAAATTGGAGGAATATTTTTTTCAGAAATTTATGGAATTTTAAGATTATGCGATGAGGAAAAATGTTTTTTTTTTTAAGATTTGAAATACACATTTTTTACTGTATATGGGCTTACTCTCGACCTCGATCTAGCCCTGAGGACACAGACGAGGTCGAGGAACGAGCTTGCCCAGAAGAAGACTATTCACTCGCGACTTTGATGGCATACTTGACGACATTTTTTGACAAAGATTTTTTTAGACCAATTAAGTGTGATAGGTAAGTACATAGACAGGTCATATAGAGCAGTTGTAGTTTATTTAAGACCTTGCTATTTCGACCGCAGCTATCAGCGTTATCTGTAGGTACCAGCGCTTACGAGGGGTTACTATCTTATCAGTAGGGTAACCATGGGGCCAGGTGTTAGATGGACTAGTAAAATCATTATCATCATGATCATATCAACCGAAAGACGTCCACTGCTGGACATAGGCCTCCCCTACAGATCTCCATGACGACCGGTCATGCGCTGCTCGCATCCAGCGGCTTCCCGCGACCTTGACCAGATCGTCGGTCCACCTTGTGGGGGACCTGCCAACGCTTCGTCTTTCGGTACGTGGTCGCCACTCTTGAACCCTTACGCCCCATCGACCATTGGGTCTTCTTGCGATGTGTCCTGCCCACTGCCACTTTAGTTTAGCAACGATGGGCCTTATCAGGAAGCTCAAAGTCACCCAAAGGGCTATGGAAAGGGCTATGCTCGGAGTCTCTCTGCGCGATCGAATCAGAAACGAGGCGATCCGCAGTAAAGTAACTGACATAGCCCTGAGGAAATTACTTAAAGTAAACTCTTACACATTTACTAAGCAGATTATAGAATATAGATAAATTTATTACCACACGTTCAAGATCGATAAGGTTTAAATCCTGCCTTTTTTTATCGTCAATGGGCTTACTTTGACCTCGATCTAGTCTTGAAGACAGAGATGAGGTCGACGATGGAAAGAACTTGCCCAGAAAAGCCTATTCACTCGCGACTTGAATAGATTCGGGTTATATGAACTTAGGAACACAGACGCAGGCAGAGAATTCCACACTTTAGCCTGTGGTCTTTAAAAGCAAACGATTGGTACAGCGCGTTTAGAACAAGTTTGTCCATGACGGTTATTTTGTGTGACAGGCGGAGAGCCAATGAACGATTCGCTCGCCCCCTGGGGAGAGCCGCGCTCACCCCCGCGACGCATTTTTTGACTTCTGCGCATTAACGGTCACGGAAAAAGTTATTTTGTACGCAGTATAGCAAGCGCTCTGCTGACTGAATGACGGTGCACGGATTAATGTAAATAGGTATTTAATGCACCGTTAAATATGTAAATTTGTATTTTTATTTTTATGATTAATAAATTAATAAAATTTTACAATTATATTGTATAGTACCGGGGCGACCGAGCTTTGCTCTGTTCTGTATAATCTTAACCAAACCCAACTAATAGATGGCGCTGTAGAGTTTCTGATACTCGCTTTTTTCAAAATATGTTCAAAAAGATGAAGGAAACGAGATTTGCCAGACATGATACCTAGATCGATTTTTCATCCCAAAAAACCCCCGTGTTCTACATCAAAACCTTTTCGAGTAAACGATTACAAAATAAATATTTGCTACAAATAAATATTGCTCCTATAGTAATTTTTCTTGGTCCTTGTTCAATCAAATATTGAACATAAGATTGATTGTTATCAATTTAACATGTTAGCCTAGCAACACTGTAGTTTTAGTAGAATAATAAGTCGAACAAGTGAAGGAGTTTGTGTATCTGGGTTCTAAGTTTACGAGAGATGGAAAGTGTGAAAGTGATATCGAAAGAAGAGTGAATGCTGGAAACATGGTGAATGGTGCTCTGCATGCTTTTATGAAAAGTCAGAAGGTGTCTCACAAGGCTCGTCTGGCTGTTCATGGAGGCGTTTTGGTACCAACACTGATGTACGGCAGTGAAAGCTGGGTATGGCAGAAGAAGCATGAAAGTAAAATTAATGCAGTAGAAATGAGAGCGTTGAGGAGTATGATTGGTGTGAAATTGAGTGACAGTATTAGAAATAGTGTGATAAGAGAACGTTGTGGCGTAAAAGAAGACGTAGTGACTAAAATTGAGAAAGGGATGCTAAGATGGTTTGGTCATGTGGAGAGGATGAATGAAGGAAGATTGACGAAAGAGATCCACAAGGCGAGAGTGAATGGAAACGTTGGAAGGGGAAGGCCTCGGCGAACGTACCAGGACCAAATTCAAGACGTTCTGAATAAAGGCCAGGTTAAAAGTACCCTAAACCGACGAGCATGTATGAAAGGATTGATGAAGGTTCAGGAAGCAAGGGAAGTATGTCAAGATCGTAGCAGGTGGAGAACTGTGGTCTCTGCCTACCCCGACGGGAACAAGGCGTGATGTTATGTATGTATGTAATTATTGCTATTGGCAACTTCTTCTTTCTCTTCTCCTAGACATTGGCACAGTAACAAGTCCTCGCTGTAATTAATTTAATTTAAAGAATAAAACTCAGTTTATTCGTAATCCGGAGTTTAATTTCTATACATGTGGTCCTTAAGTGCCGTCGAAAAAAGGGGCCCAGTGTTTTTAGTGCGGTCTAGTGGGTCACCACGTTGTCGCGTGTCAGTAACAAGTCCTCGCTGTAATTAATTTAATTTAAAGAATAAAACTCAGTTTATTCGTAATCCGGAGTTTTTTATTTTCCTACATGGTGCCACTTTGTTTGTGAAGCGATGTGATTTAACTGACCTTATAAAGTGATACATAATATGTACCGGTTATAACCGGTACTTGTCCCAATAATTCTAGAAACCATATCCACCCTGAATAATATTTTATGCCATTTCAGTTTGGACAAATAAAACCTAAACTATGCACTTGACTGGGCTATCTATACTTATCACTGCTCTATGATAACGCTTGATACATTCAAGTTATATCAAACTATGACTACCTATTATATCTAATTTATACAGGGTGTTAGGAAAAGTACCGATTTCCTTTTACCCACATGTTCTTTAAGTAGAATAAAGAACAATAAGCATGTTTAAAACATAAAAAAAAAATAATAAAATAACAGATTTAATTTTTTTTTATTAAAATTTAATTGTGTCAACCCTCACCAGACTCAAGACTATCGTACCGATAAGCGTGAGTATTTTCCTCAAGTGTCTAGTTTTCTATCTCCTATCTCTGTTGCACGCTTGTGAATAATGGCGTTTGTTAGTGAATGGAGCGGGTGCGCGTTGCGATTCTTAGCATAGGGTTGGCAACTTGAACTTTTTTTCTTAGGAAGTATTTAATTTTAAGATATTTTTTTATTATCAATATGTTTTATGTATTTTATTCTACTTACACAACATTTGGTTAAAAGGAAATCGGTACTTATCCTTACAACTTGTATATGTAGAGTTTTTGATATGATCCATTAGCTTACTCTTGACCTCGGTGTAGAAAATCTGGTCAAGCGCGTGTCGGTCTCAAAAAATCTAGCACAGTAGGTAACTTACTGAAATTTCAACTAATACAATTATGATTATGTGGTGGTACGGAACCATCGGTGCGCGAGTTCGACTCGTACTTGGCCGGTTTTTTTGTTCGACGGATAAACCTTCAACATGAGTCTTCGACACCCATACACTTACCTACTTTTTAAATGTGTGCATGTAGTAAACAGACCGTAAAATGTCGCTAGCTTGTTAGTGCGATCAGGAGACCTTACGAGGTTTAATACAAAAATAGATTCGAAAAAAAAAACACCGTCTTTATCTGCCTGAACGTTTCTACTGCTGGACGAAGTCTTACCAAAGATGTCTACTGCAAAATAGTGTACCTACACTTTAGTGTTCCGTACCCAAAGGGTGAAAAATTTGACCTTATTATTATGCCTCCGATGTCTGTCTGCCGGTGGGCTGTATCTCATGAACCGTAATAGACAGTTGAAATTTACACAGATTATGCATATCTGTTGCCGCTATAACAACAAATACTAAAAATAAATCATAAATTAAAAATAAATAAAATCATAAATTAAGGGGGACTAAAAACGTGTTTTTAAGCGATTTTTGCTCGATTTTGCTAAGCTAAAAGCTCTATCGTAAAAACGGGAACACTTACAAGTATGAAAATTGGTGTGTTTATAGTGCATAAGATGTAAAATGACAAAAAAAAATATAAACTCGTGAAGTGCGTGTCGGACTCGCGCGTTTTTAATACACTTCTGCGTGACTGCGCATCTATAACTAAGACTCTTTTTTGACCTTAGTTTTATTTATTTTATTTTTATTTTATTATTTTAGGGATAACAACAGCCTTAAAAATAGTGATTAAAAATTACAAAACAAACTTAAAAGAGAAAGGCCAATTACAGCTATCCACGTACTACATATTTAAACTTATATTACGTCCTGATTATACTCGCAAGAGCGTTTGGTGCCAAGCAATTTGAAAATGAAAAAAAAAATTTGGTAAGTTAGAACTAAAGAGAGTTTGTTGTGTATGTCGTGTGTGTGTGTGTGTGAAGTGTGTGTGTGTTTTTGTGTGTAAAGTGTGTGTGTTTCTGTGTGTGAAGCTGTATATCTTAAGCTATATATGTATCAGAATTTGCTTATTCAAAGTAATGCAAGTTAGTTGTGAAGGGGAGAGGGAGGCAGCATTGAACATTTTCGTTTTTTTATGTGATAAATCAAAAGTTGGTCTAGTTAGAGGTTTTTGGGCTCTTTGTTTGATTACCTACCTTATTAAGGAACATTATGACTATATGTGCACAAAAATTATGCCTAAGAATAAGATGGGATTCTCATAATAGTAACAGGAGGGAAATGTTCAAAACTGCCTCCGTTGGGGGGTAGATTTGAACAGACTTGGGGCACCTTTGAATCATTGATTTTACGGAGAAATAAAATACGATATGTTAATCTGTTTTATTTTTTTATCAGGCCTATCACTAGAAATAAAAAATATTAATCAGTTGTGCGGAACCCTCGGTGCGCGAGTCCGATTCGCACTTGGTCGGTTTTTGTATTTTTTTGTGACATTTGACTGTATGTTTTTTGTAGTAGTAGCGATAAAGAAATACAAAATATATTTTTTTTTATCAGGGAATCCCCCTCAGCTATGGCACGCTCACACACTGTATTATATGCTATTTCTAAGCCTACTATGTCCGTTGGTCTGTGCACAGATTAAATAATAGTAAACGTCTGTCCTAAATACCTTTTGATTTTTAATGGCTGAAAGTACCGATATTTTTATGTAAACTGAACTCACTGACTTCCAATAAGCCTAGCTTGAGTAGTCTTAAGTTTAAAAAAAATATAAACATTTAAAATAAAAAATGAAAATTCGGGGGGACGGAATTTCGCCGTAAAATTTTAAATTAATTTAGTCCGTACATTGAAAATGCAATGCTAAATTGATGCCCCTGAATTCAACTAACATATTTTGGCCTTTTTATCTGTTTGTTTGTTAATTTGTTCGAGCATCACCCAAAAACTTCTGAACCGATTTCAATGAATCCATTTTTTTGTTTGATAGTTAATATAATTTTTTTAACATTCGAGCCAAGTCGGGGCAAAAGTTATTTATTTCATAGTGTGTGCAAAATGCCGAAGTTAACACTAAACAGAGCGTATAATGTTGCTAGTCTAGTTAGTGTGACCAGGTCACTGTGAATTAAAAATACTTATATAAATAGGTTCTGAAGGTAATGTGTTTCACCAAGTAGATAACTAGATAATCAACTTAAATAATTTATTTCAGATATAGATCCATATTATAGTGTTTGTAACACTTATGGTTAGTAAAAAAACATACTTAGATACATTAAAATGTTTGGTGTATGTGGAGGCCCACCCAGTGACGCAGCAGAAGGGAGTCCCACCTAGTCCCACCAAATAATACCAGAAAGATGAAATTTTGTATATTTTTTACGATTTTAACTTTAAAAACAGATGTCTTGTTAGGGTTCCGTACCCAAAGGGTGAAAAACGGGACTGTCTGTCTATTAGCGGGCTGTATCTCACTAACCGCAACAGGTAGTCAGTTGAAATTTTCACAGATTATGTATTTCCATTGCCGCTATAACAAAAAGTAATAAATATAAAAAAATAAGGGGGGCTTCATTCCCAATAACGTGTAATGATTTTAGGGGATTTTGCTCGATTTTTTTAGCTCTATCTTAAAAACGGGAAAACTTACGGGCGTGATTTTTTAATTTTTTATGTTACAAGTGAGCAAACGAGCAAGTGGGCCACCTGATGGTAAGTGGTCACCACCGCCCATAGCACCCACTGTCTTATTAATGGCATATTTTGACACTAATAAGACAGCAAAGCGCGTTGCTCACTTTGAGAACTAAGATGTTATCTCTCATGTGCCGGTAATTTCACTGGCTCCCTTGCCCTTTAAACCGAAACACAGCAGTGCAAACACTGCTGCTTCACTGCAGAAAAATGCAAGTGGGTGGTACTTTCCCAGACGGACTTTGCACAAAAGCCCTACCACCTTCAAAATGGTATGCTTATAGTGCATAACTATAGAACAACAAATAATAAAACGTTTCCTCCCGAAGCCCAGTGAATCTTCTCATGAAAACAAATAACATTCCCAATCGAAAAAAAATGTGGCTTTTCCTCCAGGAATCACTGGGCTTTGGGAGCAAAACCAATTTAATATTTGCTTTCAACTTTTCAATTCATGTTTGTACCTATTTAAAGATTCTCCAAAATTTACGTTAGTTAGTGGTTTAGTAAACACTCAGTCAGTTGCATAGCGGGTAATTAACGTTAAATTAATGCTAATGCTGTCCTCTTTAGTCGAACAGGCAATAGATCTGATGAGGCTTTATAAATAGGGCTCTCCGCATTTTACAACTGCCTTGAACAACTCTACATTTAAACAAAATCCGTTTTGAACTTCGAATATAAAAACAAATTATGAACGATACCACAATTTAGGCCAAACTGCGCTGTGTTACATAACGAACGCATAAACTATAACTATCTCTTTTTAACGCGTTCAAATACCGTTATTTTTCCCTGTCACTCGATCGAAATACCGTTGTTGGTGGGCGGGCGGGTATTTTTTCGCTACTATCTAACGGGCTAAATTCCTATCGGTTTTCCGCATTAAAAATGTCAGCTGAAATGGGTACGATAAAGAACCTAAACTCGCTGGCTGATTAGCCGATAAGAAGAAATAAAATAAATCGGCGGCTGCAAGAATGATTGGATCATATATGCGGTTTTTTATCAAAAATTTTGTTAATCAAAAAATGTAGTAAGTAACTGAAAAATATTTCTTTTATATTTTTAAATTTCTATAACTAACAAGTGCTGATAAATAAATCTATGATCGACGCGACGACAGATAAGTATTTATAGAAACGTCATAATTCACAAGATAAATATTAAAATATATTTAAACTAAATCAATAGCTGTTTTCACGTTAAATTAAAAGTGGTTCAAATAACTAGATTGGAAACTATAATAGGTAATACTGCTATGTAACGGTACCTACCCAGTACTTTAACGTGTATTTTACTAGTTATTAGTGAAATAAATTTTACATTTTCCTTTAAAAATTCATTATAATTCAGTTCGGAAATAGGCAAATAGCTATTATAATTGTGACTTCCGGCCGCCATTTTTGCTTTAGAGAATATTAGTAATTTACGTCTAACGCATTACGGTTTGCGATTGGTTGACATTATCCTGTTTTAACATTGGTTAATATTTTAATTCAAATTACTTATTTAAATTAATACCTAATTGCCCATGACAAGCCCGTTGGTGTGGTTGGTAGTGAGCCTGCCTCTCACGCCGTGGGCCGCGGGTTCGATCCCCGCCCAGGGCAAACATTTGTGTGATGAACCCAAGTAAGTATGGGTATAAATCAATTATAAATACTAAAAAGAGTCTGTGTGGTGCCGACAAAGAATAATACAAACCCATCTCTACCCGTGGTTGTCGTAAGAGGCGACTAAAGGCTTATAAACTGGAGGATGGGCAGCAGCATCTTTCTGTGAATCATACTATTTTACATACTGCGGTCACCAGCCGCAACGCTTAGGTGCAAGCCAGACAGAACGGGCGTGGCGCGCATCGGGTGTGTCTGTGGCACGCTACAAGCGCACATAGTTCGCGCCCGTGGCGCGCTTCGGGTGCTACGTCTGAACCTGCGCGTCACTCACAGCAGACTGTGCTGTGCGGCGGCATGCACCACCGGCGCGCCGCCGGCGTAACCGCCGGTGCGCCGGTGGTGCACCGACAGTGCGCCTTTGGCATGCCGTCTCGTCGCCTGTTCAAATCACTTGCATACAAAATGTAGGTAGGAGAACGACGCGGCGCAGGCCAGACAGAAGAGGTGCGCTGAAGGCGTGTCGTACGGCGCACCGCTGCTGTCTGGCCTACGCCTTATAAGCATGGTGACTACGGTAAATCCCCTATTAAGTACCATGCATTATTGATGGAGTTCTGGAAGGAGCTTTCTGTTCTGCAGTGGATGTTTTATGGGATTTTTTGATGAATAATTTTTATATTATCTTTTATTTCTTTACAGGTAAGTCATCAAATTGTGTGTAACCAACACAAGAAGCTTTATGGTAACCAAATTATTAAAGAAACACAAAATGAAAATATGCGCCTTACATTTTTTTTGTAACTTTTCTTCACGAAAAAATTTGTCTAATTTTATATTCCAAAGTTTGAACTCGCAAAGACTATCATTCTTTAGAAGTGAAACAGATAGAGTGTAGGTAATAGTCATGGGCGATATGAATGCACCCATTTCGAACAATAAGTAGATACTCGTATCCTACAAAACAAATGTTAATCTTCCAAAAAAATGCGCTATCAGCAAACCGTTACTTTTTCTATTTTCGAATATTTTTCACTTTTATGGGAACATCGTGTTTATGATTGGGAACATCGTGATCTTATAATCTATCTCGCGAGATTGTAAAATAGCGTCCATAAGTCCGTTGTTGCTATCCTAGGGCACCCCGCTGGTAAGTGCATAGGACCTCCACAAGCTGTCTCCACTTCCCCCTCTCTTGCGCCGTCCTTCTTGCTTCTTCCCACGTCAGTCCAGCAGCCAGGTGTGCCCTATTCACCACCTCATTCGCTGCGCAATTTAGGCGTATGCTGGCATCGGGCCCACAACGAACCCTTGCAGGTGATCCATCAGTGCCTTTGTCACTGTCCAGGTCCACGTCTTGCAGTCAAACAGCAGTGCAGGTCCGTTAGGTGAGACAAACTGAACCTCGTAGTCAATGCGCCTATTTTGCGTATGCCGCTTTCCGACCGATTTCCTGAAGAAAGCCCGGCAAGCCGGTGACGTTGCTCGCTACTTCAGAAAGGCCCCCGGGAACACCAAGGTACTTTGCCCTGTATTTGGCTAACTCCGTGCGCTTCAGCAGGACGTGAGCAGCTGCTTCATCTGTCTATTCATTCGGGATCGGTTAGGTTGTGTTAGGTTCTCTTGTGTGGTGCCGGCAAAGAATAGCACTAACCCATACATACCCGTGGGTGTCGTAAGAGGCGACTAAGGATTATAAACTGGAGGATGGGCAGCAGCATCCTTTTTTGTATCTTACTTACTGCGGTCACCTACAACCGCGGTCCATGGTGCCAGCCGTAACGCTAACAAGGGAGGTGACTATGGTACTTCCCCTCCACATTTTTTTAACTAAAGCTAGAATTCTGGAGGGAGCTCCCTGTCCTGTAGTGGACGATTCATGGGATTTTATGATGATGATGAGGTTCTCTTGCGACCATCTAACGCACGAGCTGAGCGAGCAAGTAAATAACCATGAAATAGTGAACATAATTTTAGTATGTTACTCAGACCATGAAACTGAACAACTTTCCTTATACAACGTAGGTCGGAATACGAAAAACAATTTTTGACCTCCCATAGGAACTGCATCAGCTGATAGCGCATTTTATATGGGAGGTCAAATTTAGTTTTTCCTATTTCGACCTATGTTCCCTTGGGCATCCTTGGGTAAGATTTTCAGTTTCATGCTAAAATTATGTTCGATATTTCTGTAGGACCCTCTGTGTAACAGACAAGTGTGATAATACTGAAGGGTGTGAATCTACCCATGAACAACTTTTCCCAAGGAACATAGGTCGAAATACCAAGAACCAAATTTAAACTCCCATACAAAATGCGCTATCAGCTGATGCAGTTTCTATGGGAGGTCAAAAATTTAGTTTGTTATAATGACCTATGTTCCTTGGGAGAAGTTGTTCAGTTTCATGAGCAGATTCACACCCTTTAGTATTATCACACCTTATTCCGTTACACGCTGTATTTAACTGACGGTTATATTTTATTTTTACAATACTATATAGGGTGACTTTTAATTAGTTCTTGATAGAAAAAGATATGCATGTACTCATGATACTGAACAACTTTTCCCAAGGAACATAGGTTGAAATACGAAAAACCGATTTGACCTCCCATACAAAATGCGCTATCAGCTGATACAGTTTCTATGGGAGGTCAAAACTTGATTTTCGTACTTCGACCTATGTTCCTTGGGGAAAGTTGTTCAGTATCATGAGTACATTCATACCTTTTTCTATCAAGAACTAATTAAAAGTCACCCTATATACGATAAAAATAAAAAAAAAATACTACAATACAAATATACTTTATTGCACACCAAGAAATAAAAGAAACAGTTACAGAACTAAAGATAAAGAACAGAGTAGTACAAGAGGCGGCCTTATTGCTAAGGTAGCAATCTCTACCAGGCAACCTTTGGGTGTTGAAATGGGCGTAGAGTGAGTGATTTTTAATTTATGAAAACATATTTAACTGACCACTATTAAATACATAATTTAATAAACACCAATTGCACATTTAGGCTCTATAAGCGCAAATGTAACTCTATCATCTATACAAGGTCACAATGTAACCTTGTGCCCGTATGAGTATGAACAGAAAATAATACTTAATACTCGGTATAGAATTACCTTAGTGATCATTCGTAATGCAATTAATAAGTAATTATACCACTTGTGAGGGAATATTGTCGTATCTAATGTGATAATGGCTTAGATTTTAATCTGTTGTAAAATGTTAGATAACATGTTGATAGGACTTTTAGATATTTAGGTAATACTTCAGTTAGTGAAAAGTGAAGTTTTTTACATACATACATAAAGCCACGATCACACCTAGCTGAATTCAAAGACTAATTCGGCATCGGCATAAACGGAACGGATTTAGCGAAAATTTTAACTAAAAATAGCAGTATTCGTTCGTTTTTCAACAGAATATAAGGTGATCCGTTTTCCATACAAAAATTCAAATGACTTGCATTCTTACGCGGGATATAAAATTCTGTTGAAAAACGAACGAATACTGCTTTTTTTTGTAAAAAGCTGATCCGTTTTCCATACAAAAATTCAAATGACTTGCATTCTTACGCGGAACATAAAATTCTGTTGAAAAACTAACGAATACTGCTATTTTTAGTAAAATTTTTCGATAATTAATACAAAAATACAGTTAATGTACTGAAAGTACTATTTTTGTTAGCAATTTTTGGTTCAATATTACGATTGTGGGCGTGCGGTCAAAACTGTACGGTTGTGCTTTGTGTGCATGTGTGAGTGATCGTACTCATGTAAACACGGAATGACGAGAGTAATTGACTTTAGTGGACATATGGAGATATTTTTCTTATCGAAATTGTTGTTAGGCGTTGAAGTTGCACGATGAAATTTACGCGAATCAACTTTTTGCACATATATAGTTGGTACTTATTGCATTAAAAATAAAACCTTATATTTGCAGCAGTGGCTCCATCTAGTTGCGTTCGGGGATAAGCTGGCCGTCACAGATCACCTTAACTTTAACTTGTACCCTATTTTAAGTTGCCAAATAAATTAATTTCTTTCTTTCTATTGTTTCGTTGTAAATACTTTGAAGTCAGTTTTAAAATCAAATCATATTAAATTAAATACCTGGACGACCGAGCTGCTATAATATAGTCACCTCAACATTAAAATATCATCGGGTGAGCAAGCTATGCTACCCGCCAACAGATGGCGCTGTAGGTTTCTGTCTAAAACCCGCTATTTTAAACAAATGCTTAAAAATGCGGGGAAATCGAATTTTCTCACACATGAGACCTAGCTAGATCGATTTTTCGCCCCCGAAAACCCCGAAAGGTAAATTTCATGGAAATCGTTAGAGCCGTTGTCGTTTAATTTAATAGTATGGGACTAAATTGTTTAACGCATTAATTAACTTACAGATTCATATCAAATCTTTAGCAACACAACTATGAGAACTATTATATAAAACAGACTGAGAACTGTAGATAATATCCATAAACACATAACTAAGTAATAACAGTCATCTTTGTGCAACTACAATAAAATAATAAGGCAGGATTAAAAATACTTTAAGATCAAGTCAATTTGCAGCTGCTTGCGGCATTTTTAATTAAATTGCGGATGAGAGAGTTTTAAAAGTAGTTGATATTAGACTACATCTTTTTCATTCTCACAGTACTTAGGTATAGTCAATCTACGATATGAGGTTGCATTAAATGCACATTTATAAAATTGGTTTTAAATAGTAATACAGGCTATTTGAAGCTGTAAATAATTAATACCGGCAATTTTGTAAAAACACAATTTTTTAAAGTACCAGTATAAGGTGGTAACCACCGGAAATTCCGCTAGATGTGTCATAGGAAACCTAAAAAACGTTTCGAGTGTATGTGAAGATCCATAGGTGCGTCGCTACACTAATACTGTTTAATAGACAAAGTCCTTCGTAGACCTCATATTTTAGTAAGTCCGAAAGGCTGCAAGGTCAAGAGTCTTTGTCACATCCTATGAAACGTCCACCACAGGACAGGGAACCCCCTCCAAAATTCCAGCTTTAGCTGAAACAATATGGAGAGGAACAAACTTAGACACCCGCTTGTTAGCGTTTCGGCTGGCACCATGGACCGCGGTTGTTAGTGACCGCAGAATATAAGATGATACGATACACAGAAGGATGCTGCTGCCCATCCTCTGGTTCATTAACCCTTAGTCGCCTTCTTACGACACCCACGGGTAGAAATGGGTTGGTACTATTCTTTGCCGGCACCACACGGGGCAAGATCGAGAGTACATAGCGTAAATCTACAAAGTAGAAAATCGCAAAATTTCACAACCACAGGCAGGATTCGAACCTGCGTCTTCTGCGTAACTACCGTAAGTAAGTACTAGGTGGCAGCACAAACGCAACGTTGAAATGCGTAAAGAGGTCGCTAAATTTCACAACATCGGGCAGGACCACAGTAGCCTAGTTGGTAAAGCGTCTGCGGTACTTACGCAGAAGACGCAGGTTCGAATCCTGCCTGTGGTTGTGAAATTTTGCGATTATCTACTTTGTAGATTTATCTGAACACAGGAAGTGTTAAAATATAAATCATTTACATAGAGTAAGGCCATTATTTAAAACAAACAAAGTGTTAGCTTAAATTTCTGGAAGCATGACTTTAAAAAATGGCCGTTAACTTTAATTAAAACAAATCTCATACAAAACTATCTTTAACAAATCTATAGTACAAATATAAAATATACATAAATGTACATACAAACGGACAGAGACGTTAATTTCAACCACCTGCTTCCGTTAAAACCGGTTCAGACGAGCTAGAGGCCACCGTAGAAAATACTCGTATAGAAGTGGTAAATCTATGGGAGTTTATTATAAGACTCATAGAGGGAGATAGATTATAAATTAGACAGGAAGTTAGAGAGAGATAAAAAGCCTGAATAGTTTTATTTGCGTTTTATTTTACGTCTTCATTAGTCTTTGTCTGCCGATAAATGTTTTTGTTTTTATAGAAAACTACGAAACTGCTAAGCTACGAGTATTTGTAAAGAGCAAAAAGAAAAACGAATAAAAAAATAGGAGGGGGAGGAGCAAAAAAAATTCCTAGGCGATTGCTAGTACTTATGACGTCCTATAGAAGTGCTCGTGGCCAGGTGGTAGTTGCTCTTTCTCTCCGATCACGAAAGTTAAGCAACGTGCTTCGGAAGGCACGTTAAGCCGTTAGTCCCAGTTACTGGAGGTTCACATAACAGCCGTGGTCATATTATGCCACGTACCCTAAACAGCGATCATATGCTTTAGGGCAAAGTGACATAAAAATATGACCACGGCTATTATATGAATATCACAAACATAGCTATTATCTGAATATTAATTAAATACCATAGTTTGTACGTATAACAATTTCAGATGACAGTATTTTCTTGTTTCATACTTTATACAGCAAGATTTGCCAGTAGTCGGGTTCTAGCAAAAGTCAATACATCTTTCGTTGGTCTGTGTACGTACGATACTTACCTGAGAGAAAGTTTAAAGAATGTGTAAAGCAAACGTTATGTAAAAAAGCTTACTATAGATTAGATGACTATATCAATGATAAAGAGGTATGGTGTTATGATATTCCAGCGAAACACATTGTAAAGCAGACTCTTAAAGTAGGCCATGCTGCAGTGGTTCTTGCCGTTTCTTTTACCCTGCCATAGGACGATCCGAAACGGTGTAGACTCGCTCTATTTGCATTGTATTCTGCATGACATTTAATAATTATATAATCTGTCAAGAATCTACACTGAATAAAATTATCTGAATCTACTTTTCGATCTAACTTTTTGGACAAATTACAATTTATGGTGTCAAAATGGCAAGAAAAACCATTCATTTGACCATATAAGGAAATAAAAAGCTAGCTAATAGTAACTAACGATTGATAAATTCATAGCAACTGCATTACTGCTGCAAATTACGTCATCACTGTTATCAGTAGTTACATAGGTAATTATTATTGCAGATATTTATATTGTTACTATTTCTAAGTTATTCATTGCCAAGAGCAGAAAGTAGCTGCTCCGTGTGGGTTGCAAGGACGATGACCGACCTCACTAACCCTGGTGTCAGAGTTGTTGAGCCGCCAAAGGCCCTGACATGGCGTATTATAGTATTCGGGACAAACGGCTTAACGTGCCTTCCGAAGCACAGTATCACCTAACTTTTCGGACAATCAGGTGATTCATCCTGCAATGTCCTAACCCGTGGTCCTAACCAAACTGGGGAGGTCACAGACGGGAGGACAAGTTTTTAATTTTTCTCTTAAAAAGCAAATAATACTTAATATGATTGATTGGAGTGTATTTTTAAGATTTTTTAAGTTATTATTTTTTTCTTTTTTCGTCTTTTACTGCGCAAATATTATGTATTATGTCATGGGGTCCCATTACTTACTACGGTTTTTTCGACGGAGTAAATAGCCCGAATTCATTTGGCCCTTTTGTTTCTAATTATTAAACTAAATGTTACTACTAGGTTGGTAGGTAAAGGTGTAAACTATGACATTAATTCAATTTTAACATCCAAATATCAATTTATTCTAAGAAAATACCTTATGGAAAAAATAGCCCGAACAATTTTCGGCACAAATTCGTCCTATGACGTGAGGCATCTGTACTAGTATAGTATAGTGATTATGTCAACTGGTATAAAGTGGAAAAATACCTTAGTTTTGTCAGCCTTCCGTTTCAATCAAGGCTTATCAAATCTAACTTATCTTTAGCCATAGATTACTTAATAATCCCAATCAATTAATAATAATAAAACCATCAATTGACAAGACAATGGTGGATCTTAAAACAATCCGATCGTAATTTGATTAAGAAATTATTTCGTATTCTGACCTTAAATGAAGGTCTCTGATGAAACTATCAAGCAAGTTGCGAAATTTTGTTATTCTGTTCAGAGCTCTTTGATTTGACGTCCGGGAAATTGTAAGAAATGAGATAATTTTGCCATCATCATCTTGGGTCATTATCATCATCATGACATCCCATGAAACGTCCACTACACGATAGGGAACTCCCTCCAAAACTCCAGCTTTTGCTGAAACAATGTGGATGGGAAGTACCATATCACAACGCTAGCTAGCGTTATTGCTTGCACCATGGACCGCGGTTGTTGGTGACCGCAGAATATAAGATGATACGATAAACAGAAGGATGCTGCTGCCCATCCTCTGGATCATTAACCCTTAGTCGCTTCTTACCACACCCAGGGTTAGAGATGGGTTGGTACTATTTTTTGCCGGCACCGCATAGGGCTCATCACACAGATCAGAAATAAGTCTAGATAACGCAAACTCCGCCGTTTGTATGAAAACGAAGCGTGTCACAGTTCTCGGTGATATGACAAAGCCATGACAAGCAAACTAAGCGTTTTGAGCTTAGTTTGGGCCACGGGTTTGGGCACGCAAAGTAGGTACACTTAAGTCATCTAGACTTATTTCTGATCTGTGGCTCATGACTTATTTCTGATCAAATGAAGTTCGCAGATGGTAATTCTTGCAACACAACACAGCCTCAGCCTCTGTGGTGTAGTGGTTAGAGCGCTCGGCTCTCGATCCGGAGGTTCTGGGTTCGATTCCCGGTGGGGACAATGTCAAACAAAAATCCATTTGTGCGACCTCCCCAGTTTGGTTAGGACATTGCAGGATGAATCACCTGATTGTCCGAAAAGCAAGATAATTCCGTGCTTCGGAAGGCACGTTAAGCCGTTGGTCCAGACTACTATCTACTGATGTAGTCGTTAATGAGCCATATCAGAGGCCCTTGGCGGCTCATCATCATCATGGGGTGCCATCTTCGAAATGAAGTTTGGAGGTCAGCAATCGGTATTCGTCGCGGTGTTGCACCACCCTCTTCAACTCTTGGTAGTGTAATTCAGTCTCTTATGTCATCGTACCATTTCCGTCTCGGCCTTCCTGGTGGCCCTCTACCCGGTATCTTGCCTTCAAGAATTGTCCGCAGGAATTAAAATGCGGAGCCTCTTTGCAAGTGCCCAAAAGAACGCCACTTTCCTTCTGGTAATGGTCCACAACAGCTCGGGCTTACGCTGCTTCGCTCGTTGCAGGACTTTGGCGTTGGATGTAAAACTTGTCCACCGTATCTTAAACATATCTCAGTTGTTTCGGGCCACCAAAGATTTATGCTACTGAGAAATTTTCTGCTTTTCCATATAAAACTTCCGTCAGCGATTTGTATGTATGGAACAAACTTTTAACATAATAAACTTCTTGTATTTATTCAAAACACGAAAGAGCCTATTATTCAGGAAAATTGTAGAAAATCAAGTATTCTCGATGAATTCTAAACAAATTCAAGGTTTTATACCTACATACCTGTATACATTTCCGTAAATAGTTGGAATAAAGTTTAGTACTCATTCGTTTTGTTGAGTACAAGTAAAGAATATCTAATGATATTATGGAGATTAGTTCCGTATTTACTAGTAAGTAGTTAAGCTAAAAACACAACTTTAAATAAGTCCCCTTTAAATCTTGATGTCGGTTTAATTATATTTTTCCTTTTTTACACACATGTGGCATGATGTGGCTTTCTTAGCGCCTATGAGATTAAAATAATTACAAATGGTTTAAGTTTCTTGAACCTTAGATCGCAATTCAGGCTATTCCTAGCTAGTTAATTAGCTAATTTTGGAACTATCAAATTTGGCGTAAGTTGTGCGCTAAGTAAGGATATTGGAATTAATACAACCAAGCCTCCCAGCAATGCATGCCGGATTGGTCTTTAAATTTAGGAAGGTATGATTGCGGCTTTACAAACCCTTTTCAAAAGATAAAAAGGTACCACACACGCGTGAGCATATGCTCCACGCGATGACCTTCAGTGCGGCCAGTGTCATCCTAGCAGATGCTAGGTGACTCATTCGGCTTTAGGCGCTAAAAGCCACCTTCAGTGTGAACTTAGCCTCACAGTTTGTGACTCACCAGGCTTGAGGCGCTGCAATGTACCTTCAGTGTGAACTTAGCTTTACAATTTGTGACTCACCAGGCTTTAGGCGCTAAAAGCCACATTCAGTGTGAACTTAGCCTTACAGTTTGTAACTCACCAGGCTTTAGGCGCTAAAAGCAAACCTTCAGTGCGAACTTAGCCTTACGGTTTGTCCCTCACCTGGCTTTAGGCGCTAAAAGCCACCTTCAGTGCGAACTTAGCCTTACGGTTTGTCAGTCCAGTGGTGATTTTTTTGCCGCTACAGAACTAAAGCGGAAAATTAATATTTTTGCCATTTCATCTAAAACTGTGATTATTTATGATAGTAGTAAGTAATAAGAATTAAAAAATATACATATTTTAAATTTCATAAGCCTTTTTCTTTTGACTGTACTTGCCAACCAAGTAGGTATAAAGGATCAGTCCGGAGAAGCAAAATACTTAAAGGATCCGACCGGAAATTCATAATAATTACATTTGAAAAAGGATTGGTTTAAAGGATCAGACCGGAATAACCCGGATATCCTAACCTAACCTACTTTCTTAAATCATTTTTATACTTACTTGAGTAGTTATTTCTTAATTTACTAAGATTTGTTTTTATGGCAAGAAGCAAATCAGTTAAAGCCTAGGCAAGCTTGCTTAGTCCTACTAACTATCGGGTTTGGCCGGTAACATAAATAACAAGAAGTAAAATTGTAACAGCTAATCTGCTATTACACCTTGCTAAATTCAATGATGAATTTGGCATACATTGCTATAATCCGGTACACGAGTCAATGCCAACGCTTACCAACACATTTTGCAGCCATTGAACCAGACAAACCACCACGAACCAGAGTATATTTGACGGCAAAAATAACTTTGTTTTACAAACTTGTTTTTTTTTATAGCTTTAGCTGATTACTATTGATCATGGAGTACAATAGCCTTGATATAGCTGCAAAATGTGTTGGTAAGTTTTGGCATTGACTCATGAAAAGGATTATACGAGACTTGCTTGTGTCAATTTCAATGTTCTTGCTTCAACCAGGGAGACTTTTTATTAGTTCTTGATAGAAAAAGGTATGAATGTACTCATGATACTGAACAACTTTCCCAAAGGAACATAGGTCAAAATACGAAAATCAAGTTTGTGTTTGAGTCCCATAGACACTGCATCTGCGGATAGCGCATTTTGTATGGGAGATCAAATTTGGTTTTTCGTATTTCGTCCTATGTTGAGAAAAGTTGTTCAGTACATGCATGTCTTTTGCTACCAAGAACTCATTAAAAGTCATCCTATATGCCGAATTAGTCTCTGAATTTAGGAACGTGTAATAGCTGCTTTAAATAGACGTGTTATAAAACAACACATCGGTATATATTCATACTTAAAGAAGTTGGTACGTAAACGTTTATCAGCCAATTAAATTTAAGCCAACAAATGGCGGCTGATAGTGATAAAAAAGATTAGTGTATCTACCTCGGCGATAACAAAACCTAGTTACCTAGGATTTGGCCGAACATAAAAGTGAATTACCTAGGTCTTATCAAAATACTAGGAAAATGCGCAGTTCGAAACACGCATAAAGGTACCTCTACACAAGTATAATACTTAGTGACAAGCGCTATAAATAGTTTTTAGGGTTCCGATAGCAAAATGGTAAAAAAAAGGAACCCTTATGGTGCGACTTTGTCTGTCTGTCTGTCCGTCTGTCTGTCACACCTGTATATCTCGGCAACCACTCACGGTATCGACTTGAAATTTGAAATAGTTGTAGAATATGGTTGCCCAACTAAATTGCACATGAAAGAATATTTAAAAAAATATTATTATTGGTGTAAAGGGGGTCCAAATAGGGGGGGGGGGGGGCAAATTTAAAATTGTTGATACTAGGTTATGTGGGGTATCGTATGAAAGGGCTTTACTTGCACATTCTAAAATATATTTTTGTACTTTTTTATAACTCTTAGCTTTCAAGTTATGACGAAAAATGTAAAAAAAAAATACCATTCCCCCCCCCCCCCCCCCCCTTATCTCCGAAGTTTGTGGTAGGAAAAATCTGAATTAATTACAGTCGATAGACATTTATGTAAATATTACAGCAATTTTGCTGTAATAAAACGATCTTTCTAAGTTGCACAGTTTTTTAGAAATCTGCAAAAAACCTTTACAAACAAATTTAGTTTTGTGGTCCTAAAAATGAACTTTATTGCTTCCAAAAATATTAAAGGTATATCGGAACCCTCGGCGCGCGAGTCCGACGCGCACTTGACCGGTTTTTTTTAATATTGTGATACTAAAGAAAAGAAAGAATAATAAAAAAGAATAAAGAAAAAAGAAGCTTAATTATAAAGGATAATATTTTATTTATACTTACACCACCATATCGTATGGGTTGCAATACTAATAGGTACTACTATCCTCAGGTTTAGGTAACTCTTAGTTGCCTTCTATGACAACCACCTTCATATTTTCAAAATTGCTAGTAAAATCTCATAAATCACACAAAAAACCGTTTACAATTCCGGCCGTAAATCAACTAATTAATGACATAACGTTCGCATTTTAGTTGCACCGTTTACAATGTATTACGCCATATTTCATACGTCAAACGTTGAACTAAGTGGTCAACTGATCCTGATCCAACTCATACACGAGGATGAGACGCCCTTTTTAAAAGTCAAAAAGTACCTAGTCAACTTATTACCGATTTCGCTGATTAGTTACAAATATAAAGGAAACAGGCTCCTCATTCAAAGGCCATAATATAAATAAAAACACACACAAATACTGCAGTAAATCAAGCAAACCAAAACAAGACTGCCAAAACTAATCAATATTGTACCTAATTTGGAATTTGCTTGCGCCAAAGTTCAAATATACATATTTACAGAAGCTTGCCAGCATCAGGCTAACATAGCAGGTAACTTCCATCATCGACATAACTCAATGGTCTAATCTCGGGTCTGATATAGTCTGAATAATGAATGAAAATTTTGAAAATTAGATACAATTGGAACCTGCATTATGTCATCTATCTTTGCAAGCACTCAGATTGTGCTACTTAGATTGTATATTCAATTTTCAAAAACAGTTGTCTAATCGCATTTTAGTGTGCAATCACAATACATACAAACTGCGCTAAATTTTTTTTTGTTTAAATATGTATTTGATTATTTATGATATTGAAGTCAAGCAAACCTTGATTTGATAGGATCGCTTTGTATTGTAAAGCTAACTACGCATTTATTATGCAGGCAAAATATAAACATCTCAACTCACACTAACGGATGAGATGCATTGGGACGAGTTGGCTACTAAGTGGTGCTGTAATACAGTCTAAAATGTAATAAAGTAGTAAAAAGCTGTCTTTTATTCGTTTATTGGGGAGTTTATTCGTGTTATGACATTTATATTTTTACTGTCTTGGGTTTATTGCCGGCTCGCCTGAGAGCGTCTTTTTAATCTGTATGATGTGGTTCGTTTCCTTGCTTTACTATTTCTTGACAAGTACAGTTTTCTGTATGAAGAATATTTTGGATCATACTTTGTCCGACTCTCCATCGCTGATCGGGAAATGTGGACCTACTTATTGAAAGAGTAAGATAGTTATCATAGTTCCAGCTAAGACTGGTACTACCGCCGTCGTAAAAGGCGACTACGCATCCTTAGGACGGCAGGAGCGTCCTTTTTCGTATTGTACCAAAAACTGCGGCCTCTAAAACTACGGTTCATTATGACAGCCGTAAAGCTAACAAGCGTGGTGACTATCGGTTTCATGTTTGGGAAAATTCGTTTTCTCCGTCTTCTTTTTCTTTATGTGACAAGTGAGTAAACGAGCAGGTGGGCCACCTGATGGAAAGTGGTCACCATCGCCCATGGAGCCCGCTCTCTTATTAGTCGCATAACTTGACACTAATTAGACAGCAAAGCACGTTACCCACCCTGAGAACTAAGATGGCGTGTCTCGTGTGCCAGTAGTTTCGCTGGCTCCGTCACCCTTCAAACCGAAACACAGCAATGGAAACACTGCTGTTTCACGGCAGAAATAGGCAAGGGGTGGTACATCCCCAGACGGACTTTGCACAAAAGCCCTACCACCTTCTTTTGAGCATTTCTTGAAACTAGCGCATTTCAGAAACCCTACCGCGCTGTTATTTGGCTTTGGTTAAGATTACAGAGCAAAGCTCGGTGGCCCAGGTATTGTACTATTAACACCCTACTTACGCTCCTGTTTTTTCTAACAAGTGCAAAAGTTGCCAGGTGTGGAAGCACTTTTAACACATAGGTTAACAACTTGCTAACTGACATTCTAACTATTGACATGTTAGCAGTATGTTTGAAGGTTTGTTTGTTTATAGCCTATGCAGTTTGAATATTAGCGATTGCCGGCTTGAATTAATCATCTTTCGATTTAAATATTGTTGTAGGACGCACATAAGATACGGAATTTCAAATATAATGTGAAATAAAATCTATCAAGAAGTCGCAAACGTACTAGATTTAAAATAACAATATTACTTCATCTACAAAGTAGAAAATCGCAAAATTTCACAACCACAGGCAGGATTCGAACCTGCGTCTTCTGCGTTATCCGAACACAGGAAGTGTTAAAATAAAAATCATTTTCAAATATACGTAGTGTTACCAATTTTCAACTCGAAATCTGTCTGCAATGATGGACTAGTTGAGCTAGTACAGCAAAAATGCTTGCTAGGTGGCAGCACAAACGCAACGTTGGAATGCGTATAGAGGTCGCTAAATTTCACAACATCGGGCAGGACCACAGTAGCCTAGTTGGTAAAGCGTCTGCGGTACTTACGCAGAAGACGCAGGTTCGAATCCTGCCTGTGGTTGTGAAATTTTGCGATTTTCTACTTTGTAGATTTATCCGAACACAGGAAGTGTTAAAATAAAAATCATTTTCAAATATTACTTCACAGTGGACTGAGTACCTGAATGTCGTAAAGTAGCTGAAAAGTTTACTAAGTCATAGAGTAAGTGAAAGAGTAATGACATACCAGTTGCAAAAAGCATCTTTAAAGTTAAAGCTCTTTCAAATCTTTTGTCAACGAAACAGAAAAAGTCAGCAATAGGCTTAAAGGAGCTTTAAATTTTAAGATGTTTTGTGCAACTGGCCGATAGAGGCATAATCATAACATCCCATGAAACGTCCTCTGCAGGACAGGGAACTGCCTCTAAAATACAGGAAAAACGCGTGGTACTATGGCGGGGAATCACCATAGTTACCACGCTTATAAGCATGAAGGAAAAAAATAATATATTATAATATTATTCATTGTATGGTATGATTGTTAAGTTTAATAATTTTTATGATTTATTTTTGACTGCGTATGTTAAGATAATCTTATTTAATGTTCACAAACAGTATGTACTGTTTAAGAATAAATGATGATGATGATCATATTTTGTGTTATTTATTTTATTTCTGATATTTTATGACAGAGATGTTGTCCATGTCACATGCCGTGAACGACTATTTGGAAGAAAAGTGTGAATGTGTGTGTGAGTTACAAAATTGTATCATAGCCGGCACCCATAGTACGTTTTGATTACTACTCCATCTGGGCGCGTAATTTTTTTTTTCCTTCATGCTTATAAGCGTTGCGGCTGACGACCGCTGTTGGTACAGACAAGAGCACATCAAGCTTGACTCATTGCACTTTGTACCGTTCTTATTTCAATAGACGTACGGGCTAGAGTCGCCCTGCGGGTGTCAAGCTTGACCTGTCGTTGTGTACAATACACAGACAGATGCTGCTGCCCAATCTACAGTTCATAATCCCTTAGTCGCCTCTTACGACACCCACGGGTAGAGATTGGTTGGTATTATTCTTTGCCAGCACCACACAGACTGATAGAGGCATAAGCCTTCATTCTACGGTCGGTGCCGTTTTTTGAGCAGCAATACTCGTAGTGCATGTATGAAAACGTATGATCCAAGCTGTCAGTAAAAAAAAAGGGAAAAACTTTTCACCTCATAAAATTGACTGTGGTAGCTATGATTAGCAGTTGACCGTTCGTGGCCTACATGTGGGCTAACGAGCTGTCACTGTGATTAATTGCGATAATTGTTGTACGATTCGGACCACTACAGTGTTCCGATTATGATGAATGTGCATGACTTTTGTTGGCATCACCGTCGATTTTTGGATAAATCGACTAGACGCCAAGCCAGAAAACAATCCCCGCCGCCCGTTTCCCCTTCCATATTTTGAATATAAAAGCAAGTGCCCAACGGAATTCGAGTTTCTTACTTTGCTAGTCGTGTTCGAGAGAGGTTACCTTTAAAATTGGAAACGGCCACGTTAGATAAATAATTACTACATTGTACATATTAATAAGTGTGTTTTGTATAGGTAAGGAAAGGTGTGAAATAAAATACTTAAAGTGCTTTTTTATTATTAAATCTCGTTGTTATTTCAGAGCCTTAGTCTAAAAGTTACACTTCGATAATACTTTGGTGCAGGGTGTCTACTCTCAACGTCCGATATATCGAAACGATACTACTCGAAACATGCAAATGCAAAACTTCGTCCCTTGACAATAGAGTAGAATATTGGTTGGATGCAGTTTGAAAAATCATCCAACCAATATTCTACTCTATTATCAAGGGACGAAGTTTTGCATTTGCATGTTTCGAGTAGTATCGTTTCGATATATCGGAGTTTGAGAGTAGACACCCTGATGGGAATATTACTTTTTGACCTCATCGAATCGTACCTAAGTTTCACGTGCCGAAAGACATTTGCAATACCAGGGGAGTAGATAATCGTGGTAACTTGAACGATATTACCAAAACTTAAACGTTAAGTGTTACCGTAAAGTTTGAGGCAAACGTTTTTGTTTTGGCAATATCGTTATAGAAACGTTACAATACATGTTTGTAGGTACATACTTACTGGGCGGGGATTGAACCTCTTAAGCAAGGTTTGATCCATTTTCTTCGTTTTATTCCAACTCTTACCAACATATTTTGCTGCAGTCAAAAGTGATCGACTAAAGCTAACAGAAAAAAACTAGTAAGTATGTAAAACAATGTTATTCTTTCCGTCAAAAATAATCTGGTAAAATACCTACGTCGGAATAAACGAAAAGAAAAATGAGGAAGGCGTTTATATTATCTAGGAGAACTTTTAATTTTTTAATTATTTTTTATGAACTAAACTAAATAAAATTATTCTTCTAACTTCTAAACAAAATAGTTGCTAATTCTCCCAAACTTCGTAGAAGTTTATCGGGAGTTATAAAAACGTGTCCTTATCTTAAAAATACGAAAAAATTAATCATAAGAGATGCAAAAACCTTTCTAGACGAACGGTATCTTTAAATTCAATATTTAACGTTAATGGCTACGAATTTACGAATGTTTAAATAGAGTATCGACCAATCAGGAAAAATCTACTCACGCACACATAGATAACAATTTAGTAATTTCGCCTTCTAAATGTACAACTGGCTACAAATAGGCGTAAAACTAACAAATCATTCTAAACAAACTATTATAAGGTTGACGCCCATTTTATCATTCCCAAACCGACCAATGCCACGATGGATAACCTTGTCTAATCACCAACTACCCACAAAAAGAACAAGCAAATCTTTACCGTACACAAAATAAGGTCTAAAATACAAAAACCTAATGTTGTCTAACAGTAAATAAGCACCAAACAAGTTCAAGTAGCAAGCAGAAATATTTGTTATCTCTAAATTATCTTCAAAGCCCTAAATCAAACTAATAAGGCTCATAATGGCGCGGCAAAACGTTCCGCAGCAGTAAATCTAAATTGTAAAACGAGTTGACGTTACAAAGTTAATTTTGTAACTCACAAACTCTTAAAGATCGTTAATGCTATGTAGTAAAGCTTAAAATTGACTGCCGCGTTGTTTTTCAACGGCAAACGTGGTTTGTATAATAGTTTAGTTAGAGCGAACACAAGTATGAATGACACGCACACAGACAAGCCAGCTAATGTCACGAAATGCAGCCTGTTTCTAGGTTAGGCTAGGGTATGCGCGGGCGCAGTAGGGTGACCATGACTTGTGTAAAGGTCGCGGATAGTTTGACTATAATTCACGTCACGAGAAGGTTACGTTAACCTCGAAATGCAATTATTGGAAGTATCGTATCGATTAATGAGTAAATTAATTATTAGTAAAATTTCAATTTACACTTTTAAGTTGTTGACATTACCCCTACCCACTCGCATTGTAAGTCTGTAAGATGATTTCGTGCTTCGGTAGGCACGTGAAGACTTTGGTCCCGGCTACTATCTACGGTAGTAGTTGTTAAATGAGCCATGTCATAGGCCGTGGGAGGCTCAACAACTCTGACACCACAGTTTGTGAGGTCGGTCATCGATCTTACAATCCACGTGATATGATGATGATGACCACTAATCTTGCATTGCTTAGTTAAAAAAATTATGTTCACTCATTAAAAAAAAGTACTTTATTCACTGTAGTACATTACCAATCCTTTGTAACTTAAATTAAATGAAAGGACATGACTTTACAAACAAAGTGGCGCCACATTGAAAAAAAAAGCGTCAAGAAAAATTCTACTTACCTGCTCTTTTAGATATGCTTGATTGCATACAATTTAGAGGATTAATAATTGCAGCACTCTCTTAACATTCCATGAACCGTCCACTGCAGGACGAGGAGCTCCCTCCAGAACTCCAGCAGAAACGTATGGTAATTAGGAAGGGGTTCACCAGAGTCACTTCCAGTTTAGTTCAGCCCCATACTTTGGGAACAATCGGCATATTCCTGGCCGTTTCTCCACGATCCCCGGCAGCAACCTAAGCAGAGGTCTGAGCCTCGCGAGGCGCCTTTAGACTTGTAGAGTACCGTGTGCTTTCTGGGTAGAGCCTTCTGCTCCCCACTCGCCCGGTGAACCTGTGACAGCCAATCTGGCTAACAGTGCTGATGGTGACTGCAGTATGTAAAGAAAACTAAAACAATTTTGAAATCCAAAGTGGTGGACTTAAAGTAAAGTGAATCAATAGATGTTTACTTATTTAATTTCTGTCCTTTGTCAGCGTGGATCTCGGTTGGAATGTGTCGTACCGGTACTGAGCCGGGCCCGTGATGTTATTGTTTGTGTAACTGGTTTTTATTGCATGAGAAGTGTGCAGCACTTAAAAAACCTATGAAGGTTTATTGTAACATTAAATTGTAATCAAACAAAAACAATACAATGCAATGCAATGCAACGCAACGCAACACAACACAACACAACACAAACAATACAATACAATGTATAAACAGATAGATGAAGCTGCCCATCCTCCGTTTCATAAGCCCCTAGTTGCCTCTTACGACAACCACAGGTAGGAATGGGTTGGTAGGTACTATTCTTTGCCGGCACTACACGGACAATTGTAGCACTACGTCAAACAAATCCCCTAAGTTGGGTAGCTGACTCCGTGGCAATAAGACTAGAGCAATGTGTGGTAAATGATAGGGCTGTGCAAATTTAACCTACTTATTTGACGTCCAACGAGGTTTCACCCAAGTGTCGTGATTACATAAGTGTTCCGTTTCTCTTCTAGATAACAGTGTGTCTCATTCATTACCTAATGTTTCCGTATTGAGGCCTAGATAAGTCCACTGGCTATTTGGCAGGAAAACTGACCTGGTATTATGTTGCTTCTTGGCTAAGTACGTTGCTTTAGTTGGGTGTAGAAAAAGTTTGATAATGTCTTTAAACATTTCTACATTGCCACTTCTAGACATCCCTTCTACCATCGGGAGTCCAGACGCACCGCAGGATATCATTTACACTTGGTTGATATTCCACACATTCGCACAAAGCGCTTTGAAACATTTTTTATAATGCGCACGGCCAAAAAGTGGAATTCTCTGTCTGTTGTTGTGTTCGCGAGTTTATATAACCCGAACTTATTCAAGTCGCGAGTGAATAGGCTTCTTCTGGGCAAGCTCTTTTCATCGTTGACCTCATCTCTGTCCTCAAGATTAGATCGAGGTCAAGAGTAAGCCCATTTACAAAAAAAAAGGATTTTCCCCTTATAGCCGTTTTTTTAGTTTATTTCAACGCTTACTAACACATTTTGCAGTCGGCTAAAGCTGTCAGAAAAAACAATTTTGTAAAAAAATGTTATTCTTTCCGTCAAATGTACTCTGGGTTTAGTATTATGGCTGCAAAATAGATTGGTAAGCGTTGAATATACAAGAAAATGGATTATTCCTATACCTATCCCTGTTCATCGCTTTAAATAATAAAACCATGACACGCCACTTTGTACACGAGGCCCTAGCCAAATCGAAGGTTTGAACACTTTTACCACAATACATATCCTATAGATCCTTAAACCATAGTCACCGTAGCGTAGTGACCTTGTACGTTGCGCCGGAGCGGCCTAGCCTCGCTCGCTGATATTAGTAGATACTAGACGCCTGCGAAATGTTATGTAGCGCACTGGGTTCAAATACTGGACTTAAGTATTTTGTTACATGACTTTTTGATTGTTTTGCATTTTGCTGTAATAGTGGTAGGTATGTGGTATATACAGGCTGCAAATGCAAAACCGAGTTTCCTTTTAAGGGAATGCTCAGACCACAAAACTGAACAACTTTTCCAAAGAAACATGGGTTGAAATCCGTTTTTTTTTGTGGGTGTTTCATACAAATTGCACTGTCGACTAATGAAGGTTTGTATGGAGAAGCCAAAAAAAATCTGCGTTGTTGTTCAGTTTCGTGGTCTGAGCACACCCTTGAAAGGAAACTTGCTTTGGCATTTACACCCTCTATAGGGTAACCCAGTAATAAGAAAGAAAAACCCGGCCAAGTGCGAGGTGGACTCGCATACCAAGGGTTCCGTACCACTAAGGTGAAAAAACCGTCTTAGGGAAGCGTAGTTGCGCACAAGCTATGATTATACTATGTTAAAACGTATAATCGTAGCTCACAAGTTGACCGGTTTTGTTATTATTCTATACCTATAGCTTAACCCTTTACTGAATATAGTTCCAAATTCGGAACACCTGACAGATCGACTAAAATATCCGAACCGACACCATATTTTTTTCAGGCAATGACTGAATCTTGTAGTTGAATGTGTATCCGAACTTCTAATGAGTAATGTTTTTTTCCATCGACCCGCATCTTGCATATTTCTTAGTCAACTGTTGAGAATTTGGCGAGTAGTGCGATCTTATGGTTTTTGGGTGAAAAAAAAGTGGATTTATGCTAAAATTTCGTTGCAAAAAATTAATTTTGTCGCGAATTATAAAGAAACTTGTGCTCTTCACACTTTACAAGCAAAATGCGTAAGTAAATGCTACTGGAACATACTATAAAGTTCGTTTAATAATTGTTCCTTATACGGAACACCATGCAGTTGCGGTTCCCAGTTCTTGGCAAATATGGAACAGTGTGCAGTTCTGTGTTTTTTTGTGCTTAGACAAATTTGGAACATCATGCAGTAATTTACAGTAGATTATAAATAATTATATTTTTTGAAATACCTTCTTCTGATATCACTGTATATGATTTTTATTGATATATAGATACTATGAAGACTCGTGGACGTAAAGTTACCGTCATTCCTTATGAAAGTGAAGATGAAAATTTATCTGACGAAGATGAGCGAGCATTGCCAGAAACCGAAGATGTGTATATTGAAGACATAAAGCGATTCATACATTTTTTTGACAAGACTAAGGAACTTAAGCGTCGTCGTCAGCTTGAATTACCTCCACTGGAAGTAGCTCACGATGGTATTGGACACTGGCCGATTTGGACAGATGACCAACGTCAACGATGTTGAAATGAAGGATGCAGCAAAAAATCACACGTCAAGTGCAGCAAATGTCGGGTATATCTATGTTTTAATAAAGATAGAAACTGCTTCCAAGGTTTTCATAACTCTTTATATAAACTGTTCTACCCATAAAAAATGAAAATTTACAATCATATGAAAATGTCAAGTATGAAGTTTATGAAGTAAATTACAATTTCTCACTTATTATTTAGAAAAATACAGTTTGAGTTGGTAAAAAACACTTGATTTTATTTTCCATTGTATTTAAAATATAAATAAATATATAACTACAGTTTTAACCCATTACGCATAATGTTCCTTATTTGGCTGGCCGATCGGAATGCTCTTTACTGCATGAAGTACCAAATACGGTACTTTTAGATTTGTGATATTTTCACATAATTTTTATAATACAATATTTTTTTTATTATTTTTTAGTCGTATTTTTTTGTTGATTTAACCACGTAAATTAATTTGAGTCCATTTGAAAATTCTATGCGGTAAAGGGTTAAGCACTATAAACATACATATTTTCACGCCGAATTTTTATTTTCAAGTACGAGTAGATACACATATAGACTAATATCAGTAGGTACAAAATTACCTTTTAAAGTTATTGATGTCATTTGACTCATTAGGTAACGTACTTTCGATATCAGTTTTTTGATATCTGTAGGTAATAGTTGCGGAATAATCACCTGCCGGGCTAAGATGCGCACCGCGACTGGGTTGAGTCGCGCGCAGCTGTCACTTTTTATGTATGGACTCGAGAAGACATAACCGGTTTAGTCTATAAAGACTCGCCAAGTCGCGGTGCGCATCTTAGCCCGGCTGGACACACTTAACGATCTCACCCGGTATAGGCACACACATTTATATAGCAGCCGGGTTAGCACGCTGCAGTTGTCAGTTTGTCTAGGCTCATAGATTAAAGACTTTAAGCATGGTCACGTTTTTTTGACATCCAAGCAGTGCGACACATTTTGAAAGACAAGGACGGCTACTTGTATTTGTCTATATAGCTATCTCTGTCTAAAATCTCAAAAACGTAATTTGTGAATTTGCTAAACATTTTCCTCCACTGACATTAATTCTTCGCGCTTGGAGGTGATAGATTAGATGAAATAATTCCCCAATTAAAGTGACATTTCTCCGAGATATATTTTCTCTCGGGGACCGTGCTAAGCAGGCTGTTATGACTACTTACCTACCCTTCTTCGAATTCAATGTAATAAAATTATAACAACACATATCATAAAGCCATGATGTTCCCAAGGTTCTTTAATATAATTATTAAAATAACAATTCAAAATATTAAAGTATTATAAAATTGTATACCATTGACAACTGCCTACTTATAATTTACCTCAAATATTGTTTGATTGGTTTGTAAAACTAGTATTGGGCGGGACTTGTAACCGCAGAACGATTCGACGAATAAATGAGGTAATAGTTACAAATAATAGGTTTCCGTTAGGCATTGAAATTCTACCTTCCGCACGCTCCGTACATGTGAGTTTTTTTTTTACTTTTTTGGACAAGCAGCCGAAGCTTTTGCTCAAAGCACTTTTAAAGTAAAAGCCGCTTTAAAAAACTTTTTTTTTTCTTTAATTTTTTTTGTTTAAGGCGGTCCGGTTTCCATACTAAATTCAAATGACTTGCATTCTTATACGGGACATAAAATGCATGCTGTTGAAAAACGAGTGCGTTCGGTGCATTAGCTGTATCTTTGTATTAATTTCTCAGCGAATGAATTTAATTAATTTAAGTCATTTGAATTTAGTATTAAAACGGATCGCCTTGTCATTATAATTAAACGTGCCTTCCGAAGTTCCGTTACATGGAAGACTCTTTAGTTGTCAAATCAGGGGTCACCCATCCGATATCAGGCTTAGCATGACGCACCATGACGTTGCTATCTATCGTGATCGGAAAGAATGAGCAATCGCCAGCAGACTAGTGACAAATATATACATTGCATGTAGACATAAATACGGGCTTCAGAACTGTCATACATCATACATCAGCTGTTCACGACGCTAACTAGCTCTATACAGGGTGGACATTATTTATATTTTATTTTGATATTCTTTTTTTATATTTTTTTTTTAACAAATAACTATTTTGAACCATCAGTGGAAATCAGATATTGTAGTAGATATTTATTTTTAAGTGAACACGCATTTTCTAGGTAAGCATGCTACATCTTCGATCCTAAACCTACACTTAGTTTAATGCATTTACTTATCTAGTTTTTTTTTTATTTTTATTTAACTAAATTAATTAATTAGTCATTAATTCTACAAAAAATAATGGTTTTTGTCACGGGCGGGAGCCTGGGGATTTGTCATACAGGATCAACCTAGTACAGACAACAGGCTATAGAAATTGTCCAAAATAGCTTCTACCTACTTATAGTTTTGTAACTATATTTTGGGATCATATGATACCATATTAGGGACCATATGAGACCATATTAGGGATCATATGAGACCATATGAAGGACCAAATGAGACCATATAAGGGACCATTATGAGAGTTGAGCGTATTTTGTTGTAAAACGCACTTTTGGTTGGAAAAACATAGGTTACCTGTTACTAATACTAATAGATGAGTCATTCTGACTAATTATGCAGTTTTTCCTTCTCTATCCTAGAATAATAACCGCAAATGCATTTGAGTGCAAAAAAATTGCAAATCTTCCATTGCAACGTTCACTTTGAGTCATATTTTTCCAAATAAGTACCTACTAGTAATGATAATACCTTAACTTTGTACTAGGTAGTGCAAACAAACATTTTGTACAAAAAAATTTAAGCAAAAAGACCTGTCTCAGCGATTATCATAGCACATAGTCAAATGAGGTACTTTTATTCATCGTTAGAATCGTGCGTTAATTTCAGACGATTTAGGCAGTAGTGGTCTGTAAAGGCCAATTCGGGAACAACTTAATCAAGATGAATTAAAATTTGAAGTAGCAACAGATGGTATAGTGTCACTTTGAAGGCGTTTTGCTCTTTTATCAGCAAGACCGGCGAACAAGGCACTGTCGTGGATCGTTCATCGGTCGCGATCATCCATGACTCTCCTTTACCACGCGTTTTAGTCGTCAGCAAGTTCTTCCCAGTCCGTGCTTTTTTTACTTTCGAGCGGAGCGAGAAAGGTATTGTATTCGTGAAAAAAAAAAGTTTTTATAATTTTCTCAAAAATGTGTTCTATATCACTTATACATCATAAAAAACAAGTCTCCCAAAAATGTCCATCAGTCGGACGGTCGGTCGGTCGGTCGGTCGGTCGGTCGGTCGGTCGGTCGGTCGGTCGGTCGGTCGGTCGGTCGGTCGGTCAGTCCGTCACGCTTTGGCCTAGCGGCTAAACGAATAGTCCGATTGACGCCATATTTTAAATTTAAGACTTTCTTGTAAATTCATCGAAGGATACTGCTCATACTCGTAGAATCTTGATGAAACTTTGCATGACCAAGCATCTTGCGCCAGTATCAATTGCAAAATATTTTGCGCCAGTATCAATTGATCTGTGTAATTTCATATAGGGGTGTTCCTGTACCAACAAATCGTAAATACGTGATTTACCCAAAATTGGTTTAATTGAGTTTATTAAAATTTTCTATAATGTTAATCCTGGAATGGTTGTCTACCTGACTGGATATTCTTTATGATTTTTAGAATAAAATTTAGTACACAGGGTGTACCAAAAACTGAAAGGGCTTGCTCAGTAGACTAAACTGAACAATTATACATAAGGAACATGTGTTGGGAGATTAAAAAAGTCTCCATGCAAGTATCCTACGGTAGTATCCATTGATCTGTGAAAATTCATATACAGGGTATTCCAGTACTACCAAAAGTTAAACATGTGATTTACTCGAAATCGTTTGAGATTTGTTTGTTTTAATGTTTGACAATTTGAATTCTGAATTGATCTGTATATTTCATTTGAATTTTTTTTTGGAAAAACGTAAATAAAACTTTGTATTTCCATACTATGTGTATAGCATTACAAATTTAAGTTTGCGGAGTATAGTTTTTACTTGAGTATTGCGAGAAAGTAAGTGCAGTGCTGCTGTACCATTTATTCATTTATTTTTTGTCAATAGGATAACTCTTCAACTCGATCTAGACTTGAGGACAGAGTTGAGCTTGCCCAGAAGAAGCCTATTTACTCGCGATATGAATAGATTCGGGTTGTATGAACTCGGGAACACAGATGCAGGCAGATAATTCCACTTATTGGCCACATAAAAAATGTTTCAAACGGTGCGAATTATAAAAGATGTTTCAAAGCGCTTTGTACGAATGTATGGAATATCAACCAAGTGTTGGTGATATCCTGCGGTGCTTCTGGACTCCCGATGGTAAAAGAGAGAAGGTGGAATGAGCTCATGGAGCTCTTGAGCACACTCTCCGTAGTACAATCTGTAAAAGACCGACATACATGCAAACCTTGCGACGGTGGTGAGCCAGACTATACGTGAAAATTTTATGTTAACTGCGATCATATCTTATTGAAAGTCAGAATATAAACCTTCTAGATAGATAGATGAACACTTTATTGCACACTAAAAAATTCAAATTAAAACAATAAATTACAAAAAGTGGGCAAAGGCGTCCTTATCGCTGTAAGCGATCTCTTCCAGATCTCTTCCTTCTACTGAGCCTTCTAAAGATTTTGTTGGCATTAGCGAACTATGAACTTCCCGTCAATTGTCAATGCTCGTTAATTCGTCAAACGTAAAATAGTGTATGTTCCATGAATAATATTTTATGGATGTAAACAGTTTTTTTTGGCCTAGACAACATTTGTATTGGGTTCTATCTAGTAACCATATGACTAAAAATGGTGTCAATATAAAAAAAAAACCGGCCAAGTGCGAGTCGGACTCGCGCACTGAGGGTTCCGTACCACCACATAATCATAATCGTATTAGTTGAAATTTCAGTAAGTTAATGTGCTAGATTGTTTGAGTCCGACACGCGCTTGGCCAAATTTTATTATATGTTGTTATTTAATAGCTTGTGCACTATAAACATACCAATTTTCAAGTTTGTAAGTGTTCCCGTTTTTATGAATGTTCTTGAAACGGGAGCTCACCACAATTGGTTACCATTAGTTGTGAGAAAAGTTGTAATATTTAATGATTTCAGACTTTTCCCATTATTTGTACTGTGAGACATAGCTTCTTGCCAAATTTCATAATTTTAGGTCAACGGGAAGTACCCTGTAGGTTTTGCATTTTTGAATAAATGTATGGAGATGAGGACATAAAATGCCATTTCTGTTGATTGCGTCGTTGTAAAAAATTGAAATTTTCAGATCTTGTGTGGTTCATAGATCCTAATATATGGTATTAGTTTCAACCTGATACATTTACCCGTTCGTGAGATAAAGGGTCTTGACAGACAGACAGACAGACGGACAACAAAGTGATCCTATAAGGGTTCCGTTTTTTTCTTTTGAGGTACGGAACCCTAAAAAAGTATATAATAAAATTGTAACATATGAAGGTCGTTTTGAAAGACCTTATTTTCAAATACCTGATGGTCGGTCGCGGGTTCGGTCTCCGCCAAGGGCAAAAATTTGTGAGAACATAGGTGTTTAATCTCTGGGTGTTATTTATCTACATTCTCAGGGACTTTGCCTTTTTGGGATTATGTGACCTTGTGTGAAGTGGCTCCCATATTTATTTATTAATTATCTTCGATCATAACAAATAGTTATAGGGGGCACAAAATTCACAAAATTCTGGTGACCTGCAATACAGGCCTCGTAGGCTAGCTCGGGCACCAGTTCACCACAACACAAACTTAAAACTGAAAAACTAGATTGTGCACAACTATTTAATTTTATTTTTAAGTTTACTTTGTGGTGAAAATAAAAATTTATGATCGAAGATTTTTAAATTTTTTTTTTGAAGAGAGCACCCTATATAGCGCTAACTAGGTGCTCATTTCGTACATGGTCGGTGTGACCGTGACACACAATTCGATATGTTTGTGTGTGCGTAAATTTATTTTCTGTCTATGTGCGCAAGGTTGCGTTCAAATTGAAAAATCTATGTCGTGACAAAATGTTCAACAACATCTTAAATGCCTTGTTATTTTGGTTTGGCATTATTTTTTTTTTTAAAAGACTTACATAATACTTAAACCTAAAACATAATACACAGCGGTCTGTACATGAAACGTTTTCCGTATTTGGCCTACTAAAAAATATTTTAAATAGTACAAATAAATATATAAGGTCCTAATGAAATAGTAAACATAATTTGAGTATGTTACTCAGACCATGAAACTGAACAACTTTCCCCAAGGGAAAGGCAAAGAATAGTACCAACCATCTCTACCCGTAGATGTCGTAAGAGGCGACTAAGGGCTTATAAACCGGAGGATGGACAGCAGCATCTTTTTGTGGAATTATCGTACCATCTTACATACTGCAGTCACCAACAACAGCGGTCGTCAACCGCAACGCTTACAAGCGTGGTGACTATGGTAAATCCCCTCCAGAGTATCACGCGTTTTTGCTGGAGTTCTGGAGGGAGCTCCCTGTCCTACAGTGGACGTTTCGTGGGATGTGTCATCATTTAATTTGTAAAGTCCAAGAATGAAAGCAAATAGACAGTAGGAACCATGTAGTTTACAAGTCATTTACGTAAATACCTGTTTTGTTTGAAATTACAACTACATACTCATATTTATCTCAGTAACGTGTACGTTTCTAGGTTTTGTGCCAAATTAGCACCTAGGCGGCAGATCTGACACTTCGCTCATAGGAAAATTTGTTTTGTTTGTTATTCTGTTGATTTTGGAGGGTAGTTGCGAATGGTGGAAATCTTCGAAAATTACGCACGCAGTTGACACATTAGACGTCAAAATATGATGTTTGACACATTACTTTTGGAAGTGTTAATGAAGTTACAAGTGGAGTGAATTAGAAATACAACGCTGGTATAATGTTTTTTCGTTTATTATTAACACATTTTGCACTAATTACACTAGAAGCAGAGTAAATTAATTGACGGAAAGAATAACATTGTTGTATAAACTTGTTTTTTCTGACAGCTTTAGCCGATTGCTTTTGACATAACTGCAAAATATATTGGTAAGCGTTGGATTAAACGAAAAAAATACATCATAAGTGCTTTTTTATCCTCTCATGTAATCTGATCTGTCTCTTAAGCTCTGTTTCGTTCGTTGAGAACTTGAGATTCTACACGACTAAACTTGTTTTTCTTTACGAAAAACGTACCTATAGGTTTTTGTACATCTCTTTAGTGTATAATACTATAGAATCTGCTCCTGAAACTAAACAACTTTTCCCAAAGAATATAAAAAAAAATATTTTATTTATATTTTATTATATATAATTTACTTACAATAAATATTTTTACATTGTCAAGTTAAATTCTTCAATGTCACATCTATAGTTGCATAAAATACACCTATCTTTTCTTAAAATTCCAACGACCAAATGGAAACTCACAACAAAATTTCGCGTGAAATCCAAAGAAACTTTGTCTAGACTTTCATCTTTTTTGCTATAGAAAAAAGGTACACCCCGTAATGCAGCTAAAATGCGTTTTTAAGCGATACAATTAGCCACCATAACCTATACAGGTTGATGTTCTAAGAGTTGGTAATTTAATAGTTTAACGCACCGCAGCTTATAATTTTAGAATGTTGGAGGCATTGGCTAATGACAGTTGGAAATGTAGTAGGGCTATCAGTTTGGTAAAACTATGATAAAAATTTTAAAAGATCAGAAGCGTATTTTGATCAGTGCGTTGGCTTCTACACATAGCACCTGACTTCCGTTATAACACAGAGGTCAAAACAGTCAATATTTTATAATTCTACGATTATTTGTTTCCAATCAATAGGACCGTACAATAAGAGAAGTGGGAAAAGTCGTGTTTTTATAAAGGGCTTGCACTTGTATTTATACCATTTTTTTTAGATTAAAGTAATTTTTTACACATTTTTGGTAAAAACTCTCAACTCTTATTAACTACAAAATCATTATCATTTTAATTGCAAAATGTTATATTTTCATTATTTGAACAAAAGACATTTGAAAACTCGTTCCACTTTTCCCCCAAAAAATTCGTGAATCGACAACCCTACCACGCAAATTCCAAGATGGCCGACGCAATAACAAAATGATGACGCGACGCGAATCACACGAATTAGCTTCTTTTGTCAGTGAACTTGGAATTGTCGCAGTTTTCTCATAGAAACCTTCAAACTGCGGGCTATGAGAGACTTTTATATTGCAGCCCGCGGAGGGGAATGTTGTCTGTCATTGTTTTAGACCACTTCTTTTTACAGTTAAGTACCAGATTTGCTGTGTAGGTACCGCGTCTTAGGTATGCGCGGGGATGTGGGAGAGTGGGAAGGAAAGAGCAAGAACTAAGTAATTGCTGCCGTGAGCGATACCCCCCTCCGTCTCGCCGCTCGCATACCTAAGGCGCGGTACAGCGGTTGCGGTCAGACTCTGGCCTTATTCCATTTTTGCCAATGGTTTTTACAGAGTCAGCTACAAAGCCTAGGAGATTTGACCAGGCTGCTAGTTTTCTGCCATCATACTAAACCCAATCTTAAATTAGGCTTTGCCAGGTTAGTAGCCAACCAAGCTTTCAGAGTTTTCAAGCCGCCAAATGGCCTCTGACTTGGTTCATTGACAGTAGCCAGGACTAACAACTTATTGTGCCTTCTTTTGCTACTAGAGGTAACTCATCCGGGTTCTGACCACGGCCAGTACTGTGGATTCCCACTCGTTCCACTAGGATCCCCTAGATCAGTCCCCCAGGGGAGTAAACAGCACTCAACGTTCCTCTACGATCCACTAGGGGATTATCGGCTAGTACGGCTAGGAATAATTACCACAACGTACCACCCGGCCGATCGTAACGGCAGTTCTATCCAATTACCTGGTGTCCAAAACTGAGATTTGCATTGCATACATGGGTAGGCAGAGACCACATCCTTTCACTTGTTACGATTTTAACATAATTCCTTTTGCGTCATGTACACTCATTAACCTCTTCATACAAGCTCGTCGGTTCAGGGTACTTTTAACCTAACCTTTCTACAGAACTTCCGCAATTTGGTCTTGGAGCGTGTGCCGAGGCCTTCCCCTTCTTTATTTTCTTTCTATGTTACAAGTGAGCAAACAAGCAGATGAGTCTTCTGGTGACACGTGGTCACCACCTCCCCTAGGACCCACTGTCTTATAAGGGATAAGATTTGACACTAATAGAACAGCACGTTTTCCGCCCTGAGATCTAAGATGGTATGTCTGATGTGCCGGTAATTTAACTTGCTACCATGCCCTTCCACCCGAAACGAAGCAGTGCAAACAATGTTCCTATACGGCGGAAGTAGGTGAGGGGGGAAAGGGGAGGTACTTCTTCAGGTGGATTTAGCACAAAAGCTCATCCTTCAGACTTCCATCATTTCCATATTTTCCCTTCACCCTCACAGTCATTATACTCATTTAAAATATTCCCAAAAAGTTCCACAAGTAAATCCTTAATATCAACCTGGCATTTGGCAACTTTCACACACAAATCCCTGATAACATCAATAGTTACAGGATGAGCAAATACCAAAACAATTTCAATGAAAATAGTTTCCGAACTGTCCTTATTGCATAACACTGACCACCGGCACACAAAGAACGCTTTTATCAACGGCACTTAGAGTTTATATTAAAATAGTTCGGCTACAATCTAGAATATTACGTAAATACCGAACACCTGGGAACTAGTCATCTATTCAATAAATTTGTTTAACATTTTTTTGTAATTGTATTTTGATAACAGTTAAATATTTTTCGCTGCAAGTCTAAACATCCTGTGCTTTTTGTGACGAATGGTGTGATTCAACGAATTCATAGATTTTTTAACAATTGATGTTTAAATTTTTTCATAGGCTTCTTCTGGGCAAGCTCGTTCCATCGTAGACCTCATTTCTGTCTTCAAGACTAGATCGAGGTCAAGAGTAAGCCCATTGACAATAAAAAAATTGTTTTGTTTTGAAGTTGAAGTTATTGGTTTCCGGAAAGTGGTAAATTCCTGAGCACAGGCTGGATTTGAACATGCGTCTTCTCCATCAGGACCTATATTGTAAAATTTACGACTTTTATCGCGCTTTCGTAAAAGCAACTTCTTAAGATTTGTATTTGATGTCTTTGCTAAAAAAACAGTTTGTGTATGTTCATCCCAAATACACGATTTTCTTAGTGTAGGGTTGTGAGTGACATTTTTTCATTCTATTTTCACAGATAAGATAATAGTAAACTGGTATTTTAAGGGTTCCAATACCAAAATGGTAAAAAAGGGAGCCCTTATGGTGCCGCTTTGTCTGTCTGTCTGTCACACCTGTATATCTCAGCAACCACTCATGCTATCGACTTGAAATTTGGAACTGTTTTAGACTATGCTTTGCCAACTTAAATGCATATGAAAGAATTAAAAAAGAATTAGGATTATTAATGTAAAGGTGGGCCCCAACAGGGGGAGCAAATTTTCAAATTGTGATTACTGGGTTGAATGGGGTATCATATGAAAGGGCTTTTCTTGTACATTCTAAAATACATTTTGATATTGTTTTAAAACTCTTAATTTTGAAGTTATGATGAAAAATTACAAAAAAATACCGTTCTTATCTCCGAAGTTTGTACAAGGAAAAATCTTAATAAATTACAGTCCATAGAAATTTATGTAAATATTACAGCAAAAATAAAATGATTTTTCTAAGTTGCACAGTTTTTTAGTAATCTGCAAAAAACCTTTACAAACAAATTTAGTTTTGCGGTCCTAAAAATGGATTTTACCGCTTCCAAAACTACTATAGGTATACCGAAACCCTCAGCGCGCGAGTCCAACTCGCACTTGACCGGTTTTTATTTAAATAACTAATGGTAAAATTTATCATGTTTTTACTTATCATTTTCTATTTCCTGAGGTTGTTTTTTTTTTATTAGTTAAGTACCTATATTGAAATGATTAATGAAATGACAAAACATTTTTAAATATTAACCGAGTTCAAAAAAGGAGGAGGTTCTCTGTTCGACCATATTTTTTTCTCTTTTCTGTGTTTTTAAAAAATATTTTTATTTAGACATTTTTTATCTCATATGTACCTATTCAAATAGATCTCAACTCAAATGACAGACGCTAATAAGCAGTGGCAGGTAGATAAATAGACATTAATTTCACATATTTGCATCAAACGAAACGTACCTATGTGCTTCATTTCTACTTGAAATATGATGGAATAAATCAACATGATATTTGTTGCTTGATCAGCTGTAAATGTCTAATAACTTGGGAACAATCGCAGCGTTACATTTTTACATATATATTTTTTTTGTGGTTTTTGGTAGTTTTGGTTTAAATGTGGGTTTTTCTTGACCAATTTCAGGATGTTTTAAATAAAATCCAGGTTCAAAGTACCCTAGACCGACAAGCGTGTTGATGAAAGTACAGGATGCGAGAGAAGTATGTCAAGATCGTAGCAGGTGGAGGGCTGTGGCGTTAGGGTTCTAGAGTGGCGACCACGTACCGGAAGACGAAGCGTTGGTAGGCCCCCCACAAGGTGGATCGACGATGTGGTGGCGGTCGCGGGAAGCCTCTGGATGCGAACAGCGCAGGACCGGTCGTTATGGAGATCTTTAGGGGAGGCCTATGTCCAGCAGTGGACGTCTTTCGGCTGATATGATGATGGAGCGCAGTGGCCACTCGGCCTCTGTCCACCCCGCAGGGAAAGAGGCGTGATATTATGTATGTTTGTTGTCGCTTCTTTTAATCCCACACTTTGTTTGTGACGTCAAAGGTGAGGTGATATAAAATCCAATCCTATAATTTTTTTTTTATTTGAGTTTTATCAGTTTTGTCTACTTACATTCTATACACTCTTAGTTGCGATTATTAGTCCGTTTGATGCCGGCTAAGAATTAGTGCCACGCCTGTACCCGTGGGTGTCTTAAAAGGCTACTAAGGGGTTTTTATCCGCAGGATGGGCAGCAGCGTCCGTCTACCAACAGTACCAACTACCACGATCCATGATCAAATATTTTGTGGTATATTGTGCAGGGGATTTACCAAAGTCACAGTCACAACATTGTTAGCGTTGCGGCTGGCACCATGGACCGCGGTTGTTTCTGACTGCAATATGAAAGATGGTACGATACGCATAAGGACGCTGCTGCCCATCCTTCGGTTCATAATCCTTTAGTCGCTTCTTATGACACCCACGGGTAGAGATAGACTGGTACAGTCAAGAGCTCATCAAGCTTGACACATTGGACTTTGTACCGTCCTTATTTCAATAGACGTACGGGCTAGAGTCGCACTGCGAGTGTCAAGCTTGACCTGTCGTTGACTGTACCACAACCAATACCCTTGTCACCGACATTTCCCAAATAAAAAGCTATATTCTTGTATTTTCCAAGCGCAGTTCATACAATCGTCATACATGGCTGACTGACTGCACCGTGAGAATAGTAAAACTTTTTTTTTTCGGTTTGTATGGTATAACAAAAACAGATATAACCATTGCAACTGATTTAATTTGATCGGGTTTGGGTATGGAATGCAATTATAAAGTATTGCAGGGTTTTTGTAAATTTTGATGGATATGAGAGAGAATGAACTTTAATGGATAGGTAGTTATTTATTGTCCTATTGTATAATTACATACATAATATTACGCCTCTTTCCCGTCGGGGTAGGCAGAGACCACAGTCTTCCACCTGCTACGATCTTGACATACCTACCTATTTCCCTTGCTTCCTGTACTTTCATCAATATACTTTCATTGATGAAAGTATAAATCCTACTTCCTATCCTACTTCCTACTCAATATTATAAACGCGAAAGTTTGTAAACATGTATGTATGGATGGATGTTTGTTACTCTTTCACGTAAAAACTACTGGATGCATTTTAATAAAACTTTACAATAATATATCTCATACATCAGAATAACACATAGGCTACAATTTATAAACCTGCGCAGACGAAGTCGCGGGCACCAGCTAGTCATCCTATATTATAAAACAAGCAATATTTGTATACCTATACTATATTTGTAAACGAAAAACCGATCTAGCTAGGTCTCCTGTCTGGGAAAATTCATTTTCATCGTTTTTTGTCATAATTTCTTTGCGCGTTTTAATCCGTTTAAGATGCCTACTTACAGTGCCATCTGTTGTTGAGTAGAATAGCTTGCTCAGCCGATGATATTTTAATTCAATTGAAAAGGGCTATTTGCTGCCGCCAAGGGCAGGTCTTCTTAAAATACATTTTCTGGTCCAAACTCTTCTGTGTTCTTCGTCTACTAAATCTCACAATTCCTTATTTAGGGGTAGTAGGAGGCAATTCAAATCCGTTCAAATTCTTTTGTTTTGCGAGCCATTATAGTCGGTCACTGCGTCAAAACTTAACTGACTCACCAACCTTAGAAATACATGTAAACATCGACTCGATGTAGCGACTCTCTCGGCCTAGTGCCAATTTACGAGTACTGTCTCGCAACTCTACTCGATACGAGTAATCAAGCATTTAAGTCGTATGAAAAAAAAATCCAAAGAAAGTTTTGAGGCGCTAAACCAGCTGTCAAAGATGTGAACATAATAATAGTAAGTATATTAACTACTAACTAGCCCATTTATATCCATGTCAAATTGTCAATAAACTAGTGTTTTACAACCATTAAGTGATACAAAACGGCATTGTAACACTACTTCAAAAAAACGTACAAAAAAGATGACTTTGGTATTAAAAATATTACTAAACAACGCCACTTCGCCAGCCATTGGCTTTTAAAAAAGTCAACTATAATTTTAACACAACGGGTTGACCTTATAAGGAACGCATTCGGCAAGATGGTATTAAAATTGAAATAACTACACTTAAAGAACATCGACCCAAGTAGATAGCACCATAGAAAATTGCAAATAAGATCGTAGCACAATAAATTTAAAGAACTATTTCGAATAAACATTAGCGGAGCAGATGTTATTCGAATTGAAGATTAGGGGAACTAAGGCATAAAAACTGGTCAGCCAATGGCGGACCTCGGTTATTTTCTGTTCTTGTCACACCGCGTCTCTCGCTCTTTCTAATGCTCATTTTTTGCCGCGCTATTCTAATTCTTCATTCAAATAGCGTTCGAATCCAGTGGCACGTAACCTTTTTCGTCAAAGGTTTTAATTAAACATTTTTTATTATTCGATCGCTCTATTTTCGGCCAGTTTGAAATTAATGTTTTAAATTTTGCGATGTTTAACAATTGCCGTTGTAATTTTAATTAAATAGTAGTCATTATAGTGTTTATCATAGATTATAATCATTTGTATTTGTATATGGCCATGACTATACGTTGCGTGAGCTGTGGTGATGGATCCATAGATAAATAATCAACTGAAATATTTTGCCTGTGAATTTTTTCGTCTTCCATTTATTAGGCAAGTTACTCAGGTCTCATTGCTTTATTACCGTTAAAGTAATGAAAAAAACTAAAAATATTATCACGTATTTAATTTCCGTACTTAATACCTTATTATGTTATGGTTATTATTAAAATTAATTTTGTAATCTTGATAGTCTAAACTACTTTAAGGCACGCATATCTTTAAAAAATTATAGCTATTTTTCTCTACTTAATTATGTTATAAAATTAAAAGTATTATAAAAACCACGCTAAAACGCAAGTGGAGGTCGCATAACAAGATACGCCACATCCGTCCTATTGTTTCAACTACGCACCATCAGATAGCATAAATTAATTTAGTATAAAAAATATCCTCAAACTCTAATTCAAGTCTCTAATAGTTGGATTTACATAGAGCAAGGTAAGGCAGTATTGGAGGTCGCGTAAGATGCTGTGTATCCGGTCTTTCATTGTCTCCATTTGGGATCAGATAACATATTTCTTGTGGCTCGCCTTTGTATTTCGATCACTAGTAATTGAATCATTGTATTTATGTTCGTATTTTGAATGCGTTGTATTTGGGTCAGTATACTTGCAATTTCATATACAAAGCGTATTTTTGAGTTTCTAAAACTTTAAGAGGCATGCAGTCGATGTCAAAATCAATCGCTCTATCTATGCCTAATACAGTTCATACAGATAAAATCCGCGCTTTAAAGTGCGGAAGTGTCAATTTTCACCTCATTTTTAACATATGTTTTTGGGAAAATTGTTCAGTTGCGTTGACTTATGATGCCCCTTAAATTAAGAAAATTGAAAAATATCTACATAAATATTACTGCCAAACTATTCATTCCTTTATTTATTTTGCTTTAATAAGTTATATAACTGAAGAATAAAATCTTGCGTATAATATAATCATTTTGAAGCTACAAACAATTACAAAAACGCCGTAAATTCCTTTTAACAATTTCCTTGACATTGTAAGAATGGCATTGAGTAATAAAGTCAGATCAGAAGTAATGTCTAATGTCCTACTGTGTCAGCCGTTTATCCTTTGAAGTGCATTATTTAATTTGTTTAATAAATGATAATTAAATGTTGGTAGTCGCAACGCGCATATTCGCGTTCGCGATGTGCCAAACAAGGACATCGTACGTTTCCGCGTTGAATCACTTAACATCGTGGTACAAGCTACGAGCGGCGAATAATTATCGAAAAAATAGTATTTAACTTTTTATTTTAAATCAAAATGAGAAAAGTTAGGTGAATAAAAGCATTGAAAAATTGTCCAGCAGGCCAGTAGTAGAGCAAAATAAATGCCAGCCCCCCAAAATACACAGAATTTTAATCCGTTTCAAACTCCAAGCCCAGTGATTCCAATAAAAACCAGAAACTTAAATTTCTTAATAAATTAGTCAGTTCAGGAAAGTTGCATGCTTTCATTAAGAGAATCGCTGGGCTTCAGATATAAAACGAATACAAATTTACGGTGTATATCATCAATTATACTTTATTGCTGGGTTATTCTGTGGGAGCTTCCTGTCTAATAGTGGACTTTTTTTTATTTCTGGTCTTTATTGTCCTCATCATGACATCCCCATGATGAGGACAATAAAGACCAGAAATAAAAATACAATAATGTAAACCTCTTCAGCTTATACAATGTACTGAAGGCAAATCATGTACACACGAATAAATTTAATTCTCAACCGAGCGACCTTGAAATGGACGAGCTCAAGCGTGGCTTAACTGTTTTGCTAGTCAATTTGCAAATCATCCGGTTTCTCAGAATCAGAAACCTTTTTAGTTGCATTTATCTTTCTTTATAAGCAATGGTGTCGATTTTTTCGTGGCTGCTTAAAAGTGTTTCTGTCTCTTTTTTGGCTTTACAGAGTGTTACAAAGCCAGCACCACTATTAGACCTGTTAAATTTTAGGTCAGCGGCCACACAGAAATCGATACCACTGACGTATTTTATTTGATGTATGTTGATTTTACTGGTTCTTGAAATCAGAGTATTTAAGTCCCTGTGGAATATTTGATCAACACATAAATATAAATTATAATTAAATGATGCAACTAAATAATTATTTTCTTTCGTTAGTTTTTGCTAAAGTGTCATTATCATTACTTATCAATTTGAAGCTATTTAGGGGAGACCGTCTAGTTTAGTAGCCTTTCGGCTAAAATTATGAAATATATGTTTTGATTTTTGAAGAAAAAAACTCTAACAATAAAGCAATAGATGAATCACTCCATTCTGTTACTATCTGGCAACACACGTGACACATGACTCATCGCCCTTGAAACAGACGGCTCGATTGTTTTTAGCCAATCAGAACTTGTATCTATCGCTTTGTTTGTTATTGAAATGACTCTCTTTGTCACGCCAGTTTTAAGGAATGTTATAGAAAAGATTACTGGACATCAAACCCGAAACCCTGCATAAGTAAAATGTATCATCGTGAATACAACTAACTAACTCGACCAAGTACAACACACACATGTTTCTTGGTTATCGAATGAAATGGTATAAGTAATTAGCATAGGTCTTGATCATTATCCTTTACTCTGTGGAGAGTCCCATGACAGGACTTTTACAACTTAGCCTCATCTGTGGCGAGTCCTGTGGTGGGACTCCACGACATCGTCCATGTTTACCGCTAATTTCAACGCAATTTTAGTTCGTACTCTACCGCACGCATTAAAAACCTGAAAGAATAAACAGGGTAACACTCTCAGAAGTTAGTGGGATCGTTTATAGTACAAAAAAAACGCTAAATACACTGTCAAAATCGGAGGTTGCAATGGTGCTCATTTTGACTCGTCAATAGTTTATTTTGTGGTGTTTCAGAGAGAAATTTTATGGTTTCATATTATCAAAGAGGTAATTATGTGTAAAATAACAAGAATATGTTTCTGCCTTTGTTTCATTTCCCTTTTTCATAACAAAATTAAGTTAAGTTCTGGGTACCCATATTAAACTTCATATTTCAACTGCAACTCAATACAAATTTACATATAAAATAAGAAATTATACAAGATAACGTTATCTATATTGTTAAAATAGTGTTAGATATTGAAATGAGCACTCATGTTTGTCAGTTTGAATTTCCCGCGCCCTGGCGCCATATTGTCATGCTATATGAGAACCCCTACGTTCTATTATAATGTCGTCGATTACTTGCACAGCCATTGTACGCATGTTCGCTCTGCTAAATAAAAGACTTAATCAGTTAGATACTTCTTTTATTGCTTGTCAACCCTTAAACCCTAACAGGTCATGGGTCCAGGCATCGTAAGTGCATAAAAAGTAATCGTATTTTCGTCGTGGAAGTGTTCTGTGGCGGCGGTTTTGTGTCGGTGCACGTGTGTGTTGGAGCGCGGCGCCAGGACATTTTACCAAGTAACCATGGACCTTGGAATAGGTTTCGGTACGACTGCGACTGCAAAAAGGTTTGCTGGCAGTAATTATCGCCAATGGAAGTTCCAGACGAAACTCGCCTTGCAGGCCAAAGGGCTGGGCGACCACATCACGTCTTCAATCGCACCGGCGGGGACTGATCCGACCGAATGGAAGAAAGATGATGCAAAGGCAATGTATATCGTTACTGCAGGGATGGAGCTCTCACAAGTAAGCTTGATAGAGACGTGTGATTCCACTTATGACATGTTTGTAAAGCTCGATTCTATCTATGATCAGAAGAGTGAGAACACAAAAATGCTTTTGCATGAGAAATTTCACACTATCAAATACAATGAAGGCGACAGCATAGCTGAATACATTGCTAAAATCGAAAACTTAGCTAAGCAGCTCAAGGACACTGGAGAATCGATATCCGAAATGGCAATTGTAACAAAAATACTTGGCTCATTGCCTGATCGCTATCGCATGGTGAGACAAGCATGGCTATCCTTAGATTCAAGCAAGCAAACTATAGCCAACTTGACGGCGCGTCTTCTGGATGAAGAAATGAGCTATAAAAGTAGTGATGAAACTGCATTGGCAACTGAAAAAGTAATCAAAAAGGCCATAAAGTGCTTTAAATGTAAAAAGAAAGGGCACTATGCTCGTGATTGTCGATCAGGGCCCACTAAAATGAGTGGCAGCTCAAACAATTCTAAAGGAAACAGGTCTGAGTCTGCGTTTAATGTTCAATTGGAAGCAAACTTGTCCGACAGTGAAGATTTATGGATCTTAGACAGCGGAGCGTCCGCTCACATGTCGTACAGGCGCGACTTCTTCGTGGATCTTAAGCAGGAATGCAGCAGTGTGAGGTTAGGAGACAAAAGTGAACTAAAAGTGCTCGGTTCAGGAACAGTTAAAATCAAAAAGTATTTGGATGGTAAATGGTACAATTCTACTATCAATGATGTTCTTTTTGTGCCAGAACTGAAACGTAATTTGTTCTCAGAAGGAGTTATAACTGCTAAAGGGTTTTCAGTGATCAAAAACAAAGACTTTGCATTGATTAAAAACAGTGACGGTTCTGTGGCAGCTAGTGCTATTAAGCAGTGTAATAACCTATACAAACTGTCGTTCCAAACCATCACAGAGGACTGTCAAGCAAATGCTGTTACATTAAAGCAGTGGCATGAGCGTCTTGGTCATGTGAACTTGAAAACACTGAAGGAAATGGTAAAAAATGGACATTTACCTGTTTCTGATTTACAAAGTGACATGAGTGATTTTTTCTGTGAAGCCTGTGTAATTGGCAAACAACATAGAGGGCCATTTAGAAGCAGCTCATCGGATGTGCAAAGAAATAAAGTGTATAGTGACCTGTGTGGTCCTATGCCCATACCATCTGTTGGAGGGGCACGGTACTTTATTACATTCCTGGATGCAGCATCAGGTTTCATCATGGTCTACTTCTTGAAGCAGAAGTCTGAGGCATTGCAGGCGTTTCAGAGGTATGTACAGCTTCTTGAGAACAAATTTGATACAAAGGTGAAACTGCTACACAGTGATAATGGCAGAGAGTATTGCAATGAGGAGTTCAAAAAGTATGCTGCTGAAAAAGGTATAGAGCTAGAGTATACTGCACCATACACACCCCAGCAGAACGGCAGGAGCGAGAGGGCCAACCGAACGATTATGGAATGTGCCCGGTCCATGCTGTATGCGAGACATCTCCCTCTGCAACTTTGGGCAGAAGCCGTTCAAACAGCTGTTTACCTAATGAACAGACGTTCTAACAAGGATAAGACTTCATTTGAAGTATGGACTGGTTTGAAGAGTACTGTGACACATTTGAGAACCTTTGGCTGTACTGCCTACATGCATATACCCAAAGAAAAGAGAACTAAGCTTGAGCCTAAGAGTAAGAAGCTTATGTTAGTTGGTTACGATGGAAATTCCAATAACTACAGGTTGTACGACCCAGATACAAAGAAAATTACTGTCTCTCGTGACGTTGTTTTCAATGAAAATGAGGCTTCTTCATCACCAGATCCTGTAAGTGAGACGTCTGAATATGAGCTGAACATTGATATTAATCACAGAAAGAACAATGAAAATGTTCACTCATTTGATTATGAAAAGTTTGAAAACTTCTATCAAACTGTGATAAACAGGATAACAGAAGAAGAAAATGTAAAAGAAGAGAATGCAGAAGAACAAATAGAACAAGAGATAGAAGAAGAAGAAAGTATCCAAAATAGGGAGGAAAGAGTACCACAACGTGTATTCAATCTTCGACCACGTAAAAATAGGACTGCTAAGGCAGAGGCCAACCTAGTTGAGATAGTTCCCACTACATATGATGAAGCTGTGAACAGTGAAGACCAGAGCCAATGGATGAAAGCTATGAGCGAAGAACTGGAGTCCCACGAAGCCTGTGGCACATGGGAGCTTGTTGAGTGTCCGGCAGATAAGAAACTGATTGGATGCAAGTGGGTATACAGAATTAAGCAGAATGCTGATGATACTGTTAGATACAAAGCTCGACTGTGCGCCAAAGGATATTCCCAAGAAAAGGGAATCGATTATGAAGAGACATTCTCGCCCACAGTTCGCTATGATACAATTCGAATTATGCTCTCACTGGCAGCTAGAGAAAATCTCAAAATAACCCAATTTGACATTAAGACTGCCTTTTTGTATGGAACTCTGAATGAGGAGATATTTATGGAACCACCACCGGGTGTTGAAACAAATGGTTTGGTTTGTAAACTTAAAAAATCACTGTACGGGTTGAAACAGTCACCCCGGTGTTGGAATCATAAATTCGACTCATTTATGAAAGAAAATAATTTTATTAATTCTGAAAGTGATAAATGTCTATATGTTTCATTTCAGTATGATGTTCCATTGTATCTGCTGTTATATGTTGATGATGGATTATTGTTATGTAAAGATAAGAAGCTGATAAAAGAATTTCTTGAGAAACTAAAAGAATGTTTTGAAGTTACTGTAATGAGCCCTAAGCAATTTGTGGGGTTAGAGTTAGATTTTCATGAAGATGGGTCAATTCTTGTGCATCAGACTAAGTATATTACTAACTTGTTGTTTAAATTTGGTATGGATGTTTGTAAAAGTAGTTCCATTCCAGCCGATCCTAATGTGAAGTTAGATAATAGTGAAGGCTCTGTTGACATGCCTGATGTTCCTTTTCGTGAGGCCATTGGGTCACTTATGTATGCTGCAATAGGCAGTAGGCCTGATATCTATTATATAGTATGCTCTCTCAGTAGATACCTAAATAAATACAATAATCTGCACTGGAGTGCTGTTAAAAAGATTTTTAAATATTTAAGAAGTTTTACAGAGTGGGGCATCCTGTATAAAAGTTCAGGTGAGAATAAAATTACAGGATTTTGTGATGCAGACTATGCAAATTGCGTTTTAACCCGTAAGTCTGTTACTGGATATATTTTTGTTATGTGCAATGGTGCCATAACATGGAATACTAAATTGCAAAGGTGCATCACACTGTCAACGACAGAGGCAGAATATATAGCTGCTTGTGCTGCTACGAAGGAGCTTGTTTGGATAAAATCTCTTTTAAAAGAAATAGGTTTTGATGAGACAATTGATTTACTTGTTGATAATATGAGTGCAATCAAGCTGATTCATGGGGCTAACTTGCATAAAAGATCTAAGCACATAGATGTTCAGTATCACTTTGTGAGAGAAAAGTTTTCAGAAAATGTCATGGATGTTAAATATTGTGAAACTAAACTACAAGCAGCTGATATGTTTACCAAAGGTCTTCCCAGACCGCAATTTCATTTCTTGAGAAATTTAATTGGTATGTGTGATAGAGTGCACATTTAGGGGGGGTGTTAGATATTGAAATGAGCACTCATGTTTGTCAGTTTGAATTTCCCGCGCCCTGGCGCCATATTGTCATGCTATATGAGAACCCCTACGTTCTATTATAATGTCGTCGATTACTTGCACAGCCATTGTACGCATGTTCGCTCTGCTAAATAAAAGACTTAATCAGTTAGATACTTCTTTTATTGCTTGTCAACCCTTAAACCCTAACAAATAGTTAAAGATATAAAACATACCAATTAGATTTAAAGGAAATCAAATTAGACTAAACCTATGTCCTAAACCTCAGTGCTAAAACCCTGTCTGTGGAGAGTCCTGTGATGGAATCCACAGACAAGGGTGTGCAAGCTTTTTGACAGCCACTGATTAATTATCATTATGCTACAAGTTTTTCACTAGTGTCTGCGATTTTATGTTTATTCAATTTGTATTTTAATAAAGAGTAAAATTAAAAAAGAAGCTTTTACAAAAACACATACGCATAAGAGTAACAGCATGCATCTCTTTACAGGAAATTATTATTGCAATCTTGGACATGAACGTGATGCCTCCTTCTGAGTATTTCATGCTCCTTCTATCAGTACTAGTCAACCTCGAGAAAGAGAACAGGTTTTTGACGTAATTGAAAAGGATTGTCCTGACCTTTCAAGATCACACTTCTGGCCCCCACACTTGAAAATCATGTAAATACTTGCAAAAACAAGCAAAAACACCCGGAAGCAGTATAAACATGCTCACCATTCAGATATCTCCCAAGCTCAAAACCGAACCTGTAATAGTCGTTGAAAATTTTAACAGTAATTATGTTAAGCTCATCATACTCTTACAAACCCGGAAGGACATAAAATAGATTTCCTTATCATGGTCACCTGTCATTGGTAAATTTAATTACTAATGAATGCAGTGTGCCATGGTGCCAAACATGTCGCAATTATATTCTACGCCTTTGTTTATTATGACACGATTTGTCACGCCATTTTTCTAAATCAGCCTCTTATTCGCCAATGATTGGCTGTGATGAACATTAATTGATCATTTCGCAAGTGAATTCTATTGTTTTATGAAACAAAAAAGGTTTATGAGGCCGTTATAGATGATTTGTAGGAAATGTTTTGTCTTAGAGTTTTGTTGTTTGTTACTTATTTATTCAATGTTGCCAGCTAACTGTCCTGTGGCCTCTCACAAGATTTGACTACTAAAGATTCAACGTGGTTTCTGAAGCACGGAAAAGCACTAGTTGTTAGGCTGGAAGTCCTTTTTGGTTTTGTGAACGTGATGTTGCATGCAAAATCTTGAAATGAAACTTAAAAATCTTAGGTACTTTGGAAGAAAAATTTGCCTGTTTTTCAACATACACGTTGAATAACATTAAATATTTCTTGTTAAAATCAAACGACAAATCAGGTCTAGAATTGAATAATATGTACGCTTAAATCACAGATAAATAATACAAGACTTTAATAAAATAACAGAATGTTCCAATAACGGTACTGTCAGATCTGGCTTTCGAACTGCCAGCGCCATGCCACCGATTTACTCGGAAGTTTCAAGACTTGGCAGCAAGCGTGTAATTATTTTTTATACCCGCGTTCTCCATGGGAGTTCAACGCCATCACTAATTATAATATTAGCGAGGCAGGGTCTCGCTTCAGTTCACCGACGTTCAGTTTGGCCAAACGTTCGGGACAGCGTGAACCAGAGCTAGAAAAAGGCGAAATTAAAATTGCCACCTTGACTTCTTGTTTTGCTGTATTTAATAAGGTTTGTTCTTCGCATTGTATTATACTATATTCTTTATTCATAACGTTCACTGCAAGACAGGGAGCTCCCTCCAGATCTCCAGCAAAAACGCATGTTATTTCAGAGGGGTTTACCATAGCCACCACGCTTTTAAGCGTTGTGGCTGGCGATCGCTGTTGTTGTATGTAAGATGGTACGATACTCAGAAAGATGCTGCTGCCCACCCGTCCTTCAGTTCATTGCATAAGACAACCACGGGTAGAGATTATTTGGTACTATTATTTGCCGGCACCACACGAACGGACTGCAATAATAACACCTAGTGTTACTATTCTTTAATGCACTTCAAAAAACACCAAATAAGCAAAATAATTCAACGCAACTATTCAAAATGTATAATTAGTAAAATGCTATATTTGACTTAATTAGAATAACTGATATTTATACTTAACCTATCACGATACTGAAATAACGCAAACTGAAAGTTTACTTTATTCATATTAGGACTCTATGATCACTTTATGACACTAAAATAAAATATATAATAGTTAACTTAATAAATAACTTTATTTGTAGGTTGTAAGCAAAGAATTCTGACTCTTGCTCCACTCGGAATAGAAGGTATACTAATTTATTTTACTATGTGATGACATCTCCCATTGTGTCCCAAATTAAATGTCAAATCATCAAACGTGATTTGACATCCGCATACAAAATTTACAGAACGACGCCTATGCCGTATTTACAATGACTGAATGAATGTCAGAATACCTTGTGACAACTATTTTCATTAATCTTCCCTTTATTTCCCTTATATCTCTTTAAGTAAAGACTTGATATTTAACTAAATAATCTTTATTTACCCTAATTTATATATAAAACAATAACCAATACCAACGGTTTTAGCTTCCCTAAGGGCACAATTTTCTTCAAGTCAAGAAAGTCTCTCACAAAAAATTATCATTTCACTCGAACACTACCAAGACATCCGGTTTTGTAATCGCTCCAACTTGTGTAAAATGTTAGAAAATTATTAGTTCTGTGTTTTTTGTTTCTTTTATACACACTCAATAAGGTATTGTTAGTTATTAATAACTCATGTTTTATTTAATATTGAATTTTGCCTTGAGGGAAATTTGTATTGTAATGGTAGCATAAAATGAGAATATTTTGATTGATAGAAATCGTTGTTTAATAATCCATGAAGTTTTACGAGAAAGATGGACAATAGTAAAAAAACGGCCAAGTGCGAGTAGGACTCGCGCACCGCTGGTTCCGTACTATTAAGGTAAAAATACCTTCTTTGTTATTGACGCGTAGTCACGCAGAAGTGTATTAAAAATGCGAGTGTCTGATAGTTACTTGACTAGTTTTAACACTTTCAACACGTTTTTAATAGGGGAGCCCAACTTATTTTTATTTATTTTTAGTATTTGTTGTTAAAGCGGCAACAGAAATACATAATCTTTGAAATTTTCAACTGTCTACCTATTACGGTTCATGAGATACAGCCCGCTGACAGACAGACATCGGAGGCACATTAATATAGGGTCCTGTTTTTCACCCTGTTTGTACGGAACCTGTAAAAGAATATACCCAGAAAACTGTGCGATATCCAGTTTCATCAAGTAATATAATTAAAATGGTATTCTTTTAAGTATTTATTTTCGCCTACTACTTTTAACCTTTGCCTATACTTTGAGTCTGACATAGATACTCAGAAAAAAATACTCATAAGGAATGTTTATACTTTTTATTCTTATTTTGCTAACAATAATTTTTTTTTAGGAAATTATCATAAACAAGCAGACAATTACAAAACAATGATGGTAAATCATTTAATGTGACTTTATACTCTTTTTATTATTTCTCTTTTATTGCCGCCTCATCTATAACGTGATATGGAAAGGTGTGGTAATACTACAGGGTGTGAATCTGCTTATAAAACTGAAAAACTTTTCCTTAAGAAAATAGGTCCAAAAAACGGAAAACCAAATTTGACCTCCCATACAAAATGCGCTATCAGCTGATGCAGTTTCTTTGGGAGGTCAAAATTGATTTTCGTATTTCGACCTATGTTCCTTGGCAAAAGTTGTTCAGTTTCATGGACAGATGATACACATCTTCCAGTATTATAACACCTTACCATTACACGTTGTAAATTTTGTAAATATGTATAATGTACAAACTTTATCATTTTATATTAAAAGGTGAAATTTTAAATAAAAATTTATCGATCACGTGACTATTTTAGTACGCATAAATACTGTTTACAGATAATGTGATTTTCTTCTTTTTTCCCACATGGCGCAACTTTGTTTGTGAAGCGACGTAATGTAACTGACGTCATTCAGATATGGGTATATCCTACAATGAATAAACTCTTTTGGTTTTTAATTTTGCGAAAATTGCTTGTTTTCATTATGCGTTCTTTTGATTAGCTTTGGGGTTAAAATAAATGACATTTTGTAACCTAGTAATAAAACTTAAAAAAAATACATATTAACGACGCCTTAAATTTTAAAATGTTTACCACCCCTGACTCATCTGCCAGACAAGGTCCCATACTTGTTTCATATATTTTTTGCCACGCACTGCATGTTAATCAAATGGGTAAATCTCTCAAGTTAAGACGAAACTACAAGATGGGTATTTTATACATTTTTTTTATTGTAAAGTGATGACCACATAGGTAAAACATTACACTAGCTCCTACAATGATTTAAAAATCTTATTTCAATGATTTTATTGTAATGTAACTTGTTTAATGGTAGAAATATGGAGAAGATGTGTAATTGTTGCCTTTAGGTGCTTCTACGTTCAACCTGAGGATGGGCAGCAGCATCTTTCTGTGTATCGTACCATCTTACGTACTGCGGTCATCGACAACAGCGGTCGCCAGCCGCATCGCTTACAAGCGTGGTGACTATGGTAAATCCCCTCCTAAGTACAACGCATTTTTGCTGAAGCTCTGGAGAGAGCTCCCTGTCCTGCAGTGGACGTTTCATGGACTGCGGTTGTTGGTGACCGCAGAATGTAAAATGGTACTATACAAAGAAGAATGCCGTTGCCCATCTTCCAACCCTTAGACGCCTTTTATGACACCCACAGGTAGAGATGGGTTTGTACTATTTTTTGCCGGCACCAAACAGCCTAGTTTAAATCATTAGAAACTTACGGTCTAAATACGTCGACCTCTCTTTATCACTGCTATTAATCATCTACATGACAGTTGAACGATAAGAAGGTATTTTTTATTACAAAATATAAATAATTTTAATTAAAAGCACGATAATTAGAGCTTTGCCCTGACGTTTGAATAATCTAAAAGTATTCATAAAAGAAATTAAATAAATATTTAAAGTTTGCGTTATAGACATCACAAAAGGGACAAAAATTCAATTTGATGGATGCTAAGAAACTGTAACATAACAAGCAATGATATATTATAATGTTACCAGCTAACGAACCTGAAATATTATCAGCCCCCTCAGTCTTAAATATTATAATAAACTATACCCGTCTGTCTATCTAACCCGCTGAATCGCTAGGTATCCTCAACAAGGTTAGCCGATACTTCAAGCTTGAACAGCTTCTACTTTTATATAAACACAAGTCCGATCCTTCATGGACATTGGCTGTCACCTTTGGGATGGCTCAGCCAAATACCAACAAGCCGCACTTGGCTCGATAGATCGCAGAGGCAAAAAGCTCAATGGTTATGAGATGCTAGTGAAAACCAAGTTTCACAGTCTAGTCCACCGGCACAAAGTTGCATGTCTGTGTCGGTCTTTTACAGATTGTACTTTGGAGAATGTGTCCATGAGCTTATTCAGCCTTCCCCCTTCTACCACCGGGAATCCAGACGCACCGGCAGGATATCACCCACATTTGCTTGTTATTCCGTACATTCGCACTAAGCGCTTCGCAACATCTTGCATGATGCGCTCAGCTAAGGAGTGGAACTCTCTGCCTATGTCTGTGTTCTCGAGTTCATATAACCCAAATATTTCAAGTCGCAAGTAAACAGGCTTCTTCTACGCAAGCTCGTTCCATCGACGACCTCATCTCTGTTCTCAGGGCAAGATAAGTAAGCCCATTGCAAGGAAACAAAACAAACCAGAAATTATTTAGTGAATTTTATGAAAACAAAATCCATGTAATAAATGTGATGCATAATTTCGTTACGAGGGACATGATTTCGTAGTAATCGTAACCGCATATCTGAATAGCATCTAAATGCCTTCTAATCTTTTATTGATAAATATTGCCATTTTGTGTTTAATCATAATAATTTACAACTTTTGTCATTAATAAATAAGTGACATTAATTACTCATAAATTAAATGAGAAAAGCGTGAAGTTCAATGATATTATTAATGAGGTCAAAATAACGAAATTACTCATTTGTTTTCCAATTTAAGTTCGAAAATAACTATAGATAAAAGACTTTTATTGTTCGGAAACTTGTTATCGAATCTTTCTTCAAATTATCAATTATTACTTAGTTTAGTATTTGCATAAGTGTTAGTTTGGATATTCACTAGTCTGGGACTTTAGTTATTCCGCGAAACTATTTTATAACAGATTTATACCATTTAAATAACAGTGTTTGTCAATACGGATTAAATTGATTTAAAAAATCTATGAAAAAAAAAGAAAAGGCCCGTTGTTACGCCCTATTAGCTTCCTCATGCAGTCATTATTCCACCATCAACTACAATAGTGTGGAAGTGCAAAGAATCCCACCTGTCCATGCTTTTGTTTTTCCATAGTACTTATCTAGTCCCTGGTTTTCCAGACTTTGAAATGACATTCGATAGGTCAAACATTGGGCAGTGCTTCACTGACTTCATCGTTTTGGCAAAGGCAAGAGGTATATCGCCATTTATAATCAGAGACCTGAAAAGCAGTGCCAAGATGCAGTTGCGCATGCATAACAAAAACCAACTTTATATCTCTGAAACGAAGCGTGCTCCAAGGCGGTACCCTCTGACCCTCATTGTTCAATTATTTTTGTCTTTAAAAAGATGTAATGAATAATAATAATAAGTTTATTTGCTTTTCAAAACCTTAACAGTAACAATACGTAAGAATAGAACGAGGGAGTAATTCCATAATGAAGAATAAAAAAATTAAAAGACATTTCATTTCTTCCAGGTCTAGAACGGGTGGCGGAGGAGTTGATGGGTCGAAGAAAATGGAAAATCTATCAGGACGGATTAATACCAAAACGGAACGACGAGGTATCAAGCGACGAAGACACCACGCCTGCCACCGACCCCCCGCCCGCGCTCAAGATAAAGACCATCGAGCAGATAAACGCGCCAGACGACGCAAGCCCCAAGGAAGAACCAGCCAATACGGAAGAGAGAGCTACACCACGTCGACCGCAGACTATATTGGAGAGTTTGATCAAGCAGCCAGCGACGCAGCCAAAGGTGTGATTTTTTTAGATGCTTTATATATAGAATACTAACTTACCTTCTCACCACTTCCACTGCGACACCTGTTGTGCCGGGATCACCAGTGGTACTCTGATGAACGACCAGCCGGAGAAGTTGACAAGAGTCCGTTCATGTACTAACTCTACACTTTACTCTTAAAAAGTTAATGTGGTAGAGTAGGGGTAGAATATTAAGAAAAATTCACCCAAAGATCAGACCAACACATTTTCCCAATGAATATGAATCCGAATGGTTGGTACCAAAGAAAAATCACGTTCATTGATACCTACTTACCAATATAAACTGCTCTTGAGTTAATCTTATGCGCTCACAAATAAACTGAATATGTAACCAGACACACTCAACTAAGACCAGCCCGTTGACAGAAACATATTTATTTTTTTTCTCACTAAGTAGGCCAGGTTAAAAGTACCCTAAACCGACGAGCATGTATGAAAGGATTGATGAAGGTTCAGGAAGCAAGGGAAGTATGTCAAGATCGTAGCAGGTGGAGAACTGTGGTCTCTGCCTACCCCAACGGGAACAAGGCGTGATGTTATGTATGTATGTATGTAACTAAGTCATCATCCCAGGGAATGGAGATGTACCCACCATAAAATGAAGTCAGTAGACCTTAATGATAATTTCTTGTTGCAGTTGGAGCTAGAAGAACCTACGGACTGGAAGCCAGCAGACAAGTGCTACTTCTGTGTGGACGGGGACAGACCCGAAGTTGCAGACCCTTCCGGCGGCAACGCTGTAAGTTTTTAGATCATTATTAATGTCCATATCATTGGTATTTTAAGGATTCGGCTACTAAATCAAAGTAAATTTGACGAGGGCACATATTTTGACTCAGAGCAACTACCATCTAACCTGTGCAAAGGGTGAATCCAAATCTGACCCAATCCTAGATTATACCTGAGCAAAAACATTTCGAGTATATAATCTGTAATCCTACAAAGACTACCCTCGTATGTTTGTATATGAAGTTGCTAAATCTTTTTACAAAGACATTAAAATACAGTCTATCCGACATATTATGTCCATGTTCTTGATCTTTTCTATAAATATGTTTATCTTACAATCTACTGCCATCTGGCATTTTAAACCACAGAACACATATACTCACCTACGGCGAGTTTTAAACTCCGCAATCTGGAGCATGGATCCTTGGATCAAGCCCCTAGACATAAACCCGATATAGGGTTTTGTACCGAATAAAGTTATTGTTGTTGTTGTTTAGTAGTTAGGCTAGTTTTAGATAATTTGTGTGATAAAAAACTTTTTTGGAAAATAAATGAAAAAAAAAATCATTACAGGAAGATCTACAACAAAATATAGGTTGAGGATCTTTGTGAGGTATCTTCATTTTGGAATTAAAGTTAGCTTTAAAAATAACTGTTACATAAGGATAAGAGCGTTTCCGTGCTTTGGAAGGCGTTGGTCCCAGCTTCTAAATTAGATAGAACTCCCATAGTTGCATAGAGCGACTGCCACCTGAAGTACCCTTTTACGGGATAAGTTAGACGTTCTCAGAACCGAAGCTACACGGCAACTAAAACCGACCTAATATTCACCCTATTGTAACGTATTTGTACCTACTGTATGTGTCTCAGAGATCTTTAATACCATATTGGATCACTGAATAGATTACAATCATAATGCCTGACTCACATCTGAGCAATCGTCGGTAAAGTTCAAGGTGAAGTCAGTTGGCAGTGGAATGGATTTTAGATCATAGCCAATTAAATAAATACTAGGTTCTTTGCAGTTCTCTTCCCCGTTATCCATTTCTTTGCGTTTATTAGAAGGTGACAGACCACAGAGAGGGTTATCAATTCAACAATTGAGGTTTAGTTTTGTTGGCGACGGTGCTATTATTTTATGAAAAGCCAGTCTAGGAATGTACCATCCCATTGTCGATTTCTGTGTTTAAAGACTTTCTGGTCAGAAAGTAAGGGAGCTATTAAAACTACCAGACCAATACCAAACTATCAGCAAATAAGACTCGCATGATCTGAGTTCTCAAGGTGAAAACAATTTTGGTTTCTTATGTGTCGTGTGTCTGGTTTGAACTTTACAAAATCGATTTTTTTTTAATGTAAGACAGTTTTTCACTTTTTCGCTTTTTTACTGATATGACTACTGGAGCAGCAGAATAAAGTAAGTAGAATAAAGTATAAACGTTTGGAGTTGTCAGCTATCCAATCCCATACATTGACATAACGTTTATGATAATAAAAAGCGTTTTGTCTACTGCCCTTGGAACTTTAATATAAGTATAGGTTCAAAAGACAGTTAAATCAGTAGAGTACCGATGCAATCGCTTGATGGGTTTTTCATTCTCATGATTAGTTCTAATATATTTCTGTCTTGTATGAGGTTCTTCTGTTTGCTGTAGATGTTCTTCTTCTTTCTTTCGTGTTGAGTACACCAGATGTTCACCCCCGCTTTCTCCTTCATCCGTGGGATCCGCTGTTGACAAGAGCTTGGCTTAAATTGATCAGTTTCCCTCTGGCACACACAGATGAAATAACTCTGTCTTGTTTATGTATCCCTGTGTATTCAAGACCTTATTTCAAGAAGATTTGTTTGACTCAGTTATCAGGAATTTTATGACAACACGAGATATTTATTTGCAATGCCCATTGAACTTTTTGTAAACAAGGATGCGGCAAAAAATACTGAATGGATTACTGAAGTGTAATTAATTAAAGCAAATGTTTATCTAGGTCAAATAAATACATAGTTAGAAATCAAGCGTGATAGCCGAGTGGTGATCTTCTTTCGCTATCTTTTTCTTTCCTATCACAAAAGCTAAGAAGCATAATATATGTGGTTAGGTAAGGATAGGTTACCGCAAGTGGTATAATAAATTCGAGCATTTTCCTTTCTTCTGATGGCACGTCAAGTCATTGGTTCTGGCTACATTGTAGTCGTTAAGCTTAGCCAGAGGGTATTTATTGGTGATAAGGCTTTTGTGCATAGTGCGTCTGGAGAAGTTCCACTCCCATACCACCCCCTTACCTTTTTCTGCCTTAAAGCAGCAGTGTTTGCAGTGCTGTGTTTCGGTTTGAAGGGTAAAGGAGCTGTTATTAGTGTCGAATTTAGTATTATAATAATCTAAGAATAAGACAGTGGCTAGGGGGTGTCATGGGCAGTGGTGACCACTTACCATCAGGTGGCCCACCTGCTCGTTTAGCCACTTGTGACATAAAAAAAATGGCGGATTGACAACGTTAACAGTGAAGTTTGCCAAAAACCTGGCAAAGCCTTATCTAGGGTCTGTCTGGGTTGACGTCAAATAGCACCTGCTCTACGTGAAAACTAGTGGCCTGGTTAAACCCTCTAGGTTAGTTTATAAAATTAGGCAAAAGGTAGGTAACCTTCGCGTCTTGTTTGAGTTTTATTTCGTTTCGAGCGACGAACTAGAAGTAAGCATGTCGCGATAAACATACTTATCATTGTTTTGCGATATTTTTAAATTAGACATCAGTTTGTTTTTTGTAATTATAACAATATTAAATAAAAAAAGTTAACCGACTCCATAAAAAGAAATAAAATGATGATAATGATATTTAAAGAGCTCCCTTTTCCCCTTCGATTTTTTATGAAGAAACTTAACGCAGGGGAAGATCAATAGTATAATTATTATCTTAACTGTGTGAGATGCCAATTATAAAGCCGAAAGTCAACAAAAAACAGTATAACAGAATCGACAACAAAAAACACCCTATGCTATTAATTTTCTTCAAAACTGTCACATCCAACTTTCCCGTCCAGTCAAGTAAACCAGCACTTTTTGTGCGCACAATAATTTAAATTTGATTGCTGCTTTCGTGAGAAACTCTTGACAATACTCTTTAACAACTATTCAATGTAGGGTACATTCCCATTGCTGCACCGAAACTGTATGTTACAAGAGAAATGTACGGTAATTTAGATTTGTTAAGGCTTTCTTTCTCATGGTTTCTGGGTTGTGGTTTAAAGGTATGTAGCAATTGAGAGCTCATTGTTAGCTTGTTTATTTAAAAATCTTAGATTTCAGGTCATTCTGATCTTGTACGAGGTCTACAGCTTAAAACAGCAGGCTCATGCTATAGCAGGTTGGAGTCTTAGAAGTTAAACGAAGCAGTAATGTGACTGTAGTATACTGCACAGAAAAGAAGACAGTCATTGTATCTATTTTTTATATAATTTGTCAATCGTCTATAACTACAATATAGGCAGTAACTTGAAGTTAAAAATATGGTAAAATTGCCAGTGCCCGTGAAGTGATAGTGGACTTTACGAAGGAAAATTTCCGTAACTTTAAGAAACAACACAAACGGGGTTCAAACACGAGATGGCTTGACATATTTATCAGCTGCGCACTCTGTAGTCAATTCAAGGCATAACAACTATTATTATCAAAGATATTATTATCCACTAAATCACTACATACACTAAAAATCATTCAAACACCCAGCCCGCTTAGCACGCTGCAATTGTCAGTTTATCTAGGCCCATACATTAAAGACTTTAAGTATGGCCACGTTTTTTTGACATCCGAGCAGTGCGACACATTTTGAAAGACAAGGACGGCCACATGTATAAGTGTATAAAGCTATCTATGTCTAAAATATCAAAAACGTAATTTGTGGATTTGCTAAACATTTTCCTCCACCGACATTTCTTCGCTTTTTGATGTGATAGATTAGATGACATAATTCCTCAAATAAAGTTACATTTCTCCGAGATATATTTGCTCTCGGGCAGCGTGCTAAGCCGGCAGGGCAAGTTCCCGCCAAAAAATCTTGTACCTATCTATTTATACTTTTCTATTCTCTATAGCCTTCGTGGTCTAGAAGGCTAGAATCCATTTCTTCCGTTTATTCCACATTTGGCAGCCATGTCACTAAATCTAGAGTAGGTATATTTGACGGAAAGAATAACATTGTTTTACAAACTTGTTTTTTTCTGACAGCTTTACCCGATTTCTTTTGACATAGCCGCATAATGTGTTGGTATGGTAAGCTTTGGAATAAACGAAAAAAATTAATCACAGAATGTTCGGCTCTTGATCCCGAGGTTCTGGGTTTGATTCCCGATAGGCCCAGCGCAGACAGAACGGAATAATCCTCGCGCGGGCTCGGACATTTCCTGAGGGATCGCGCATGCTCGAGCATGCGCGCGACCGCGCGAGTATACCGTCATCTTCTACCGAAACATGCCAGTTTGTCGCGGTTCGTCAACAATGGTGGACTGGGATGTGGTTATAATTGCGCTTTAGGTAGGTAAATCTTAAAAAAAACACGCCCTTCCTCTTTGAACTCACTGACAACATTGCGCGCTCGCCGCCGCGCGCTGTCTCGACGCCGCGCGCGGATTCCCGCGTACCCTCGAGGATGCGCGAGCCTTTTTTGTCGGTTTCAAGAATATATGCACTTTATTTCAATGATGTTAAAGTTGATTTTCGAGTGCCTTAATAAAATCCTCTCCGATGCGCTCCTCTCTGTCTGCGCTGAGCCATAGAGACACTGTCAACATCATCATCATATCATGTGGGGTGTAAGGTCGATGAATGTGAACTGTGAAGGTTAACCCTGGTGGCGGAGTTGTTGAGCCGTCATAAGCCTCTGACATGTCTTATTATCGATAGTAGTCGGGACCAACGGCTTAACGTGCTTCCCTAAGCACGGTATCACCTAACTTTTATTTATTTATTTATTTATAATTTATTGCACACAAGAAAACACAATGGACAATACATATAAAAAGACGACACAACAGGTACTACTTATTTCACTAAAGAAATGTCTTCCAGCAGACCTAGGCGAGCGTGAATAGTATTGGAGAAGGCAGATAGATCATGCGCAAACTCAAAAATTATACATAAAAGTAACAATAATAAATTACACATAGGTATCTAATTAAAATATATAAACCTTCTACACAAATAAAAAAAAAATAATAATAAATATATGATATATATTTGTATATATTTGTATGTATAAAATACATATTATGTTATGATATTATACATAAATAATACCTAACTAATAAATAAATATATGGCTAACTAAGACAGGGAAAGATAGTGCTCTTTGACTCGTTTTTTAAAGATAGCGATAGAGGGACTATCGCGAACAGTGTGTGGGAGGGAGTTCCACAGCCTAGCCGCATGAACAGTGAAGGAGTAGGAATAGAAATCGGAGTGGTGGGAGGCGATACACAAGTTAGTCCTGACGCTGGGGCGGCAAGGCTCAACTTGTGACCGAGAGAAACAAAAACGCTCACGTAAATAAGACGGGCACGAGGGATTGTACAGAATGGTATAGAGGAGAGAAAGGATATGTGTATTCCTGCGAAAACGAATTGGGAGCCACTTGAGCTGTGAACGAAAGTGAGACACGTGGTCGTACTTGCGCAATCCGAAAATAAATCGAATGCACAAGTTTTGGAGGCGCTCAAGCTTATTTAATCGCTCCTCAGTGACGTCCAAATAGCATGAGTCGGCGTAGTCAAGGATTGGTAATAGGAGAGAATGGGCAAGGGAAATTTTAGTCTTCAGGGGTAAAAAACTTTGAAGGCGTTTGAGAGAATGCAATGAAAAATGCAATTTACGACTGACCTCGTTCACGTGAGCGTCCCAAGAAAGGTTGCAATCCATGACCAGACCAAGGTTTCTTGCAGTTTTTGAAAAGGTGATGGAGGTGCCGTTGTAAAGAACTGGAGGGCAAACTGGATCTAATTGCCTACTCATATATGGGCTGCCGATAATCATAGCCTGCGATTTACTTGGGTTAACTAGCAGACCAAAAGATTCAGCCCAGTTAGCGATGCGTTTAAGGTCTTCATTAAGGCTCTCAATGGCACCGTAGATATCCGTGACGTTGCAGCTGCGGTAGATTTGCAAATCGTCTGCATAGAGATGGAAGTTAGATGAGATGACTGATGTAACAGTATTAATGAAGACGGAAAAGAGAAGTGGAGAGAGAACACCACCCTGAGGCACACCCGCAGCGAGATCACACCAGTCTGAGGAAGCCTCATCAAGGCGGACCCGCTGCGACCGACCGCGGAGATAAGAATCAAACCAAGCTGCAGCCGAAGACGAAATGTTGAGAGAGCGAAGAATGGCAAGAAGAACATCAAAGTCTACAGAGTTGAAAGCACTACTGAAATCAAGTAACACAAGAATAGTCACAGTCCTATTCTCCATGGCATGACGGATATCGTCAGTGACTTTCAGTAGTGCAGTAACCGTGCTATGGCCTGGCCGAAAGCCAGACTGAAATGGAGAGAGAAGACAATTTGATGCTATGTGATCAACTAACTGCTTATGGACAATGTGCTCGAGGACTTTGGAGAGGAATGGTAGGATAGATATCGGGCGAAACTGTGAGAAGGAAGTAGGATTGGCGGTTTTAGGAAGAGGGATTACGTTTGCAAGTTTCCAAACTGAAGGAAAGGTACTAGTTACCAGGGAGTGATTAAAAACATGAGTGAGGATAGGTAAGAGTTCAGGGAGGATAAGGGATATCATTCGGGAACACAGATTGTCATTGCCCACAGCAGTAGAGGTGATTGAAAGAATGTGCTTTCTAACGTCATCTTCGGCTACAGTGGTAAAGTGAAAGGAAGAACAAAATGGTAGGGGTTGGTTACTTATTTGTGAGATAGTGTTAGCTTTCACAAGATTGTCTAAACACACAGGTGGGGTAGAGAAGTGAATATTAAGTGCATTAAGATCGACAAGAATTTCAGAAGGAGAGGAAATTTTCCCGATACCCAGGGTCCTGAGGAATTTCCACACTTGCCCGGGATCGGAATTTTCGATGGAGTTGTGGATGTGGCGTCTCTTTGCATCTCTACACAGTCGACTACAATAGTTCCGCAGATACTTGTACCTTGCCAAGTTCTGATCAGATGGGAGATTCCGAAACCGTCTTTTAGCTTTATCGCGCCTAGCCATCCAGTCTTTTATATCCTGAGTGAGCCAAGGCGCGGGATCATGCCTGATTTTCACACGTTTGATCGGTGCATGAGTGTTGTAAAGTAGTAGAATGATTGCCTGCAATTCCTGGACTTTCACGTCAACGTGGTCAGCCGCGAGGACCGGAGTCCAATCAATATTAGACGCATCGCGCCTCAAAGCCTCCAAATCAATACCCCTAAAACTTTTTAGACAATCAGGTGATTCTTCCTGCAAAGTCCTAACCAAACTGGGGACGTCTCACAAAGGGATTTTTGTTTGACAGTGTCCCCACCGGGAATCGAACCCAGAACCTCCGGATCGAGAGCCGAGCGCTCCAACCACGAGACCATGGAGACTGTTAATTCGTCGTCTTTCTAAAACGTGTCGAGCTGTACTTATTTTCGTTTTTCTTTGTTTGCAGATGGACCTAGGGCATCTCCTTTCTCGGGATAATGGCTTGTCTAGGGAGGATTCGAACAACGCCGCGGGCAGGCGGGTGAGTTTATTTACTTTGCTTCTAATTTTAATAATAATAAGTTTTCCTCGTATATCTTTGGTTCCCCTTTTTAAATAATTTCTTAAACAAACAACTTTTAAGTTTAAGAAATTATGTTTAAATCACAGTTTTCATTGACTAGTTATATGAATGAGCGGATGTTATAGAACTATTAACAGAAACCAGTACTTCCTGACAAAGAGTGTTTTTACAAAATTTTCTATTCAAATGTATGGCCAGTAGAATTATTTTGATTATTTTTGTATCATGAAGTATTCTTCCTTGTACTTACTTCATGTATGATGTTTTTTTTTACTTTTAATTGTATTTCAAAACGCTCGTGCCGCGCTTTGGATCTTTAGAAACTTAAAAATTACAGTTTTATCTTTTACGAAAAAAATATTTTTTCAAAATTTATTACGGTACTGTTTAGAAAAAGACTATGTTTGTTGTTCATATTTAAAAGGAATAATAGTCTCTTTTTAGGGTTCCATACCCAAAGGGTGAAAAATGGGACCCTATTAATATGCCTCCGATGATTGTCCGGCTGTCTGTCTGTCTATCAGCGGGTTGTATCTCATGAACGGTAATAAGTAGATAGTTGCTAGATTCACGTATTTTCAGTTGCCGCCAGAACAACAAATAATAAAAAGAAAAAAAAAATAGAGATTCTCTACTATACAAACGTGTTTTTAGGCAATTTTTGCTCGATTTTTGTTTTAGCTCTATCGTAAAAACGGGAACACATAGGCATAGGTACAAGCGTGAAAATTGGTATTGTTATATTGCTATAAAAAGCTATAAAATACAAACAAGTTATAAAAACTGGTCAAATGTGTGTCGGACTTGCGCAAAATTAATACACTTCTGCGTGCCTGCGCGTTCATAACTAAGACTGTATTTTTACCCTAGTTGTACGGAACACTCGGTGCCAAGACCGACTCGCACTTGGCCGGTTTTAAGTGATTCGATTATACTTATTTTTCCATGGTAGCGGTTGTATAATATAGGGTATTAGTCACAGTTTTATAATAATGTTATAATCTATATATATAAAAGAAGAAGGTGACTGACTGACTGACTGACATATCAACGCACAGCCCAAACCACTGGGTCTAGAGATTCCAAATTTGGCATGTAGGTTCCTTATGAGGCCTAGGGGTGCACTAAGAAAGGGTTTTACAAAATTCCACCCCTAAGGGGGTAAAATAGGGGATGAAAATTTGTATGAAAGTCCGTCAGTTTTGAAGTTAGGATCTTCAAAATTTGTATTTAGGCTGACGACTAAAAATTAATATTTACGTATCTCAGGGTTTTTGAATATTCCACACCCTTAAGGGTGAAAAGGGGGATGAAGTTAAAAATTCTTTATTGTTAAAGTAAAATCCACATAATTTATTATTTAGGCATTAATAATGTAATTCTATGCAACGTTCATCACTGTTATTGAAATTCCACCCCAAATTCAACCCCTCAAAAAGGGAAATGGGGTGAAAAAGTCTAAAAATCAATATGGGTGTCGTTTGTATGGTTTATCGGGTCGCTGATTACGAAAGCGAGAGGTAGAGAGGTAGTGAGGTAGAGAGGTAGAGGGAGAGGGAGAAGGAGGGGAAGGGGGAGAGGGAGGGAGAGAGGGTGGGGTAGGGGGTGAGGGAGAGGGAAAGGGAGGGGGAGGTAGAGAGGTAGAGGTAGAGAGGGAGAGGGAGAAGGAGGGGAAGGGGGAAAGGGAGGGAGAGAGGGAGGGGGAGAGGGATGGGGAGAGGGAGGGGGAGAGGGAGGGGCAGGGGGAGATGGAGGAGGTGGAGGGGGAGAGACAGAGGGACGGGAAGGGGTAGAGGAAGGGGAAGTGGGAGAGAGAGGGAGAGGGTTTCAGTTTTGGCTCTGTTTCGAAATATTACATAAAGGTGTCTCTCATCTCTCTCTTTACATTTGTTAGGATACTGCTGCTAAGTTCCTCTGTTCTGAGTAATTTATAAGTGACGTCTGTATATTATATAAAATTCAGCTGGATCTTGAATTATACTCATTGATTTGCGCTGGATCAGTTCTGTTTTTCCTTAGTTTAAAATTACCCCGAATTGACGGGAAAATATCTCATTGCTTCGGAAAACCGGTAACAACATAAATACGAAATCCACGCGAGCGAAGCCGCGGGCAACAGCTTGTAATAATATAATAATAATAAAATAGTTTATTCATGTACAACAAACATACAAGTAAAAATAAAGTTGACAGAAAAATCGTGTTAGTACAAATTACGTCAAGTCTAAGACCATTAGCCAATTCCCTATCTAGGTGAATCCTGTAAATAACATAACATAGTTAAATCTGTTTTTTTTTTCGGTGATTTAGGCGAAAATTTATCAGTTTCATTAATGTCTTGTCAGTTTTCATTTAGAAAACCTTGTTCAGTTTTATGAGAATATTCATTCAGATATTATAGAGTTCTATAATTCTGGCGTAATTTGTATAGGTATCCTTCTAGATTGTTATAGACTCTGAGGGCGTAGCAAGTTCTCTAACGTCATCGAGTACAAGAAATTTCCAACTTTGTTGAGAGAGTACTGGTGACCTATTAGATCCACAAAAAGCTGGTCTGCCAATGCGTAACTTGGCTGGTGCGGTGTAATCGGAGAGAAAAGTTGTTACTTCATAACGAAACTACCGCATATAAGGCACATCTGTTGTTTTTTACTTATTTAGGTAGCTTCTATTACTAACCTATTCGAGGTTTCATTTGTATTTGTAATGAAAACTATTCGAGGTTCCATTTGTATACTCTGTGACGTATAACTTTTCTCTACAATTGTACCGAACCTGCCCGTTTGCGCAAAGACAGACCAATGTGTAGGTCTAATAATCCACTACTTTATCAACAACAAAGTTTCTAACTGTAACCATAATCAATTAAGATAATAAATGGTAATTTTTATAAGTTTAAAATAATTTAGTGTAATCATAATTAATTCAGATAAGAATTGGTAACTTTTATAAGTTAACAAAACATCAAAATAATTTTATTGTAAATTTTTACTTACATATTTATAAACTATGGGACTGTATTGCTTAAGAACAGATTAGGATGCCTAAGATACATGTATTTAATATACTTAGTTTAGGTATCTCACTTTTCATAACTTAGGTGATAATATTTTTTGTGTATTTAAGTTTTACTTATAACTAGGCTAAGTTTTTATTTGAAATAAATTTTCAATTCAATTCATTTATTTAAAAATATAAGCTTACAGACTAGTCCAACACACTTATACTTTAGTTACATAATAATATTATAAAACACTACTTTTCATCCTTAAAAACATGTTAAGGAACAGAGTTGCAAATCTTTTGACAACAATTGGGTTGTCATTAAATATATCAGCTAGTGGCTGTAGTGTAAGCATTTCATTGATAAGCCTGATTGCACGTGCCGAGGGAGCATTCGCGCCGCTGCAGGTGCGCACACTGATCGTCGCGAACAGCGGCCGCGTGCGCCTCTGCAGCTCCGCACCACCACCGCGCAAGTACGTTCCCGGTATACACAAGCACATCCGAGATAATGCTGTGCTGTTATCGATTTTACCAGTTAATACAGAATGGTAGTGCAGGACTAATGCCAATTTTCGTCTCAATTCTAGACTGTCCAGACTCACCATTCCGTACACAAATATAGAGGGATAAAGAAAAGGATAAGTACCATAGGTTTTTTTGTAGATGAATCGGGCAAATTTCTTCTGAACCTTTTCAATCATATCATTGTATTTTGATTCCCTAGGATCCCATACCATTGCTCCAAATTCTAATCTACTCCGAACGTATGCCTTATATAAGGTCAGCGCCACGTTAATGTTAGAGAAGGGGTATACTGTTCTTACAATGAAGCCCAACATTTTGTTGGCTTTTTTACATGTGTCAGCTATGTGTTCTCTAAAAGTAAATTGGGAATTCAAAGTCAGCCCCAAATCTCTGATTTCTGTTACCCGATCTAGAGGCCTTTGACTTAGATGATATTCGGCAGTGTAGTAGTGAAATTTACGCGTGAATGTTATAACTTTACACTTTGTCTCATTGAATGGAAGTCGATTTAAACGGGCCCAATTTTCAACCGACTCAATATCACTTTGTAATGAATCACAGTCTTGAGGGCTCTTAACGCTCGAATATAACTTCAGGTCATCTGCGAATAACAGACATTTCGAGTGTACTACCACACTTGGCAATTCATTTATCATGATTAGGAACAACGTGGGGCCTAAAGTGCTTCCCTGGCTGACACCCGATCTTGTGTAATATGTTTGTGAACGGTAGCCCTCAAGCTGGACATATTGACGCCTGTTCTTTAGGTAACTAGCAAAAAACTTCAATGCGTTCGGAGTGAAACCAATCTGAGCAAACTTAGAAAGCAGGACGTCATTGTCCACAAGGTCGAATGCCTTCTGAAAATCGAAATAAATGGTGTCTACTTGATTGTTAGAATCCAATTCTGATAGTATGTAATCTGAAAAGTTAATATGGCTCGTTGTTATTGATTTGGAAGGGCGGAAACCGTGCTGGCAATCATTTAATATATGATTTATTTGGTGTCTAAGCTGATAATCGATTATTGCCTCAAAAATTTTTCCAAATACTGACAACACCGCAATGTGATATCGTCCTTGGACGGTTCCTTAGGTACTGGTGTGACTCTTGAGATTTTCCACGCTTGTGGGTACTCTGATTGTATGAGCGCAAGATTGTATAAGTGCAATAAGGGAGTCTCAAGAGCAGATGCACAATCCTTTAATAAAAAGGGTGGTACCTGATCCGGACCAGCTGCGGAATGAGCCCTGAGCTTTTTTACAGCACGGTGGAAGTCACCAACAGTTGCATGATTGATTTCTACATTTGGCATAGACGAGTGGGCATTGAGAGCCGCTTTTATGACATCCAGCTCTGGTATATCCTTCAGGAACACCGATTCAAAATATGTGCCGAAAGCGTTTGCTGCCTCTTGCTCAGCAACTGTACTGTTATTATAGGTGAAGTAATTCTTGCGGTATCTATTTTTTTTGCGGTCATTAATATATTGCCAGAACTTTTTTGGATCGTCTAACATATCTTTTTGAACTTGACTTGTATAATTATTAAAAGCTGAATCAATTAATATTTTTACCTTTTCTCTGTAATATTTAAACATCTCTTTATTAAATAGTTTTTGTTCTTCTTTGTACCTTATAAGATTAAAATATTTCAGTTTTATACATCGAATAATTTCTGGTGTGTACCATTTTGGATATACAAACCGATCATTATGTTTATTGGATTTTTTTAAAGGAACGAACTGGCGCAGCAAATCATCCAAGATTTCGTAAAATTTCTCCGTAGCGACATTGACGTTTTTCTCTGATAGAACGTCAGACCAATCAACATTACCCAAGGCTGCATAAAGAGAAACAAAGTCGGCCTTGCGAAAGTTTAATTCGGGACTTTGGAGGGGATCGTTTAGGTCTCGGATGGGCTGCTCAACTCGATCATGACCACGCGGGAAAGATAGGGTGATTGTTAGAGCGGGGTGTGGGTTGTCTATCCAAATAAGAGGTTCAACTTCCTCATCAACAGCAATAGCCTCATCACTGAAACTGCTCAACACTAAATCAAGCATGCCACCGTATGAATTACTTATTGTATTATGCTGTTTAATGTCACAAAATTCCATTAATAAATTAAAATTAGAAATAACATTATTACTAGCTGAAGTCAAATTAAAATCTCCTAATATAAAAAAATCTAATGACGAGTATTGGGTCATAGCATTCTCAATACAATTAAATACTTTTAAGTACTGGTCGTCACTTGTCTTCGGTGGTAAATATACCACACAACACATAAATTTTAAATTGTTTTTCGTCACAATACCAAATATAAGTTCTTTATCCTCGGTGAGGCCGTCAATATCCATTACCCTATGTACAGTGTAGGTATTACGAACTGCTAATAAAACACCGCCATAGCCTTGGTCGTTGACTCGGTCCTTGCGGATCACGATATATTCCGGAGGGAACAACTCTCCATCGTAGACAGAGCTATTTAGAAAGGTTTCGTTTAGCGCAATAATGTCTATTGGATTAGATAGCATCAAATTTCTTTTGAAAAGAGATGACTTTTTTGTAGATCTTATGCCTCGTACATTTTGGAAGTACACACTTATTTGTTTTCGTTGTTTTGCTTTTTTGTACGAAAAATCTGGCGCCAAGGTTTGATGCATATATTTGCGGCCCAGTTTGTTGGTAACAGAACTTCGTCTACAAGCCTAGCAGGTACTCCAAGTTTAAAAGAGGCATAATTACCCCTTGCCTTTAAAGTGTCAACCGAATATTCGTCGGTATCAGAAATTTTTTTGAGGTGGTCAAAAACTTGTTTGCTCGACGTACCAACTTTGACATAGTACAGATGGAGGAACTTGACTCTTTCCGATGCCTGAAGAGAAGTCTGGTCTGGGTCTGCCGTCCCTCGTAGGATCTCAGTCTGTCTTCGCATCGAACGATTGGACTTACGATGTACCTGCTTCCATTCCCCTCCTTCGTCAGATCCTACAGAATCCTGACTTAACAGTTCGACCACTGGGTGTTTAGTATTGGTATTCGTGTCGACTGTGTCTTTTGGAGTTTCCATACCAGAACTATTATCTTCCAAATTTTCGTTGGAGGAAGCTTCTGCCTGATTAGACTTATTTAATAGTTTGTTTTGATGAGAACTCTTCACAATTTTTTTAGATTTGTGGTTCTTTTTGGATTCTTTATTGTCAATTCTGTCCTCAATATTAATCAATCTCTCTTCAATTTTTCTGATTCCACATTCAGATTCTTTCTTACTGTCTATATAGCCAGCACCATTAATTTTTTCTTCAACCATAGTTAGTCTTTGGCATATTTCTTCCATTTTGCTACATAATGACGTCTCGAAGCTTTTTAGTCTCGTGATAAGGATACTATCCATTTCTTCCAGTATCATATCTCTTACCCCGTTATACTCAGCAGGTGCTGCAGATAAGGACTCATTTGATTTTTTGTTGCCTCTGGTCATGGTTACGTTCCTGGTTTCATATTTATTAAATAATAATACATTTTGCAAGTCAGTATTGGAGGTATTTAATATGGAATAATTTTCGGATACTTCAGGTCCCGCTTCCACATCTTTTCCAACAGATTTTGGGTCATTATCCAGGTGATCCAGTGTTTTTTTATCAAAAGTGGTGTTAACGATAGTAGGAATAACGTCTATCGATTTCCGTGTGGGTGTGTCATCGTTTCTAATGGTTCGGATTTTTCGCTTGCAGTCCGGACATGACCAGCAGCGCTCTATATCATGACATTCTCTAGTAAAAGTTTCCATAGTAAACCCGACACATTCAATGTGGTAATACAGCTTACAATTACTACATCTAAGTCTTTCTCTAATATTAACGTGGACTTTGCAAGCTCCACAGTTCATTTTTATTCTTAATTAACAAATACTCTCAGAGGCTGACAAGCGTTTAGGTAAAGTCAAAGAATTCGGACTCTTGCTTCGCTCGGGGTAAAGTAGTAGTGCGGCTAATAGATCTGTGGTTAGGCGCGCTTTATTTTATCTTTATCTTATCTTTAAACTTGTACTCGATGACGTAGGATAACTTGCAGCGCCCTCACAATCTATTATAGCCATTTTGTTACACCTTTCGCAAATGAAACATTCACAATATGAATGTGAATTTCACATTCATTCTACAAATGAATACTAACAAACTAATCCCTTTATTTCAAATCATTGTTAGGTTTAATTACAGTATAGATATCCTCCATATTGTAAACCCTTTAACAACAATAGCAAATTATTGTCTTCAGTCTGTACAGGGCTTTATGAAGACCAAGCTATTGAGAACTATGCTTTAGAATAGGACCGCGTGCTTGTGAAACATTTTAACCGACTACGGGTAAGAAAAAAAGAGCGTTATGTTGTTTTTGTAATATTTAAGCTTAGAAAATGAACGATCTTAAAGTAAGACTATCGTAGGAAGTCCGTTATACAGGGTGCTAGAGACAGGTTGGCAAATAATGAAAGATCGGTCCACGTAACTGAAAAACTTTCACTAAATAAAACTTTCAGGAAAGGCAAAAAAATAACGGCCTCCCCATACAACATTTGAAACTTGATTGGGCAGTTTTTATGGAGAGGCGGATTTTTTTTAATTTCCTGTAAGTTTTATTGATTTAGGGTACATCTTGTTCCTTCAAAAATTCACAGAAAGCCGTTCAGTTACGTTGACTGATCATGCCCATTCTATATTTGCCGCCTGTTCTTTACACCCTGTATGATTGACAAAGATGTTTAAACGTTAGTGTTAAGTAAATGTCAAAACAAGATTCTTACTATGGCTTTACTTTAATTAAAAGAGATAAATTAATGGGATAAAACTGCAGTTCTAAAAGGCTAATTTAAATTGACTTACTTATGATTACGAGTATTGTACAAACCGCGTACTTACATTGTATACAATTAAGATATTTAAAAAATAAACGTGGGTTTTTTTCGTTCAGTTTTTTTTTATATTGTGCCACTTTTTTGGGAAGTGACGTAGTGATAAAGACAACCAACATACAAGGTAATTTTTTTGGACCTAATTTCCTTTTGCCCACTTATTAGTGAGGTTTTTGTTCTACGACTTTGCTAGCAACGCACAAAAAATTTTCGACTCTCCATACTAAAGTGGTCACGTGACCGACCCATTTTGTATGGGAAGTTGAAAAATTTTTCGTGCGTTGTTAGAAAAGTCGTAGAACAAAAGTTGTTGCTTTTGACCTCACTAATAAGTGGGCAAAAGGAAATCAGGTCTAAAAAAATTACCTAGTATGGTACAGCGTGTAGGGTAACGGATAGGTGTGATAATACCGAAGGGTGTGAATCTACCCATGAAACTGAACAACTTTTTTCTAAGGAACATAAGTCATAACAAATTAAATTTTTGACCTCCCATAGAAACTGCATCAGCTGATAGCGCATTTTGTATGGGAGGTCAAATTTGGTTTTTCGTATTTCGACCTATGTTCCTTGGGGAAAGTTGTTCAGTTTCATGGACAGAATCACATCCTTCAGGGTGGATATATCCTTTCTGTTATACCTTGTATATTGAATTTTGTTTGAAAAATCTATGACATTTTCATTTCATGGTTCATCTATCCACTCTTACTTAATAACTTAAGTAGGTCATTACAAAAACTAATTTATTAGAAGGCATTAAAAAAATTGCTCATTATACAAGTTTTCTACCATACCCTACCATAAGCCTGTCCAAGAGAGAGCTCTTAATAAATTGGCCGTAGCGACTATAGTTTCAATTTTCAAAACAATGCCTTAACCATTCCCTGCGAATCCACGTCAAAGTAGGAAAACCAGTATTTTGATTAATACGAGTGAAAGAGACAAAATCTGTTTACTCGATACGCCTTTTGAGCTTTACGTGCACTGATTTAAGGTGTGTATTCGAATGTGCGTTATTCTGAAATAGTGTAGGCGTATGAAAAGTAGCGGGGAACATAGGGTGGGGTGGAATCGCATTTCGTATTTTTTTGGGTGATTTCTTTTATTAAATTTTTAATTGTTTTCGAATTATTAATTTTTTTGTTAGAAATAAGCTTGAGTTACGAATTATTCATGACAAAATTTTATGAACTTATTTTTTTAATGGGTGACATTCAATACAAAGTCATCTGATCCCAAACTATTCAATAAATATTTTTTATTTAAAACACTGTCTTGTTGACACAGGAAAATATATATAAAATATTAATTTAATGCAGAAAACTTTATATTTTCTAACAAAAAAACTGCAGATTACAAAAACATGTCTTTGGAAAAAATTAAACACCAATCGTTTTATACTTACTAAAAACGCATTCATCATCACATCACGTCAAGTGTTCATCATTTCTAACCTTTAACTTGCTCAGAAAAAGCTAAAACAATTTATGAATTTAATCGTTCTAAAAATTATGAAGAAACAGCGCTTGATTACACGACCGAAATGAGTGGTGCGTAAAATGAATTCCTTTCGTTAGTATTTCAAGACCGTCTCAAATTTTTCGAGTTATAACTCCGTAGATTGCTCGGTAATGATATAGTTGGGTATATAATTATTGTTTTGTTTTCTGTTGAGTGCTCATATAAGTCGGAAGTTTCTTTTTAATTGGTTAGTGTTTTAATGAATTTAAGTATCAATACTGGTAAGTGAATGTACGGATAAAGTGTAATTGGCGGTATTTTTCTAAACAAAAGGTGTATTATGATAAAAAGAAAAAACTAATTATAATCTTAATAGGTTAGGATAGAAAATAGATAGATAAATACTTTATTCTCACACACAGTACAAAGAAGCAATTTTCTTGTTCACATATTAATATTTTGTGTTTACTCAGCGGTTATTTCGAAAATCGTCACAATAATAACAATTTATAAATGTTTTACGTTAAAATAATTATTAGTGGAGTGGAGTAACATATCTAATGACAAACAGGGTATAAAGGTCAGGTTGACAAACTGAAAATCAGTCGATGAAACTGAAAACCTTTCTTTAAGAAACATATCACTGGAAATGAATAAGAAAACCGGACGCTGCATACATTTTTTTTACTAAACAGTTTGTATGGAGAGGCCTATTTTAAGGGTTCCGTAGTCATCAAGGAACCCTTACAGTTTCGTCATGTCCGTCTGTCTGTCCACGGCTTAGCTCAAAGACTCTTAATAGTAGAAAGCTGTAATTTGGTATGGGTTACACATTCATTAGTCACTCCGAAAAATTTGTAAAATAAAATAAGGAAAAAAGACTTTCACGGTACCTCCCCTACACATAAAGTGGAAATGAAATATTTCTTTCTCATTTATCCCATGATGTGTTAGCTTTAAAGCCCAATTTTTCGTTAGTCAGGTGTCCCCCCCCCCCTGCCAGCTAAACGGTAGTAAAATAGGAATAGCAATCAGGCGCTAGTGCTCGCTGTTCGTAAGGAGGGGAAAAGATTATCAAAATCAGCGTTACAATAATGAAACTGAAGGCAACTACTAAGGGACTACCTTGGTCGTTTTTTTCCGTTTCCGGTGATACTTTTCTCGGTAAAAGTTGTTCATTTTATCGACCGATCATGCCCTTACGGTTTTTTGTTAACTTGTATAATTATATTTTAAAATCTTTTAACTTTGAATGTCCCGCTTTATTCTTGAGGATAATAATTTTCTGCGTAATTTTGGGTCCAGATTTCGATTTTAATTTTTCTGTTTTTTTTTAATAACTAATATACGTAGGTAGTACCAGAAAGAAAGAAAACCAGATGGTCAAGAAATAACATCATATAACTACTTACCGTAAATAAAATCTAACAATAAGAAGTATTTATTTACATTTCTTTTTTTACGTACTTGATAGGTTTATTAAAAAGTATTCAAAAAATATAACTTATTAAAAACAAAAATTATTGGAGCGACTCTACTCCACTCCAAAGCCGATCAGTTAAACAGCATAGGCCGGACAGAAAAGCCTATAGGGGCGGTCCGAGGGTGGAAACGTCGGAAAATTCACGTGAGGGCCCTCCCCTTACACCACGTGCCTTCACGGCACACTGCCAGTACCAACTACCCACGCCCGCACTAATCATTGCCGCTCGTAAAAAAACAAAAAAAGAAAAACGCGCGCGTTTGACGCAAATTCGAAAATAGAACGCGAATTACCCCGCCATTTTTTGTAACTTTTAATTCCGGCTTTTTACTTTTTAGTGCTCAACCGGCGGAAATGTTGTAAATGAAAACTGACTGCTTTTGTGGTTCGAGTGTGCTTTGTAACTTTTTTTTAAGAGTGAAATGGAAGGGAACACGACATGAAGCGATTTCATGGTTAGTTGGAGATGGTCTGAAAGGTTGAAATATGATGTTAAGTACATTTTAAATGATTTAATGCCTGCATCCGCTATTTCTTCGAAACTCAGAGTCATCATCATCGCCTAGCTTCATTTCGTCTTTGACCAATGGTTTTTTATGGAGTCGGCTCCCTAACCTAAAGGATTTGACGAGGACACTGGTTTTTACACAGAGCGACTGCCATCTGACTTCCGCAATGCAGACCTAATCCTAGATTAGGATTCAGATTCAGATAATTTTATTCAATGTAGATTCTTTACAGAATAATAATTGAATGTCATGCAGAATACAATGCAAATAGAGCGAGTCTACGCCGTTTCGGATCGTGCTATGGCAGCGTAAAAGAAACGGCAAGAAACCACTGCAGCACGGCCTACTTTAAGAGTCGGCTTTTTACAATGTGTTTCTTGTGTTTCGCTGGAATATCAGAGCACCATACCTCTTTGTCATTCATATAGTCATCCAATCTATAGTAAGCTTTTTTACATAACGTTTGCTTTACACATTCTTTAAACTTTATCTCAGGTAATTGCACTATATTGTCAGGTATTTTGTTGTAGTATCGTATACACAGACCAACGAAAGATGTATTGACTTTAGTTAATCTAGTATATGGTTGATCAATTTTATGCTTATTTCTAGTATTAAAATTATGCCTGTCACAAATTTTAGGCTTTGCCAGGTTAGTGGCCAACCTGGCTGTCAAAGTTTTCAAGCCGCCAAATGGCCTCTGATTTTGCTTAACGACTACTATCATTGACAGTATCCGGGACTCGCGGCTTAACGTGCCTGCCGAAGCACGGAAACGCTCTATTTTTTTATACCACTAGCGGTCACCCATCCGGGTTCTGACCACGGCCAACGTTGCTTAACTGTCGTGATCGGAAAGAAAGAGCAACTACCACTCGGCCACGAGCGTTTCAAATAATGTAATAACTTAAACGTTAGAAGAAACCAAACGCGATAAAATAGGGAACTTATTTATCAGTGTTATTGAAACGACCTTACATTCAAATAACTTATCACTACACTGACGTAAAACTAAACTAATTTGACTATTTAAATCGTTTACTCAATCTAACCTGTCGTTTGTATACCTACCAACCAACTAGTCAAAACTTATTCAAACGCGGAAATAAGACCTAATTTCAAGCCAGCTGCAATACATAAGAATTAGAAAAACACGATTGTTCTCGAACGCATTAATAAAAATACTATTCTAAATTCAAACGAGCCATTAACCGGTTCCCACGACCGCCATGTTGAGTCGTCCTCGGCCGCTATTGGTCGAGGCCGTGGGTTTAGTATTAGAATGTTTGAACCCCACCATTTGGCGAGCGTACCAATTTTTTGCGTTCGAAAATGGAAGCAGCAGCTGTTTCAAATTGGCAGGTTGTCATCGACCGTTAACAATAGAGCTAGAAAAAAAAAGAATTACTAGGTTCGTTCGCATAGACAGCCAATTTAAACTGCTATTGGCCTTTTTATTAATAGGTAAAATAGTTGTTTGTTTGTCATATAATGGCCGACATTGACTGCCATTGGTTCGCTGAACGATTAAATTAACAGGAAATTTCAATGTGTTTTAATAATAGTTTAAAACTAATTTACTTGAAAAAGTACCTACTCAATTAGCTCATAAGGAAGTTTAGTCAGTGTTCAACGATCGCAACCTCGGTATGTAAATCTAACAAATGAATTATTTATAAAATAGCATATGGAAGCTATAAATCAAAATTACTCTTAAATTATATAAGTTTTTTGGAATGACGATGAAAAATGAAACAAAATATAATCATAATATTAACCCAAAATTTCCTAAAACAGTGCTTTTAGCGTAAAAATATAAAGAAACCAAATTACAGTTCACAACATGACTAAATAAGTCTCCAAAACGGCATCCTATCTACATCTGGTTACCTAACAAGTCACGTGTCCCCACTGGAACTCTAAACAATCTGTTATTTAGTATTCAAGGTGGGCCGATTAGCGAAACGCCAAGGTGACTCTCGTGGTTGCTGTTTTAGACTCCGCATAATATAATATAGACCGGTATTTATAACAGCAGGTGTTTTAATAGACACAAGACGACGTAACGCATGTTTTCGTTGTTTTAACTACAAGGCTGTATGAAGTTACGCCTTTTGCGCTGCTTGGGAATTAATAGAAAGAAAAACGAGTTAAGTAGTTTAGAATTAGCTATTTTTTCGTTAATTTTTAAAATTTATAAAAATCTGATTAAATTATGAGACATAACTAATAACTACTCCACATCATTTTTAGTAAATTAAAAAAGAATTTGAGTCAAAGGGCCGGAAAGGGCAAAGGTCCCTTAATATTATTACTTTAATAAAAAAAAGAGAAGGTAAATAAAAATTTTAAGTCGAAGATAAAATGGGTTTTTAATACTTATTAATACTTGCTTTAAATAGTGATAGGTCAAACTTTTAAATTCTGATAAAGAATGACAAGAGCTTCTTTCCCGCCATTTTATTTTTTCCTTTTTAAACCCGTCTATAAAAAAATATGGCTTTTGCCGGAGACCTATTTACTTCCCTACTACTTCCCTTGCCTCATCATTATTTCATCAGACTTGTCAATCTTAAAAAAAAAAGATATTCGATCATAGATATCAAAGAACAAAAGCAATCGACATAAAAATGAAATATAATACTACAATAATAAAATTAAGAGCGCCGAGTGTATTCACAACCATTACACGATCCGGCAGTAAAACCAGTATTTTCCCGCCATTAATTGCATTTCAAGCTTAATCAGCTTGTATCTGTCATTTCAATGGAAAAATCGGAACCAAAACGTTAATTTGAAGCCTCTGAAATCATTGAAACAATACTAATTGCTGCCTTTGCCGCCATAATTATGAACAATTTCTCCCGCGCATTTGTTTTTATTTTTTGTTCGTAGAACGGCGTTCGAGTGGCCAGCTCTAATTTCATGTTTTCAAATTTTATGTTCGATTCCATGTTTGAATATTTAAAAAAAAAGTAACACCATGTTTCCGTTAGTAAACAAAAAGCTTTGTTTTTTTATTTTATTAAGTATTATTTCCATTTTTTATCGCCAATTCCTTAACTTTTATGAATGTTTCTCTGCGCAAATTGAAGAAAACTTATCAAAGTTAAAACATCTTTAAACTAATTGTGGCTTTTTCTGTTTCATTGACAAAGAAGGGGTTTAATCGAGTTTGTTAGACGTCATGTTTTCTAAGAAATATGATCGTCCCATCCCATACAAAAAAGCCAAAGACAAAAATAATTTCATTTTTAACTAACGTTCCTATTTACGGACGTAGTTACTTCCTATAAATTTATTGCAACATTTATTTGCAACAAAGTTTGTCGCAACTATCATTGCTTCCACCATTGTCTTCCGAAGGTCAATTTTGATCAGTCAATTTAACCGCCAACTGCCATCCATCTTGAAATTATAATTAGGGCTCCCGCACACGACCGAGAATCGGTGACCGATTTTATATCGGCATCCCGCTCTGACGTGTTAGCACCTGAATCTTCCGTCCTTGTCTCGGCCGATAATCGCCCACCGATTCTCGGTCGTGTGCGGGAGCCCTTAACCGATTTAATTGTTGATCACACAGAATAAAGACTTCACGAATAGAATACGAACTAGAAATAGTTAGCAGTCAACCTAACAGTTTTTTTTAGTCAAGAATTTTCGCAACCTAGCAGACATGGCTTATCAACCATTAAGATGGTCATCATCATCATTATCATAACATCCCTTGAAACATCCACTGCAGGACAGGGAGCTCCCTCCAGAACTCTAGAAAAACGCGTGGTACTTACCATAGTAACCACGCTTGTAAGCGTTGCGGCTGGCGACTGTAAGATAGTACGATACACAGAAAGATGCTGCTGCCCATCCTCTGGTTCGTAAGCCCTAAGTCGCCTCTTACAACACCAAAGTGGTAGTGATGGGTTGGTACTATTCTTTGCCGGCACCACACGGACGGAGATGGTCATAATCATGAAAAACCCATCTGACAAGTTGACGTTGCTTGCCTATATAATCGCCAAATTTTATTTTTGCAATAGTCTTGGTAAAATGTTATTAGGAAGTAATTCAGACCTTACATAATTGGACACTATACAGTCTCCTTTCATAAAATGCAAGGTTTAGTAGGGTTTTTATGAACGGCACTAATGCCTCTTGGCGCTTTAAAGACAGCTACATAGTCATTTCAGTCATTCTTTCACAACACGTCACGTCTGTTGTTTATTTAATCTTTGATCGATATTTCGAAATTGGTAACAAATTGGCAACAAATTTTATTGGCCTATTATAGAAAAAAATAGTCCGTATTCTTAGTGTTGGTTGTTGTTCTGTCCTTAATTTCCACTTCACTATTAATTGCAAATTGCTGAACAAGGAAAAAATTTGAGAACTGGTTTGTTTCATCATCAGTTTAAATCTGTTTTTATTGATTAAATATGGAGGATTTCTGCGTTATGGCAATACTAAGGTTGATAGTTTGACCAGTTTTGTTTTGTGTATTGTTTTTTGTTTTCGATCTTTCGGTTTTTTTTCTATACACTTGTTGGTCAATACAAGTTCGCCTGCACATAATTTTTTTAGATTTTAAGATGTTTGTAGATTTTTATCTTATACTTTTTATAAATAATAATCGGATAATTTTATTCTACAATTTGACTTAGTTATTCTTTGACATAGCTGGGTCCAACGGTTTGACGTGCGTCAAGAAGCACGTAAAATTAATTTCTATTTTATTTTTGGAAAAATTATAGAATGTTACTCAGAACATAAAAATAAAAGCTTTCCAAAATAATGTGTCGAAAAACGAGAGAAAGAAGACGAGATATTTTTTTGTCTCGTATTTAGTTTTTTTTTTTTTTTCATTTGTATAAGTCAATTGTACCACCCTGTAAATAAAATCGAAGCGTGTTACTGTACTGCAAAAATAACATAAATCTCTTTATAAATAATAACATAATATGATTTGTAACGAAAATAAATGCATATCAAAACGCGAAACTTATTTCTTTTGTGATTTAAAATGCATTTGTTCATAAATCAAAATGTTATTTGACTAAATTAGGTACATATAAATACAATATTATATTATTCGATAAAACATATTACAAGTAATATTTTACCTACACCAATTCTTATCGAAGTAAGTACTTAATAAAAAAGAAGTTGATTATATCAATTGTATAGCGTGTGCAGGATAAGTTTGGCTCTACATACATACATAACATCACGCCTTGTTCCCGTAAGGGTAGGCAGAGACCACAGTTCTCCACCTGCTACGATCTTGACATACTTCCCTTGCTTCCTGAACTTTCATCAATCCTTTCATACATGCTCGTCGGTTTAGGGTACTTTTAACCTGGCCTTTATTCAGAGCGTCCTGAATTTGGTCCTGGTACGTTCGCCTAGGCCTTCCTCTTCCAACGTTTCCATTCGCTCTCGGCTTGTAGATCTCTTTCGTCAATCGTCCTTCATTCATCCTCTCTACATGACCAAACCATCTCAGCATCCCTTTCTCAATTTTAGTCACTACGTCTTCTTGTTTTGTTTGGTTCTGACGGTTATTACTGCAACAAAGGTCATAGATCAAAATTAATTTTTGATCTCCCCATAGAAACTGTATCAGCTATGATAGCGCATTTTGTATGGGAGGTCAAATTTGGTTTTTCGTATTTCGACCCATGTTCCTTGGGAGAAGTTGTTCAGTTTCATGGGCAGATTCACACCCTTAAGTATTATCACACATTCCCGTTACATGTTGTATATCAAAATGTTTCAATATTATAATACTTGCAGTTTGCACCCATATGTCTATGGTGTCAGAACAAAATTTTGCTGTCCTTATCCCAATTGTTTTGGGGTTGGCTCAACATGTTGATCGCTTCCATTTCTCTCTAACGTTCGTTATCCCAACATTTATCATCGTAAGTACATTCAATAAAACGTCCACTGCAGGACAGGGAGCTCCCTCCAGAACACCAGCAAAAACGCGTGGGGCTTAGGAGGGGATTTACCATAGTCACCAGGGTGGTAAGTTGCTGTTGTTGGTGACCGCATTATGTAAGATGGTGGTACAAAGAAAGATGCTGCTGCCCATCCTCCTGTTCATAAGCCCTTAGTCGCCTCTTACGACACCCACGGGTAGAGATGGGTTGGTACTTTTCTTTGACGGCACCACAGTCAAGAGATGAGAGAGACTGTCATCTCAACATTCACTTCTTTCCTTCTTGCTCATATTGTCTTTCACTCAGTCCATCAATCTTTGGTTTGAGATTATTACTAAAATAATACCTTAATTTCAGAGTCCCGCATCAGAGTCGGACAGCAGTTCAGTTTCAGGAGCGAAAAGTCCAGCTGCAGCACCACCACTCTTCCAGCATTTGATGCAACTGCAAGCGCAGAGCCCGCAGGCCATAGCTCAGGTAACTTTGCAGCTGTAGACAGAAGCTGTCAAGAGCCTATATCACTTCTTCAGCAATGAATATGGCTACTAACTTAAATTTTGAAGGTGATAGCCTGAGTAACTCAAAAAAATCTGTAGATATGAGGAGTATGGTGCCAGGATCGAATGGTCCAGCAGTTAACAGTCCAGTATCTCATGCATCTGCTCAAGTGTCTTAGTTGTGGCCCGCGAATTAAAAAGCGCATAGCTCGCGGCATACAAATCATATCAGGTAATTCAACAGGTGTAGACACCATCAGGTCTAGCACCTGTAGAAACACATGTTTTAGTCACGTTTTGTAAATTCAGCACATTTGCCACTTGTAGTAACTTACATTGACGAGACGCTAGTCGTCTCTAAACCGCGACTCTGATAGGTGATCCAAAATGCAATCGTTTATCGTAATTTGCAATAATAGTTTGGCCTCAATACTGGAGACTGGTAATGTGGTTGGTTTGGTAGGGAGCTTGCCTTCTACGCCGTGGGTAGTGGGTTCGATTCCCGCCCAGACCAAACATTTGTGTGATGAACTGTTTTTATCAGTCTCTGGTACCCATAGCAGGTACACGCTTTGTCTAGTTTGGGATCAAATGACTTTGTGTGAATTGTCCCCCCATATATTTATGTCCCCTCATATACTATTTGGAGTCCTTCATTTATCTTCTTTCAATCATCTCAACACATATAATGCAGCCACAGCCGCAGAGCCCGTCGAGTATAGCTCAGGTAAGAGGTGTGGACTCCAGCAGGGGTCAGTAGCCAAGGTCCCAGCTAAACCCTCGCTAAAATCACCATCACATAACCCAGTTGCTGTAAATATTAAAATCGAAAGAAAGTAGCTTAGAATGACAGAACAAAGATATTTGCAAAAGCAGGACGGAGCGTACGTACAATACATACCTATCTGTATTGCTCTATTTGTTTCCTGCTGTAAATTGAGTGACAGGATTAGAAATAGTGTGATAAGAGAACGGTGTGGCGTAAAAGAAGACGTAGTGACCAAAATGGAGAAAGGGATGCTGAGATGGTTTGGTCATGTAGAGAGGATGAATGAACGAAGATTGACGAAAGAGATCTACCAGGCGAGAGTGAATGGAAACGTTGGAAGGGGAAAGCCTAGGCGAACGTACCAGGATCAAATTCAGGACGTTCTGAATAAAGGCCAGGTTAAAAGTACCCTAAACCGACGAGCATGTATGAAAGGTTTGATGAAAGTACAGGAAGCAAGGGAAGTATGTCAAGATCGTAGCAGGTGGAGGACTGTGGTCTCTGCCTACCCCGACGGGAAAGAGGCGTGATGTTATGTATGTATGTATGTAAATCTTTTGCGACGCACGTTTTTATGTGCCATATGAAGAAGAGACTGGAAGATACTCCACCGTCAAACAGAGCATGGATGGTCTGCTTGGCGGACGACATTCCTCTCATACTGAACTTCTCTTTTCTCTGAGATATTGGACGGAGAAATCCAGTAACAGACATGTCCCTGCGGTAATGATGATAATGATGGGAAGACTATTGAGGTGCATCTAGTCCTTCCTCCATTACAATTTTGACTTTATTCAGTAGTTGACGAATATTTTTTTTATGATGGGGAGGCCAATAATAAAGATCAGAGACCGAGGAAGGGTACGTCAGGATTATTCTAAGGGATTAAAGCGTGATGAATATAATATGTGTATGTACCTATAAATAACGATGAGGCTAATGTATGTTTCCGTTTAGTTCCAGCAGATGTTGGCGACAATAGCAGCCCTGGGCTCCGGACTGGTGCCTCCAGCGTTGACGCAGGCCTGGGTGATGCAGCGGCTGGCACAAGCGAGGCCGCCTGATAGGTAAGTCACCCAACAGTTTCATTACTAACAGAAAAACTTCTAAAATTATGTGTTTTATCAACATGCCCTTTTCGATACTATCTACTTTTTTTGTCTTAGCCGCTCCCTCAGTTCTGAGGATCATCATTACCCAAAATAAAAGGTGCCGTCTTGGCTAAAACAGTTGTGCGCGAGGCATTTCAGTCTTGCGCCAGACTATTAGTATCCTAGAAGGATATATTTACGGTACTAGTAATTTGGTCCGTCGAACGCGTCGGTTTTAGTCCACGCTTTCTCCTTCTATTCTCAAGTTATTTCAATATTTTTTATAATCCAAATTATGATTTACAAAGTTGTTCAACAAAAGTTACTTATTGCGTTTAGTCTTAAGAGCACAGACTTTCTTCCTTTCCTATTACCTATAAGTACTATAATAACATTTTCAGGCGGTTTTTATGCACCAGGTGTTTCATGTTGAGTATGATTAACCACCATATTATAAGTCCTTGTCCACCTGTAAACTTAATTCTGCTGATTATGATAAATAGTAAAACAAAATATGACCTCAGGCGCTACAAGCAACAGCTTAATAGCTTGGCAGATATGACCTTTAGGATAAAGAATATTGTTGTTAGCTTCAGAGGAGTCGACCTTGACCTAAACTCGTGAGGATATTATGTTTAGAAACCAGGGTTAGAGAAAAATATTATGAACATATAGGGTGTTCGGGACAGCCTTCTGAATTCCGAAGGGGCATGATCAGTCAACGACACTAAACAACTATCAGTGAACAAAACTTTCAGTAAACGAAAAAAAAAATTTGCGTCTCCACTATAAACTGCCCGATCAAGTTTACAATTTTGTATGGAGACGCGGATTTTTTTTTCGTTTCCTGACAGTTTTGTTCACTGAAAGTTGTTCAGTGTCGTTGACTGATCATGCCCCTTCAGTATTCGGTAGGCTGTTCCTAACACCCTGTATTTAATACTAGCTGGTGCCCGCGACTTCGTCTGCGCAGGTTTGTAAATTGTAGCTTAGGTGTTATTCTGATGTATAAGCTATATTATTGTAAAGTTTCATTAAAATCCATTCCGTAGTTTTTACGTGAAAGAGTTACAAACATCCATCCATACTTACAAACTTTTGCGTTTATATTATAATTTTAGTAGGATAGGATCTTATGGAAAAATCTAGCTTTTGCACCCTGTGGCTTCACCAGCGGAAATCCACAAGTTTCTATAAAGCGTTTTGTGATACCTTTTTTCTGCGCACAAGGAGTAAAATTCTTTGTCATGTCAAAGCGTCGTGATTATGTACCTATGCCAGGGGTAATGATATTATGAAACTTTTAAATAGCAAGTGAATAGGCTTCTTCTGAGTCCTTATCATCGTAGACCTCATCTCTGTTTAAGTTTAGGTTGGTTTAGGTCAAGAACAAGTCTATAAATTGGTGTGTCCGTAATAGTCCGTAAATGGCAACAAAAGTGTAAACTGCTTGTTGTCAAATAAATAATGCTTGATTAGAATGACTTATGAATTACAGCAAAGTGACAGCGGAATGTTTTGTTATTGTTAATGGGCTTTCTTGTTAATGGGCTTTCTTGTTAATGGGCTTTCTTGTTAATGGGCTTTCTTGACCTCGATCTAGTCATGAGGACGGAGATGAGGTCGACGATGGAACGGATTTATCCAGAAGAAGCCTATTCACTCGTGACTTGAATAGATTCGGGTTATATGAACTCGAGACCACAGACGCAGGCAGGGAATTCCACTCTTTGGCCGTGCGCATTCAGTTCAAGCAACATCATTCTGTTTTATTTTGTAGTTGATTTCATAAGATCAATAAAAATAAACGTATCGCGTAGCTTTACAAACTAGTTGGCGCTATGTGACAAGTGTTAATGACAAAAATGCACATAATTCATGACACATTTGTCCATTGTCCGTCCAGTAAGATAGAGTCCTTGAAGTGGAAATCAGATATGTCTAGGGTTACCAGATGGAATAACTAAAAAATCTTGACAAAAAGCCTAGTTTTTACTAAAAATCCTGACAAACGTCAACGTAAACGTAAAACGAAAGAAAATAGAAGAAAGTCCTAAAAAGTCCGGTGTGAGACGTTCGTAACTTCGTAGTAATTAAGATAACAAATTGTAGGTATAAATAAGTTTCCTTGGTTTTGACCTTAAAAGCGCAAAAATTAAAAAAATTGGGAAGGGGGAGGACAGGAGGAAGAGGGAAGAGAGACCATGCACCGTTTATATCGCTTAAATAAATTAAACTTAATTTCTTAGTTTTGTTTTTTGTTGTAGTACCTTATAATGTAAATAATTCTGACATTTTTTTAACTCCGGCCGGAACCCTGACAGGAACCATAAAATCCTGACATTTCAAGACAAGTCCTCACGTCTGGTAACCCTAGATACGTCAATATAAGGGCAGCGTTTGAAATACTCGATCTTAATCTTAATCTGAACCGGTTCTTAAAGAGGTTTAAGTTGATAGATCATGGATTTAGCTTTGCGTTGTGAGATGCAAGGTATTAAGAATAGTATAAATCTTTTTTTTTTCTTTCATTCTTACGCTTACCAACACATTTTGCAGCTATATCAAACTCAACCGACTAAAGCTTTCAGAAAGAAACAAGTTTGTAAAACAATGTTATTTTTTCCGTCAAATATAGGTACTCTGGTTTTGGTGTCATGGCTACAAAATATAATGGTAAATTTTGAATTTTGAAATAAACAAAAAACATGGATTGTAGATAGATAGGTACTGCGTCCTATGAAAACTTGCAATATTTCAACACAAACGCACAACTTTTGCATGTAATGTGAGAATAATACAATTCAACGATTTGCTTACACATATACAGGGTATTTAAAAAAAAAATACCCCCCTCTACATTTTTTTTTTCAGCAAAAGCTTGAATTCTAGAGGGAGCTCCCTGTCCTGTAGTGGACGTTTCATGGGATGTTATGATGATGATGATACAGGGTATTTTTTTGTACCTGACATCTTTTACCCACTTATTTGTGAGCTCAAAAGCAACAACTTTTATTTGTATGACTTTGCCAATAACGAACAAAATGTGTTGGTCCCAAAAAATTTTGTGCGTTGTTAGCCCTTTGACCTTCGGATATTTGGTGCACAAAAAATAACCTTCTATTATGACTGCGCGTTATTTGTATCAGAAATCTTTCTCCTCTATTTGTCTATTAAGACAACTTTCTGAACCTGTATTTGAGAATAAAATCCTAGATATACAGATAGAAAGGTAGTAGATTCGAAGGACTTCTCAAAATTACAACACACCATTACTTAATGTAAAACTATTCACAAAGATAAAAAAAAAATAACTTAAAACCAATATACAGGGTGTCATAGATGGTGTACCGAAAACCGAAATGGCGTGTTAAGTCAACAAAACTGAACCTCTCCATACAAATTGCTTATCTGGTTGAACAGTTTGTATGGAGTTTTTTTTTTATTTCCCGAAAACGTTTCTTTGGGAAAATTGTTTAGTTTCGTTGATCGAAGTCGCCCTTACAGTTTTCGGAACACTGTCCCTTACACTCTGTATATCATCAGAACCTTTCTTTGCCACACACATTACATAAACATTACAGTATACAAAGCAAAGCATAGGATGCTACATCCGCTCCGATCCCGATCGTTAGGACATCTAACATGTGAAACACGTGCCGAACACAACATCATGGACGCGAAAACAACATTAGAAGACGATACATTATATAGCAAACACTAGCTTGTCCGAGCTTTTGTTCATCTTTAACGCTTTTCCCTTGGGAATGAAATTTCTTACGGTAAAAGAAGAAACGGTACGGTACGGTAGCAGTAAGTAGAAAACATACATAGAGTGAAACCTACTGCCATATTGGTACTATAATCCTTAAAATAGCACATACATATTTTTCAGCTTTACGTTGTTTTATTTAGAAAACATTAATATTATCGCACATGCATTAATTAAAAAAAATATATTTCATTACTAAAAAGACGTCGTTAATCATGCAAAATAAATTTCTCGAATGCCTTTGATAATGTCATGCACATGAAATATTTACTACTCGCTGGTTTTAAAATAAAATTCATGGTTTTACTAAAGAAATATATGACCTAAATACAAGTTTTTATTAGGAACTGATTTGGATAAGCATTTGAATCAAGTTACAAACGCGTAAAGGCAGGTGAGTGCCACAAGGTTGCATACTTGCACCAATTTGTAATTTAAATGATCTCAGTCGGCCAGTATTGTTTGGTTTGAATTTAGGTCACTCTTTCGGAGGACAACTGCAAAATTATACTGTTTAGGCTAAGATTTATCTACATTTTGAGCTTTTATGATATGCGTATGGGTTATGGGTTCTCATCATCATATCGTGTGGGTTTTAAGATAGATGACCGACCGACCTCACAAACACAGTTGTACCTATTAATTTTTGAGCTGACAAAGGCCACTTATTTCGTAGATAGTTGCTAGCACTAACGGCTTAACGTGCATTCCAAAGCACGGACATTTCGGATAATCAGAAGATTCATCCTGAAATTTCTTAACCAAACTGAGGATGTCTCGTGATTTTTGAAATCGAACCCAGAGCCAGAGACAACATATTTATCGAAATATACCTAACAAAGAAATCAATACTAATTCAAAGGCAAACTCATATTACTAAACAGCCTACGAAACCTAACAATCGATAGCCTATATTCTATTAATAAAAGGCCAACTTTTGTCTTACGCGCTATTCATCTCACTAAATGGGTTACCTAGATGTAGGGTTGCCACAAATTCAGTATACATTAGACTGTTATATCTTATTTGACCATCGAGTCCTGTATTGCCATTTCTTTGAAACTATTTCTTTCTCTTTCTTTTGCGCTGCCAAAGCATTAATCAAAAAAGGTAGTAGAAAGACTATTTTAATTGTATACTCGTACTGCATGTTATGTTATTTTATGACATAAAATAAGTAATCGAATAGAAAATAATGAATCCAAAAATTTCTGTGTTTCCTTTAATGCTAAAGAGCTCCAGTCTTCGTAATTTTTGACAAAGTAGTTCATATTTTTTTTTGTTTTGTTAAATATCTACAATCAGCCATGGAGACTATAGGCAGATTTGTGGCAATATAATTGGCAAGTGGGGCGAAGATGATCTTATTCCACTGATCTTATCTACGCTCATTATTCTTCTAAGCCATCTAGGGCATGTTTTCTTTTGAGTCGTAGTTCATAATAACAAATAATAATTCAACTTTTGGTTAATTTTCATTCGGATTTGTAAGCTAACATAACTACAACTTGGATCAATTTATTTAGGTTTTTATATTTTAATATGTTAAGTCAAAGATTTATTTCCCGTGTGAGATATTTACTGTTTGAAGGTACTGTAAGTATACAGTCAAGAACAAGTAAAGTTTGATACTCGCAGCGCGATTTTGTCTCATAAGGCTATAGAAATAAGAGCGGTGGAACGTTCAATGAGTCGTGCTTGACTTGACATGATAGTATTTTTTAAGGAATACAAGTGGAAGAAGTTAAGATGTCGCGTATTCATCATTACATCCCATGAAAACCTCCACTACAGGACAGGGAGCTCCCTCCAGAACTCCAGCAAAAACGCCTGGTACTTGGAGGGGATTTGCCAAAGTCACCACGCTTGTAAGCGTTGCTGCTGGCGATTGCTGTTGTTGGTGAACGCAGTATGTAAGATGGTACGATACTCAGAAGGATGCTGCTGCCCATCCTCCGGTTCATAATACCTTAGTCGCTTCTTACGACACCCACGGGTAAAGATGGGTTGGTACTATTCTTTGCTTGCACGACACAGATCAACGGTCCCGTATTATTGTGTGGAAATTATGGCAACCCTATCTAGGCGAGACGTTTCCAGTGCATTGAGTCTTTCACAATGTCTTCAGAATTTCCAGCGGCGGCGGCCATTTTAGCGTTCTCAATATAATGAATAGAGTATCATTGTCGAACTGTTCGACTGACAGGTGTTATATGGAGAAGCAATGTTGGCTGGTTTTGTTTGCGAATGTCTCGTTTTGAATATGGGTTTGTTGAGATAGGAAATAGTTTGTTGTGTGTTATGAAATGAACATAAATTTTTGAATCAAAGCATTGCGGTACCTACCTACGTCTAATGTACAAATGCATGTAACGCGGTCATTTAAACCCAAGAGAGATAATTCAATGTTAACTTTGTGAAGGTTTCTATTGAAATTTGCTTTCAATTTTGAAAATAGACATTACATTAGAAATATTCTTGCAACACGACCCTCAAAACTTACTAGCAAATTAATTTTGTTAAGTCTCTGCAATATTTCGTTTGAAAGTTCTGAATAAAACATTTTTAAAATACGTGGGACACTCAGAAATATTTGCGACACTAAAAAAAATTGTTCTACAGGTACATATATTTTTATTAAATCTTTTCAAAGTACTCTCCACCAGCCTCTATACAAAGATTCATGCGTCTGAACCAGTTTTCAAAACACTTTTTCCAGTCCGCCGTAGACACCTCGTTTACAGCCTGCTCGAACGCAGCCAGCGCATCTTCCGGCGACGAAAATTGTATCCCCTTGAGCTGATTTTTTATTTTTGGAAATAAAAAGAAGTCACACGGTGCTAGATCAGGGCTGTAAGGAGGGTGACCCAGGAGTTTGACTGGTGTGCTGTCCAGGAAGTCCCTCGTTTTGAGCGCGGTGTGTGCAGGCGCATTGTCGTGGTGGAGCAGTAGTCCGCGGAGCCCTGTGTTTGGTCGCTTGTTGCTCACAACAGAAAAAACTTCTGGTAAACATTTGGTAGTATACCATTCGGCGTTGATGCTTCTTTGATCTCGTAAGGGAATTGAGGCCAAGTGGCCAGTCAAATTAAAAAAGCTGGCGATCAAAATCTTCCCCCCGCTTCGAGATCGCTTCACTTTGGTAGGCGTTGGTTCATTTTGAAACACCCAAACTGTCGACTGGCGCTTGGTTTCTGGATCGTATTGATAAATCCAGGACTCATCACCTGTTACGATGTCGTAAACACGCCGAGACGAGCCTGCTTCAAATTTGTTCAGCATATCACGGCACCATTCCACCCGGGCCTGCTTCTGAGCGTCGGTGAGGTAGTGCGGCACCCAGCGCGATACTATCCTCCTCACGCGAAGATGCCCGTGTAGAATCTCGTGAACGCTTCCCGATCCAATCTTTAATATGTGCTGAATCTCCTGATATGTAATTCGCCTATTATCTTGGATTAAATTTTTCACTGCTAGCACGTTTTCTTCCGTAATAGCCGTCAAAGGGCGACCGCTTCTTTCTTCATCCCCCAAGGTTGGTCGACCGCGCCTAAATTCGTTATACCAACGATACACGGTTGCCTTGGAGGGGCCTTCATCCATAAATGCCATTTGAAGTCTATCGAACGATTCATCCGGTTTCAGGCGACACTTGAAATCGTAAAAAATCATAGCTCTAAAATGTTCCCGGCGCAGATCCATTTTTCAGTAAGACACGATACTTTGAATTGGCTCGCAAAAAATGTGGAGGGAAATTTTGAAAATGGAACACACATATTTTTACTTACAAGTAATCATATTTTCGAAAAAGATTCTGACCGGCCAGTCTCCCATATATAAAAACTATTTTTCGCAATACTTTCTGAGTGGCCTGGTACTGTACTCAAAGGGCATTAAGGGTATGAGTATGGAACTCTATATCTTTCGGACCTGCAACGGCTTATTTACCATCACATCTTGCTATACTTTTATATCATCAATGATCAACGAATTGCATTGACTTCTGGATCTTCTGGTTCTTCTTCTTCAGGGCGTCTAGATGTGTCCACAAAACGACCAGTCATGTTCTGCCTGTATCTAGTACCTAGCTTACCGCAAATTTCATAAAGCGTAGATCCGCCTTGTGGGACCTGCCTTTGCAACGGAAACCATTTTGTAGTCATTACCCTTAAACCTTTCTGCTTTAGCTTCTATCTGTTTTTCAAGCTATATGTTACTTTGATTCTAATTATCTCTTCAGTTCGGCTTTATATTTATTTTTAACTTCATCCAAACGTATCGTAAAACACAATTCTCAGCTTGAAACATGTCGTTGCATTTCCACATCACGTGTTCTTCCATTCCTCGACGTATCTCTAGACTTTAAACAGATGTACGAAAAGCGGCTCGTTTCGATGCCTTTCAGCGTTTAGCACTGGCGCGAGAAATACAAAAGATATGGCGGTAGCGTCGACTGCCAAGATTACATCTTGGGATTGAAAAGAATCAATAGAATTTTTGTTTGTGGTTTATGTATAAGTATTTTTCTTGTTAAATCAAAGACGTATTGGAATCATCGAAACTGAGAAAGTTAGTTTATTCTGAATCTAGAGTAGCATATACTTCACAACATTTTAATGAGATCATTTATTTACAAATTTTGCCTTGGCTGGATGAGAAACATATGTAGAAATTCTAAATTTCTTCGAAAATAAGAAGATGTAAATACTCAAATGGACCATGGTTGTTCCTAATAAATTGAGTCATCATTATAATAAAATTGAGCTGGAAAGCGTTGAGCACAAAATGTTCCCTTTCCTGTCACAGCCCTTCATTTAAAAATATTTGTGTATGGTGCCTGAAGCTACGCACGACACTTTATAACGATTCAAATAACTGTTTGAATAAACCGGTCAAGTACGAGTCGGATGAACGGTTGTTGTAGAATTACTCCTTAGAAGGATCATCATACTTATTTTACACATACACTTCCCCACACGAACTTTCAAAAAAAAACTTTACTATCTTCATAAGCTCTCCATTTAAAATGTCTTTCATTTCACCAGGCTACCAGAAGTGAATGAGAAGGTGCCTCAACCAAGCTCGTCTCCCACTGCTGCAGATCAACCGCTGGACCTCAGCGCCAAGTCGACTTCCAGCACCAGTGGAACTCCGCCACCAGACATCAAACCTATAGATTCTGCGAGGTAAGGACCTTCACAACATATTATTATCTAAGAAAAAAAAAACAAAAAGATAATTAATTTTCAAATAACCTAAGCCCAAGAAATTTCAACCTGAATAAAGTATTTTAGGTTCTGCGACGTAAAGAGCTTCACAAAAAGTCTGCTTCCAAGAACCATCAAAGTGAACAAACTTTTTACAATAGCTTTTTAAGGCAAACGAAACAAATTTGCAAACTGAACAACATTTCTTATCAATTTTAAAGAGAAGAAAAAATTTACGCGAGCCGAATTGAACCATGACCCTCGGCTTACCGTGATAATGCTCTTCCAACTGAGCTATCTCTTTTTTAGCCGACTCATTCAAACTCTTCCTTTGATTTGAACTTGATCTTCAACTGGCGGCTTTAGCGCCATCTACTCTAAATGGCTTAAAGCACAATATGGGCCGATTTGTCGAATGATGAACGTATTTTCAGGTTTGTTTGAAATATTTATGTATGTATGTTTTTTTTATTGGGTACTGGTGTCACTGTTAATACCTGTCTAAATAAAGAAGAGAAAACTGAACTACCTACAATATTAATAGCAATTTTCTTACATTTCACACAAATTTATTAAAACCTATTAAAACCCTCTGAATTACCATCATCAAGTTCTATATCCCAAGACAAATCATTATTTTAAACTAAACATAATTAACCACTTTTCGAATTAGATGTCACACTTTGATAACGTTATTCATATTAAGGTCAAATGCTAATGTTTAATCCATTTAGTTACGGTGTTTAAGGTATTTAGTTAATTGTCAACATCATACCACACAACCAAACTATATATATAGGTACTAGTTTGTAGTTTCGTCATGTTCGCCTGTCTGTAGGCAGTTTAGTTAAGGTCCCTTAGTATGTATAATGATTATTTCATCAATCAAAACTTTCATCAAAACGATAGGAAAACAATATGTCAAACATACATTCATAACTTTGAGCCTCCACCTGCAACGATCTTGACGTACTTCCCTCCCCTCCCTTTTAAGGTTTTGCATTGCATTTTAATAAATATTGCGTCAAAAATATGAGAAAGGCACTTACGACGTTTTTGTTGAATTGTTCTGATCTTAAAAATCGCAATACATTTCATATAACACCCTGTATAAAAACAATATTTCTGCTTTCATTTATGTGTATTTGTATATTGCATACAAAGGAAGCAGTTTAAGAAAACACAAATAGGTTTTGCAGTAACAATGAAATACAATTTTCTATTCGCGCTGGGTCTTCGAGATCTCATTGTTATTTGAAGCCAGTGTTAGAGGCCATATACAGGGCCAAGATTTATATAACCTCTATATGATTTGCTCAAAGTGTTTAGTTTGCGCACTGCGTCCTATCCGAGAGAAAAATGGTCTAAATAGTACTTAATTTTGTGTCCGTACCGGGAAAAAAAGGAATTGGATTTTTGTGCAGAATTAAAATTATATTGCGCCTACGTCTGATCCTATAACGAGAATATGCAAACCTAGAAAATTTTGAAACCTACCTATTTTATTAGAAAAAATATGTAATTGGATATGGTTGTTTTTTTGTATTCTGCGTTAATGTTAGTTTAAAAATAGTTATTTATGCAACTGTTGCGTAATGAGAGTAATTTTAACACGAGATCTGGTTTTTGATACGAGGCGCAGCCGAGTATCAAAATAGTATAGATCGAGTGTTAAAATGACTAATTACGTATAGTTGCATACAAAACTTTATCTACGACCGACGAAATAAAATTTTTTTTAAAGAGTAGTGATCAATATATTGAACTAAGAGGACAGTTAGTACAGTTAATTAAAGTTATTCCCGAAGTTATTCTAGATCCAGAGCTTGTGGATGGCGTTGCTTTAACATTAATTTCATGTATATACTGACAGCCTCTTGTAGAATCATGTTCTCCTGGTACATACTTTCCATTTTGTCCAAATCACTTCTTTTGTTGCCAATGTCACTTTATATAGAAGCGAGCCAACTGTCAGCTTCTTGTCGATTTATGTACTCCTAGTCACGCCTGGTACTCTCCGTTTTCTTTTAAATAGGTAGGCAGTCGTCACCCCAGTAAAAAGTATTTTTACAAAATTACTTTAAAATAGGCTGTATGTAGTACTGTGGTAGTATTGCCTTAGCCTATGCAGATTGAAAATTATGTATTATAACAGTTGCGGAATGAAAATCCATACTCCATTTCCGTACTGCTCGTGGTATGGAACAGTGTGGAAATGAAAATGATAGCGGACAATGACCTCAATTTCGAATCTGTCATTGGTTTCGAATTCGGAATATTCCGGTACGGGAGTAGATAAAATATTAAAGATGATGACCGAACTTGTATGTTGCTTTTTTACTGCGTCCAATCGATTTGTAAATTTTTGAGAGCAAATACGTGTGAATGATCACATCTTAGAACTGTAGGTATCTACTCGTATAGCTGGTAAAATTAAAACTTATAATTAAGAATAACACTTTAATAAAAGCATTTAAAAAACATAAATAAAAACTGTTAAATAAAAGTATAAAAATGAGCACAATATGCCTAAATTCTCCGTCAGTGTTTATTAGGTTCTGAATCTACATCAGTGCGAACTTGTTGGCAGCACTTATAAAATTCATGCAGAAAAGGCAGGAAAAACGCCATCACCAATTTTCTATGGTCATAATATGACCAGCAAGTGCGTATATTGCCCATAACCTCACATAAAGGCGACTTCCTATTGAATTATGGGAGTCAGATTACTAAAACAATGCAGTGTGAACGCACCCATTAAATCATGAAAACGAAACTCCATGCACAGGTCAAAGAACTTTTTGATAGGAAAGTGTTATGTGTCATGTATCAGAACAAGCTGAAATTAAACTCATAGTTGAAACTTGATTGTGTCATTGAAATAATCGTTACGCGTTTAAGTTTCAAGCTTGCAGTTGGGTGGTCGAAAATGACTCACAGTATCATACTTACAACGTTAAAAGGAAAGGTGTGATGATACTGAAGGGTGTGAATCTACCCATGAAACTAAACAACTTTTCTCAAGGAATATAGGTCGAAATACAAAAAACCAAATTTGACCTCCCATACAAAATGCGCTATCAGCTGATGCAGTTTCTATAGGAGGTCAAAATTGATTTTGTTCTATGACCTATTCCTCGGAAAAAGTTGTTCAGTTTCATGGGCAGATTCACACCCTTCCAGTATTATCACACCTTTCCGTTACACGTTATTATTCGTTTTTTTAATTTGCTTAGAGAAAAAACTGATATTAAAATTGGGTAACGGAAAATAATTGGACCTAGCGATTGGAAAAACAAGTAACGCAGTTGAAGTCCAAAAATACAAGTTGGGGCTCGTAAGTAATTATCATATCGTGTTGGTTGTAAGGTCGACGACCGACCTCATAAGGCCTGTTATCATATTTGTTGACCCGCTAAAGGTCTCTGACATGGCATATTAACGACTAGGTACTTCCGTTCCTTAGGCAGGTAGCTGGGATCACGAGCTCAAAGTTCTTTCAAAAGCAGGTAACCGTCTTTTTCTCAAGTTGGGCTAAGATATCATCATATCATTTCATGAAGCGTCCACTACCGGACAGGGAGCTCCCTCCAAAATTCCAGATTTGCTGAAACAATGTGGAGGGGAAGTACCATCACCATGGACTGCGGTTGTTGGTGACCTCAGATTGTAGGATGATACGATACACAGAAAGATGCTGCCTATCCTCTTAACCCTTATACGCCTCTTACGACACCCACTACTAGGTACTATTCTTTGCCAGCACCACACGGGCCGAGATATAGCAGGATGAACATTATTTTTCTAAAAGTTAGACGCAATTGCTAATGATTACGCACTATTGACAATAATTACGTACTATTGACAAGCCCGTTGGTGTGGTTGGTAGTGAGACTGCCTCTCACGCCGTGAGCCGCGGGTTCGATCCCCGCCCAGGGCAAACATTTGTGTGATGAACACGAGTATTTGTTCTGTGTCTGGGTGTTATTTATCTATTTATGTATGTATATCAGTCTCTGATACCCATAGTACACGCTTTGCCTAGTTTGGGATCAGATGACCTTGTGTGAAATGTCCCCCAATATTTATTTATTTATTTTATTTGCCAGCCAGTAACTTTTCATTTGGCGTTATCACCGTTCAAGAAATGTAAATTTCGTCACCACTCGTTGGAATAAGCGCCTTCTATGCGTATGCGTCAACTTTTTAGATAACACTTGATTTTGCAATAAGTACCTACGTACGTACTTTACATTCGTCATAAGGGAGGACATTGACTCGTGATATGCGTTTCTTGACTTTTACTGCTGAGTGTATTAACTTTTGTACCGTTCTCAAATTAATACAGGATGTTACTGAACATTTTTTTTTACGATTAAGAAAAAGAAAACTAGATAGGTGACCGCACTAGTTGTAGAACCATTTTTAGGGTACCGATACCAAAATGGTAAAAAAAAGGAACCCTTATGGTGCCGCTCTGTCTGTCTGTCTGTCTGTCCGTCTGTCTCTCACACCTATATATCTCAGCAACCACTTATGCTATCGACCTGAAATTTGAAAAAGTTTTAGAATATAGTTGCCCAACTTAATTGCACATGAAAATTTTTTGAAAAAAGTATGATTATTTATGTAAAGGGGGCCAAAATGTGGAGGGCCAAATTTCAAATTGTCGCTACTAGGTCGAGTGGGGTATCATATGAAAGAACTTTACTTGTACATTTTAAAATATACTTTTGTATTTTTTTAAGTTTCTTAGTTTTCAAGTTATGATGAAAAATGACAAAAAAAATACCATTCCCCTCCCCCCCTTATCTCCGAAGTTTGAGTAAGAAAAAATCTGAATTAATTACAGTTGACAAAGGTTTATGTAAACTTTACAGCAAAAATAAAACGATCTTTCTAAATTGCACAGTTTTTCAGAAATCTGCAAAAAACCATTACAAACAAATTTAGTTTTGCGGTCCTGAAAATGGACTTTATTGCTTCCAAAAATACTATAGGTATATCGGAACCCTCGGCGCGCGAGTCCAACTCGCACTTGACCGGTTTTTTTTTCTTAGCTTTGTTTACTAGAGTATTTTCTAAACAAAAAGAGCAACAAAACAAACAAAAAAACCGGTTAAGTGTGAGTTGGACTTGCGCGCCGAGGGTTCCGATATACATGTAGTAAGTTTTGGAAGCTAGGAAGGTCCATTTTTAGGACCGTAAATCTAAATTTGATTGTAAAGGATTTTTGCAGATTTCTAAAAAAGTATGCTACTTCGAGAGATCGTTTTATTTTTCCTGTAATATTCAGATTTCTCCTTTCGCAAACTTAGGAGATACGGGGGGAATGGTAATTTTTTGTCATTTTTCATCATAACTTGAATACTCAGAGTCCTATAAAAATATAAATGTTCACTTTAGAATATACAAGTAAAGCCCTTTCATATGATACTCCACTTGGCCTAGTAACGACAATTTGGGCCACCTTTACAATAATAGTAATATTTTATAATTATTTTGCTTGCAGTAATGTTGGGAATTTGCATTCCAAAACTATTCCAAACGCGATAGCATGAGTGGTTTGCTGAGATAAACAGGTGTGACAGACGGACAGACAGACAGACAGACGAGGTTGCACCATAAGGTTTCCGTTTTAACCATTTTGGTTCGGAACCCTAAAAAAGTGTTAGGTAGTAAGAAATTTAAAGAAAAATTAACTTTAAAGAGGTTCTTTGCCACTAATGGTAGCTGTATGACTCTTGTTTCTTTTGCCTGCTTGCTTGTACAGGTGTTTACGGTAAACACTGTGATCCTTGAAACTGTGCATTTAGACCATGAAACTGAACAACTTTTCCTACGGAACATAGGTCGAAATACGATAAAGAAAATCTGACATCCCATACAAACTGCATCTGCTGATTGCGCATTTTGTATGGGATGTAAAATTTTCTTTATTGTATTTCGACCTATGGTCCTTTGGGAAAGTTGTTCAGTTTTATGGTCTGAATTTACAGTTTCAAGGAGTTTACTCTAACACTCTGTATATGAACAAAACTCCCTTAAAATATAACCAGACAAGTATAGACCAACCAACTCAATCACCATTTAAAACACTATAATTTGCATGAAAATTAAACTGTATGCAAAAATGGAATTAGTTAATTATACAAAATATTCTGCCAGTACCTTCTATGTAAATTGAACTTCAAACATTCGCACAAATTTATGTAGGGTGTCTCATTTATAGAAGAAAAAATCCATGCAAAAGGCATCCTAACAAGTTAAAATGTCGTAAACGCCAAAATTCTTAATTTGCTTCGTTGCATTTCTGCTGCCATCTAGCAAGCATTTGTGGTACTAGCCTCCATAAAATTAACTCATCTTAATGTAGTTACCAAATGCAAAATCCATAATTTATTATAGTATTTACTCGTTAGTTGGAAAACTGACAATGAAAATTATTAAATTACGGACGTACCACACATTTTTTAAACTATAACCAATTAAATTTTTTGGAAGACATTTAAACGAAAAGTGTGTCCGATTTGAAAATAGTCCTGAGTTTTTGAAGTTGCGACGAATAAACGAAGACCCTTGGATCGATTCTTGAATCGGTAATAATAATGTCTTAAGCACAAAATAAAATATACCACAAAGGACGAGACAATACCTATCTTCATTCCCGATATCATATACTCAATCGATAACTGAATAAATTCATTCTCCGCGATCTGGGTCGAGCCGAAACAAATAAAAATACGATAGCCCAGTGCAATGCCCTTGCATCCTGCACGGGCAACACTTAAAAAGCAACCCTAAGCTTCGCCAAATAAGTTCTACATCAAAGCAGCAGTACTAGAGAAAAATAAGAAAGTAAAACTTAAGATGAAATCGAAGACGATGGGTATTGCTAAGCTGTTTGCTACCTTAATGAGATGTTATAAAGTTTGATTTCTAGTGGAATATTATGAAATAAAGTGGATGGGGCAGTAGATATGTTCATAAGAGACTGTTTTAGGGGAGGAGGGGAGAAAGTCTGGCTTTTGAAATGTTTTAAGATGAATATCGAGTTTAATGTTAGATTGGAAGCGTTCTTTTACTTTTTAAAGTGATTACTCATGTTTTTTTCTGTTACTGTGTACTCAAACAGTATTTCAACACTTGAGTCACTCTTAGCATTTGACTGAAAATATTTAAGTTCTTGTTTTCTTATCTTCAAATGCAACTGCAAATATTTCGCATTTCTTATCTACTGGATTAAGTTTTGAAATATTGAATTTAGTCAACAATTGCATTGTAGATTGTCGGTGGTTGACCGTTGACATATATTGCTATGATTCATTGCTGTTTGTTAATTTTTTGTGTTCTTGGACTTTACCGAATCATTAAAGTTTTCTAACATTGTATATTTCATGTTTGTCTGTGCGGCTTAGAATAGCTACATGAAAGGCAAAACATTAATTTTAAACCGAAAGATGTGCAGCAGCGTCTTATGCATAATTGCAACTTCTAATCACCGTGGTTCATATGACTATGGTGCATGACTATCGTACAATTCTCAAAATAAGTTTTGCCCTTCTGGGTGATATAATACAATGAGCTACGGCTTTTTTGTACTGCTGCGGCACACATGTACTCGCGCCAGTTTTTAAATTGTAGAATATTGTTTGTTTTTGTGTTTAATAGTTTACTGTCCTTTGTATATTGTGTGTCGAATACGTGTATGAATAAACGTTTTTATCTATATATTTATCTCTCTTAAATATACCACACTTTCCAGCAAAATTTCTAGGTATGAGCTCTTTTAGTAAAGATTCTTATAGGTTGTGATGATGATAACCATGATTTTTCAATGTTGCGACAACAAATCGTTAGAAACTGCAATATTTTTAGTTTTCTAGAGGTTCAAAAGTGACAATTTAATTCTTGTTTCAGATTAAAGCGCCACCTTGAAACTGCTGGAAATAGCGCAGCACGTCGTACTTACACAGAAGATGAGCTTCAAAATGCACTCCGGGACATCCAGTCCGGAAAACTGGGCACTCGTCGCGCTGCCGTCGTCTACGGGATCCCACGTTCAACTCTCCGTAACAAAGTTAATAAATTTGGCCTCGCTGACCATCACGATTCCGAACCAGACAGCGATCCTGAACGAACAGAATCACCCCCCGGTGTTATCCTCAAAATACCAACATTCCCACCTCCAGAAGATAAATCTCCATCGCCGGCGACTTCTATAACCACTCCTGTTACTCCAATCACTCCTCTGCTCCCTCATCACCCGCAAATGAAACCATCATCTAAGCTACTGTTGCCGCCGTCAATTTACGACCAGCCATCCCAACAACATATCTTTACTTCACTAAGCGATGTTATAGCAAAGAGTATTAGCCAGAAATTTTTGGACAGACCTATGGAGAGGCCGCATAATGATATGTCATTTATGAGACCGGACCGACACGTGTCCGTCATCAAGACACCACCAGATAATAGGCACTATGCGTCCGCAAGTAATTCTCGAGCACAACCTAATAACAACGGTCAGCCAGCAGGTGGAAAGGGAACCAGGCCCAAACGAGGGAAGTACAGGAATTACGACCGCGATAGTCTGGTCGAGGCCGTAAAAGCAGTACAGAGGGGTGAGATGTCCGTGCACAGAGCCGGCTCTTATTACGGCGTCCCTCACTCGACTCTCGAGTATAAAGTCAAGGAGCGGCATCTAATGCGGCCCAGGAAACGAGAACCTAAGCCTCAACAAGACATAACAAAACCTCAACCGCCTAAGCCTCCTCAACCAAAGCCCCCGACGAAACTATTTACGAATGGTATGAACGGACCTGAGACTCCTGGGTACCCTCCGGGATATCCGTTCTGGCCCCACGGCGCACAATTCGCTCCGCCGCCTGCTCCTGCTGCTGCAGACATGTACGCATCCCACATGATGCGTCGTCTTCGCGAAGAAGCTCCTCCGCCGACGAATGGATCATTTCTCGAAGGTATCATACGGTCAAGTCTAGAGCGGCCGGGGGCAGCGCTCCTGCAGAGACTGACGGCGGAGCCGCGGCCGCCGATGGCGCAGACGGAGGCTCCCAGCCTGGCGCGGCGGCTGGCGGGCGAGCCGGACGACCCCCCGCCCGCGCGCCGGCCCCGGCTCGACAGCTGCTCGGACGTGCAGCTCGCGGCCGACCTGCGCGACGTGGTGCAGCGCATCCGCCAGGACAAGATGCGGCCGCGCGACGCCACGCCCCCGCCCCCCTCCCCGCCCCCTGCGCCCGTCGCGCCGCCCGACCGCGCCTAGTGCTATCTGATGAGCTACCCGCTCTATTTCCAGTGATAACGCCGTAAGGGGTAGATGAGACAGCACCTTAGTACACTAAGGATACTCTATTGCTTCGTGCGTAGTTGCAGCATATTTGCTGGATGAGTGTCCTTGCTGTAGATGGTTTGCTGCTGACGCAGATTCTGAGACGTTCCGATCTCCTCAGCCTTTGTGATAATATATTATGTAAAGTACATTCCGTTTAAGAGGGCGCGGCTCTAAATGTCAAGGCTTTGATGCTAACAGTAACAATGACTTGGCCTTGGTTTTAACGGCCAATCGTGATGAAACACTTATCCATACCCAATAAATAATAGCAACTTTGTGCCTAGGCTACCATTAGGGCCTGCTTTATAAAATGAAAATCAGTTGAACAGCTATCCATCATTCGATTAGTAATGAAATTATAAATCGTTTGGTATTTTTAATATATTTATATATTTAAATATACCAAAGTATTTAAAAAAATGCTCATCATATAAATCAGACTTCTGATGGTAGCAAAATACATGTAGCGTGCAATAGAAGTTTTCAAACAATTTCGTATATTGTGTGTACTGTTGTAGTTGACAATAATACTGGCTTTCATTGTACTCACTGGGTTGATTTTTCGCATTTACATACATACTTACTTAGTTTAATACAGATTTAAGTTATATTTCCGTATTCAACCCAGAATTCTTCTCATAAACATACACAATCCTCTGATTTCTTACTTGTTAAGAGACAAAAACAAGAATAAATTTTATTATTCTTTATATTGTTCCTTGCAAGGGAAGGAAATAGAAGATTTTATATGACACACACTTGTAATCACCAAATAATCACAATAGTTACCTAAAATCACAACCAGTTCAATATAACACAGCTTTACTAAATGCAATATCACAATAAAATAATAGTTTAGAATACCCAGAACAGTAGTTTTGAGGGACGTCGGGTTGACTTACAGCGTTTTTATTATAAAAAAATCAAATTAGACCGATCAATAAGAAACAAACTAAATAAAGTGAACTTTTTTATATATAGGAAAGAGGGAATTATAATATTTATTCAGTTTTCAAGAACGATTCTGTGAGTTAACGGTGACGCAAGGGTTGTCCCAATTTCTTGCAATTCCGGAGAGCCTCAATTTTTGACCTTGTTTTAAGTAAAAGACAACCAAAAGTTAACGTTAAAATTTACTATTTAAATATTTTTAAGTGGATAAAAACAATGTAACAAATTAATTATAAAGCTAGCTATGAGTGTAAATGTTATCGATTTTTAAGTGAAATATTGCAGATTTTGTGCGGTGTTTTTATAATTAGATAGGTAATATATTGAATGAAATTATTAGCGCTATGTGGTGGGCGTGCGGTGTTGAGTGTGGAGAGATTGTGGCGATGTGTGGGGCGTCGGCGGCTTCGACGTATACGAGGCAAGTTCGGACTTATGTGCAATTATTATTTTGTATAAAATAGTAATTTAAACTGTGTCTAAGCTAACACGTGGATTTCCATATTACTGAATGTGATATTTAGGTATTACGAATGCGGTTTGTTTGACGATCTGCGGGGAATTCCCATCATTATATATACACGTACGTATATTAAATACATCTAGTGAACTTATATATTTTATGTACTATTATTGTATCTTAAGAAGATAATATTCTTATTTTTCATGGTCCAAGTTTTAAATGTTTTATCGACTATACAAAAATATGGATAATCATTATTATATTCTTGTCGACTTTAAAATTATAATTAGCCCAAAAATCCTCAAAAAAAATGATATCTTCAAATTTGTGAAATTTTTTGGTGTTCAATCAAAAGTATATTATGGAAGTACGAAATGAAAATGTATACGCTCTCCCAAAATAAATTTAGGTAAAACTATTTGGATATAAAATTATCATACGATACTTAATGTAAGTTACTATGTGTAAATGTGCGCCTCATGGAAATCAAAAAGTCTTTGTACTATGTATGTAATTGAAATATACATATATTATATACAAGTTAAATTAATGTCGTACATTGTCTTCGGAGACCACGAGTGATGTGCAAAAACAAGATCTACCTGCAGAGACTGAACTCGACATTTCGACATGTTTCCCCGGCCTGGTGAAAGCGCCACTTATCAGTAAACTGACCACTAAAACTACGCTCGTTGGACTCGTATAATTTATCTAAAAATCATAATACATATCCCCAATGCCGAGGTGTCGAACACATTCTCTAAGAAAAATAAAACTAAAATTTTTATATTCAAAATTTTAAACTAGTCGATAGCATCTTTACTTAGTTCTCTGAACTTGTCGGTTCATAATTTTCGACGTCTTTTTAGCATTTAATTCAGACAAATTGATCTATATTAATCGTTATGTGCATTTATGTGACTTTTGTACGCTAAAGTGTAGAAGTATGTAATCGTTATGTTGTGACAGCCCTACCAGACCGCATTTCAAATTGAGTTTGAAAATCGAACAACTTTTTTTAAATACGTACACGGATCTGTGTGTTATGCCGGACATTTGTTGATAGCTTAAAAAAGGTTATTTTTGTGTAAGTTTGTACAGAAATAATAGGATGGGACAATTTGCAAAGAGAATTTAGATAATAATAAACATTCCGTTTAGAATGTTATTAGATTTTTTTTATGATAATATAAATATTTTTTTTGCATCGGGAACAAATCATTATGTTGTTTAATCTTATTTTGTAACGTTAGTTAATTTTAAGTGGCTTTATTTTTAAATAACCCTATATATAATTATATTATTATATTGAGATGTTATACATGTCATTGTTTTTGTGCAAAGTGTTAAGGGTTTGAATCCCGGGTTAAAAAGAGAGTTGCGACTGATATGTAATAGAAATCGCCGAGAGCATGAAGCCCGGCTTGGTCTGTACAAATGGTATACGCCGCCTTAACTCTTAAAATGTTAATAATTCCATTTACTTGGGGACATCCGACGATTATCAATACCAATTGAAAAGATAAATCAATATTAGCATAAAGTTTGTTTCAACTGACTTGTTTTTGCGGTAAACGTTGCAATTTGTCCTTTAGGTGCATTTGGTTTTGCAGCTGCTAGTTGGGCTTGGTAACCGTTAGACATCCATCAACTAATGGACATGTGTGGTCCCTTCACTATTAAAATTTATCAACACGAAATAAACATCTTAACTTCAAATGTTGATTACTTTAAAACAGTTGCCGAAGATAAAGGTTTTCAAAATCGGGATTGGAAATATTATAAAAAACCAAAGGAAGATTATTTTACGGAGGCAGTCAGACTGTTTTGCTCAAGTACCTCTTTTCAATATGAAACTTAAAGTTTAATATAAAACAAAACGTTGAGAACAGACGTCTTTCCTAGCTGAAGAGACCACTGGGTTATAGTGAATCATTTTTATTGTATATTGTTTAATATTTTTCCATATAGTTTAAGCATTTTAGTTAAAAACGGTAGTGTAATTTTGAATTTATAGGTAGCCGGTAGTAATTCTTTAATATTTTGTTACTTTTTTCGTAATTGTAATAAATTCTCTATAAGGGTTAGGTTAGTCTTGAACGGTCCTCTTCTGGTCCAAGAACAAAAAGACAATGAAGGGAATTTGCATTTTTTAATTAAAAACTTAAGTCTTCGCAGAATGCGGCGATAGTAGAACTCCTCCTAACATATTTCCGAACGACTGCTTTATGTTTCTAAATTCGAGTTTCGAGTTCTGGAATTCGAGATTTGAATTTGAAAAGAGATATTATGCGGTGTCGTTGCGCGAGACTCGTAACACGTAAAAGACATTGTCAGATTTAAGGTGTACTTCTAAGCATTCGTCAACACTACGTTGTTTGTTTGTGTGATTGTAACTTTGTATAAAATAGCCATTTTGCAACTAAAAGTACAAATTCCCACGAAAAACTTTTATATATTTAACTTTTAGTGTGGAATTTTTATTTTTATTGGCAAAACGGCTCAATATTGATGCTCTAAATGTAAGTTTCACTTTATTGTCTCTAATTGTTTTCCTTACTGTATGTATTTCTAGATAATTAATTTTTAAACAATAATTATTGTGTCTTTTACAATAATTGAGTTATTATAATTGTCATTTTAGTCGTGGAAGGATATAAAGACGGCTGGATTGTAGCAGTTTATGAATGTGTTCAGCATTCTTTAAAAATATGTACAACAACAAGCATTTAATTTTAGGCATATTAAATATAATGTTATCTTTATAAAACAATGGATAGAATTAAATTCAATTCAAGATAATTTCAAGGTATTTATTTTTTCAAAGACGCTTAAAAATTAACATCACATAGCTGAGGAACATTAATTTCTTTTTTAGCATGTTTCTCTGCGTTGGCAATGATTGTATGAAAAAGTGTGGAAAAGGACCAATGTAAGAGATAGGAAATTGTTATACTTATCCTAAAGAATCGAAGGCTCATATTTTATTTGATACAAAACTGCTAAAGGAGCAACAAGATCAAATTATAATATTGTTATTTAATTTTTGAGTACAAGTTTTAATGAAAATATTTTTTCAATATACCTTCCTCGCCTCTATATTTTTGTTACTTTGTTCCTTTAGTTTTTATTTTTGTTCAATTTTTCATTACAGATAAATAGATTTTTGCGTTTTTTTAAACAACGCAATCATTATTATTTTTATAAATATATTTATATGTTTACTTCCTCAGTATGAAAGTTATATTCGTAGGTTTTTTTCATTCTACTTAACAATACAACTCACAATTTATTAAAAAAGAAAAAGCAAAGCGAAACAAATAGATAAAGTATGTGATTGGCTTAACATTAATTGTATTATATCTAGTCAAATTAAAGTGAAAAAAATTAAAGGCTAAGGTTGCGACATGTTTCGACTGAATTTTGATAATTCGATACCCTAACGTCCAAAAGCGTCGCTAGGCGACTGAAAAATCGATTTGAAATTGTGGAATTGTAGAAATCAATGTAGTAAAAAACATTGTTTCGTACGTATACTTACTGTAAACTACGTAGCATCGATTGAGGTGAACTTTTTTCATATGTAATGTCCTTTATCTATAAGATCTTTATATTTTACGTTAAATATCTTAATGAAGTGGCTGAATAGGCAGGTGTAAGAATGTGCGAGGTATTTAAAAACCTGTATACAATAAATTTCTTTCATTTGTTGAATTTTAGTTGTTTTATTTTAATGTGGGTCAGTCGCTTTACATCATCATGAAGCTTTTATGATCACGCGATTTATTATAGCTTGTGAAACTACGAAAATACTAAAAAATTGTACTTAAAATACCACCAATACGATAATAAGTGTTTGGGATCTACAAATTGACAAAAATATTCAGTTTTACTTATCACTAAATATTTACCCACCCCAGAAACCTAATTTAAAAAATAATTATTGGTTACCTTGACGGCTTGCATCAGCCAAATGCTATATTTCTTAGACATGCAGTTTTTTAATAAAAACCAAACAGTAGCAGCAGTTTATACAAGAAAAACCACAAAATAGCATACATCCTGAGAGATAATTTTGGTTTTTGACGGAACCACTTTTGGCCGCAGGCGGACCACTTGGTTTGAAGGCCAAGCTTTATATTTACACTCAAAAAATCCAAGATGGCACCGCGCCGGGCTTAAATGGACGTGAAAATAAAAGAACAAAAGTAGTAGTTAGTTCAATTTGGTGTCTGGCTATTTTTGTCTGAGGTCGATGAACCTTAAAAACCAGCTCATTTTTAAACGTTTTTGAATAAGACTTGTTTTATATGTAGGTAATATATTGCAAATAGAGAATACAAAGAAAGGCGGACCTAATTCGACTGGGCCAAAACAACAGTACAAAAATTACTAAAACCAGTCTAAAACTCCAAACAAAATACATAACCCAATCCAGGTGCAAGAAAATATAAAGTAAAAAACATGACGTTTCAAAACTTGTATTTGAAAAAAGAAGAAATCCTCACTGACCGGCGCAAGCGCAGCGCAAGTGACGGAGGGAGCCCAAATCAGCCAATCGTCGACGTCGCCGAAAGATGCCGCGTGTCCCTGACCTTACCCCGTGCTCTTGACTTACAAACTTACTTGAAATGCGCATGTGTGCATGTAATTCGGATAAGTACTTCTTTTGCTTGGCGTGTTTTGTTCCTTTTTGTCAAAGAGTAGGAAATGAGTGTCTGCAGGACTGTAGGTAGAGATGAACGAACTTTTGTGATTAAATAGCAGTGTAGTAAATGGCGAGACTATATTTTGAATAATTATAAATTGGGATTTCTTAATACAAAAAATATCTATTTACCTTTGTTAAAGTTTAATAACAGAATATATTTTATCAGAATATTTTTTTTTTATTTTATCTTACCATTGACAGTAAACTTTGCATGTCAAGTTACTTTTAATTATTGTTGTAATATCTACAAAAGTCTTCAAAATTCTTAAATAAACATAGCGAGAGAGATATATTTAAAATAATATTTAGTTTCCTACAACATCAATTCTCTTTGAATGGAAAGCCTTTTAGAACAATTTGAAAAAGAAGATTTTGTAAAATGTGTAATATTTTTTAATTAATAATAATAACTTTTATACTCTATGCCCCACAATTCGGATACTTTTTGCTGTAGGCACAACCACACAGACAGCGCAATTGCATCGCACGCGCACATGCGCGCATTTTTCGCGTTTCGCTCTTTGGGCAATGCACTCGCGTACAATGGCACTGACCTTGACAATAAATGCAGCTGCAAGGGGACCGGCCGCCGATTTCGTGTTCAAAATTCGAATACGGCTTTGTTTTAAATATAAGTATAAACGCCAGTGGGCTGGTGTTATTATATGACCAGAATTTCAAGATTTTGTAGAATTTAGCGTCCCGTGTGGTGCCGGCAAAGAATAGTACGAACCGGAAAATAATAGTACATAATAGGCGACTTAGGGTTCAAGATCCAGAGGATGGGCAGCAGCATCCTTCTGTGTATAGTATCAGCTTACATTCTACGGTCACCAACAACCGCGGTTCATGGTGATAGTCGTAACGCTAACAAGCGTGGAGACTATGGTACTTCCCCTCCACGTTGTTTCAGCAAAAGCTGGAGTTTTGGAGGGAGTTCCCTGTCCTGTAGTGGACGTTTCATGAGATGTCATGACGATGATGATGTAGAATTTAGAGATATAACTTTTATTTGATTAACTTAGAATTACATCACATACATTTTTATTTATTGATGATTTTAATTTGCAAGTATTTTGAATTTATGCTTTTTTGGAAAATATTTTCTATAAAGTGATGAAGTAGGTACTTATTTTTTATAATATAGCATCTTAAATTCAAATATGTGAAATGACAAGTGATAATGAAGTTATTTAATTACTTTATTTAAATTATATTTTCTTTAAGATAATGTTAAGTAAGTATCTATTATCTTCAACTTTGCTGTTATAGTTGATTTTTAATTCCCGACCACGATGAATAAATTAAAATTAATTTTTAAATGCAAAATTAATTTAATTGGCATAAAGTTAATTAATAAAATGAATAGCGAAACGGAGCGGAAGTATAAATAACGATATTAATTTGTATTTTTCAACATTAATTACTGATATTAATCCATGCTTTAGTTTTAAAAACTTGGTTTACATAAATCTACATAATATCCAGATATGTGCTTTTTTTAGTGCCTCAACTTCGTAAAAATCGAATAAAGGGCAATGACGAGATAGTGTTTTTTAAAACAGCATAGTTTCCTAAATTTTTAATAACACTAGGCCAAAAAAAAAAGTGAAGCATGAAGCAGATGCTAAAACATAGCATCATGAAACTGAACAAGGAAGTAGTTTTTCAGTTTCATGGACTAAGTAACAGGCTAAAATAGTGTTTACACATATTTGTACACCCTATGTAAACAGAATATTAAAAAACTCACGAAAAAAATTACCACGAAAAGTATGTAGAGTAAATTTGTATTTATTTATACCTATTTTTAGGGTTCCGATACCAAAATGATAAAAAAAGGAACCCTTATGGTGCGACTTTGTCTGTCTGTCCGTCTGTCTGTCTGTCACACCTCTTTATCTCAGCAACTACTTATGCTATCGACTTGAAATTTGGAATAGTTGTAGGTATAATTTGGTTGCCCAACTTAAATGCACATGAAAGAATTTAAAAAAATATATGATTATTACTGTAAAGGGGGCCCAAAAGGGGGGGCCAAATTTCAAATTGGGGTATCATATGAAAGGGCTTTACTTGTACATTCTAAAAACTATTTTCGTATTTTTTTACAGCTCTTAGTTTTCAAGTTGTGATGACAAATGTAAAAAAATACCATTCCCCCCCCCCCCCCTTATCTCCAAAGTTTGTGAAAGGGAAAAATCTGAATTAATTACAGTCGATAGAAGTTTATGTAAATATTACAGCAAAAATAAAACGATCTTTCTAAGTTGCACAGTTTTTTAGATATCTGCAAAAAATCTTTACAAACACATTTAGTTTTGCGGTTCTAAAAATGGACTTTATTGCTTCCAAAAATACTATAGATATATCGGAACCCTCGGCGTGCGAGTCCGACTCGCACTTGACCGGTATTTTTTTTTATTATTTCTGTTCGTTGCTTCACTCATACCCGCCCCTGAACTAACTCGCAACTAAATCAACACCCTGTATGTATTCATTTTAATAATTATAGATTTTTTAATATTATAATTTTTTAATATTAATATCAGATTTTTTTTCATATTAATATTAATATTAATAAATTTTTCTGTACCGGGAAGGCTTAAAATAGTCAAAATGTCTTTTACGCGCTTTACACTGATCAGTATAATCAAGTTATCCCCATAATTATCTTTTGCCGATTATGTAGAGCACCTCAATTTAAAGAAGTGATGGGGCTTTGTACCAAGTCGAAATCTCTTATTTCTGCCGCAAAGCAGTAGCTGCTGTTGGTTTTTAAAATAAAATTACAACACCAACGGCCATCACTAGAGCTAATTAATATAAAAAATGTATTTGAAATATTTTGCCACACAAAAGGCCCAAAAGTCACCTGCCGTTTAGTACAGGCAAGTGCACACTAAACTTTACACAACGTACTTCGCAACACAACACTGTCCAGGGAGTCAATTCTTGAATATCACGGGGTGATATAAAATATCACTCAAAAAATTCAAAATCACAGACTTTTCTTTTCAAAAGTGTAGAAACATGAACGATAATAAATAAAATAGCCATTTATTCCCATTTGGTACCATTCATTGATAAAATTAATCTTAAAAAGCCGGCCAAGTGCGAGTCGGACTCGCGCACTGAGGGTTCCGTATTACCACATAAACATAATTGTATTAGTTGAAATTTCAGTAAGTTAATGTGCTAGATTTTTTGAGTCCGACACGCGCTTGACCAAATAATATTATTTGTTGTTATTTTACCACCATCATCATCATCATAACATCCCATGAAACGTCCACTACAGGACAGGGAGCTCCCTCCAGAATTCTAGCTTTTTCTGGAAAAATGTGGAGGGGAAGTACCTACCGGTCACCTCGCTTGTTAGCGTTACGGCTGGCACCATGGACCGCGGTTTTATGTGACCGCAGTAAGTAAGATGTAAGATACAAAGGAGGATGCTGCTGCCCATCCTCCAGTTAACCCTTAGTCGCCTCTTACGACACCCACGGGTATGTATGGGTTCCACCACACCACCGTACCACCACATAAACATAATTGTATTAGTTGAATTTTCAGTAAGTTAATGTGCTAGATTTTCAGAGTCCGACACGCGCTTGACCAAATTTTGTTATTTGTTGTTATTTTATAGCTTATGCACTATAAACATACCAATTTTCAAGTTTGTAAGTGATCTCGTTTTTGAATAGAACTAAAACAAAAATCGCATCAGCGACCATCCAACTTGACCCCTCTCTTATATGAATGTTCTTGAAACGGGAGCTCACCACAATTGGTTACCATTAGTTGTGAGAAAAGTTGTAATATTTAATGATTTCAGACTTTTCCCATTATTTGTACTGTAAGACCTAGCTTCTTGCCAAATTTCATAATTTTAGGTCAACGGGAACTACCCTGTAGGTTTTGCATTTTTGAATAAATGTATGGAGATGAGGACATAAAATGCCATATCTTTTTATTGCGTTGTTGTAAAAAATTGAAATTTTCAGACCTTGTGTGGTCCATGGATCCTAATATATGGTATTAATTTCAACCTGATACCTTTACCCGTTCGTGAGATAAAGGGTCTTGACAGACAGACAGACAGACAGACAGACAGACAGACAGACGGACAACAAAGTGATCCTATAAGGGTTCCGTTTTTTTCTTTTGAGGTACGGAACCCTAAAAACATGCACATTAAATAATTCATTAGAACATCATTAAGACAGTTCGTAGACAATTTCAAATCAAATAAAACATTACAACAAAACATTAAATAATTTCTTTGACTAGCATGCAAACAATATCAACTTTATTTTAATTTATTAATAGTAATATTAACGTATGCATTTATATAATACCTACATGTAGCTCCTGCAGCTACAGGTTGTAGTATAAAAATTTTCGGTGCTTTAGAAAGCGATGGTTTGAAAACTCTCTATTTCAAAGGTGGTAGGGCTTTTGTGCAAAGTCCGCCTGGGGAAGTACCACCCCCTTGCTTTTATATATATATTCTTTATTGCACAAAAATTTGACAGAAAAGACTATAACTAAAGGACATACACAAAGGCGGGCTTATCTCTAAAAGAGATTTCTTCCAGTCAACCGAACGCAGTGAGAAAGTTGTATTAACGGGAACACAATAGTGCAAAAAAACTGAGAAAAAAAACGGTTTTTACGGTTTAAGAATATTTATTTCTCAAAAAGAATGCATAATTCACTTAGAAAAGAAATTACAATTTACATAGCGAAGACGGACGTATCACTTAATTATTTTTAAATATGTGGGTAGTCGTAAACAAAGTAAAATAAAGAAACGATTGACTGGTAAACAACTTTAAGTTAGCTATTACTGGAAGTGGCAAGTCAGAGTTAGAACAATAATAGGGACTTATTTCTTAAAATGTAGGTTTTTATTGATTTTTTAAAGCACATTAGTGTCTTGCATTCTTTGACATCTTTTCGTAGTGTATAGATTTGTGCACCTTCATACATTATATTTTTTTTTCGTAATTTGTTCGCGGATGATGTAATATCATCTGCCTTACAACAGCAGCGTTTGCACTGCTGTGTTTCGGTTTGAAGGACAAGGGAGCCAGTGAAATTACTGGCACATGAGACACACCTTCTTAGTTCTTAGGGTGGGTAACGCGCTCTGCTGTCTTGTTAGTGTCAATTATGCTACTATAATAAGACAGTGGGCGCTATGGGCGGTGGTGACCACTTACCATTAGGTGGCCTACAAGCTCGCTTGCTCACTTGTTACATTAAAAAAAACCGGTCAAGTGTGGGTCGAACTTACGCACCGAGGTTTTCGATATACTTTTAGTATTTTTGGAGCAATAAAGTCCATTTTAGGACCGCATTAGAAATAAAACACGTACCTATGTACAGCTGCGTGGCACGACTACCATTTGAAACATTTACGTTACGTATTTATTCTGGCTGACACCGACTTCAATTTTTTTTTACTTTATTCATCCCTATTTAATCTTGAAGTCGGTTTAATTTTTCTAAATTACTTTTTTTTAGGAGATATGACGTCTCCCTGTCTCACTCCTCGCTGCAATTGGATAGGTTTCGAGTCCTGGTCCTGAAGACGAACTGACATAGTGGAGTTTTTGTACAGATCCTTCAACACTTCAATGTACTGATAGTCGACTTGGCACCTCTGCAGAGATCGTAGCACGGCCCACGTCTCGATCGAATCGAAGGCCTTCTCATAGTCCACAAACGCTAGGCAAAGTGGCTGGTTATACTCTTCGGTCTTCTGTATAACTTGCCGTAGCGTATGTATGTGGTCTATGGTACTGAAGCCTTTACGAAAATTGCATTGGAAGACGTCTTCAAACTCCTGGACTGGAAAGGACTTGGCATCAACATCAATGGCGAGTACATGACCCACCTTCGATTTGCCGACGATATTCGTAATGGCTGAGACCCTGGAAGATCTAGGCACGATGCTCAATAACCTCAGTAGAGTTTCACAACAAGGGGGTCTTAAAATGAACATGGATAAGACGAAAATTATGTCTAACGCCCTTGTTGTACCCACTCCACTCAAAGTTGGAGACTCTACGCTCGAAGTTGTTGATGAGTACGTATACCTGGGACAAACAGTCCAGCTGGGTAAATCCAACTTAGAGAAAGAGGTTACTCGTCGAATCCGACTCGGATGGGCAGCGTTCGGGAAGCTCCGCAATATCTTCACGTCCAAAATACCGCAGTGTCTCAAGACGAAAGTCTTTGGCCAGTGTGTGTTGCCAGTGATGACATAATATGGCACCGAGACGTGGCCGCTCACGATGGGCCTTATCAGAAAGCTCAAAGTCACCCAAAGGGCTATGGAAAGGGCTATGTTCGGAGTGTCTCTGCGCGATCGAATCAGAAATGAGGAGATCCGCAGAAGAACTAAAGTAACTGACATAGCCCTGAGAATTGCTAAACTGAAGTGGCAGTGGGCAGGGCACATCGCAAGAAGAACCGATGGCCGATGGGGCGTGAGGGTTCTAGAGTGGCGACCTCGTACCGGAAGACGAAGCGTTGGCAGGCCCCCCACAAGGTGGACCGACGATCTGGTCAAGGTCGCGGCAAGCCGCTAGATGCGAGCAGCTTAGGACCGGTCGTCATGGAGTTCCTTAGGGGAGGCCTATGTCCAGCAGTGGACGTCTTTCGGCTGATATGATGATGATGACTTTTTTTTCTATAACTATAATAAAATCGTCAACTCTCCGAATTTGTTCATGGAAAATTTTCCCTAGGACCACTGTACCCCCGGAATTATAAAAACATAAAAATTATACCAATAGTAGTACCCCTACATTAAGGTAGGTACTTACTAGAACCCATTAGGTATACTTGGATTTTTGCCCGTGCGTCAATAACTCAAAACTACTATACTGGATAGTATGAAACGAGGTTTTTTTAAATTTTGGGGACGGAGAGTGGTAAAGCTTCATGTGCACTTGACTGTACCAACAATTCGCAAATTAAACAAGAACGCTCGCGTGAGCCAGGGTGGCATTTCTCCCTAATTGTTTCGTGGCATTTGGTGTATTTTAGTACTTTTGAAGCATTTTCAGAGTTTTAAGGGCTAAAAGCAGCCTAGCTAGGCTTTCAGGGTTAACAAACTGGGAAAAATACTTAAAATCTTGGATTACCTTACACCCTACACTCACACAATCACAGTCAAACCCAATTTTTAAGGTTCCGTACAGATTTAACTAAAGGAAGCCACGGGACCCGGTATTTCGTGGAAATAGTCTGTACACGACTAAAAAAATACATACAGTGGAACAAAGAACCTCCTACTTTTTGAGCTCGGTTAAAAACACAAATGCTCTATGAAATTTTTGTACAACTTCAGGTAGTTATTGTACCCACGAAAATACAGACACAACCATTGATTAAAAAAACCGGCCAAGTGCGAGTTGGACTCGCGCACTGAGGGTTCCGTACCACCACATAAACATAATTGTATTAGTTGAAATTTCAGTAAGTTAATGTACTAGATTTTTGAGTCCGACACGCGCTTGACCAAATTTAATTATTTGTTGTTATTTTATAGCTTATGCACTATAAACATACCAATTTTCAAGTTTGTAAGTGTTCCCGTTTTTAAAAAGAACTAAAACAAAAATCGCCTCAGCGACCATCCAACTTGACCCCTCTCTTATATGAATGTTCTTGAAACGGGAGCTCACCACAATTGGTTACCATTAGTTGTGAGAAAAGTTGTAATATTTAATGATTTCAGACTTTTCCCATTATTTGTACTGTGAGACCTAGCTTCTTGCCAAATTTCATAATTTTAGGTCAACGGGAAGTACCCTGTAGGTTTTGCATTTTTGAATAAATGTATGGAGATGAGGACATAAAATGCCATATCTTTTGATTGCGTCGTTGTAAAAAATTGAAATTTTCAGATCTTGTGTGGTTCATGGATTCTGATATATGGTATTAATTTCAATCTGATACCTTTACCCGTTCGTGAGATAAAGGGTCTTGACAGACAGACAGACAGACAGACGGACAACAAAGTGATCCTATAAGGGTTCCGTTTTTTTCTTTTGAGGTACGGAACCCTAAAAATACATACAGTGGAACATAGAACCTCCTACTTTTTGAAGTCGGTTAAAAACACAAATGCTCTATGAAATTTTTGTACAACTTCAGGTAGTTTATTGTACCCACGAAAATACAGACACAACCATTGATTAAGAAAAGCAACACAACAGGTAGGTACGCACGGCAGCAAGCCCGTAGAAACAAAACCAGTATAAGCTGAACTAGCGCTACGCTACAAATGCCCGAACCCAGAGACCCGCTCATGTTCAAAGTGTTTCTACCGAATTGCGGCTGTACGTACTGCTTATTTCAACTAGAAGCTTTACTTTCTTTATTCTGAGCCTTTTGAAAACGAGTCCAGTTCGTCAAACCATACGCTATGTATGGACAAAAATTGACATTCATACAAAACATCACGCCTCTTTACCCTCGGGTAAGCAGAGACTACAGCCCTCCACCTGCTACGATCTTGATACGAATGACATACTTCCCTCGCGTACTCTACTTTCATCATCCCTTTCATACACGATCATATCATAATAATACTTTATTGCGTTCGAGTGGTGGTTCGATCGTCACTTTAGGGTACTTTACAAAACCATCTCCTTCTAGGACGTCCTTTCGGCCTCTTGACACTCTCAGAAACGTTGGTTGTTTTTAAAGGTCATTAGACATTCTGGCAACATAGTAAGCTTAGTTGTAATTCAATTTGGCGGTCATTTGGGCAAAGCCACATCTCGTGACGTATGAAGTAGGACCTACTTGTACTATGTGTTGGATGTTGGAGGCTCCCTCCGAACCTCCGATACTAAGGCTCAGTTTCACAACTGTCAAAGTGGTATGTAGGTTTTGATATTAAAATGAGATCTTTTGTCCAGAGAGAAGACAATCACTACATTTTTAACTGTTTTATACAGCTTGTCGCAACAGAAACCCAAATGTAAGGAGCCTCGAAACAGGGCCCATAAATAGAAATAGGGTCATTGGGTTATTATAAAATAACATTTTTTTTTCGAATAACGTAGTTAAGTACCATTTTTTTTTGCAAAATATTCATTCCCTTACGGCATATTGGAATTTAGACACTATTTTATCAACTTGGTTTCGAGGTACTTTACATTTGGGTTCCTGAGACATAGGACTTCCAAGCCGCTGGATGTGAGCAGCGCAGGACCAGTCGTTTTAGGGGAGGCCGCTGTCCAGCAGTGGACGTCTTTTGGCTGATGTGATGATGATGATGAGGGCGTCCAAAATAAGCTCTTTTGACTCCACGATCCTCTGCCATTCTTTCAACATGGCTGAGCCATCGAAGTTTTATTCGATTTCTCCAATGTTGAGCTCGACTATTAATTAGGTCTTCTGTTTGCCACGACAGCATTATGTGGTAGCCCTGCAAACTTCACATTTCTTGAAGACATTCAATGGGTAGGTGAGTCTAAATTCTGGTGCCTCGCGTTTGCATGTACCCGTGACATTAGTTCGAACGTGAGCATTTTCGTCGAACAGCTAATTTCTCCGCTCGGACGACAAAAACTCAAAAAATTCCACATTCCACATTCATTTGGCCGATAGTGGGATAAACGGCGGAAACGCGGTGCAATAAATTTTGAAAATTTCTGGCTGTTTTCGTGTTGGTATGTAAGTACAGGTTGGCATTTTGAATAGATTTAGTAGTAAAATAAATAAAGTACCTGGGCGACAGAGCCTCGCTCTATAACAGCCGCATCATTATTTGAATATCATCAGGTGATTAAGTTTTGCTACCTACCTGCCACAAACGGCGATGTAGGTTGTTGTCTAAAACGCGATGTTTTATAAAAATGCTTAAAAACACGGGGAAAGCAAATTTTCCCAGGCATGACATTGAGACCTCGAAACGAAAAACGGAAACCTTACATTATAGGATCACTTTGTTGACCCTGTTTTTTAGACTCACCTCCTACTTAGGTCGCTGCTTAGTATGCAATGAGGTAGGGTTAACCATGACCAGCTCTCCATCTATAAGTGAGTAGGTATACCACGAGTGACGAGGGTACTGGTTTTTACATAGAGCGACTGCCATCTGACCTCCGCAAATCAAAGGAAAAACCAAACCCAATCCTAGATCAGGCTTTTGCCAGGTTAGTGGCTACTCGCTGTCAAAGTTATTGAGCCGCCAAATTCCTCTTGGCTTTACGAAGACTATCACTGACAGTAGCCGGGGACAACGGCTTAACGTGCCTTACGAAGCACGGAAACGCTCTAGTGTTGTGACACTGGCGGTCACCCATCCGGGTTCTGACCACGGCTAACGTTGCTTAACTTTTGTGATCGGAAAGAAAGAGAAACTACCATTTGGCCACGAGCACGTCCACTTCCTGATCATTATCTCTCAAAAACGAATCGAAATTTCAAAAATGTCAAGGGCAGTTTCAACAAGAAAAATTAACTGCGATTCGGTCGCTTTTAATGTGAACGTACGAAAAGGAACTCTTGCTCTTTCATTTCCTGAGTGACTCTTTCAATATTGTAATAAACCGGCTAAGTGCGAGTCGGACTCGTGCACCGAGGGTACCGTACAACTAAGGTAAAAATACCGTCTTGGTAATGGACGCGCAGTCACGCAGAAGTGTATTAAATGCGCGCGACTCCGATATGCACTTAACCATGTCTATAATATAATAATAATAATAATAATAAATAAATAATAATTTTATTACGATTATGGACTATAGACGTACCAATTTTCACGTTTGTAAGTGTTATCGTTTTTACAATAGAGCTAAAACAAAAAATCGAGCTAAAATCGCCTAAAAACATGTTTTTAAAAGGGAAGGCCCCCTTAATTTTTATTATTTGTTGTTATTGCAGATACAGAAACAAATACATATTAATCTGTAAAAAATAACTATCTTCCTATAAGAGGTTCAGCAGTCGAGGGCCGGGCAGACACGGGAAGTCACGGACTTTGTCATACAAAATTATAGTTTTTATCAGAATAAATTTCAAACTTACCATTTTTCAAAATTGCTCTACTTTTCAAACTTAATAACAATCAATCTAAACAACCTTTTCGACTAAATAACTTTGAACTGAACAACTATTCAAGTTGTTTTCCTTCCAAACCAAAGATTTTGGAAAATACGCCCATAGAAGCGGAGCGTTTTTCTCATGTCAATGACTATAATAATATGACTAAGTATATGACTATAATAATATCAGAATAAATACATCTTGAAATTACATGGTAACGGTTCATGACATACAGCCCGCTGACAGACATACTGACAGACATACATACTTACATATTAATAGGGTCCCGTTTTCAACCTTCGGGAACGAAACCCTAAAAAACATTTATCTCCTTATCAGGATAAATATTTTTTCTTCAGCTCTTTTCTTTTTAACAAACTATCTTGATGATGACAAAAAGACGTCGTTGGGGAAAAAATAAAATGTCTTTTAAAACAATAGAAAATGTCTTCCTTTTCTTCAACAATAAGATAACGCAAAGACGCACAAAAATAATGGGCCAGGAACACGGCAGGAATCAGGCTACTTAAGGGGCTGATAATCGCTGAATTACCTCCCTTTCTAACAAAGGACAGAATGCGCGTGCTAGAACGGAGCGGATTCGCGCTATTTTACGTTTTTCGCTCATTTTTGCAATTTTCTCAAGATCTGTACCCATAATATCAATTATAAAACAGCTATATTATTATGCATAATGTATTGAATAATGTGTAAAAGTTTTGGCACCATAGATTAATGGGTACTCAACAAAAAAAAAAGGAAAAGCAGAGGTAACTTTGGATTTTTTTATGACGTACAAAATATGTTTAATCGTGTTTCGGAGTCGGCCATATTCTTGAAAAGATGCTTAATTATCACTTAATTTTTTTTCGCGGCCATAGGTATATTCATTACTTTTCGTTCAAAACCTGCTTAAGTGAAGCGTATTTAGGTCTTATCAGCCCCTTAAATCACTAAACCTTATAGTTATGTTATACAGGGCCACAGAATAAATTAATAGTACTATCATACAGAACGGAGACTCTCCGCCCCCCGCCCGCAATCCACCCCGCACCCCCGCGCGCACCCGCCCGCGAGATTCTCGTGGTCCTTCTGAGGGTCTTTTGTACTGAATATGCGGGCCTAAGTGAAACATATTTAAAAAAAAAATTACCTCGCCATACAAACTGCTTACTCTGATCAAACAGTTTATATGGAGAGGTAAACAATTTTTTTCATGAAACTGAACAACTTTTCCCAAGGAACATAGGTCTAAATACGAAAAACCAAATTTGACCTCCCATACAAAATGCGCTATCAGCTGATGCAGTTTCTATGGGAGGTCAAAACTTGATTTTCGTATTTCAACCTATGTTCCTTGGGGAAAGTTGTTCAGTATCATGACTACATTCATACCTTTTTCTATCAAGAACTAATTAAAAGTCACCCTATAGTGTCGAACGAGTTTGGAATTAAAAAATTTCGCATATCGAACATCTCTTATTTTTAAGGTGTTTTTAGACTAACACGATACGACCCTGCCGAATTCATACATGCTTGTTACATAAATAACACTATAATATTTTTCAAGATGGCGACCAAAAACTATAAATCGACAGAAATCAACGTATTTTCGGCCTCTTGAGACTTGTTTACGAAATTCAAAAAAGAGATTATATCTCTCTTAAGGCACAAAATGCACACCGATACAAAAAACCAGCCAAGTGCGAGTCGGACTCGCGCACTGAGGGTTCCGTACCACCACATAAACATAATTGTATTAGTTGAAATTTCAGTAAGTTAATGTGCTAGATTTATTGAGTCCGACACGCGCTTGACTAAATTTTATTATTTGTTGTTATTTTATAGCCTATGCCCTATAAACATACCAATTTTCATGTTTGTAAGTGTTCCCGTTTTTAAATAGAACTGAAACAAAAATCGCCTCAACAACCATCCAACTTGACCCCTCTCTTATATGAATGTTCTTGAAACGGGAGCTCACCACAATTGGTTACCATTAGTTGTGAGAAAAGTTGTAATATTTAATGATTTCAGACTTTTCCCATTATTTGTACTGTGAGACCTAGCTTCTTGCCAAATTTCATAATTTTAGGTCAACGGGAAGTACCCTGTAGGTTTTTCATTTTTGAATAAATGTATGGAGATGAGGACATAAAATGCCATATCTTTTGATTGCGTTATTGTAAAAAATTGAAATTTTCAGATCTTGTGTGGTTCATGGATCCTAATATATGGTAATAATTTCAACCTGATACCTTTACCCGTTCGTGAGATAAAGGGTCTTGACAGACAGACAGACAGACAGACAGACGGACAACAAAGTGATCCTATAAGGGTTCCGTTTTTTTCTTTTGAGGTACGGAACCCTAAAAAGTCGATTTTCAGTTTTTGGCCGCCATCTTGAAAACTGTTAGTATGTTATTTATGTAACAAGCGTGTATGAATTCAGCAGGGTCGTATTGGTCTAAAATACCTTAAAAATAAGAGATGTTCGTTTTGCGTCTAGACGAAAAACGGAAGCCTTTATCTCAAAAAATTCCTTCACTATTAGAAGGGCCGGAATGCACAGAGCATACCGGCTCACTACTCTGATCTTCTCACGTCATTTAGCACCAGCGTCGTCGATGCCATCCTAGTTTCAGAGACGTGGCTTAAGCCCTCTCTTCCATCAACTTCTTGTTCTCTGCCGGGTTATCGGCTTTTCCGTAATGATCGCGTGGGTGCCGGGGGTGGCGGAGTAGGTATTTACCTGCGAAGCGACATCTCGGCTACCGTGGTCAGTACTTCTCCCTCACAATATTCTGGTTCTCTTGAATATCTTTTCCTAGAAGTCGTTCTTCATCATAGGAAAGTAATGCTTGGTGTGGTGTATAGCCCTAATGATAAAGTTTACTACTTTAGTTCTTTTGAATCAACACTTGAGCATCATAGCACTCTCTATGAACACTTTATTATAATGGGTGACCTAAATACTTGCATTCTGAAGGACGACCATAGGTCACGTAAACTAACGTCACTCTTATCTTCTCTTAATTTAAACATCCTCCCACTGTCACCAACACATCATTTCCCAAATTGCAGACCTTCCATGATAGACTTAATTATGACTTCGAAACCTGATTCCGTCATATCACATGGACAAATGACAGCTCCCTTCTCTTATCATGACCTCATTTTTCTTTCTTATAAAGTACGTCCTCCTAAAATTAAAAGTAAAGTTATTCTTCAGCGTAATTTTCGCAACATGGATTTGGATCGCTTGAGGGAGGACGCTGAGAATATTGAGTGGTCCCCAGTTTTGAAGGCCGATAGTGTGGATGCCAAGGTAGCTGCTTTTGAAATTATACTTACCAAACTTTTTGATTCTCATGCTCCGGTGCGACCTGTGCGTGTGAAGCATGCTCCTGCTCCCTGGCTGACGCCAATAATTAAGAGGGTTATGGCAAAACGGGATAGGGCTAAAAGTCGATATAAAAAAGATCCTACAAATGATAACCTGTCAGCGTACAAAAAGCTTCGTAACATCTGCAACAGGATGTGTAGGGATGCAAAACGCCGCTATATCCATTCTACTCTTAAAAACCTATCTCAGGCTCTTACCTGGAGGTTCTTAAAGTCACTTGGGGTAGGTAAGGCCATGGATACTTGTAAAAGTACCATGGATGTTAATGATTTAAATAAACATTTTTCAACTCCACCCGTAATTCTAAATGAGAACACTAAGTTATCTTCTCTCATATATCTTTCGAACCTTGTTCTACCTGACTGCACTCCATTCTCGTTCCAACCGGTCACTGAGGATAACGTCAAGAAGAGTATCCTTTCTATATCCACAAAGGCAGTGGGTAGCGATGACCTGAGTCTCGATATGCTTAAACCTATCCTGGAAGTTGTCACACCTCCTATCACACACATCATAAACTCTTCTCTGGAGGTTAATGTCTTTCCTTCCACTTGGAAAAAGGCTTATGTTATCCCACTGCCTAAAGTTTCCACTCCAACTTCCCTTTCTCAATATCGTCCCATCTCTATCCTACCGGTACTTTCGAAAGTTCTCGAAAGTGTCGTTCACAAGCAACTTTACTCCTATCTCATATCCAATAATCTCCTTTGTCCATTCCAATCCGGATTCCGCCCTTCCCATAGCACGGTTAGTGCGTTGCTGAATGTCACAGAAGACATCCGTTATGCTATGGATAATACTAAGTTCACGATTGTCACTCTCCTGGACTTCAGCAACGCATTTAACTCTGTTGATTATGATATTTTACTTGGTTCCCTTCGCTCTCTTAACGTTGCTCCTCCTGTGGTCGAGTGGTTTCGTTCCTATCTTCAAGGTCGCCAGCAATGTGTTAGGACCGACGACCAATCCTCGGAATGGTTGAACCTAACTTCTGGCGTACCTCAAGGCGGTGTACTTTCTCCTTTATTATTTTCTATTTTTATAAACAATATTTCTCGTGTTATCTCTTCTCCCTTCCACCTGTATGCAGATGATTTACAAATCTATAGGCACTTCTCTCCATCTGAAGTCAATGAAGCTGTGAGTGCAGTGAATTCAGATCTTGCTGCTATTCAGCTGTGGGCTGATAATTTCGGGCTTCTAGTGAACCCAAACAAGTCGCAGGCAATGATAGTTGGTAGCAGCAGACTAAGGGGTAGATTGGGGGATGCGTTGCCAAAAATATTTTATAACGGAGTCTGTATTCCCTACACGGACAAGGCAAAGAACCTAGGGATTATTATAGACCGTGACCTCTCATGGTCCGCGCAGGTTAGTGAGGTGAGTAGGCGCATGCATTATTCTTTTCACTCCCTTAAGCGACTCCAGTACTTCCTTCCCTTTCAAACTAAAATCTTGCTTGCACAAGCTCTACTCCTTCCCATTCTCGACTACGCTGATGTGTGCTACCTTGATGTGACTGAAGAATTGCTGAACAAACTTGAGCGCCTACAAAATCTGGCTATTCGTTTCATCTTTGGTCTTCGCAAATATGATCATGTCTCCGAATTTCGCGCTCAATTAAAGTGGCTTCCTATCCGACTTCGTCGTAATGTGCACATCCTTTCTGTCCTGTATAAGATCCTGAATGACCCTGCCACTCCTGACTATCTTCGCTCCCGCTTCCAACTTTTACCTCCTGATCCGCGCTCTAGGCGCGACTGCATCACTGCGATGTTGGAGTGTCCTAGAGCGAACACCAAATTCTTTTTTAACTCCTTTTCTTCCCAAGCTGTGCGACTATGGAACAAACTTCCAAAGGCTATACAAAGCAGTCCATCAATAACATCGTTTAAGATGCGATTAAGAGAGCACTACTTATCGCAATCATCTTGAGTAATGTATTTATTTTATGTATTATTTATAAATTTTATATATGCCTTAATATTAATACTGTTATTAGGAATATAAGTATATTCGTGTGTAGTTTAAGTACGTTTATCCCTATTTTATATTACACTGTATTTTGAAATTAATTTTAATTTAAAAATGTATTTTAAAATTTCTTCTCACGAATATTAATGCACATTCCTGTGCCCGCTTTAATGACACTCTTCCACACCTAATAGGTTGGCTGGAAGAGATCTCTTAAAGAGATAAGCTCGCCTTTGTAAACAATTTTCATTTAAAAACTGTATTTTATTTGTGTGCAATAAAGAATATATATATAAGGACCACGAGAATCTCGCGGGCGGGTGCGCTCGAGGATGCGGGGTAGATTGCGGGCAGGGGCGCAGACTGTTCGTTCTGTATGATAGTTCTATTATTTTATTCTGTGTCCCACCTTTACTGTAGACATAACTTAAAATGGTAGGTAGGTAGAAAGTTCAACGTCATAAGCTCGACTTGGGACTTACCTGATTCTTGAAAATCACCGGATGATAAAAATATCAAATTTACCTTGTTGAACCGATACAGAATCACAAAACATGAAAATTCACAATCAAGCCTTACATTTAACGAATATCAATCTTGACTTGAGAAAAAAAAAATCTGAATTTTTTGAGTGATATTTTTATCACCTAGTGATATTCAAGCGTAAAAGTAAGATGCTGACGATCTGAAGCTTATTTGCAGCCGCCGCCCGGAAGAGATTGCTTATCTATCTGTATTATCTCGGCCGGAAAGCGCCCGCTTTCCAGCCGCAGGCACTTAGAAGACATTTAAAAAGAAACCAAAGTAACCAATGAGATTCTGAAGTGGACCTACGACGATACTGAGTCTATTCTCAAAGCACAAAGATAAATTATAACTAGCTTCAGTTCACTGATGAGTATATTGCACTTACGCATACACACACACACGCACGCACTCACACACACACACATTTACGAATAATCTCGCTCACTCTGCATGTAAATTAGATTTCTTTTTAATGTTTTATTCTTCGCTAATATAATTATTAATTCTATTCATAATTTAAGCTCTAATCTTACGCTACTATGCCACTATGTACAAGTTAGAATAATTGCTACCTACTATTAAGAATCAGTTTGTGTCCTGCTGTGAATGATATAATGTCTAGCGATAATCACGATACAGGCTTTGCCTAGTGTGGTTATCGCAGTTAAGCAAAATGTGAATTTTACTGAATAAAAAATTATTTATTTATTTATTTTATTTATTTTGTAGAATTGAGACGTTATTCTTAAGTTGTCGCTGAATTTTTGTTCTTCAAGTAAATCAATAAATATTTTCGAACTTAAATTACTTACTCGTGGTCGTTTCTTACTTGCTCGTGCGTGAGAAAAGGGAGGAAAAGGAAACTCACGAAAACACTGTGAAAACTAATTGTACTTAGTAGCGCCATCTAGTAGTGTGTTCTTGAATCAATTCTATGAAGATATGAATTTCCTTCTCTAGATGTCGCGACCAAATGTCAACTATATTTTTAATCTGTGATGTATCAAGCTTAAATTAATGTTTTTCATTATGGCAACACAAAACGTCAAAATAGTGTTGCTACTCTAACAGATTTTCCCACATTTACCGGAAATGCAATTTCGGAAAATACGAAACATTTTTTTATAAATATCAATACAGAAATATTGGAATCACAGCTATTTCTTTAAACTTAATATTGTGTTTGAACATAAAATACAAGATATTAATTATATTCGATGCTTCTCCGATGCTTCTTTCGATCTGCATTTACTTTCTCTTCGTGAGCAAGATATATTTTATTCCCAAGTTAGTACGACGACGCCTTTCAAATATGAGAATAGTACTTACTGGTTGATAGCTCACTTCTCAGTGGTTCCCAGTGATTGAGCAAAACTAAATCAAAACAGAGTAGAGATAGCTTGACAGCTACTACTTCACGATGATTGCAGCCGTAAACCTAGGTCCACCCAATACTATTCTCATTTGAAACGCATATAGTAGATATAATAATAGGACTTTACCTATGAAATTGCCGTTTTGTATGGCGAATTTCAGGTAAACTCAATTTTCAGTACTAACATTTTTGCATTTTTCTTAGGAATTATAAATCCTTTTTTTTTTTAAGTATTATTGGAAAGACATTAAGCTAACAGAAGCTTGAATTTAATGTTCGAAAAATATTATCTGTAAAAAAATATAACAAATCTAATGATGAAATTGGACGACATTTAAGACGAACAATTTTCGAACCTTTAATTTTATATGTCGTAGTGCGACTCTCATTTCGAATTTCCCGCGGTATTTTCAAAGACAAACGTTCATGCCAGCAGCACCCATGCAGTGGCCCAAGCACGGCGAAGCTACACCAAACGTCAAATTAGTACTGAATTTCCGTACCAGTGTAGATTGTCGATGTTGGACGATGATGTTGGAAATGATGGCTTTATTTAGATCGTGAGGTTGGTACTACTATTGCGAATAGCGCGTAAAGGGGCGTGGTTTGTGTCAGTTTAGCCAACACGTAGCAAAGTAAAGACGAGGCCGCCATTTTCAACAGCTCATTCTTGTTCGAGATTTTACCACGTCAAGTTCTAAAGTGATAGTTGGTCGCGAGATGAAGCCTGCAGCCGCTGGCGGATGAGCCGTGGCAATTCTGCGATGACAGGAGCGACCCTTTAACGACAGCTAAGTGTTTATAGTCTTGTCTGCTTTAAACTGTGAGATTTTAGGTTATGATACGCGAATACCTTTTGTGATAGTAAAACACGGTGCACTGTGAGTTTGCTGTAGTTTAACATGTGAATAGAATCTTAGAATAAGCCTCCAACGTTTGGGGTTGACGGGATTGTGCCACTTAGTTAATTTTACATTAAAACAACAGGTGGCACAAGCAGTCCTGCACACCGCTGTGTTTACCGACGACGTGATTGAGGAGAATACCATATGAGAGGTCAATGGCAAGTCAGGATGAATGATCGTTATGCAAGTAAGTTATCGATGTCTGCTACAAATAGTTCGGCCAATATCGTATTCTCTGCTATTCTTGATGTCTATCCCTTGCCCACATGGTGCCATCCCTCTTCCCCCCAGTTCGTGTCTTCGACATCAGAAGCGGGATGTAATCCAAACCCACGAATTCTGATGATACGAGTAGTGTAGTGTGACCTTTACGGTTTTGTTGGAATAGTAGTGAAGTGTAACAGGTTTTTTAGCATAGTGGTAAAGCGTTTATGATATTTTTTTTGGATGGTGTAGGTAGGTAACCTACATTCATGCACAGTCTTAGACTATATAATACTGCACAGTAGTCTGAAAAAAAAAAAGTTCAAAGTTGACGGTAGGAAAATAATTATTTTGTTTTTATTTGACTCGGGACAGTTCGGAGTCCCGTTCGTGTATTGTGCGACGACCGACAATCATGTAGGTAGACAGTGAGTAGACTACATGAGACGTGACGTTTAGTTGCCTAAAATAGTTATGATATTGCGGTTAACTGTTACGATAAGTAAAATGTAGTGCTGAAACCAGGCTGAAACGAAAAAAGCATTGTAAATGTTGCTTTTGTAATAGTGCTACGATTTTCATAGTGTTTTTGATGTGATTTCTTGTTTACTTAACACGATATTTGACATTGCGCCCACGTAAGTACAAACCATAAGAAGTGTCTCGTAAATCTTGATCGTGCCATGACATTTACAATATTTTTAGTTGTTAGGCAGTGTAGAAAACTTTCAGTAAAGAATGCGTTCATAACATAACCTAACTAAAGTGATTTCGAGATGAAGTTCAAAATGTTTTACGATAACGTGATAAAAGCGTACACAAGTGCTTTAGTGATTTTGATCAAGTGATAACTAAAACCATAATGATTATTTTAAAAAAAGGAACAGTAACTTTCAAGTGCTAGTAGTAGCGATACGTTGACCGCAGATTCAGATACCATTACAGCTGAATCGGACACAATCACAATAGGATCAGATACTTCAAGCATTAACTCTGACCATGAAATGATCGTACACAAAGTCCAAATTCACGCTGAGCAAGACAGTCCATAACTATTAGGTATGTGTAATATGTGTGATGTGTGTGTGTGTGTGTACTTTAGAATTTGTGTCTTTGTATCTTTGAGAGAGTGCCTATTAGAGTTGTGTTGTATATGAGCGGTCGGAGCTGGTCGAAGGGACACACGCTTTCAGTGATCCTATGGTGTTTCGAAGGAACGTGCCGTCCGGTCCATTCGTGGTCGAAGGGACACACGCTTTCAGTGATGCTATGGTGTTTCGAAGAAACGTGCCGTCCGGTCCATTCGTGGTCGAAGGGACACACGCTTTCAGTGATCCTATGGTGTTTCGAAGGAACGTGCCGTCCGGTCCATTCGTGGTCGAAGGGACACACGCTTTCAGTGATGCTATGGTGTTTCGAAGAAACGTGCCGTCCGGTCCATTCGTGGTCGAAGGGACACACGCTTTCAGTGATGTTATGGTGTTTCGAAGAAACGTGCCGTCCGGTCCATTCGTGGTCGAAGGGACACACGCTTTCAGTGATCCTATGGTGTTTCGAAGGAACGTGCCGTCCGGTCCATTCGTGGTCGAAGGGACACACGCTTTCAGTGATGCTATGGTGTTTCGAAGAAACGTGCCGTCCGGTCCATTCGTGGTCGAAGGGACACACGCTTTCAGTAATCCTATGGTGTTTCGGAGAAACGTGCCGTCCGGTCCATTCGTGGTCGAAGGGACACACGCTTTCAGTGATGCTATGGTGTTTCGAAGAAACGTGCCGTCCGGTCCATTCGTGGTCGAAGGGACACACGCTTTCAGCGATGCTATGGTGTTTCGAAGAAACGTGCCGTCCGGTCCATTCGTGGTCGAAGGGACACACGCTTTCAGTGATGCTATGGTTATCGTTGTGACTTTATTTAGAAGAGAGAGACAGAAAGAGGTATTCGATTGTTGCATTGACATTTATCATGTCAGGTTGGACGAGCAGATAAGTTTACGAGCCGAGCTATAGGTGTTTTCGTGATTGTTACAGGACTGCAAAATGAAGCGCCCGAGGACGGTCGCAGGTCAGGACGGCCGTGTCGTAGTGCGACTCTCATTTCGAATTTCCCGCGGTATTTTCAAAGACAAACGTTCATGCCAGCAGCACCCATGCAGTGGCCCAAGCACGGCGAAGCTACACCAAACGTCAAATTAGTACTGAATTTCCGTACCAGTGTAGATTGTCGATGTTGGACGATGATGTTGGAAATGATGGCTTTATTTAGATCGTGAGGTTGGTACTACTATTGCGAATAGCGCGTAAAGGGGCGTGGTTTGTGTCAGTTTAGCCAACACGTAGCAAAGTAAAGACGAGGCCGCCATTTTCAACAGCTCATTCTTGTTCGAGATTTTACCACGTCAAGTTCTAAAGTGATAGTTGGTCGCGAGATGAAGCCTGCAGCCGCTGGCGGATGAGCCGTGGCAATTCTGCGATGACAGGAGCGACCCTTTAACGACAGCTAAGTGTTTATAGTCTTGTCTGCTTTAAACTGTGAGATTTTAGGTTATGATACGCGAATACCTTTTGTGATAGTAAAACACGGTGCACTATGAGTTTGCTGTAGTTTAACATGTGAATAGAATCTTAGAATAAGCCTCCAACGTTTGGGGTTGACGGGATTGTGCCACTTAGTTAATTTTACATTAAAACAACAGGTGGCACAAGCAGTCCTGCACACCGCTGTGTTTACCGACGACGTGATTGAGGAGAATACCATATGAGAGGTCAATGGCAAGTCAGGATGAATGATCGTTATGCAAGTAAGTTATCGATGTCTGCTACAAATAGTTCGGCCAATATCGTATTCTCTGCTATTCTTGATGTCTATCCCTTGCCCACATGGTGCCATCCCTCTTCCCCCCAGTTCGTGTCTTCGACATATATATCAAACTAAAAATAAAAACTTTATTTTATGCGTAAATTGATAACATTGAAGTCAACTTTCAAATATAAGACAAATGAAAAAAACAATGCATTAGAATTTATAGGAATTATGATCTCATTAATCTGTAAGAAAATTTCGGCAATTTCATAGGTAAAGACCAACTTCGAAGTTTTACGATACCCACAAAAAATATTGTGAATATAGGCCGGATTCCAAAACGGTTACTAATTACTTTTTGACAGCAGTCAGTCTCGACCACACACACATGGACGTCGTATTAAGGTAATTTCTCAACGCGCCCATGCCATGGTTTGGTCAAAGAGCTTACAAACCGAAATATATATAGGTCTGTGGGTTTGGTTTACGAGCTGTGAGGTAAATTAAATTTCAGTATGACAACCCCAATCGTAGTACCGTACGAAAACTTCACGACGTTGAACCGCTTTTCCTTTTCGAGCTAACAAAACTCGTTGAAAATGCATACATCAAAATGGTAGAATCGCTCCAAATGTTCTTATTTCTGTTCAAATCAAAGTACAGACGAAAATACTCGTGGTTCTCCCCTTTCCTGTGCTCTGTTCTCATTGTGTTATTGTTCTGCCACAGTGTCCTGTCTAGGTGTAGTGAACAAAATTGTGTAAATGGTGTGTGTAAGAATGAGACTTGCGTGTGTTTTGAGGGCTGGCAGGGCCCGGAGTGCCAGTATTGTGCGGGGAAAATCAAGTAAGTAACCTTAACCCTAGGATACACCCAAAAATCTCGAACCCAGTTCACTGACCTAAATGACAGTTCACGTTAAGTTTTCGCAAGAGAAAGCTGCAGGATTATCCAATTAAACAGTTTGGCTTCTTCCTGAGCTCGTTTGTAAAGGTCAAGTCTGCTAAATAGAGCACAATAGTTCTGTCTGTCTGAAACTACACCTACCATATCGATAAACTTCGTCGAAACTCTAGCTATACAACCGTTTCAACTATTTAAAGTCTCTTCTAGAGCCTAAAACTTCGAAAATCACTCAAGAATATTATAAAAAATTGTGAAGAATTTTGGTTGGTTACAGACAGAAATTCTACTAATTTCAGCAAGAATAACCTCAAATGTAGAATCAACAAAGAAAATGGTTGTAAATAAGTCTAATTAGATTCAATGTGCTTTTTAACACTATTTACACTAGTAACCAAATAGGAAAGTTTGATTGTGTTAATATTCAATGCGATTCTAGCGTGGCCGCAAAATTTATAATTAAAATTTGACAGGTCTAAAAGTAATGCTGTTTTTTTTTCAGCCCATAGGCAGTAACAAAGATAGCAAGATTTTGAGACTTATCCAATTATACCTAGCCTTAAATTTAGCGGCCACACTAGAATCACCCCCAATGTAACACTATTTTGAATTCTGTAAAAATTTAATGTCGGGTTCGAAAATGGGTTATAATTACTGTTTGACAGCCAGCTGTCTCGACAATACATATAGTAAAAACTCCATTTTGATGTTTTCCGATGGACAACATACAGCATAAACCGTTTGGTCTGGATTATTAAATTGTAGCCTTAGAGAAAAAGATTATTTTGATTTGTCTTCTAAACAGTGAGAAAAATAAAGAATGTATATGAGTTTGGGTACATAGCTTGAAGAGAGGAAAGAGGGAAATGGATGAGATATGTAACAGAATGGTACCCGAGAAAGGGTAAACTGCAAAGAGGCAGGCAATACATGCAATGGGACGACGAAATAAAAGCAACGGCTGGTCCAGTATGGAGAAAGGAAGCACGGGAAAGGAGGAAATGGAAAAGCCTGGAGGAGGCCTTCGTCAAAGGACGAACTGATAAAAATGAAATTAAAACAACTAATAAATAATAGATCATAAAATATTTTAATTAATAATTTTGGTAATTTAATCAATTGGAAATAATAATTTGAATGTATAATGAATGGTATCATGTAATGTAATATATTAGGCTTGTTTTGTTCTGTATTTTATCAGGAATAAACGGCTGATTCAATTCAACATAGCTTCAGATTAGCGCTTTAGTCGTAATAAAGCAAAAGTGATTGTGATGGTTTCAAATGGTATGCTCATAGGGTAATTGTTACCCATTTTGGGACCCGGTCTAAAACAAGTCGAGCAAACAAACGCACAGCCATACCATCCTTTTCTCTCAGCCACTCAGGGCTCTTTTGAGCCCCCTGTTACTTCCTTTTGGATAAAGCTATTTTCAATGATGACAAGTAGATAGTATTCTTAGCTATATCCCAAAATTACATACTATTCCTATATAGCTCTTGAGCTATAGCCAGTCGAAGGTAAGTAATTTTGTCACTGATTAGATTAATTCTACAGGAATCAAAATATTAAAACCTGCCTTCATTTTACAGAAGTTTCTAATAAAAACTTCCTGACAACAAACTATTTCCTTGTAAGAATAGTCTATCTATATCAATAACAGAGTTACCTTGACAAAGCAGGTAATCTGTATTTGCCATTAAATAGTCATTACATAAAAGAATACATGATTAAGCTGCAGTCTTTTTCAATTGTTATTGAAGGCTTGAAACACAGAAAAAATTAATTATTTGTTCATCCTTTTCTCGGATTACTTCTTTTTGGAAATTGTCATGATAGTAGTTATTGGTTCTTTACCTATAAAATTGGTGAAATATAATTCTATAGCTATTTACCTTATTTGTTTTATATTTGATAGTGAATTTCAACATTATCAATCTAAGTGTTGAATATTGTTTTTATTTTTAGTTCGATATCTAAATTTAAAGGTTCAAAATTTTTTTCTCATAAATGTCGAATCCATTTTCATCATTAGATTTTTATATAGTATAAATAAAATTAAAGCTTCTGTAAACTTAATGTCTTCCCATTCAAAAAACTCATAAAATTTGGATTTTGTAAGAATTGAGTTTACCTAAAATTCTACATACATAACACTAATTTCATAGGAATTTTCAAGGACCTAATTATACCAAGTCGGAGGCCACTCTTTCAGTCTCGTAGGCTATTACTAGCCTGGCAAAGCCTAGTTTAGCATAGCAACCTACAGAGTTGCAGCTAGGTCAGATAGCTGTCCCTCTTGAAATCCCCTAGGTCAGGTAGCCGACTCTATAAAAGAAGGACAATCTTTTTTATCATCTAGAAGAAATGCCAGAAAAATAGCTCACAACCCTATTATCTGTAGCAGTAGTATCTGTAGCCAAATTATTGACATAGTTTGTGAAAAAAGTATGATTATCCTCATTGAAAAAAAAGTACTTTTTTTATATATTTTTTTTACAATCTGTTAGTGATGTAGAGTCACCCCTTAGAAGGACCATCATACTTTTTTTTATAACGTGTATAAAGTTTACAACAGCTCAGCGGTGAAACTTATGGTGCTCCAGTGTTTCGCGCGCACTCCTGCGCTGTCGTCATAGATTCATATAGTCAAGATAGGGTCTTGGGAACAAGCGGTTCAAAATTTCCCCATACAAGAAAAAATAGCGCCATCTGTGCAAAATCGCGTGAACTTTGTGTAGTACTTCGGTCGGTACTAAATACACGGAATGGAAAGAATATGGTGGGAAAAGCAAAACAAACTTATTACTGTTTAAATGTGATTTAGGCCTGGTTTTTTAGTTTTATTCATTGGATTATAGTCAAATAAGAGTATATTGTTTCTCCAACTAAGACCATTCCATTTTATTGGTAAGTTTAGTTTGCATCCGACAATGTTGACAATATGACTGACAATGATTGACATTTGTTGGTCCTAAACGTCAGATTTCAGACCAACAAATTGGGGACAGTGTAAAGTGCCGATGGGCTAGTACTTATACAGTCGTCTACTACAGGTATTTTTTGAAATTTTATAATTTGCCATGACATGACCTTCTGAAAGTTGTCACCTGAGTAATGTTATAATGAAAAACACTAAAATCAACTACAAATTATTTGTTAATCTCTTGTGACATCTATTCCATTGTTTTTAGTCACTGTCATGGGGTCATGAACATAAACTTTTCACCTTTGGAAAACTGTTTTAAAATAAAATATTTTTGTGCAGGAAACTATTCTGTCGCAGGATTTTGAAAAAATCAGGTTTTGATTAAAAAGGGGAGAAGACAAAATCAATAATTAATAAACAGACAAATCCAGGTTTACGATCTAAAACCTAAACTTGTTTGGGTGCCAGAATCAAGTTATTCTTTTGAGAGCTTAAATTTTATCATAAATCTAAAAGAGTTCAGGTTTTTGATGAAAATCCTGGATTTGCTTAGGTTTACGATAAGATGGAGTAATAATTTTGCCTATTCCGTTTTTTTTTTACAAAAAATCTAGATTTTTGATCAATAACTTGATTTAATAAAAATCTGCGATATTATATTATTATTGGTGCCATACTTTAAAACTAATAAGACAGCAAAGCATGTTGCTCAGCTAAAGCACTAAGATGGTATGTCTCATGTGCTGGCAATATTTTCATTGCCTTCCGAACCGAAACACAGCAGTGCAAACACTGCTGCTTTACGAAAGAAATAGCCATGGTGGTGGTACAGTAAGGAGCATGTCAAGCTTCACATATTGAATTTCAAACTATTCTTATTTCAATCGGCGAAAGAGCTAAAGTCGCGTTGCGAGTGTCAAACTTAACCTGCTCTTACCTGTACTTAACGGAATTTTAAAGAAAGCAAGAAAAAACAAATTGGTTTTGGAAACAAGCAAAAATTTATCGTAAAAACGTACAATTTTATATCATAAAGCCAAATTAGAATAACGTTGGGAGCAATTAAGATCAGTGGATTGGGAAGAGGAACATAGGCAGACAAAAGAAACGATGGGAAGATGAAATAAAGGAAGTTGTAGGGACATTGTGGCGGAGAGTTGCTAAGGACAGAGGGGAGTGGCGCGCTCTGGAGGAGGCCTTCGTCAGAAGACGAACCAAGCAATAAAAAAGAATTATGGAAAATATAAAAAAAAAAATAAAGAAAAGCTTGGAAAACCAGGCTGTAATAAATAATAAATAAATAAATATAAGATCAGTACAACCCACCCTACACTTATCTTGCAGCAAATCTGCTTATAGTCTCAATGACTGATTGATTGTTGACACAATTTTAAAAAATAATACAATTCAAGCATAGCATAAAGTGTGGACACTCCACACCACCTAGATTCAACCTCACCCCGCTGTCTGTGCCACTGTACTGTACTCAGCTAGCACTTAATGAGAGCATACTTTTGTCATTTTCCAGGCTGACAGCACCGACGGGGATCATAACGGATGGTCCCGGCAACTACAGTGTGAGCACGCAATGCTCGTGGCTCATCGTCCCCCCGCCCCTCGGGCCAAACCCGCCCGCCCTCCGCGTGAGGCTCGAGAGCTTCGCTACGGAGTGCGGGTGGGATCACCTTTATATCTATGATGGTGACAGCGTCAGAGCAGAGAGGCTACTCGCCGTGTTTAGGTTAGTTTCTTTCATGATGGTCTTCCTTTATAGGTCTTTCCACTACCTAACTCAACTTCCCATTCTTAAGTCCTGCTCCTCCCGAATACGTCTCTCCCATATCCACTTAGATCCTAATTCTCCTCACTTAGATCCTAATTCTCCTCACTTAGATCCTACTCCTCCTCACTTAGATCCTACCACTTAGGTCCTACTTCTCCCTCAATCTTAGGTCATATCCCTCTCTCACCCTCGAGAGAGAAAGAGGGGTAGGGCTTCTGCCCTTACTTTAAGTCCTAAACCGTATCCCCTACTCCTTCCCCACTTAGGTCCTCCCCCTCCTCACTTAGGTCCTACACACTCCCCACTTAGGTCCATACACCTCCTCCGAAAAGCCTATCCTTCTTAATTGGTTTAAAACACTTCTCCCATTTTTAGACCCTATTTCATCCTACCATTAGGTTAGGTGAGCCACTAAAAGACCCTATTTCGCTCCCACTAAGAGGTCCTTCCCCGCCCGCCCTCCGTGTGGGACTGGAAAGTTTCGCTACAAAGTGTGGGTATATAGTTGAGTTTCTTAGGTCATAAATTCTTACCCTTATTCTTAGGTCCTACCTAAACCATTCCGCAACCTATTTAGGTTCTACTCCTCCCCACTTAGGTCTTATTCCTCCCCACTTAGGTCCTACTCAACCCCACTTAAGACCTACTCTTATGCTTTTGGCCCTAACCCTCCCCTCCCCTCTTTGCCTTATTCTGAACTGTCTCTAGTGATTGATATTTATGGTTTTTTTGATGTTTTCCAGTGGCGTGCTAGAAAACGGCGAGTCGAGTTGGACGCGGCAAGTGATAGCGCGGTCAGGCCGCGCGTTGTTACATTTCTTCTCAGATGACGCGTATGCTATGGAGGGGTTTAATCTCACATATGCGGCATATTCCTGCCCGTCCGACGATCATAGGACTAACTGCTCAAGTAAGATAGGCGCCACAGATTTTTCAAATTCAGATAATTTTATTCAATGTACATTCTTTACAAAATACTCATTGAATGTCATGCAGAATACAATACAAATAGAGCGAGTCTACGCCGTTTCGGATCGTGATATGTCAGCGTAAAATAAACTGCAAGAAACCACTGCAGCACGGCCTACTTGAAGAGTCGGCTTTTTACAATGTGTTTTATGTGTTTCGCTGGAATATCAGAACACCATACCTCTTTGTCATTCATATAGTCATCTAATTACATTATATGTTTATATTATTTATTTATATTTATTGTATTGCAGTAGTATATTAATATAATAAGTATATTGGCACACTACTACAGTTTTCATTCAAATTTTCCTGCATGCAAAGGTTGTCTGGAAGAGATCGCTCCTAGCGATAAGACCGCCTTTGTCACCCTAGATTTAAGTCTCCTTTTATTGTTAATGTGTTTTGTGTGTGACAATAAAGTATTTATCTATCTATCTATCTAATTTATAGAAAGCTTTTTTACTTATCACAGTCGAAATACCCCACGTTCTGAATTGCGCTAAGCACTCGTGTGTTCGCCGCCTTACGTCATTGATGACGTCATCGTTTTTTCTACCATTGCTTTAGTCAAAAAAAGATAGAGCAGTGAAAGTGCTAATGTCAAAATCGATTTGACATATAAAATCCCACTCAATTACAGCTTCAGATTAGTATACTCACTGAAGTGATTACAGGCTACCGGGATGGAAATGAGAGTGGATTTGACGCACATTTTGGAGGGATTTTTGGACATTTTGGAGCTCGTGCGTTTGCTAACTATAGCGTACATTAGGTTTAAGTTAAGGTTTTAGGGTTCCGTACCCAAAGGGTGAAAAAACGGTACCCTATTGTTATGCCGCCGATGTCTGTCTGTCAGCGAGCTGTATCTCATGAACCGTAGTAGGCAGTTGAAATCTTCACAGACAACTTGAAATCTTCGCTATTACAACAAAATACTATTTTCGCTCGATTTTTGTTTTAGCTCTATCGAAAAAACGGGCAAACTTACAAGCGGGAAAATTGCTATGTTTATAGTGCATAAACTATAGATTAACAACAAATAATAAAAACTTGTCAAGTGCGTGTCGGACTTGAGGGTTTTTAATACGCTTCTGCGTGACTGCGCGTCCATAACCAAGACGGTATTTTTACTTTAGTGGAGCGGCAGCCTCGGTGCGCGAGTCCGACTCGCACTTGGCCTATATTTTTATTAGCATGTTTATTTTGTCCGTGTGGTGCCGACAGAGAATAGTACCAACCCATACATACCCGTGGGTGTCGTAAGAGGCGACTAAGGGTTGTAAACTGGAGGATGGGCAGCAGCATCCTCCTTTGTATCTTACTTACTGCGGTCACCTACAACCGCGGTTCATGGTGCCAGCCGAAACGCTAACAAGCGAGGTGACTATGGTACTTCCACTCTACATTTTTCCAGCAAAAGCTAGAATTCTGGAGGGAGCTCTTTGTCCTGTAGTGGACGATTCGTGGGATGTTATAATGATGTTTATTTTTCAGATCACGGCGAATGCGACGATGGCACATGCCGGTGTGAACCGAATTGGTTAGGAGTGGCTTGTGACCAACCACTTTGTCCAGGTAATAATAATTATAGTACATACTGCCATGGCCGACAAAAAACTTCGCCTTCAAACTAACTTTAATTTAATTTATTTATTAATATCAGACAACATGGTCCATGTATTGTTAGTAGGTAAGAACTTAAAAACTATGTTAGTCAAAATTCAAGTTAAGTAAAATACAACAGTCAATAAGTCAATCCATAATTTAAACAATGTTAATTCATAGATTAGAGTTATAAAATGTCACATACATACATACATACATAACATCACGCCTTGTTCCCGTCGGGGTAGGCAGAGACCACAGTTCTCCACCTGCTACGATCTTGACATACTTCCCTTGCTTCCTGAACCTTCATCAATCCTTTCATACATGCTCGTCGGTTTAGGGTACTTTTAACCTGGCCTTTATTCAGAACGTCCTGAATTTGGTCCTGGTACGTTCGCCGAGGCCTTCCCCTTCCAACGTTTCCATTCACTCTCGCCTTGTGGATCTCTTTCGTCAATCTTCCTTCATTCATCCTCTCTACATGACCAAACCATCTCAGCATCCCTTTCTCAATTTTAGTCACTACGTCTTCTTTTACGCCACAACGTTCTCTTATCACACTATTTCTAATCCTGTCACTCAATTTCACACCAATCATACTCCTAAACGCTCTTATTTCTACTGCATTAATTCTACTTTCATGCTTTTTCTGCCATACCCAGCTTTCACTGCCGTACATCAGTGTTGGTACTAAAACGCCTCTATGAACAGCCAGACGAGCCTTGTGAGACACCTTCTGACTCTTCATAAAACCATGCAGAGCACCATTCACCATGTTTCCAGCATTCACTCTTCTTTCGATATCACTTTCACACTTTCCATCTCTCGTAAACTTAGAACTGAAATGATGAAATGTCAAATCATAAATAAAAATAAACAATAAAATTCAATTGAATACCATGTCAAAAAAAAAACAATAGTTTTACTTATTAGGTTTAAGCAACACGCCCACCCAAAACTTTAACATTGCCATTCCATTCCATCCATTCCATTTTGTCAGCTATTGTCCTTAGGATACTGTTAGTACTAGCCCGCATTCTGATCAACAAAGAAGCTATCCGTTTGCGCCTAATCGCAAAAAATCATCAGTGCGTTCCTCAGCAAACATTGTTGAAGCGCTACAGAAGCGTGGCCATCCCACCAGCATCCTAAAGGCATTATTATATTGGATACGGAGAGCATTATATGCTTTAAGTGTGTAGTTGACCCAAACACTGCTCGTATGTAAAACACCTGACAGTACGCCTTGAAGAGGGTAAGCTTAGCATCTATTGAACAACGAGGAAATCTTCGGATCAACATATTACTACGCACTGCTAATGCTCTCCGTTCCCGATCCAAATCCAGATCATCGTGTAGATCTTCAGTGACAATATGTCCTAAGTATTTGAACTGTGCAACTCTATTCAAAACTACCCCATTTAACTGAATATGTGGCACAAAATTAGGTCCTTTACACCCTGCCTTAAACACCAACCATTCACTTTTTTTCGTGTTATATAGCAGACCATGATCTTGAGCATATCTCTCACAAATTTTCAACATTTTTCTCAAGCCACTGATAGCAGGGCTCAGCAGAACCATATCGTCCGCATAGCTAATGTTGTTGACAGTTACACCATCAATCGAGCATCCTGTATGTAGACTGCTGAGCTCTACTACTCGTATCAAATCATTGACATACAGGTTGAAGAGCAGTGGTGAGGTCAACCCCCCTGCCTCACCCCGCACTCCAACCTGTACGGTTCTGAATAAATGTTGTTCCATTTTACAAAATTGACATGGTTGTTGTACCAATACCTTAGAACCTCCGACAATTCAGAAGGAAAACGCGTACTTTCAAGCGTACGCGTAAACGTAAGCGTGTAAGCGTAAGCGTACTTTAAACAAAAACTTTCTACTTATCGATATATTATTTTGTTTACATCGCCGTTTTTAATTTTTTTATTCTATTTAATCTGTGAATGTTAGCAACTGAATAAATCAAGACCAAAATTAAAATCACAAATTTTAGTTATTAAAATTAATAGTAAAATTTAAACAATTACTGAAATTTCATTTTATTTTGTGTATCAATTTAAAATAATTTTATGATCAGAGTGTAAAACTCCTTTTTAGTATGCTTTTTTTACTTACCGCACTAGTTCGGTAAGTAACTACTTACGAGCAATGTTTACGTCCTTGTAAGTACGTTTTTCGAGCAAATGTATTGAGAAGATAGTAATAAAAATTGTATTACTTTACAGACGATTGCAATGCGGCGTACGGTGCTGGCACCTGTACGTCCAATGGATGCGAATGTACGCCCTCAAGGACAGGTAATTACATTTAATTTTGTTTATTAATCAAAGTCTAGTTAATCAGTTGTTTCGGTCTCGGCTATTGCCTACAGAAGTAGTCGTCTTTGGCGGGTGCTCGTGAATGTACCTACCTGTATATTGCGTTAATGTTATTTATTCGGTTTTAGTTTCTGTACCACTGCTGTTCTAACGATTTAAATTTTTGTGGAGACCTGTTATTGGCTGGTCGAATTGTTAATAGTACATAAGCACTTTTGTTTGTTATGCCGTTGGTTTCCCAAATAAAATACAATATTGCACTCAAAACTAACTATAGACAGTAATAGCAAAGGTATCGGAAAGATTGAGCTCCATAACGTACAGTTCGTTCATTCTTCTATTAATTTAAGAGCTTGGCTCATGACGATGTATCGCGAGCTGCTTTACTTCCTGAAACAACACGACATTGACCTTTTATTTTCCTTCAGGAGGTGTTTAGCCGTAAGGAGGTTCTCTATTAAACTTGAATTGTCAACTGAGAATGCCATCATGCGTTGTATGTGAAGCAGACCGTCCAATACTGCACAAACAGGAACACTTCGATGTACGCCTGATACCTGGACTTGTTAAAGGCATTTGACTTTGTGTCATATGATTACTAGGTTTACTGGGGAACTGTAGGTTTATGTTTAAACCTTATTTTTGTTAATACACTTAAAAACCTTTGGTTCCTAAATAAAAAAACCTGTCAAGTGCGAGTCGGACTCGCGCGCCGAGTGTTCCGATATACCTATAGTATTTTTGCAAGCTATAAAGTCCATTTTCAGGACCGCAAAAGTAAATTTGTTTGTAAAGGTTTTTAGCAGATTTCTGAAAAACTTTGCAACTTAGACAGATTGTTTAATTTTTGCTGTAAAGTTTACATAAATTTCTGTCAACTGTAATTAATTCAGATTTTTCCTTACACAAACTTCGAAGATAAGGGGGGGGAATGGTATTTTTTTGACATTTTTCATCATAACTTGAAAACTAAGAATCGTAAAAAAATACAAAAATATATTTTAGAATGTACAAGTGAAGCCCTTTCATATTATACCCCACTCGACCTAGTAGCGACAAATTTTGCCCCCCCCCCCTATTGTGGCCCCATTTACATTAATAATCATAATTTTTTCAAAATTATTTCATGTGCAATTAAGTATGGCAACTATATTCTAAAACTATTCCAAATTTCAGGTCGATAGCATGAATGGTTGCTGAGATATAGAGGTGTAACAGACAGACAGACAAAGTCGCATTATAAGGGTTCCTTTTTTTACCATTTTTGTATAGGAACCCTAAAAATGATCTCCTATGGTAAATGTAAGTGAAGTAAGCGAGCCGCTGGAAATACTGGGGATACTAAGGTATTAATTATTATGCACGCCAAGAAAATTGTGTAAACTGGGGAACAGCGCTATCAAATGCGTACAGGTTAGATTGCAGGGTGAGCCAGGATGATAACTTCGTCTCGGCTTTTTAACCTGTACGTAAATTTTGTTGTTGGGCTGAGCAGCAAGCCTTTCAAGCTGCTGGTTTGACGGTGTTTGTTTGAATAATTTAAGTTACGAAGATAGCAAAAAAGCTCTGTACATATATTGTGTCAGAAGTCCTATACAAACCTGCCAAGAGGTATATCGAAGGAATGGAGACAGATTTTTGAGAACAATCTCACACTTAATGGGAACATCAATGCAATTCTTAACGGAAGATATCTAGCGCTTTTAATTTCTCTCTCTCTTAACGTTCCAAATTGGCTCTCACTTGTAGATCTGGGCGACCGAGCTATGCTCTGTTGAATTAAGCAAATCTACTAATAGATGGTGCTGTGGGGTTTTTGAATCGCGTTATTTTAAAAAAATGCTTCATAAGGGGAGAAAACGAATTTCCCTAGACATGCGACCTAGCTAGATCAGCTAGTAGCTCTCAAAACCCTCTATTTAAAAAAAATATTGAAATCGTTCAACCGTTTTTTCGTATTATAGGATAGGATGGATAGCAAATCTAATGATGGTCACTACCCGTAATGTAGGTGCATTGACTATTGACTTCCAGGCGAGGACTGCGGCCGCGACTCGTCCTCTGCGGGGTGGGGGTGGGCGTGGCGGGAGGAGGGGGAGCCGCGGCGGGGAGGGGGCGGGGGCGAGGGGCGCGCGGTGGCGGGACACGTGCTGCTGAGCTACGGGGGGGACCTGCTCAGTGTGGGCGGGGAGACGCACCGGCGGGACCGCCTGCTCTACAGGTGAGGGGGGGTACACGTGCTGCTGAGCTACGGGGGGGACCTGCTCAGTGTGGGCGGGGAGACGCACCGGCGGGACCGCCTGCTCTACAGGTGAGGGGGGTACACGTGCTGCTGAGCTACGGGGGGGACCTGCTCAGTGTGGGCGGGGAGACGCACCGGCGGGACCGCCTGCTCTACAGGTGAGGGGGGTACACGTGCTGCTGAGCTACGGGGGGGACCTGCTCAGTGTGGGCGGGGAGACGCACCGGCGGGACCGCCTGCTCTACAGGTGAGGGGGGGTACACGTGCTGCTGAGCTACGGGGGGGACCTGCTCAGTGTGTGCGGGGAGACGCACCGGCGGGACCGCCTGCTCTACAGGTGAGGGGGGGTACACGTGCTGCTGAGCTACGGGGGGGACCTGCTCAGTGTGGGCGGGGAGACGCACCGGCGGGACCGCCTGCTCTACAGGTGAGGGGGGGTACACGTGCTGCTGAGCTACGGGGGGGACCTGCTCAGTGTGGGCGGGGAGACGCACCGGCGGGACCGCCTGCTCTACAGGTGAGGGGGGTACACGTGCTGCTGAGCTACGGGGGGGACCTGCTCAGTGTGTGCGGGGAGACGCACCGGCGGGACTGCCTGCTCTACAGGTGAGGGGGGACACGTGCTGCTGAGCTACGGGGGGACCTGCTCAGTGTGGGCGGGGAGACGCACCGGCGGGACCGCCTGCTCTACAGGTGAGGGGGGGACACGTGCTGCTGAGCTACGGGGGGGACCTGCTCAGTGTGGGCGGGGAGACGCACCGGCGGGACCGCCTGCTCTACAGGTGAGGGGGGGACACGTGCTGCTGAGCTACGGGGGGGACCTGCTCAGTGTGGGCGGGGAGACGCACCGGCGGGACCGCCTGCTCTACAGGTGAGGGGGGGACACGTGCTGCTGAGCTACGGGGGGGACCTGCTCAGTGTGGGCGGGGAGACGCACCGGCGGGACCGCCTGCTCTACAGGTGGGGGGGGACACGTGCTGCTGAGCTACGGGGGGGACCTGCTCAGTGTGGGCGGGGAGACGCACCGGCGGGACCGCCTGCTCTACAGGTGAGGGGGGGACACGTGCTGCTGAGCTACGGGGGGGGGACCTGCTCAGTGTGGGCGGGGAGACGCACCGGCGGGTCCGCCTGCTCTACAGGTGAGGGGGGGACACGTGCTGCTGAGCTATGGGGGGGACCTGCTCAGTGTGGGCGGGGAGACGCACCGGCGGGACCGCCTGCTCTACAGGTGAGGGGGGGACACGTGCTGCTGAGCTACGGGGGGGACCTGCTCAGTGTGGGCGGGGAGACGCACCGGCGGGACCGCCTGCTCTACAGGTGAGGGGGGGACACGTGCTGCTGAGCTACGGGGGGGACCTGCTCTGTGTGGGCGGGGAGACGCACCGGCTGGACCGCCTGCTCTACAGGTGAGGGGGGGGACACGTGCTGCTGAGCTACGGGGGGGAACCTGCTCAGTGTGGGCGGGGAGACGCACCGGCGGGTCCGCCTGCTCTACAGGTGAGGGGGGGACACGTGCTGCTGAGCTACGGGGGGGACCTGCTTAGTGTGGGCGGGGAGACGCACCGGCGGGACCGCCTGCTCTACAGGTGAGGGGGGGACACGTGCTGCTGAGCTACGGGGGGGACCTGCTCAGTGTGGGCGGGGAGACGCACCGGCGGGACCGCCTGCTCTACAGGTGAGGGGGGGACACGTGCTGCTGAGCTACGGGGGGGACCTGCTCAGTGTGGGCGGGGAGACGCACCGGCGGGACCGCCTGCTCTACAGGTGAGGGGGGGACACGTGCTGCTGAGCTACGGGGGGGGACCTGCTCAGTGTGGGTGGGGAGACGCACCGGCGGGACCGCCTGCTCTACAGGTGAGGGGGGGACACGTGCTGCTGAGCTACGGGGGGGACCTGCTCAGTGTGGGCGGGGAGACGCACCGGCGGGACCGCCTGCTCCACAGGTGAGGGGGGGACACGTGCTAGGTGCCGTTCCACTCACTATGATCATTGTGATACACTGTGTAATATTGCTGCCGGAACTCAGCATTAGAGCATGATTGAGCAATATAAGTGTCTGTAGATTTCTTGTCAACGGAAATTGATGATGGCGTGTGGTCAACGGTCATCTTTTATGTTAGTTAGATTTGATTTACTTAAACTACCAATGATTCGACGATGATTGCAGTCAGATCTGGTCACTTGAGTTTGTAAGGCTGGTTTCAGAGCTAGGCGTGTGACACGCGCGCGTTTGAAAGTGCAGTAAATAGTAGCAGGCCTGTCTCACTCCGCGTCTAGGCATGAATTAAGTACCTACCGCGCGGCGCGCCCTACGGGCGCAATGTTTTTCGGGCTATCACACTTTGGTGTTTATATGTTTGATACGTTTTGAGCACTTTGTGTCAACGTACATTCATGAAACAATTATTATTTATTTTGGTTCCAAGTCTGGGATGTTTTTAGATAATCATAATGAGGAACAGAAGTAAATTTTGTGTATTAGATGCATAAACTCGAAGAAAAAGTAAAATTTTATCTTTTTTAAGATACCATTTTTATCATTTTATGCAAGAGATGCGTGGTCTCATTGCTTCCTTATCGATGCATCAAGAACAACGCTTTCAAGAATTACAGGCCTCAATAAATAAACAAAATACGGAAATTAAAGAAAGCCTAAGCTTTCTATCTGAAAAATACGATGAGGCCATGGCACAATTATGCAACCTACAACAAGAAAAGAAGAAAGATGAAAAACGCATTTCCGCATTAGAAGAGAAGGTGGAGTTCTACGAAAGAAAAATGTGCTCAAATGTGCTAGAGATTCGTAATATTCCTCGACAAAGTAATGCGCAGAATACTTTTGAAGAAAAGGAAGAATTATCCAACATCGTGAAAAAAATAGGGCAAGCTGTCAGCGTAGCTATAAACGACCACGATATAAAAGATGTCTTTAGAATAAAGATAAAAGATAATTCTAAATCAACCGTCATTGTAGATTTCACAAGTGCACTGAAGAAAGAAAGCATATTTAACGCAATTAAACAGTTCAACAAAGGAAAAGAAATGCGAGATAAATTACACACTCAACATCTTAATCTAACTTGCACAAGACAGCCCATTTATGTTTCTGAAAGTCTGACTAAAAAAACCTCAAAACTTTTCTACAATGTGCGAAAATATGCCAAAAGTTTGAATTTCGCATGCTGGACATCGCATGGAACCATCTATCTACGCACTAAAGAGGACCAAGTGCATAAAATACTCACAGAACATGACCTTGAAAAAATCAAGCAATCGGAATGACTAGTTGTGATATTATTTAGTTACATGTTTCTTCCTTTTATTATTTTGCTGAATTTAATCCTAGTTTTGCATGTTTGTAATATATTTCTACATAAAATTACTTTCTTTATACACACACCAATACGCTTTGTACGTAGCACAACTACACACTCAGACTCACTCACGAAGACACACACAGAAATAACATTCACACCTGGCATGACACTCTTACCTTGCATGATGATCCATACAAAACACTTTCATAGCCTCCATTATCGACGTGCACTTACTTTCAGGATACAAATTCGATGAATTAAATCAAGTTTTTTCCGACTTAGACAGTTTTTCAGTGGCCTATTCATCCTATATTGACAATGACGAATGTAATAATCCACTAGTAAACTTTAAAAATCCTATCAAAATTATTTCCCAAAATATAAGGAGTATCCAGTGTAACCTAAATAGCTTTTTAACGCTTCTAATACGGAGCAATGTTTCGTGGGACATCATAATTCTGACAGAATGCTGGCTAACGAAATGCCCAAATCTGCCCACCATTGATGGCTACCATACAACTGCTACTACAAATAATTACAATACAATACAATACAATATTCTTTTATTGCACACGTAATTTTGTGAAAAGTACAATATTAGAAATAGGTGTACAATGAGGCGGCCTTATTGCTAAAGAGCAATTTCTTCCAGGCAACCTTTGGGTGCAGGATATTAGGCTAACATAGATGCGGGGACGGTGCATAAAGATTGACCTAAAGATATAACAAATTAATTATACTCAGAATGATGGTGTCGTTGCTTATTATAAAAATAATTTAAGTATCTGTGTCCTTGAACCGTCCTTATCGGATGCTAACTCACTTTTACTGCAAGTAGGAAAAAATATAATTATTCTAGCCATATATCGGTCACCATCAAACCACAATATTGAAGATTTTTTAACTTCTCTCGACCAGTGTCTAACTAATCATTCTAGTTACTCAAATATAATCATAACTGGCGATATAAATATTGATATTGCAGATATGAATACTGATGTACGTTCTCAACCCTATCTAACCTTGTTATCCTATCATGGACTGCTACCAGCATCAACGTTGCCTACCCGTTTCCATTCTTGCCTGGATCACTTTATTCTTAAAACAAAATTGAGTGCACACTGCTACACTATCAATTCATCTATAACGGATCATTTGACTACCATCTTATATCTTGAAACTAACTTAAAACTTACACAGTCAATGAAATCGGTTCGAAAAGTTGATCATCCACTCTTAAAACAACTTATAACTGGTCTTAATTTACAGATTATATACACTTATAATGACGTTAATTTCGCCACTGACAACCTAGTAAATTCTTTAAATAATGTGATTAATTTAAGCTCAAAAATTGTGAAAATACCAAACCGTAAAAGAATAAGTAAACCATGGATAACTAAGGGTCTCCTAAGGTGCATGAGAAACAGAGACAACTTGCATAAAAAAGTTAAAAAATACCCTAATAATGACATTTTAAAAGAAACCTACAGAAGATATAGAAATTTTTGCAATAATATTTTAAAAAGACTAAAGAGAGAATACGAAAAAGGCGAAATTGCAAAAAATAGAAAAAGCAGAAAGAAAATGTGGGATACAGTCAAAACTATTACTAACATTAAAAAAGAAACTAAAGCTCCAACTGAACTATTGTCATGTGTAGATCCGATTGGCTCAGTAAATGACGTTAACGTATTTTTCACAAGCATAGGTAAAAAATTAGCCGAGAATATAATTAACACGCAGCAGCAAACAAACTGCCCTCCTCCTGCCTCACTCTTATCTAACTCCTTTGTGTTATTACCAACAACTGATTCCGAAGTTGAAACTACAATAAACTCTCTTAGATCTGACTGTGCAGTTGGAATTGATAACATTCCTAGCTCCCTAATCAAGGAATTTAAGCAGATTCTAACCCCAGTCTTAACATACATTTGTAACCTTTCTTTTTCAAACGGCGTAATCCCAACTGCATTCAAACGGTCTTTAGTTCATCCTATCTTTAAGAGTGGGGATAGAAAATCGGTCAACAACTATAGACCAATTTCTATTCTTCCGGCGTTGTCTAAAATTCTCGAAAGATTAATTAATAAAAGATTATATAACTACCTAGAACGCTTTGAACTTCTGTCTAACAACCAATTCGGGTTCAGGAAAGGCAAATCGACAGAAGCTGCTGTACTTCGTATGACTAACTTCATTGTTTCTGGATTGGATACTGGTAAGAAAGTCTTAGTCATATATCTAGACCTTACTAAGGCTTTTGATACCGTCTCCATTCCCATATTAATAGATAAGTTAGACAGACTAGGTATCAGAGGAATTCAACGCAAACTTTTCGAAGATTATTTGACTAGCCGAAACCAAGCCGTGAAAATAGAAAACTACTTGAGCAATGAAATGGCTGTTAACTTCGGAGTTCCTCAGGGCAGTATCCTCGGACCAACACTATTCTTGACTTATATCAACGATTTATGCAATTTAAGCCTTCCAAACGGACAAATCATTACTTTTGCTGACGATACCGCCCTGATGTTTTCTGCTGATACTTGGACTGATGTGTACGATAGTGCCCAAAAAGGTTTTGACCTGGTTTACAAATGGCTCAATGATAACGTACTTACACTTAATATTGAAAAGACTAAATTTATCACCTTTTCGATTCGCAATCAAGACCAACCTAATAATGACTTTTTTAAAATAAAAGCTCATTCGTGCTCCCCTTCCACTGGCGTAGCTTGTACATGTCAGTGTCTGCAAAATACTAAGACTATTAAATACCTAGGAGTACTTGTTGACAACAAACTTAGTTTTCTTCCTCATATCACAGCCCTATCCAGCAGAATAAGAAAGCTGACTTACATTTTTAAAAACCTACGGCACATTGCAGACGACAATATAATTAAAATGATATATTTCGCATTATGTCAATCAGTAATAACATACTGCATCTCAATTTGGGGAGGTGCCCCAAAGACTCACCTTCTTAGTCTGGAACGTGCTCAAAGAGCCGTATTAAAGGTCAGCATGGGACTTTCTTATCGTTTCCCTACTGACGAACTGTACCACCGATTTAATGTACTAACAGTAAGAAAGCTTTTTATTCTGTACACCGTACTCCTAAAGCACTCCTGCCTATTGTACTCTGTTGACTACGCTGCAAATACCAAGCGTAGAGTACGAAGTGTGCACAATCACTGCTTTTCGAACATCTTTCGCCCAAAGATTCTTCTGTTTTCTGGGACCTTATTTGTACAACAAAATTAACAAAAATCTTAAAATATATGAAAAACTCAAAATTGAATGTAAAAAAGCTGTTACGTCGTGGCTGTTATCGCTTAATTATGAATCCACGGAATCACTCTTAAAACCACATACCTGATCTACAACCTCAAACACTATAACTTTATTATCTTGCAAAATGAATATTATTTAAACATGCACACCTCTCTATCGTTCAATCTGAGTCAACACACACACACTCACACAATAACCCACGTACTTACACGCGCACACACACAACCACACACACACAAACATACACACAAACCGACACACTCACAAACACACACTTAGTTTCATTCATTACTTACCTAGTTTTTGCTTTCTGTAAATTGATTAATTAGTCATAACTTCTACAATATATGGGTAACTAAACAGAATTGTATTTTCCAGGGGCGAGAGCCTGGGGATCTGTCATACAGGATCAACCTAGTACAGACACCAGGCTCTCACACTTACCATAGAAATTGTCCAAAATAGCTTTTAGCTACTTATGTAACTGTATTTTATGTGTGAGAGCAAATAAAATATTATTGTATTGTATTGTAACTGACTGTATAATAAGTGTTTTTATTGTTTTTTATTATTAAATAGGTATCATTTATAAAACATACTTACTCTAAATATAGATAAGTCGGCACTCAGAAAATATGAGGTTATTTGTTGATTTAGTGTCAAGCTTGGCGTGTTTTGGACTGTACAAGTCCAGCAACATATAATAAATTTTAGTTTGACTAATAAATGAAATAAAATTGGTATTACAGCAATTGTAACCGACACTGGAGTCAACCCTGGTAATCGACAGCGTCGACTCGGTATACCAGGCCACTCAGAAAGTATTGCGAAAAATAGTTTTTATATATGGGAGACTGGCCGGTCAGAATCTTTTTCGAAAATATGATTACTTGTAAGTAAAAATATGTGTGTTCCATTTTCAAAATTTCCCTCCACATTTTTTGCGAGCCAATTCAAAGTATCGTGTCTTACTGAAAAATGGATCTGCGCCGGGAACATTTTAGAGCTATGATTTTTTACGATTTCAAGTGTCGCCTGAAACCGGATGAATCGTTCGATAGACTTCAAATGGCATTTATGGATGAAGGCCCCTCCAAGGCAACCGTGTATCGTTGGTATAACGAATTTAGGCGCGGTCGACCAACCTTGGGGGATGAAGAAAGAAGCGGTCGCCCTTTGACGGCTATTACGGAAGAAAACGTGCTAGCAGTGAAAAATTTAATCCAATATAATAGGCGAATTACATATCAGGAGATTCAGCACATATTAAAGATTGGATCGGGAAGCGTTCACGAGATTCTACACGGGCATCTTCGCGTGAGGAGGATAGTATCGCGCTGGGTGCCGCACTACCTCACCGACGCTCAGAAGCAGGCCCGGGTGGAATGGTGCCGTTATATGCTGAACAAATTTGAAGCAGGCTCGTCTCGGCGTGTTTACGACATCGTAACAGGTGATGAGTCCTGGATTTATCAATACGATCCAGAAACCAAGCGCCAGTCGACAGTTTGGGTGTTTCAAAATGAACCAACGCCTACCAAAGTGAAGCGATCTCGAAGCGGGGGGAAGATTTTGATCGCCAGCTTTTTTAATTTGACTGGCCACTTGGCCTCAATTCCCTTACGAGATCAAAGAAGCATCAACGCCGAATGGTATACTACCAAATGTTTACCAGAAGTTTTTTCTGTTGTGAGCAACAAGCGACCAAACACAGGGCTCCGCGGACTACTGCTCCACCACGACAATGCGCCTGCACACACCGCGCTCAAAACGAGGGACTTCCTGGACAGCACACCAGTCAAACTCCTGGGTCACCCTCCTTACAGCCCTGATCTAGCACCGTGTGACTTCTTTTTATTTCCAAAAATTAAAAATCAGCTCAAGGGGATACAATTTTCGTCGCCGGAAGATGCGCTGGCTGCGTTCGAGCAGGCTGTAAACGAGGTGTCTACGGCGGACTGGAAAAAGTGTTTTGAAAACTGGTTCAGACGCATGAATCTTTGTATAGAGGCTGGTGGAGAGTACTTTGAAAAGATTTAATAAAAATATATGTACCTGTAGAACAATTTTTTTTAGTGTCGCAAATATTTCTGAGTGTCCCACGTATCAAGTTGCATTGCAAACAGGGCCCTGACGCGTAGAGTTAAGGTGCAATTTAGCTTTGACGCGCTATGTTTAGGTATATAAAAAGGCGGCTTTTTCCAAGATCAAAGGAGTGCGACTTCTGTAAACTTGTTTACTATTATATATTCTGTGATAGTAGGTAGCGTTATAAAGCCGCACCGGCCGCTGCTGCCTATTATCTAGACGAGCGCGTGCCGCCGCCGGCGCCGGGGACACGCCACGCTCTGGAACCAGCCTACACTGGTTTGAAGCTCTACTAATCATTATTTTCCTGTCAGCTTCATGAACGACATATTTATGTATTCTACAGATACAAAGTAGCAGAAAGCAGATGGGATCCGATACAAACGATAGGCGAGGAGCCGGCGGGGCGGTTCGCGCATTCAGCAGTATTATACGAGCACGAGCTGATAGTCTACGGAGGGGTCGTGGTCTCCGACCAACCGGAGAGAGGGTAAGTACAGAACGGGTGAAGAGTGTGAAACTAAAGTAAGCAGCAAACTAGCTTGAATGAGTGGCAAACTAGCTTGAGTGAGTGGCAAACTAGCTTGAGTGAGTGGCAAAGTATCTTGAGTGAGTGGCAAACTAGCTTGAGTGAGTGACAAACTAGCTTGAGTGAGAGGCAAACTAGTTTGAGTGAGTGACAAACTAGCTTGATTCAGAGGCAAACTAGCTTAAGTGAGAAGCAAACTAGCTTGAGTGAGTGACAAACTAGCTTGAGTGAGAAGCAAACTAGCTTGAGTGAGTGACAAACTAGCTTGAGTGAGAGGCAAACTAGCTTGAGTGAGTGACATACTAGCTTGAGTGAGTGACAAACTAGCTTGAGTGAGAAGCAAACTAGCTTGAGTGAGTGACAAACTAGCTTGAGTGAGTGACAAACTAGCTTGAGTGAGTGACAATCTAGCTTGAGTGAGTGGCAAACTAGCTTGAGTGAGTGGCAAACTAGCTTGAGTGAGTGACAAACTAGCTTGAGTAACAGGCAAACTAGCTTGAGTGACAGGCAAACTAGCTTGAGTGATTGACAAACTAGCTTGAGTGAGAGGCAAACTAGCTTGAGTGAGAGGCAAAATAGCTTGAGTGAGTGACAAAACTAGCTTTAGTGAGAGGCAAACTAGCTTGAGTGAGAGGAACTTGCTTGAGTGAGAGGCAAACTAGCTTGAGTGAGAGGCAAACTAGCTTGAGTGAGAGGCAAACTAGCTTGAGTGAGAGGTAAACTAGCTTGAGTTAGAGGCAAACTAGCTTGAGTGAGAGGCAAACTAGCTTGAGAGAGGCAAACTAGCTTGAACGGGTGAGAAACTAGCTTAAGTGAGTTATAAACTAGCTTTAGTTAGAGGTAAACTAGCTTGTGTGAGTGTCAATTCAATTCAATTCTTTATTTCTTAAAACAATTTTTACATTGTATTAGAAAAAGCTTACAACTAATTTAACGCAAGTACAATTACATTTTTAAACTAATAGATAAATTTAACAGATGAGAATGTCAAGTAGGTAAAATTAAAATTATTAATATTAGGTCTTTACCTATGAAATTGCCGTTTTGTATGGCGAATTTTAGGTAAACTCAATTTTCAGTACTAACATTTTTGCATTTTTCTTAGGAATTATAAATACAATTTTTTTATTCTTTTTAAGCATTATTGGGAAGACATTAAGCTAACAGAAGCTTAAATTTAATTTTCGAAAAATATTATCTGTAAAAAAATATAACAAATCTAATGATGAAATCGGACGACATTTAATACGAACAATATTCAAACCTTTAATTTCATTTATCAAACCAAAAATAAAAACTTTATTTTATGCGTAAATTGATAACCTTGAAGTAAACTTTCAAAAATTAATCAAATGAAAAAAATAGCATTAGAATTATAGGAATTATGATCTCATTAATCTCTAAGAAAATTTCGGCAATTTCATAGGTAAAGATCTATTATAAACTAATACCTGTCTTTCATATACTCGTCAATCGTGTAGTAGCATTTTTCCGTCAAAAATATTTTCAATTATTTTTTAAACATATCTATATTTGTTATAGTTTTTAGGTGCAACGGAAGCTTGTTAAAGAGTCGTACCGTTTGATGTCAGACACTGTGGTAAACTACTCTAAATTTAGGTATCAAACTATCTTAAATGAGTGGAAAACTAATTAATGTGAGTGGAAAATAACCAAAGTCATTTATTTAGTGAGCGGCAAACTAGGTTCGGGTGAGCGTCAAATTAACTCCAGTCATTGTAAAACTATAGTGAGTGGTGCGCTAAAGAAAGTGGCAAACTAGAGTGAATATCAAAAGTTAGTTTGCGGGCAGGAGTGCGGGGTGGGATGAAGGGGGGGCGGAGAGTGCCCGTTCTGTACGATAGTACGGTCAACCGCTCGTCGGTAGAAAATTTTTCAACTCTATTACCACGCCATAAGGTCCAAAAGTGTTTCTACTGACGTGCTGTTGAGTGTTCTAATACTTTATTCTGTGACTGTAGGCTGATTGATTTATTGTTTATTTTTACAGCGGAGGCCTCGCGGGCTTAGAGGGCCGCGCGGGGGAGGTGACGAATGAGATCTGGCGCATCAAGCTGGACTCGAGCACACCGCGCTGGGTGAACGCCACGCCCACCGCCTGCACGCCCGCGCGCGCCGCGCCCCTCAAGCACTGCGGTGAGTGGGGGGGATGTAGTGTAGGGTGAACGCCACGCCCACCGCCTGCACGCCCGCGCGCGCCGCGCCCCTCAAGCACTGCGGTGAGTGGGGGGGATGTAGTGTAGGGTGAACGCCACGCCCACCGCCTGCACGCCCGCGCGCGCCGCGCCCCTCAAGCACTGCGGTGAGTGGGGGGGATGTAGTGTAGGGTGAACGCCACGCCCACCGCCTGCACGCCCGCGCGCGCCGCGCCCCTCAAGCACTGCGGTGAGTGGGGGGGATGTAGTGTAGGGTGAACGCCACGCCCACCGCCTGCACGCCCGCGCGCGCCGCGCCCCTCAAGCACTGCGGTGAGTGGGGGGGATGTAGTGTAGGGTGAACGCCACGCCCACCGCCTGCACGCCCGCGCGCGCCGCGCCCCTCAAGCACTGCGGTGAGTGGGGGGGATGTAGTGTAGGGTGAACGCCACGCCCACCGCCTGCACGCCCGCGCGCGCCGCGCCCCTCAAGCACTGCGGTGAGTGGGGGGGGGGGATGTAGTGTAGGGTGAACGCCACGCCCACCGCCTGCACGCCCGCGCGCGCCGCGCCCCTCAAGCACTGCGGTGAGTGGGGGGGATGTAGTGTAGGGTGAACGCCACGCCCACCGCCTGCACGCCCGCGCGCGCCGCGCCCCTCAAGCACTGCGGTGAGTGGGGGGGGGGGGGATGTAGTGTAGGGTGAACGCCACGCCCACCGCCTGCACGCCCGCGCGCGCCGCGCCCCTCAAGCACTGCGGTGAGTGGGGGGGGGGGATGTAGTGTAGGGTGAACGCCACGCCCACCGCCTGCACGCCCGCGCGCGCCGCGCCCCTCAAGCACTGCGGTGAGTGGGGGGGGGGATGTAGTGTAGGGTGAACGCCACGCCCACCGCCTGCACGCCCGCGCGCGCCGCGCCCCTCAAGCACTGCGGTGAGTGGGGGGGGGGATGTAGTGTAGGGTGAACGCCACGCCCACCGCCTGCACGCCCGCGCGCGCCGCGCCCCTCAAGCACTGCGGTGAGTGGGGGGGGGGATGTAGTGTAGGGTGAACGCCACGCCCACCGCCTGCACGCCCGCGCGCGCCGCGCCCCTCAAGCACTGCGGTGAGTGGGGGGGGGGATGTAGTGTAGGGTGAACGCCACGCCCACCGCCTGCACGCCCGCGCGCGCCGCGCCCCTCAAGCACTGCGGTGAGTGGGGGGGGGGGATGTAGTGTAGGGTGAACGCCACGCCCACCGCCTGCACGCCCGCGCGCGCCGCGCCCCTCAAGCACTGCGGTGAGTGGGGGGGGGATGTAGTGTAGGGTGAACGCCACGCCCACCGCCTGCACGCCCGCGCGCGCCGCGCCCCTCAAGCACTGCGGTGAGTGGGGGGGGGGATGTAGTGTAGGGTGAACGCCACGCCCACCGCCTGCACGCCTGCGCGCGCCGCGCCCCTCAAGCACTGCGGTGAGTGGGGGGGGGATGTAGTGTAGGGTGCACGCCACGCCCACCGCCTGCACGCCCGCGCGCGCCGCGCCCCTCAAGCACTGCGGTGAGTGGGGGGGGGGGATGTAGTGTAGGGTGAACGCCACGCCCACCGCCTGCACGCCCGCGCGCGCCGCGCCCCTCAAGCACTGCGGTGAGTGGGGGGGGGATGTAGTGTAGGGTGAACGCCACGCCCACCGCCTGCACGCCCGCGCGCGCCGCGCCCCTCAAGCACTGCGGTGAGTGGGGGGGGGGATGTAGTGTAGGGTGAACGCCACGCCCACCGCCTGCACGCCCGCGCGCGCCGCGCCCCTCAAGCACTGCGGTGAGTGGGGGGGGGATGTAGTGTAGGGTGAACGCCACGCCCACCGCCTGCACGCCCGCGCGCGCCGCGCCCCTCAAGCACTGCGGTGAGTGGGGGGGGGGATGTAGTGTAGGGTGAACGCCACGCCCACCGCCTGCACGCCCGCGCGCGCCGCGCCCCTCAAGCACTGTGGTGAGTGGGGGGGGGGGGGGATGTAGTGTGGGGGGGAAGAGATGGGTAGATGAATAAATAGTTGGATAGATGGATTGAGGGTTGGATAGATGGATGGATAGTTGGATAGAGGGTTGGATAGATGGATGGAGAGGTGGATTGATGGATGGATAGTTGGATAGAGGGTTGGATAAATGGTTGGATAGTGGGAGAGGTGGATGGATAGTTGGAGAGGTGGATAGATGGATGGATAGTTGGATTGATAGTTGAAGAGGTGGATAGAGGGTTGGATAGATGGATGGATTGTTGGAGAAGTGGATAGAGGGTTGGATTGATGGATGGATAGTTGGAGAGGTGGATGGATAGTTGGAGAAGTGGATAGAGGGTTGGATTGATGGATGGATAGTTGGAGAGGTGGATGGATAGTTGGAGAAGTGGATAGAGGGTTGGATTGATGGATGGATAGTTGGAGAGGTGGATGGATAGTTGGAGAAGTGGATAGAGGGTTGGATGGATAATTAGATAGATGTATGCACAATGGCACGCCCACCGCCTGCACGCCCGCCCTGCGGTCAGTGGGGGGGGGGGATGTAGTGTAGGGTCAACATTCAGTTTCATAGGCAGAACCACATCTAAAAATATTCGGGCTGACAAAAAATTAAAGGGCTGACGAATAAATAATAAGTCAGGAATTGTAACTGCGCTCAAAAAATGCCCCAACGAAAGTCGTGTATTTCAGAAGTCGTTCCACCGCGTCATTGGCTCAACTACCACTAGCTGACGTTACAGCACGCGCGCGAACCAATCCCTGCTCTCGTTCTGAATTTGAAACAATTGATTCGTATTTTGAATATACGTCCGTTTGGTTTCGCGTAGGCCCACTTTTTGTTTGGAATTTGTTCTGAATTAGAGTTCCTGTCTTATTATTTATTCGTAGCATGCAACATACAAAAATAACATTAAGTTTCTTTGAGTTTTTTTTTTGTGTTTATCAGTGAAGAAGTAATTTTCCCACTTAAGTGTTTAGTAGTATCTAATGTTTGTCTATGTGTTTGTTTGCAGGTGGTCTGCACTTGTCAGGGCACACAGCGGTGCTGGTGTACATGGGAGGTCGGAAGCCAGTCATGCTGGTATTCTTCGGACACTCGCCGCACTACGGATACTTACATATTGTCCAGGTACGTCAATTCAAAAATATACCTTGTAGTTGCGGCAAACTTGTACTTTATCCTGTAATAAAAGAACAATATTTGTATGAATTTTTGTATGTATATCGGAGAGGTGTGATAATACTGAAGGATGTGAATCTGCCCGAGAAACTGAACAAATTTTCCCAAGGAACAAAGGTAGAGATACGAAAAACCAAATTTGGCCGCCCATACAAAATGAGCTATCAGCTAATGCAGTTCCTATGGGAGTTCAAAAATTGATTTTGTTCTATGACGTATGTTCCTTTGGAAAAGTTGTTCAGTTTCATGGGCAGATTGACACCCTTTAGTATTATCACACCTTTCCGTTACACGCTATATACAGGGTGTTAATTTGATTGCGTGCCATAGCTTAGGGGGTGGTTCAGTAACGATAAAGCAACTCAAAAAAATATTTTAAAAAATCCTACTTAACAAAAAAATTACTCCATTGAAACTAAACTAACGCGGAGGGCAATGACCTTGAGCACCGCGCTATCAAAAAGCGCGCGAAAGAGTTTCATTTATGTATGTGCCTACCTTATCCACTGATACTGCGTACCACTGGTGCTCCGTCCGGGCCATTGCCCTTCGCGTTAATGGAGTTTGAGTTTTTTTTAGGAGGCTTTTTTTTTAAATTGTTTTCCTTTATCGATACTGAAACACCCCCTAAGCTATGGCACGCAATTAAATAAACACCCTGTATATTTGTAAACGGTTTTTCGAAAACGGCTCTAAAACTTCGATGAAATTTACGGGGGTTTTCGAGGGCGAAAAGTCGAACTAGGCAGGTCTTTTGTCTGGGGAAATTGGTTTTCCCCATGTAACAAAGCATTTTTTGAAAAAAAAAACCACAGAAACCTACAGCGCCGTCTGTTGGCGGGTTGCATAGCTTGCTCACCCGATGACATTATTGTTGAGCGAAACTCGGTAGCCCAGATCCTAAGACTTAGTTGTTATTTTTCTCATTCATAAATTGCCTTTGCAGAAATTACACGTTTAAATGCGATTACGATTAATGGGATACAAGCTTTGCTTAGTGCAGGGTCCGCTGAGTAATTCTATAATCTAACACTTATTGTATAATCAATCACTGTAATTGTAAGTACTGTAATTCTTTTGTAATAAACTTATTCTTATTCTTAAAAAAAAAAAAAAATGTTAGCCCACTCACGTACACTCCCAAAAAAAAATTTGTTTTTTCAGTAGATTGCACATAGGTACCGATAGTACCCAAGCGCAGCTAAGCTACCAATCGAGCAATCCATTGAAATATCCACGACCGCTTCAAGAAACCTAGCTCCAAGTTTTATTTCTCAGAATGAAAGCCCAAAACAACCTTAGTTTATTGCATCTGGTATCCGCCATCCGGGATCTCGACTGGAGCTGGTTCGGAAGTCAATTTATGCGTATTTTTGCGAAAAACGGGTGCAATCTACAAAAAAAAAGCTTGGGTACCACTGGTACCCAAGTGCACTTGAGTGGTTACTATCACGATTGAATGCTGTCTCTTAAAATACATGGTGTGAGGGACAGGTTGCAGCGAAAATGTTTAACCTCACAAGCCTCGTTGTGCCGAAACGGGAACACTTTGACAATTGACATATGATTCCTATGTCAATTTCCCAAGAGTTCCCGGAAAATGGAAAATTTTTGAAAAAATGATGCCTTATTGCGTAAATAACTACGTTTTCTTTTCGATTCCTGCGAATTTTGACATGGGGCTTGTGAGTTTAGTTTATTTTCAACTCACAAATTTGGAGATCTGTATGAAAGAGTAACTTTTGGTCGTTGGCGTGGAAAACTTGCAGGGTCGGACGGAATCAATTTGTTATGTTCTTTTTCAGGAGTACCACATAGAGGAGAACGTATGGGTTTCAGCCCACACTGTGGGCTGGCCGGCGCGCGCGGGCTTCGGACATAGCGCCGCCTGGGACGCGCTGTCCCAAAGAGTCTATGTACACGGGGGGCTGGTCTCCGAGTCTGAGGCCACGCAGGTAATCACCATTACATTTCTTTAATACTCATTCATCTACTGTATTTTCTATTTCCCGAGGGTGGGATCCAGGAGACCTATGATATAGGTCAAACCTAATTGAGGCTCCTGTCTAGACCTATGACACAGGTCTTGCCTAGTTTAGGCTCCTGTCTAGACCTATGACACAGGTCTTGCCTAGTTTAGGCTCCTGTCTAGACCTATGGCACAGATCTTGCCTAGTTTAGGCTCCTGTCTAGACCTATGACACAGGTCAAACCTAGTTTAGGCTCCTGTCTAGACCTATGACACAGATCAAACCTAGTTAAGGTTCTTGTCTAGACCTATGACACAGGTCAAACCTAGTTTAGGCTCCTGTCTTCCAAATGAAGGTTTTATTAATCCTAATACTACTTCGCCTACAAAAGTTTGTTAATTAAGTTTTTGGGAGAAAATAAACTCAATTTTTATTTTATTATTATTTACTATCCAATGAAAACGTCCACTACAGGACAGGGAACTCCCTCCAAAATTCCAGCTTTCGCTGAAACAATGTGGAAGGGAAGTACCATAACATGGACCGCGGTTGTTGGTGACCGCAGAATGTAAGATGATACGATACACAGAAGGATGCTGCTGAACATCCTCTGGTTCATTAACCCTTAGTCGCCTCTTACGACATTCACGGGTAGAGATGGATTGGTTCTATTCTTTGCCGGCACCACACGGCCAGGTAGTATTATTTCATTATTTTGACCCGTTTATTTATCATCATCATTATATCCTATGAAACATCCACTTCAAGGCATGGAGCTCCCTTCAGAACTCCAGCGAGAACGCGCGGTACTTAGGAAGAAATATTTTAAATCACCACGCTTGTAAGCGTTGCGGCTGGCGACCGCTGTTGTTGGTGACCGCAGTATGTAAGATGGTACGATACACAGAAAGGTGCAGCTGCCTATTCTCTGGTTAGGCAGCTGGTGGCGGTGGAATAGTATATGGGTTGAAAATTGATTTCTTTCCTTTTACAAGCCTTGAACTTAGGATCAGAAATTATAGTTGAAGAAATATTATTTGGGCTGATTTGGTTTAAGCTCTTATCTACCAGAGACCTTAGTTCTACAAAAGATTAGTAATTCGCTCGTTGCGCGTCCCAGTCTTACCGATAGTTGTTTCCTTTATATTTGAGCTAAAATATGTGTCTGTAGATAGAGTAGGAGATAAGTGATATATAGTAATAATTAAACTTTCTCAGAACTAAAACGGGACCATTTTCGACAACAAAGGTTTTATGATGTTTTGGACATCACAGAATCCAGAAATCAATGTTGTCAAACCGAAATACTATTAGTACAAAAAAGACAAAAAATAACCTAGGCTAAATTACGATGGAAGGTTTCTTGTTTTAAAAGTGGTCCTTAGATCCCCCTGAATATATCTAGAAAATTCTCTGTTGATCCCATGTACGCTCCTCCCTTCCTACCGTCAAACGGGTCCCTGACTTTAGGTTTTTTCATTTATCTCGAACACTTACGAGTATCTAGGAACACTTAAAACAAGCTACCTCCAGCTGTAATTTAGATAGATAAACACTTTATTGCACACCTTAAAAAAAAAAAACAATAGTTAAAACAAAAAATTACAAAAAGTGAGCAAAGGCGGCCTTATCGCTGTAAGCGATCTCTTCCAGACAACCTTTGGGAAGAGGAATCCATAGAAGGTGAACGAGTGGGAAGTGCAGTGCAGTGTTTAGCTTAGGTTATTTTTTATCTTTTTTGAACTAGCAGGATTTCGCTTTGACAACATTGATTTTTGAATTCTGCGGTGTTCAAATGCCCAGAAAAACTTTATTATCAGATCTGGTCCAGTTTAGGTTCTGACTCTAAGAAGGAGAGCCAAATTCTGAATTTCTATAATACCCTTTTGTACGGAAGTCGTTTAGTGGTGAAATTCATCGGCTCAAACTATATTTCGTCAACTATACCAATTTTTTTTTCCTGCTAAGAGCACCATACTAATGTTTAGACCTCTTAACAAGCTAAATTTTAGTATGTTTCTCAGGCCACTGACTACATTTGCGTGGTTTGCAGGCCCCGTCGTCGGCGCTGTACGAATACGACGTCGACAACAGAATATGGAGGCCGCTCCCGTCTGCCCCCACCCCTAGATATCTACATTCTGCTATATTCGTATCACCAGGTAATATAACAACTACAGAATATACATAATAATACATTGAGGTTTGGATGGGTGAAGGGAATTATTTATTTATTTCAAACAAAATTATATAACATAATCTAACTAAACTCTCGCAAAACTGCTCAGCAGTTTGTCTGCTGAATCGGAGTCTCTATCTCTACACAATATAATAGTATTTTTATAATTTTTACTAGGAGAGCTATTATGTATTGTATTATGACTGTTTTTACTATATGAAGGGAGAGTGTGGTAGGGGGGAGGCGTAAGGGGATGGGTGGGAGAGATGATGAGGGGGGAGTGAGAAGCTTAAAAGCGATCCGTTTTCCATACTAAATTCAAATGACTCCCATTCTTATGCGGGACATAACATGCTGTTGAAAAACGAGTGTATACTGCTATAATTTTGAGTAATTGTGGGTGTGCGATCTATACTGTAGTACTTTCGGTGCATTAGCTGTATCTTTGTATTAATCAGCGAAAAATTTAACTAAAAATAGCAGTACCTATACACTCGTATTTCAACAACATTTTTCAACAACACCGAAACGGCGTAGACTCGCTCTATTCACATTATATTCTGCATGACATTCAATAAGTATTCTGTAAAGAATCTACATTGAGGACTTTTTGACGAGAACTCGGCGTGGGCTCTTGCCTGCTCGGTTGAAATTCTAGTTTTTTTTGTATGTATTGATTTAGTGGATAATAAAGATAGTGTTTTATGCAGTGAATTAACTACGGAGTGCGCAGCTGATGAAGATTTTAAGCGATCTCGTGTTTGAACCCCGTTTGTGTTGTCTCAAAAAGTCATGGGCATTTCCTTCGTAAAGTCCACTATCACTTTACGGGGGGAGCGATGAACAATTTCCCCACTCGACACTGGCGGTTCGCCATATTTTTAACTTCTAAAAAATGAAGAAATTCCAAAAATTGAAGAATGTTCTAGAACACGACACTGGCAGAAATGTCTCTAAATATGGGTTGACGATTGCCAAAAAAAAAATCTACATTGAATGAAATTAATGTGAATGTGTATCCGGCAGGTATGATGCTGGTGTTTGGTGGTAACGCTCACAACGACAGCGTGTCGTCTCCCGCTGGAGCCAAGTGTTACTCCAGCACCGCCATGTTGTATGACGTCAGGTGAGCTATTGTAGTGTCTTCTTCTTCAACCTAGCGATCAATTTACAAGTAAATAAAGTTGAAAATGATTTTATTTTAACACTTTCAGTGTTCGGATAAATCTACAAAGTAGAAAAGTTTTTCGACTTGAATTCTATTTGCAATAATGGACTAGTTGGGCTAGTACAGTTCATGCTTACTAGGTGGCAGCACCAACATTAGTACAGCTAATGCTTACTAGGTGGCAGCACTAACGCAACGTTGGAATGCGTATAGAGATCGCAGATTTCACATCAAGCAGGACCACAGTAGCCTAGTTGGCAAAGCGTCTGCGGTACTGACGCAGAAGACGCAGGTTCAAATCCTGCCTGTGGTTGTGAAATTTTGCGATTTTCTACTTTGTAAATAAGCTAAAACATTATTTAAAATGAGCTAAAACATTACATTTACAACCACACACAATTTGGAACCGAGACGTGGCCGCTCACGATGGGCCTTATCAGGAAGCTCAAGGTCACCCAAAGAGCTATGGAAAGGGCTATGCTCGGAGTCTCTGCGAGATCGAATCAGAAATGAGGAGATCCGCAGAAGTACAAAAGTAACTGACATAGCTCTGAGAGTCGCTAAAGTAAAGTGGCAGTGGGCAGGGCACATCGCAAGAAGAACCTCGGGCCGATGGGGCGTGAGGGTTCTAGAGTGGCGACCACGTACCGGGAGACGAAGCGTTGGCAGCCCCCCACAAGGTGGACCGACGATCTGGTGGCGGTCGCGGGAAGCCGCTGGGTGCGAGCAGCGCAGGACCGGTCGTCATGGGGATCTTTAGGGGAGGCCTATGTCCAGCAGTGGACGTCTTTCGGCTGATATGATGATGATTACATTTACATACATTTTTTATTTTATGTACATGGTGTATTTTTATGTAGGATTATTATAAGTAGCCACCAAAATGAAAAATGGTGATTAGCAGAAAAAAGGCTAAAACAATCTTGATGAAATTTTGCATGACCAAAAATTTCCATGCAAGGTATCTTTCGGCAGTATCCATTGTTCTGTGGAAGTTCATATAAGGGGTGTTCCCTTACTACTAAAATTTAAAAATGTGATTTACTCAAAATCGTTTTCAATGAGCTTATTTTAATGCTTCATTTTCTAAATTGGTTATGTACCTGACTGCATATTTGATTTGAACATTTTAACATAAATCTAATATAGGTAAGTTTGTATTTCCATATTATTTGTATGGAATTACAAACTTAAGTTTGCACTTGGTCCTTATTTACTCTTTACTATCCGCAGCCCTTTATAATCTAGTAGTTAGAGCATTCTGCTTTTGATCCGGAAGTTCTTTCGGCTTTTGATCCGGAAGGGTTCGATTCCCGGTGGAGACACTGTCGAATGATGACTCTCGTATATCGCGAGAAAGTAAGTGCAGTGCTGCTGTACCACTTATTTGTATGGTATTGTACATTTTAAAATATTTCTATATTTGTTAATGTTAACCTGGATTTTTGACAGGAGACGTTTTACACTTCACTATCTCATACAGACTCTGTATATGACGGACTCTACTTTGTGGTATAATGTGTGTGTTATTGTATTGTATTGGTGTGGCAGGTGCCGGGCGTGGCTCGTGACGACCCCGCCCGGGGGGGGGGCTGCGCGCGCGGCGCACGCGGCCGCCATGCTGCCCGCCCGGGGGAGGGGGACGGCCATACTGTACGGCGGGTGAGTGACACTGGGCAGCGAGCTACGTGTGCAGGGGGCTAGGTATGCAGGGTTCTAGGTATGCAGGGGGCTAAGTGTGCAGGGGGCTAGGTATGCAAGGGGCTACGTATGCAGGAAGCTATGTATTCAGGGAGCTAGGTGTGCAGGGGGCTAGGTATGCAAGGGGCTACGTATGCAGGGAACTACGTATTCAAGGAGCTAGGTATGCAGGGAGCTAGGTATGCAAGGGGCTAGGTATACTGAAAGCTTAGTATTCAGGGAGCTAGGTATGCAAGAAGCTAGGTATGCAGGGAGCTAGGTATGCAGGGTTCTAGGTATGCAGGGGGCTAGGTATGAAGGGAGCTAAGTATTCAGGGAGTTAGGTATGCAGGGAGCTAAGTATTCAGGGAGCTAGGTATGCAAGGGGCTACGTATGCAGGGAGCTAAGTATTCAGGGAGCTAGGTATGCAGGGAGTAGTATGCTGGGAGGGAGTATTCAGGGAGCTAGGTATGCACGGAGCTAGGTATTCAGGGAGCTAGGTATGCAGGGAGCTAAGTATGCAGGGGGCTATGTATGCAGGGAGGGAGTATGCAGGGGGCTAGGTAGGTATGCAGGGGGCTAGGTATACAGGGGGCTAGGTAGGTATGCAGGGGGCTAAATATGCAGGGGGCTAGGTAGGTATGCGGAGAGCTAGGTATGCGGAGAGCTAGGTATGCGGAGAAGGTATGCGGACAGCTAGGTATGCGGACAGCTAGGTATGCGGTGAGCTAGGTATGCGGAGAGCTAGGTATGCGGACAGCTAGGTATGCGGACAGCTAGGTATGCGGACAGCTAGGTATGCGGAGAGCTAGGTATGCGGAGAGCTAGGTATGCGGACAGCTAGGTATGCGGACAGCTAGGTATGCGGACAGCTAGGTATGCGGTGAGCTAGGTATGCGGAGAGCTAGGTATGCGGGCAGCTAGGTATGCGGAGAGCTAGGTATGCGGAGAGCTAGGTATGCGGAGAGCTAGGTATGCGGACAGCTAGGTATGCGGTGAGCTAGGTATGCGGACAGCTAGGTATGCGGAGAGCTAGGTATGCGGAGAGCTAGGTATGCGGACAGCTAGGTATGCGGAGAGCTAGGTATGCGGTGAGCTAGGTATGCAGAGAGCTAGGTATGTGGACAGCTAGGTATGCGGAGAGCTAGGTATGCGGAGAGCTAGGTATGCGGAGAGCTAGGTATGCGGAGAGCTAGGTATGCGGACAGCTAGGTATGCGGACAGCTAGGTATGCGGTGAGCTAGGTATGCGGACAGCTAGGTATGCGGAGAGCTAGGTATGCGGAGAGCTAGGTATGCGGACAGCTAGGTATGCGGACAGCTAGGTATGCGGTGAGCTAGGTATGCGGACAGCTAGGTATGCGGAGAGCTAGGTATGCGGAGAGCTAGGTATGCGGACAGCTAGGTATGCAGAGAGCTAGGTCAGAGCGCGGCTCGCGACAACCCCGCCCGAGGGCAGGAAAGGTACAGCTAGATCCGCCTGATAGTGAGGAGGACGGCTATACTCTACGGCGGGTAAGTACATAATGCTCTGTTTCAAATAACCCCAATCTATTCGCGCGTCATCATTATTGCCGAACCGATATCAGTTAGATTAATTAACAATGTTATCTTAAAACTGACTTATGTTTGTTGTATATCAACCTTGTACATTCAAACATATTTAAAAGAGCGCGTGGATTTTTATTGTCGCTTCTTTTTTTCCCACCATGGCGCCACATTGTTTGTGAAGCGATGTAGTTGAGTTGACGTCATTAAGAGATTTTAATAACCAAAAATCAATAAACGATTTTGACTTGACTTAAAGCTAGTGCTTATAGCACACGTTTACCTTTTTAGGGTTCCGATACCAAAAAAAAGGAACCCTTATGGTGCCGCTCTGTCTGTCTGTCTGTCACACCTCTATATCTCAGCAACCACTTATGCTATCGACCTGAAGTTTGGAATGTTTTAGAATATAGTTGCCCAACTTAAATGCACATGAAAAATTTTTGAAAAATGTATGATTATTAATTTAAAGGGGGCCAAAATAGGGGGGTGGGGCAAATTTCAAATTGTCGCTACTAGGTCGAATGGGGTATCATATGAAAGGGCTTTACTTGTACATTTTAAAATATATTTTTGTATTTTTTTAAGTTTCTTAGTTTTCAAGTTATGATTAAAAATGTCAAAAAAAATACCATTCCCCCCCTTATCTCCGAAGTTTGAGTAAGGAAAACTCTGAATTAATTACAGTTGACAGAGGTTCATGTAAACTTTGCAGCAAAAATAAAACGATCTTTCTAAGTTGCACAGTTTTTCAGAAATCTGCAAAAAACCTCTACAAACAAATTTAGTTTTGCGGTCCTGAAAATGGACTTTATTGCTTCCAAAAATACTATAGGTATATCGGAACCCACGGCGCGCGAGTTCGACTCGCACTTGACCGGTTTTTTTAAGTACTAGCCTCACTTACTGTTTTTTGCATAGCCCTAAGATAGCTCTAAATTTATATTATAACTTGACTGTAATGGCTAAATGTAGAACGTAAATTTTTTTTTTTTTTTAAAGAGATTAGATATTACTTCCCTTTAGCACGTAAGAAACATGTTATAAGTTAGTATATAAGGTACGAGTATGTTTAAGAGTAGTGGTAAGCGATTGGGGAACGAGTGGTGTATCAGTAGATGGATATTAAAGGTCTGAACTAGATACGAGAGTTTCTCTCCACCTTCTCATTAGTTCCATCTAGTTTGTGTATGGCGACCCATGTCAGTTGCATCATTTAAGAGGGAATAGTAGTTGAATTTTTCATACAAATGTTTTACCCTGTTTTCTTCCTGGGTAATGCCTCTAGAGCAATGGGTTTTTTAAATAAAATCTAAGTCTACTTTAGGCATGCCCCTATTTTTACTTTTGCGCAAAAAACAATTACAAAAAAGAAATACGTATTTCCAAAAAATCTATAAAATGCCCCTTTTTTGCCACCGTATTCAGACGACTACCATACAAATTTTAAATGGTTTTAAAAATAAGAAAAAAATAGCAGTATAGATCTACTGTTTCTTCAAATATTGGTACCAAAATTAATCGAATCGGCTCAGATTTGAAAGAGAAAATAGGGGAAAACAAAACGCCGATCTGGTCAAGGTTTTTGTAGGCAAAAGCTGTCTAAGCGGCAGTTGTCCCTATCGCACATGATAAAGCGGTTGCTTGGGCGCAGCGTGATGGCAATAGATAGATGGATAGATGGATAAATTGTTTATTGAGGATACAGCACAAATCCACAACAAAATATTTAACAATATAAAATGCACATAAAATCTAAATCCAGTTATAGAGTGTGCCGCACCCCAAAGAGGCCCTAACTCAGCATAATGCTGCAGCGGCAAAGCACGTCACAGCGCTGATATTCTGTCAACGCCTGTAAAAGTGCGAGTACGCAATCTAATTGAGAAAATTGTAAAGTAATAATAGTAGTTTATGCAACGGTACATAATGAGGGGTATAAAACTCGAGTGTCGGTTTATGGGACGCAGGCGAGCGTAGCGAGCCAAGTTCCATAATAGATGACACGAGTGTTTTATACCTAATTATGTGGAGTTGCATACACAACTTTATCTACTCTCATATCGTGAATCCTTAAATAATGTGCTCCAAACCAAACCTTAATGTTTTTCTCTTTTTCCGGTGATAACTGCTAAGCGAAGTTCCTATAGCTGCTTTAAAAACACTCGAAGGCAAATCGTAAACGATTTTATCACTTATTTCATTACAAAACTAATAAAAATATGTAAATACAACTTTTGTTTGCTGAGTTTTCCATTATTGCAATGAAACCTCCTTGCAGCCACAGACTACAAACGCATCAAGCTGTCAATGGCGCGCCTATAAAAATTCAAAAATTGTTTAATAGGTCTCCCGCGATAACTGTTAGTAAATTCAATACTTCATAATACACTCCCACAGATAATTAAATGCTGCTAAGAGTGTTTCTAAGCACAGATTGACATTATGAAGATGTTAACCTACAATTTTTGAACGCATTATTGAGGATTAACGATATGAGAGTAGATAAATGAATATAAAGGAAAGAATAAAATAAATATAACAATAATCTACATTAATAAACATAAATACATTCATTGTAAGTGCTGTGTATTTGTGTCGGAAAAAATATAACACAAACTTAAAATTGAAAATATTTAAATGTGTATAAATGATTTCAATTTCATCTACCTATTTCTCGATCTTGTCGCAGGCACGATTCCCTCTTAATTATTTCAGCTTCCGTTCACTAATAAGTAATGGTGTTTTTACTTCCAGTTTCGACGGCCGCCTCCGTTCGGACGCTCTCACATACGAGACCGGAGAGAAGTGCTCGACACACACGAGCGAAGCCGCGTGCCTGAGTAGTTCCATGTATGCAGCCATTGCTTGCGCTTGGCGATCACATGAGAAAATTTGTTTACCGGTAAGCATTGTTATTAGTTTTCAAGTAAAACTACAAACAATTTAAGAAAAAAGTTGTGTTATATAAAATCACCCGACCCGTGTGGTGCCGGCAAAGAATAGTACCAACCCATACATACCCGTGGGTGTCGTAAGAGGCGACTAAGGGCTAACTGGAGGATGGGCAGCAGCATCCTCCTTTGTATCTTACATCTTACTTACTGCGGTCACCTACAACCGCGGTCCATGGTGCCAGCCGTAACGCTAACAAGCGAGGTGACTATGGTACTTCCCCTCCACATTTTTCCAGCAAAAGCTAGAATTCTGGAGGGAGCTCCCTGTCCTGTAGTGGACGTTCATGGGATGTTATGATGATGATGATATAAAATCACACATAAAATGGCTATTACGAATCATTTACGTTTTCATTCTAAATATTAATGATCAATACACAGGCAAAACTGATACTTCTGATGATCACTTTCACAAATAAAGTTTGGATGAAACATTAGATTTTTTATATTTGTAAAACGTATCTGAGTTTTTTGACCGACTAGTCTCAGTCGACTAGGACACGTTTTAGACTTCACTACCTCATACAGGGCTACAATTCTCACTCTGTAGCCCTAGCCTTGTGGCCTTGGCCTTTTTGTTGGGTTGCTATTAAAATTCATTCAGGCATTCTATCTATTGTTACAGTTGGAGGAGGTCGGTTGGAAGGAATCCTTCGATGGGACTGTCAAAGCCTGCCTCAACGAGCCGGTTTTTGGTAAGACAGAATTCATATGCAAAAATTTATTTTAGATTTTTTTTATGTGACAATTGTGCAAATGAGCAGGTGGGACACCTGATGGAAAGTGTTCACCGCCGCCTAAGCTCGCTGTCTTATTAGTGGCATAACTTGACACCAATAAGACAGCAAAGCACGTTGTCCACCCTGAGAACAAAGATGGTGTGTCTCGTGTGCCAGTAATTTCGCTGCCTCCCTCACCGTTCAAACCGAAACACAGCAGTGCAAACACTGCTATTTTACGGCAGAAATAGGCAAGGGGGTGGTACTTCCCCAGACGGACTTTGCACAAAAGCCCTTCCACCGACAAAAGCCCTTCGACCGCTGTTTTTTTAGAATAGGATTTTAGTTTAATGAGGAATAATTTTATCCAGCTTTTTCATTATCAGTGGAAACTTGAGTCATTGTAGTTTTGCACTCGATGCAGAGAAAGGACATGACTCGAGGCACTGTTTTAAGTTCAAGCACTCTAACTTGGTCCCATGTGATGCCGGCAAAGAATAGTACCAACCTATACATACCCGTGGGTGTTGTAAGAGGCGACTAAGGGTCAACTGGAGGATGGGCAGCAGCAGCGTTGCAAAACCTGGAATGTTAAATTCGGTAGGGTTTCCAGTAAAAAATCGGTAGATTTCCCCATATTCTATTAAATCAAACCCTCGCAGTAAAGTGATCCTTTGTTCAATGTAAATAGAGTCCATCAATCTCCATTGTCGTCAGTAAACAGTGCAAATGACTTTTTCGTCAATGTAGGAAAAAATCTTGCACAAGACATCCAACACCACTCAACTTTAGCTCCCAGCACTTCATTAAGCTATACTTTAAAGTCTTTTGTACTGTTAGACATTGATGAGAATGAAGTTGAAAAAATTATCATGGGCTTAAATGACGATTCTGCAGTAGGATGGGATGGCATTTCAAATAAAATTCTTAAGAGTTTCAAGCATATTCTGATCCCGCCGCTGACACTTATTTTTAGGAAATGTCTGTCAGAAGGCTTTTTCCCTAAATGTCTTAAAAAGGCTGTTGTTGTTCCTGTTCACAAATCTGGCAGTAAAATTCAAATTACGAATTATAGACCTATTGCTTTACTCCCATCAACATCTAAAATATTAGAAAAGATTATTAATAACAGACTTGTCCAATATCTGGAGAAACAATGTTTTCTATCAAAGTCGCAGTTTGGCTTTCGGTCAAAGTTATCTACTGCAGATGCTGTGCATCAACTTACTAACTTCTTAGTTCAGGAACTTGACAAGGGTAATCAGGCAGTAGGAATTTTCCTTGATCTTGCCAAAGCTTTTGACTCAGTTTCTATTCCTATCTTATTGCACAAGCTCGAAGACTTAGGCATAAGAGGTACTCAACTCAAACTTTTCAAAAATTATCTAGAGGAACGCACTCAATGCGTAAAAGTGGACAACATTTTCAGCTCTTACATGAACAACACCTCTTTCGGAGTTCCCCAAGGAAGTATCCTGGGTCCGACACTATTTTTGATTTACATTAACGACCTTTGTAATCTCAAACTGGATGGTGGTACAATAGTATCCTATGCTGATGACACGGCTCTACTCTTTTCTGCAAAATCGAAGGAGGACCTCTATAAATATGCACAACTTGGCTTTAACACGGTAAATAACTGGCTTCAGCAACACTTATTAACACTTAACCCAGCCAAAACTAATTACATTCATTTCTCCATGCGCAAGTTCGATCCATTTCCTACTAATTTTTCATTATTTGCACATCACTGCAATGTTTCATCAAATCACCCATGCAAATGTCCAGAGATTCGTATTACTAACACTACTAAATACTTAGGAATCATAATAGACGAAACGCTGTCATTTAAACTGCATACTGAAGCCGTAAGAAACAGAACTCGTAAATTAATATATGTTTTTAAAAAACTACGCTCTATTGCAGATTCAAAAATAATTAGACAAGTTTATTTGGCCTTATGTCAAAGTATTTTAACTTACTGTATCTCCTCATGGGGTGGTGCGGCAAAATCTTTTTTACTATCAGTTGAGAGAGCCCAGAGAGCGATTTTGAAAGTAGCAACTTTTCGTCCTTTTCTGTACCCCACTGATCTCCTTTACAAATCATGCAAAGTATTAACAGTTAGACAATTATTTATTATGAGTATAGTTTTAAAACAACACACCGCACTCCCCTTCAACCCTGAGCAGATTAAAAAAAGAAGGAACGATATTGTTTGCCCTCAAAGCAACACAAGGTTTGCCTTTTCTTCCAGATTTTTTGTATTTCTAGGACCTCTACTTTACAATAGACTGAATTCGAGGCTTGATCTATATTCCCATTGCTATGGTGAAATTAAAAAACTTCTCAAAGATGCCCTCTTAAGTATGTCCTACGAAGACACAGAAAAAATGTTAACAGTCACAAAATGAATTTATTTTAATATTTATGTTAAGTATTTGCAATATTATTTATTCCTAATTTTAGAAGTTTGTGAGCCCTGTCTCCGCCTGAAATACAGGATTCTCCTAGTTCAGGCAAATGTAATTTATCTTCCACTGTTATGTATAAGTTTAGCCTATAAGTATTAATTGTATAACGATTTGAATAAATGATATTATATTATATTATATTATATATTTTCTTTTTAAAGTTTATTGGAGCATAAGGCCTACTAGGGAAATCCTTTTGGCGCCGAGAAATCATGCGGGTTGACTTTGGGTGCGTTCCAAATAAAGTAATTTTTACTCTGACAGCAGGATAGATTTATGATGACTTTAATAAGTGTGAATGAGACAGACTGCTGACAATCAAACTCAATCTTGAATACAGGGTTCATAGAGTAAAAAGAAGCAGTGTTGCTACATGGTTGCTACAAATCTCTACAAATAATATTGAATATTACGACAAACTTAAAAATCGGTAGATATTCTTTCGAAATCGGTATTTCGGTAAACGAGGGCTAATATCGGGAGATCTACCGAAAAATCGGTAGGTTTTGCAACGCTGGGCAGCAGCATATCTTACATCTTACTTACTGCGGTCACCTACAACCGCGGTCCATGGTGCCAGCCGTAACGCATTTTTTTTTAAATCAAAGGGCAAAAGCTGGTAGTATCATATTGTACAACCCATATAGTCTATTGTTGTCGAGAGCTTTTGGTTTCATTTCTAACTCACTCACGCACAGACGACGATAGACTATTTTCTATGTGTGAGTGAGAGAGAAATGAAACCAGAAGCTTTCGACAACAATACACTATAGACTAATACACAACGTAACCATGTTTTAGATAATTCAGCAAATTGAACAATGCCATCTATTTTTAATCCTAAGAACTAAACTTACTAAGTTATGAGTTTATGATATTGCTGTATTCAACGAATTGAACACATATAGTGGGTGGATAGCTACGGAAGCCTTTATGTGCGAGTCCGACACGTACTTCGCCTGTTTATTTTTTCACGATGAGGTTTACTATGGAGTGCCCGGCTGATGAAGATTTCAAGTGATCTCGTGTTTAATCCCCGTTCGTGTTGTCACAAAAAGGCACGGAAATTTTCCATTGTAAAGACCACTATCGTTTTACGACATAATCTGCTAATATTCTTAAAACTGAAGAATGTTCTAGGATACGACACTGGCAGAATTGTCCCTAAATACAGGTTGACGATTGCCAAATTATCAAAATTAGACGTTCGCTAGAGACAATAAACGGCGAAAGATTTATACGTTTTGTAAGGAAACCAGAGTGAAGTTTAAAACGTGACGTGTTCCAGACGAGGCGCGCTGCCTGTCGGCGGAATCCTGCTCAGCGTGTACCGCCGCCAACTGTACCTGGTGCGGCGCCTGCTACCACAACCACCAGTACTGCACCCGCCACGCGCCGCATGTGAGTGTATCTCTACAGCTGTATACAGCGTGTACCGCCGCCAACTGTACCTGGTGCGGCGCCTGCTACCACAACCACCAGTACTGCACCCGCCACGCGCCGCATGTGAGTGTATCTCTACAGCTGTATACAGCGTGTACCGCCGCCAACTGTACCTGGTGCGGCGCCTGCTACCACAACCACCAGTACTGCACCCGCCACGCGCCGCATGTGAGTGTATCTCTACAGCTGTATACAGCGTGTACCGCCGCCAACTGTACCTGGTGCGGCGCCTGCTACCACAACCACCAGTACTGCACCCGCCACGCGCCGCATGTGAGTGTATCTCTACAGCTGTATACAGCGTGTACCGCCGCCAACTGTACCTGGTGCGGCGCCTGCTACCACAACCACCAGTACTGCACCCGCCACGCGCCGCATGTGAGTGTATCTCTACAGCTGTATACAGCGTGTACCGCCGCCAACTGTACCTGGTGCGGCGCCTGCTACCACAACCACCAGTACTGCACCCGCCACGCGCCGCATGTGAGTGTATCTCTACAGCTGTATACAGCGTGTACCGCCGCCAACTGTACCTGGTGCGGCGCCTGCTACCACAACCACCAGTACTGCACCCGCCACGCGCCGCATGTGAGTGTATCTCTACAGCTGTATACAGCGTGTACCGCCGCCAACTGTACCTGGTGCGGCGCCTGCTACCACAACCACCAGTACTGCACCCGCCACGCGCCGCATGTGAGTGTATCTCTACAGCTGTATACAGCGTGTACCGCCGCCAACTGTACCTGGTGCGGCGCCTGCTACCACAACCACCAGTACTGCACCCGCCACGCGCCGCATGTGAGTGTGTCTCTACAGCTGTATACAGCGTGTACCGCCGCCAACTGTACCTGGTGCGGCGCCTGCTACCACAACCACCAGTACTGCACCCGCCACGCGCCGCATGTGAGTGTGTCTCTACAGCTGTATACAGCGTGTACCGCCGCCAACTGTACCTGGTGCGGCGCCTGCTACCACAACCACCAGTACTGCACCCGCCACGCGCCGCATGTGAGTGTATCTCTACAGCTGTATACAGCGTGTACCGCCGCCAACTGTACCTGGTGCGGCGCCTGCTACCACAACCACCAGTACTGCACCCGCCACGCGCCGCATGTGAGTGTGTCTCTACAGCTGTATACAGCGTGTACCGCCGCCAACTGTACCTGGTGCGGCGCCTGCTACCACAACCACCAGTACTGCACCCGCCACGCGCCGCATGTGAGTGTGTCTCTACAGCTGTATACAGCGTGTACCGCCGCCAACTGTACCTGGTGCGGCGCCTGCTACCACAACCACCAGTACTGCACCCGCCACGCGCCGCATGTGAGTGTATCTCTACAGCTGTATACAGCGTGTACCGCCGCCAACTGTACCTGGTGCGGCGCCTGCTACCACAACCACCAGTACTGCACCCGCCACGCGCCGCATGTGAGTGTATCTCTACAGCTGTATACAGCGTGTACCGCCGCCAACTGTACCTGGTGCGGCGCCTGCTACCACAACCACCAGTACTGCACCCGCCACGCGCCGCATGTGAGTGTATCTCTACAGCTGTATACAGCGTGTACCGCCGCCAACTGTACCTGGTGCGGCGCCTGCTACCACAACCACCAGTACTGCACCCGCCACGCGCCGCATGTGAGTGTATCTCTACAGCTGTATACAGCGTGTACCGCCGCCAACTGTACCTGGTGCGGCGCCTGCTACCACAACCACCAGTACTGCACCCGCCACGCGCCGCATGTGAGTGTATCTCTACAGCTGTATACAGCGTGTACCGCCGCCAACTGTACCTGGTGCGGCGCCTGCTACCACAACCACCAGTACTGCACCCGCCACGCGCCGCATGTGAGTGTATCTCTACAGCTGTGTTTTGTCCGCTCCGCGGCCCGGGTCCGATACGTCCGCTGGGCCCTATGAGTTAAACGTACCCAGGAGTGCAACTGTGCACTCGTAGACTAGAATTGGGCTGCTATAAACAGCGCTAAACTTATAACTAAATACCTTAACTAAATACACACACAATATTGGCAATAAAAACACACCTCAAAATCGGGTCCGGACCCGTGATCCAGAACCCCCAATACATACCATCTACGGATGACTCGCGCTTGACCGACCCTACCGAAATCACTTACCGGTGAGATTCCCGTGGTCGCGACGAGTCGAAATGTACATTTGGAAGTATACCTACTCTCAGTGTGCAAGAATATGTGATATCCAATAAATACACTTAAATATAATAAATTATAATGTGTACTGTGTCGATCCGATGATCCTGCGCCGATCTTAGTGCTGGCCACTCCCGCAGCAAGCATCCAGGTCAAACCCCAGCCTCATGCTCCAAGCACGCCGCGTTCCCCGAATGCGCAGGTCGACACACTCGACACCCGTTATAGCAGATATTCCGGAAATCTGCCTTCCAATCACAAGTCCATAGCAAATCCGCGGCGATTGCTATCAATCGTCCCACACACCACGCGGATTGCCAAGATATAGTCAAATTATCACCGGCCACGCCCTGACCACGCGGGTTGGTAACTATTAAAAACAAGTCACTTATCGTACAATTGTCCATCAACCGCAATTTCTGTCCTCCCCGCGAGCCAGGAAACTGCCCCGAATGGTATATTCACTACACACTTATTCCCGTAGCATGATAAATATGAGTCCATACGCGCCGCTTGCGTCGACCCAGAAAATGGCGTCTCGTTCACCGTACACGAGTCCACTTTACGCCGCCCGAATTGATAGTTCACCACTAAACCACTTGATTGCCCCGCGCAACCTCAATATGATATTCCGCCGAATCCCGATTCGGGAAATAAAAAACCCCAAGCGCGAACACCGCTGTGGCTTATCCGATACGCGCACCCAAGCGACTCCCGTATTGCGACCTACTAAATGCTAACTAACATGGCGCCGGCCCGCTTCCTTATCGCACGGACACGCCAAACCTCGGGCGACGCTGGAATCGCCTTGTACATTTTTATTTGAATACCCACGTCTGCTCTAATATTTGTTATACAGAAAATAAACACCGACTTTATTTTCTACCTACATGAATAGACCCAAATTGGTTCTAAACAGTCACCCGCCCCGGACCGAGCCATCGGTCCGCTCACTATCTGGCAGGCAACTAACGAGGCCACTGCTCGTCTCAGAACCGAATCACCGACCTGGGCATCTGCCATTCTAAGTACCATCACGGCCGGGAAGCAGATGAGAATGCGCCCCCGGCGCCAACGCAGTGGCGGTAGGTTGGCATCCCCAACCCAATACGAGGTCTCCCATATATGGGGATTGGTTCTGTCCAGCCACTTAAGGCGTTGCTGCAATACCTACAAATACTTAAACAACTACCGCTTCCAAAGCGGGAATATGTTGCAGCAACTGAACGCAACAACAACTACAATAACATGACCGGATTTCATGCAAGGCGTTAAGTGGCTAGCCAATGGAACTGAATGGACACCAAACGGGAGTTGAACCCAGCTTCAAATTTACAAACACGGTCATCTCAGTTCCCCAAAGTTACTATTAATCCTAACACATAACAAATGGTCCTTCGCGGACCTTACCGCTAATTCAAATAACACTCCAGTGATAGCATGCGAGCGTATTCAAACGCACAACAACTCGAATGCTCCGGCGAGGGAAGCTCGTGCCGATCTCGTGCTGAATTACATACAAAAATGTGTACAATCTCCTTCAATACGCGATCAGCACCCGTAAAATTGGTCCCACAGCCCACTCTGATCAGCGATAGGAGTTCCCTGCGCGATATTACCTATCCAGCGCGACCATAACGCTTCCTTAAGAAGATCGGCTACGAGTACCAAATGACCTGCCTTGGTCGAAAGGCCACCTAACACGCCCAGTCTTACTTGACTTCCCATACCGAAGGCATGATTCCTTGGCCATGCTCCGTACGGCCCCCAATGATGATGTGGTTACATCGCGGCTGTCATCAAATTACCAAGACAAGCACCGAAACGCGATGTCCACAGAGTCTGTCTGTAGACATATCCTAATCTATTTAAATAGCCATTCTTCTGGCCCCCTTATAAACTACTGAGGTCCCCAACACCGCGGGTGACCCTGCAATGCAGTAGACTTGCATCTCCGAGATGCCCCCAGCCGGTTTTATCTTCCCCGGCACATTGTACACACCAGTGGCGTCTCAGACCCGTTCATCTGAGAAACCCGCTTCGCCACGTACACCTCAAGTATGTGGATTCAATAACCCCGAGAAGAGCGGCACCCGCCCGTTCCCGTTGATCAATCAAATCTAGATCGGTGCCACATTATTCTTTGCCGTAACTGCGCGCACATCCACTTCACCTATCAAACCAGGGGTGCGCAAATACACCCACGCAGCATACCCGCGCCCCGAGGCGTCGTAAAATTCATCCAAGGTAACCTTACTGCCCACCGATGGCAGTTGCTTGCGAGGTAGCGCGATTAGGGTGCTTTCACTAAAGCGCCAGAATGAATCGACAGCTTCCCGATTAGCTGATCCTCCCAACCACTTTGGTGTGGCGCATGAGTTGGTTCCTCGGTCTCCCAGAACCTTGCAGCTTCCCTCCCGACACACCCGTAGAAAATCCCATACTCTTCAGGCAGGTCTACAGGATTCTGTTGTGGACCTGGAACATCACATCTGCCTTGTGTCGGCTGCAACCAACCCATCCTGTTCCCGTACTATCTTAGTACTTCCCAATAACTTCCCGAGGACGCTTATTCCCGTATTACGTCCACCCGTTCGGGAAGTTCAAATCTGGATTAGCTAGATCCCATCTGACATTCATCCCTCGTGCCCCCAATGGCAACCCCATCCGAGGAAGGACCACAACATCCAGAACTACCGCTGAGGCACAACAACAACAGACCCCAAGTCTGACCTACAGCGCTAGGCGTACCATCGCCTCCGTATCCTATTGCCCGTTTCATGCCCCGCGCATGTTGAAAATAATGGCAACCCTTGCCTACTCTCAAATCCCATTGATGCGATGCACCGTTGAGCTACCTAATCTTACAAGGCTCGCACCATCATCCTCTTGCCATCCGAATCCCATCCCGTAAGCCCAGTCGTCGATAAACCTGACACGTCTGGCTGGAGGGCAAGAGTTGAGAAGTAGGCAGCCAAACCCTAGTAGGGGGGAGTCCCCCCTGGATCCGCCCGTTGAGAGTGCACTCTTGCACTGCCCATGTAGACAAATGGGCTCCATCCCATATCACAGGGCCCGCGGTCCGTGGTAATCCCGTAAAGGGGGCAACCGTGCCCCGATAGCACCCTACCGATTGGTGGAACCGGAACCTGGAGGCTTGGGTATTCCGCCAGGGACGGCGACATGTGTTTGGCCTGAGACATTCTCTCACTCAGAGCCATCGAACAACTTACTTCGTCACCCTGCCCCGTTCCTCGTCCCTGGCACCCGCCCATAGGCACCTGGCCTACCCCAGAGCTCTCCTCGTATCCACCTGTAAGCACCTGATCTCCTTCTGCGCTCACCTGGCACCCGCCCGTAAGCACCCGTTCTTCCTTGCCACTTACCGTTTCATCGGACTGCCCATACAGTCCATGATCAATGGACAGTGGCAGTTGCTTGTGTCCAGGTGATCCCGTGCGCCACTCTGAAGGGGTGTCCTCTGGTGCTAACCCGCTGCCAATCTCCTCTTGGCCACAGGTCTCCTCCGCTGGCTCCCTAGCCGGAGACGTCTCTACTAGAGACCCCGTGATCCCTGTTGAGGTAATTTCCTCAGAAAGGGCGTCCTTCACGTCTACGGAAGACCATCCACAAACCGTACTCTCAGCCCCGTGCAAGGTGTGTGACGGTGACGTGACGCCAACTTCCCCACATGCGTCCGACTTGGGCCGCTGCTCATCCATCGGACTCCCGAGTCCGTAACCCGTACATGCCGGCGACGTAGGTCCTCGTTGACCCCAACCCTGTCGCTTACCATGGGCAACCGCTTCGATGATATCATTCTCAAAGTCCAGACAGCTTATGTAATCATCTGTCGCCGACTTCGTCTCCTCGTGCATAACTGTCAAGCTCAAATACCGCCAGAGGGCCTCCTCTACCCTCTCCATACTCCATTCCGCCGAATCCCGATTCGGGAAATAAAAAACCCCAAGCGCGACCACCGCTGTGGCTTATCCGATACGCGCACCCAAGCGACCGTTCGCCCGATCTCCCGTATTGCGACCTACTAAATGCTAACTAACATGGCGCCGGCCCGCTTCCTTATCGCACGGACACGCCAAACCTCGGGCGACGCTGGAATCGCCTTGTACATTTTTATTTGAATACCCACGTCTGCTCTAATATTTCTTATACAGAAAATAAACACCGACTTTATTTTCTACCTACATGAATAGACCCAAATTGGTTCTAAACAAGCTGTATACAGCGTGTACCGCCGCCAACTGTACCTGGTGCGGCGCCTGCTACCACAACCACCAGTACTGCACCCGCCACGCGCCGCATGTGAGTGTATCTCTACAGCTGTATACAGCGTGTACCGCCGCCAACTGTACCTGGTGCGGCGCCTGCTACCACAACCACCAGTACTGCACCCGCCACGCGCCGCATGTGAGTGTATCTCTACAGCTGTATACAGCGTGTACCGCCGCCAACTGTACCTGGTGCGGCGCCTGCTACCACAACCACCAGTACTGCACCCGCCACGCGCCGCATGTGAGTGTATCTCTACAGCTGTATACAGCGTGTACCGCCGCCAACTGTACCCTGGTGCGGCGCCTGCTACCACAACCACCAGTACTGCACCCGCCACGCGCCGCATGTGAGTGTGTCTCTACAGCTGTATACAGCGTGTACCGCCGCCAACTGTACCTGGTGCGGCGCCTGCTACCACAACCACCAGTACTGCACCCGCCACGCGCCGCATGTGAGTGTATCTCTACAGCTGTATACAGCGTGTACCGCCGCCAACTGTACCTGGTGCGGCGCCTGCTACCACAACCACCAGTACTGCACCCGCCACGCGCCGCATGTGAGTGTATCTCTACAGCTGTATACAGCGTGTACCGCCGCCAACTGTACCTGGTGCGGCGCCTGCTACCACAACCACCAGTACTGCACCCGCCACGCGCCGCATGTGAGTGTATCTCTACAGCTGTATACAGCGTGTACCGCCGCCAACTGTACCTGGTGCGGCGCCTGCTACCACAACCACCAGTACTGCACCCGCCACGCGCCGCATGTGAGTGTATCTCTACAGCTGTATACAGCGTGTACCGCCGCCAACTGTACCTGGTGCGGCGCCTGCTACCACAACCACCAGTACTGCACCCGCCACGCGCCGCATGTGAGTGTATCTCTACAGCTGTATACAGCGTGTACCGCCGCCAACTGTACCTGGTGCGGCGCCTGCTACCACAACCACCAGTACTGCACCCGCCACGCGCCGCATGTGAGTGTATCTCTACAGCTGTATACAGCGTGTACCGCCGCCAACTGTACCTGGTGCGGCGCCTGCTACCACAACCACCAGTACTGCACCCGCCACGCGCCGCATGTGAGTGTATCTCTACAGCTGTATACAGCGTGTACCGCCGCCAACTGTACCTGGTGCGGCGCCTGCTACCACAACCACCAGTACTGCACCCGCCACGCGCCGCATGTGAGTGTATCTCTACAGCTGTATACAGCGTGTACCGCCGCCAACTGTACCTGGTGCGGCGCCTGCTACCACAACCACCAGTACTGCACCCGCCACGCGCCGCATGTGAGTGTATCTCTACAGCTGTATACAGCGTGTACCGCCGCCAACTGTACCTGGTGCGGCGCCTGCTACCACAACCACCAGTACTGCACCCGCCACGCGCCGCATGTGAGTGTATCTCTACAGCTGTATACAGCGTGTACCGCCGCCAACTGTACCTGGTGCGGCGCCTGCTACCACAACTACCAGTACTGCACCCGCCACGCGCCGCATGTGAGTGTATCTCTACAGCTGTATACAGCGTGTACCGCCGCCAACTGTACCTGGTGCGGCGCCTGCTACCACAACCACCAGTACTGCACCCGCCACGCGCCGCATGTGAGTGTATCTCTACAGCTGTATACAGCGTGTACCGCCGCCAACTGTACCTGGTGCGGCGCCTGCTACCACAACCACCAGTACTACACCCGCCACGCGCCGCATGTGAGTGTATCTCTACAGCTGTATACAGCGTGTACCGCCGCCAACTGTACCTGGTGCGGCGCCTGCTACCACAACCACCAGTACTGCACCCGCCACGCGCCGCATGTGAGTGTATCTCTACAGCTGTATACAGCGTGTACCGCCGCCAACTGTACCTGGTGCGGCGCCTGCTACCACAACCACCAGTACTGCACCCGCCACGCGCCGCATGTGAGTGTATCTCTACAGCTGTATACAGCGTGTACCGCCGCCAACTGTACCTGGTGCGGCGCCTGCTACCACAACCACCAGTACTGCACCCGCCACGCGCCGCATGTGAGTGTATCTCTACAGCTGTATACAGCGTGTACCGCCGCCAACTGTACCTGGTGCGGCGCCTGCTACCACAACCACCAGTACTGCACCCGCCACGCGCCGCATGTGAGTGTATCTCTACAGCTGTATACAGCGTGTACCGCCGCCAACTGTACCTGGTGCGGCGCCTGCTACCACAACCACCAGTACTGCACCCGCCACGCGCCGCATGTGAGTGTATCTCTACAGCTGTATACAGCGTGTACCGCCGCCAACTGTACCTGGTGCGGCGCCTGCTACCACAACCACCAGTACTGCACCCGCCACGCGCCGCATGTGAGTGTATCTCTACAGCTGTATACAGCGTGTACCGCCGCCAACTGTACCTGGTGCGGCGCCTGCTACCACAACCACCAGTACTGCACCCGCCACGCGCCGCATGTGAGTGTATCTCTACAGCTGTATACAGCGTGTACCGCCGCCAACTGTACCTGGTGCGGCGCCTGCTACCACAACCACCAGTACTGCACCCGCCACGCGCCGCATGTGAGTGTATCTCTACAGCTGTATACAGCGTGTACCGCCGCCAACTGTACCTGGTGCGGCGCCTGCTACCACAACCACCAGTACTGCACCCGCCACGCGCCGCATGTGAGTGTATCTCTACAGCTGTATACAGCGTGTACCGCCGCCAACTGTACCTGGTGCGGCGCCTGCTACCACAACCACCAGTACTGCACCCGCCACGCGCCGCATGTGAGTGTATCTCTACAGCTGTATACAGCGTGTACCGCCGCCAACTGTACCTGGTGCGGCGCCTGCTACCACAACCACCAGTACTGCACCCGCCACGCGCCGCATGTGAGTGTATCTCTACAGCGTGTACCGTCCATTCACTTGCGACTTAAATAGATTCGGATTATGAGATCTCGGGAACACAGTCGCAGGCAGAGAATTCCACTTCTTAGCCGTGTGCATTATGAAGGATGTACAGCAGTTATAGCGCGTTCAGGACAATTTTGTCTTCGACGATTATTTTCTGCGCATGTGTGACAGGTGGAGAGCCAATGAACGACTCGCTCGCCTCCCCCACCTGCCGCGCTCGCCCCCGCGACTCATTTTTTTACTTCTGCGCATTAACGGTCACAGAGAGTTATTTTGTACGCCGTATATTTTGTTTTGCAGACGGCGCAGTCGATCGAGGAGTGCGGCGCGCACGACTCGCCCCCGCGCGAGGCCTGCGCGCGCTACCACTCCTGCGCAGCCTGCCACGCGCACACGCACACCAACACCAGGCACCTCGCACACGTGAGCGCATACATACACATACATACACACACACATACGTACATACATACATACTGAACACAGAACTTTATTTGACGACTAATGTCCTAACACCAAGACAGATGTATATTTGGCAGACCCTCATGTACTTCACAATGCACTTCATCATAACATCCCACGAAACGTCCACTACAGGACAGGGAGCTCCCTCCAGAATTCCAGCCCTTACTGGAAAATAAAATTGTGGAGGGGAAGTACCATAGTCACCTCGCTTGTTAGCGTTACGGCTGGCACCATGGACCGCGGTTGTAGGTGACCGCAGTAAGTAAAATGTAAGATACAAAGGAGGATGTCGCTGCCCATCCTCCAGTTAACCCTTAGTCGCCTCTTACGACACCCACGGGTATGTATGGGTTGGTACTATTCTTTGCCGGCACCACACGGAACAAAACACTTAGATGGGACAATTTCTTATGCGATGAGTCACAACCTACTCGTACGTAATACAGGCAGGAGAACGTACGATTGTCCCTTTAGGCGTACGACATCAGCGCGTAGACACTTCACGTCGATAGCACCCAGAATATTTGAGCACTTGCCAAATGATATTAAACTATTATATGAGCCTGCGATGGCAGGGGTACCGGGAGCGTATTAAATTAAAGACATGTGCTCTCTATCTTCACGTCGGACTTACCACAGTTACGAGAAGTCACAGTTGCGACCTTCGCTGATGACGCAGCTTTCCTATCTTGCGATACTGATCCGAGCCTAGCTTCTAAGCGTCTACAGCAACAACTAGATGCTACCGATGTTTGGCTTAAAAAGTGGCGGATAAAAGCAAGCGCCCAGAAATCACATCACATCACTCTTACCCTGAGACGAAGTGACTGCCCACAAGTGAGACTAGGCAACGATCCCTTGCCAGAAACCACATGCGTCAAATATCTAGGCTTCTATATGGATCGTAGACTTACCTGGAAGGAGCACATCAAACACAAAAGAGACGACATAAATTACCGCTTCAGAAATCTCCTCTGGCTTCTTGGGAGACAATCCAAACTATCCCTGAGTAACAAAGTTACGGTTTTTTGCGCTATCATAAAGCCCATCTGGCTATACGGCATAGAACTTTGGGCAACAGCATCTAAGTCAAACATTGAATGTATACAAAGAACACAAAACAACATCCTCAGAACCATTTGCGCTGCACCATGGTATGCACGTAATGATGAATTGCACAAATACCTGGAAATGCCGACCGTAACGGAAGAAATAGAGCGATGCAAACAGAAGCACGAGAAACGTTTAGCTCAGCACCCAAATCCACTTGCTAACTCACTCCTGACAAGTGTTACTACTAAAAGATTAAAGCGTACTCATGTACTTGCTGAATGACGAGGAGCAATGACAATGGTCTTGCTACCTCATTAAAAGTCACTTTCAATGAAACCAAATCTGATTATAGTCTGGCGACTGATGGCAGATGTTTTCTTATAAAAAAAAAAAAAAAAAAAAAATCTATGATGGAAGTAACGTTCACATTGATACTGTTGTTGTAAAAGCTTTTAAAACTTTAGGTTTCTTGCTACGCAACATTAAAGAGTTTAAAAATATTTCCACGAAAATTGTTCTTTATAATTCTCTCGTTCGTTCAGGTTTAGAATATTGTTCAGTAATTTGGAACCCTCACTATGATATTTATGTAAAGCGACTGGAGAGTGTGCAGAAACGTTTTCTTTGGCATTTATCGTTTGGCTGCTTCATGGCTAAAAAGCTACCTCGGTACACTGACAGGTTGAACTATTTTCGAATCAGTTCTTTGTCCGAGAGAAGATTATTTCTTGACAATGCATTTTTATGGAAAATTGTAAGAGGACACATAGACTCTCCTGATTTGCTTGGTAGTATCAACATTAGTGTGCCGATGCGGTTACCGAGGCCAGGTAAATACAAACCTTTTTCAGAAAAGTCTGCTTGTACTAACCTCGGGTTCTTCTCGCCTATAAACCGTCTAATGAGGCAATACAACTCATTGTGTAAAAGCAAAGATGTCGACATTTTTGCCGACTCATACATTTCATTCAAAAACGCTGTTCTACCACGCAAGCAAATAGCTTAATTTTTAATTTTTATATCTTTTAAATTTGTATTATTAATTTACTTTTTATTCGTATTTTTTTTATTATTGCAATTTTTTAGGGTTCCGATACCAAAATGGTAAAAAAAAGGAACCCTTATGGTGCCGCTCTGTCTGTCTGTCCGTCTGTCTGTCACACCTCTATATCTCAGCAACCACTTATGCTATCAACCTGAAATTTGGAATAGTTTTAGAATATAGTTGCCCAACTTAATTGCACAAGAAAAAATTTTGAAAAAAGTATGATTATTAATATAAAGGGGGCCAAAATAGGGGGGGCCAAATTTCAAATTGTCGCTACTAGGTCGAGTGGGGTATCATATGAAAGGGCTTTACTTGTACATTTTAAAATATATTTTTGTATTTTTTTAAATTTCTTAGTTTTAAAGTTATGATGAAAAATGTCAAGAAAAATACCATTCCCCCCCCCTTATCTCCGAAGTTTGAGTAAGGAAAAATCTGAATTAATTACAGTTGACAGAAGTTTATATAAACTTTACAGCAAAAATAAAACGATCTTTCTAAGTTGCACAGTTTTTCAGAAATCTGCAAAAAACCTTTACAAACAAATTTAGTTTTGCGGTCCTGAAAATGGACTTTATTGCTTCCAAAAATACTATAGGTATATCGGAACCCTCGGCGCGCGAGTCCGACTCGCACTTGACCGGTTTTTTTTCTAATAAGATGATACTACTTTTGTATACACATGTCGTAGTTGCCTGTAATTAGAGTAGCATTAAGTCTCATGAATTTATATGTTTAAAAAATATATTTGATGTATACTCTGTAGGTAACCTAATTAAATAAATAAGTATATTGACTAAAAGCTAACATACAATTATGGGCGAGGCAAGCCGCACACTATAAGCCCCTTAAAGACACAGATTCCTTTAAACGACCCTATTTTCTTTCTTCAATCTATAAAGCACAAAATTAAACTCTACCTTCTAGACATCAGTTATACACAATTTCAAAACATTTATAGATCCCTTTACTGATTTCATTTTTTTTTATCTTTTGTTAAGTTTCTAAAGTTCACATACCACCGCATGTTAGTTGTAAGAATAAATTGTTATTTCATAAGCTCTCTGCACAGATCGTTATTATTCTGTAGCTAACCCTAACACAGGCTTCGGTCTTTTTTGGGTTGCTACTGCAGCACCTGATTCTTGAGCGCTTAGTAGTGTCTTGTGTTTCGTGATTGGTGTAAGTAATAATTTTGTCATAAGGTTATGGTTATAATAATAAATATATACGTACACACATACATGCATGCATACACACATACATGCATACATACATATTTATATCATACATCTCACTAATATTATAAATGCGAAAGTATGTATGTTTGTTTTTGTTTGTTACACTATCACGCCTAAACGGCTGAACCGATTTCAATGACATTTTGGAAGTAGATAGATCAAGCACTGACACTAACACATTAGCAACTTTCCGGAGAAAATATTGCTGAAAAAAAAAATGTTTGTTTCCGAAGTACGTGATCGACTCATTTAGTATCGGGAAGCGAAAAAATTTTCTTAAGTAAAACAATTTTTTCTTTGGTAAAGTTGCTTGTTTTTTTATCCTCCCGGCGCATAATGTCATGTTCTCAGAATGTCACACCTTATCGTGACATTGTCCGAATGTGACATTTGGCCGACATTTGGCGGACATTTTTACTAAATATACAAAAATAAGTCTGTACAGAGAAAACATAGATACTTGCACTTGTAAGTACTTTTACTTGTACTTGTAGGTACTTGTACTTGTCTTGTAGTCAATTTAACTAGTACTTGTATTTACTCTTACTTGAACTAGTAGGTACTTTTAGTTGTAGGTAGTTGTACCCTACTTGTAACAAATTTCATCAGGCGGACTTTTACGCTCTAATTATGCAAAATTAAATGCTATTAATATTTTTTTTTCTAGTGTTGTTTGGAAAACGTGACATTCTGCGAACGTGATATTTTGCGATTGTGACATTCTGTGAACGTGACATTATACGCCGGGAGGGTTTTCATGAGTAGAATCACTGGGTTTCGGGACCAAAAGGAATGAAAATTCATTCATTTATTCTTTTTGGCTCAGTGAACCAAAGTGGTTCTTGGCCTCCGACATTAAAGTACGGCACGCTTCCCTGTTCTGTGCCAATTCCGTCCAGTCGGGCACTCCCAGCTCTTTAAGATCCTTGGCGACTTCATCCTTCCAACGGTATCTTGGCCTGCCAACAGGCCGGCGCGCGGCGTCCCGATGGTTTGCCTTGATACGCCCTCTTTGCGGCTCGATCCCCTGCCATTCTCTCAACGTGGCCCAGCCAGCGGAGCCGTGAGGATTTTATTGAAAATTCATGTTGTATAATATAACTTTTAATTTTTATTTCTTATAGGTATCAGAGGAGTTAACCCAGCGAGCGTGTTACTGGGATTATGACACGATAAAGTGCCGGCCGGCTAACTCGTCCGAAGACATTAGGTGAGTAGTTAGTTATACAAGGTGTTAATTTGATTGCGTGCCATAGCTCAGGGGCGGGATCAGTATCAGTAACTGAACAACTTTTTCCAAGGAACATAGGTCGAAAAACGAATATCAATGTTTGACCTCTCATAGAAACTACATCAGCTGATAGCGCATTTTGTATGGAAGGTCAAATTTTGTTTTTCGTATTTTGACCTGTGTTCCTTGGGAAAAGTTGTTCAGTTACTGATACTGATCCCGCCTCTGAACTATGGCACGTAATCAAATTAACACCCTGTATACATTATTGCATATGCATATTTTTTTTAATCGCATTTATTAACAAAATATGAAAATACCGTAGTAGAGATGACAAAAAGTGAATATACAATTTTGATTGGTTAAGAAATACGGCCGATATAAGCATTTAAAACTATTAATTGACGTCAATGCACAACACGGCTTAATTTAAGAGTCGCCTTTTTACAGTGTTTTGTGTTTCGGTGGAATATCAGATTCCGGAAATCTGTTTAAATTTAGACGCCTTATAGTGGACAATGTACAAAGCTAATATTGATAGAAAGCCGCAAATCGATGCACGGGATTGCCGTTTGGTACGCGGGTACTTTAGGTTACAACAATCATTTTGAGCGGCAGCTCTTAAAAATATTCCCCGGGTGGTGCCTTTTTGGAACCGGCATAAAAAGCCCTTTCATTTGATATCACACACGATAAGTTTCTTAAGAAAAAAAATGGGATATTTTTAAGAGCTGCCGCTCAAAATGATTGTTGTAACCTAAAGTACCCGCGTACCAAACGGCAATCCCGTACATCGATTTTGCGGTATTATCTTTCGTAGATTGACCACTATTACGGCTGATATGATGTTGATAATGACATGGACGAATAATAATAAGACTGACAATCCCCATACTAGAAAACGTAACCCGGAAAGGCATAAAACTCATGGAAACTAGATGGCGCTTTCAAATAATCTCGAAATTGATTATGATCTACCGAGTATTCTGCCAAAAAAATCATTCAAAATTTCAACATAGTTTCAATGTAAAGAAACGCTAACATTGAAATTCGGTTTATTTTTTTTGCCGAATACTTGATAAATCATAATAACTTCCCAGAAAAGTATAGTAACAAATAGCGCCATCTAGTTCTATACTTTAACGGGTTACGATTTTTAACAGGGGATGGTCAGTTGTTCTTATTGTTCGTCCATGATAACGGTAACGATTGTGCTAAGAGCCACCGCGCACTAGCGATTTTTTAGTTGGCCAACAGTTTAGTCGCAATCGTTCTCCATAGACAAATCGACAAATGCGCGCACTACCATAGGGGTCCATACTGATTCCGAGACCGATCGAACTATCGGCCAACTAAAAAATTGCTAGTGCGCGGTGGCTCTAAGACGTTTGTTTATAGGAGCGTGGCAGCCGCCGGGCCCTGTAGCGCGCCTTGCACTACCTTCCACACGTGCGCCAACTGCACGGCTGAGGAGTGCATATGGTGCGCTTCTAACGGGAGATGCGTCGACAAGGTTAGTTATAGGACAGTGTCTAGAGATTTAATGAAAAAACCTGAACTGGTAGATCACAGAACAACGATAGGGCCACTCCGCCTGTGCGCGGATCCCCCCATAGAAGCGAATATAGTAAAAAAAAAATGGTTCCTTGTTGACGAGGTATACTATCCAATTTATGTGAGCGCTTATTTTGAATGCACATCATAAACACATTCGTTGCCATAGAGACGCTGTCACTGGTTTTTTGCATCTTACTCTCTCGCAATAATGGTACTATGTTTATCGCACTCAAATGACGCTAGTAGTGTGGATGCGGAAAGTGTGTTAGTTTTAGTAAATGGTGACACTGATTTGTATTGAATGACATAAATAATTCGTCTCTAGATGTAGAGCAAGACGCATGCGCTTCAGAGCTCTGTGTGGTAGATAGATCTACTCTAATATTATAAAGAGGAAAGATTTGTACCTATTTTTGTATGTTTGTAATGAATAGGCTCCGAAACTACTGGACCGATTTGAAAAATTCTTTCACCATTAGAAACCTGCATTATCCGGGATGAACATAGGCTATAAAATATTTAAAAAAAAGTTAGGGTTCCGTATGAAAACTTCGATAATGTAACCCAAGGTGTGAAAAAAATACTAAATAGCATTCTTATATCGAGTACGCTGCCGAAACTATTAACAATAGAGCAAAGTAATGTACTACAGAATTATAGAAGCCATCAATATCTACAAAAAAGTCCGCGATACCATATGTCTAACTATTACAGTTATGTCACAATAACTACTTTTTCATGTTAAAATATGTAATAGTAACGCCGGTACAAAGTATATAGGCCACATTATTCGTACCTTTTAATCCTTATCCAAATAAATGATTTCGTATTCAAGGCTATATCAGGACCTGTAAATAACTTTTTGAATTATTCAAATCGGACATACCATTCAAAAGTTATCATGAGTGTAATCGTTATCAAAATTGAAATTAAAGAAACAGCGCCCTAAGTGACTGTAATGGTTTTATCTACAACAGAGAATAGACACGAAAAATTTGACTGGTCAAGTGCGTGTCGTTCCGTGTGGTAGCGGCAAAGAATAGTGCCAACCCATCTCAACCTGTAGGTGTCGTAAGAGGCGAGGGAGCTCCCTGTCCTCTAGTGGACGTATTATGGGATGTTATGATGGTTTTGATGAAGTGCGTGTCGGCTCGAGTGAATTTAATGCACTTCTGCGTGACTAAGATGGTATGACTGCCCATAACTAGGACAGTATTTTTACTTTAGTGGTACGGAACCCTCGGTGGGAGTCCAACTTGCGCTTGGCTGGTTTCTTTAGTAACCCCCGATGCAACAAGAACCTATATCTACCCGTGCGAAGCCGGGGCGAACCGCTAGTACTTTATATTGTAGTATAGGTAGGTTTACAAGTATCGGCGCTGGTTCCGTCGTGTGAAAGAGAGTGAGAGGCTGTGCGTAATTTCTTTTATACTAAAGTTTAGCGCCATCTGGTTTCATGTTTACAATGTAGGAAAGAAAAGGAGCTGTTTTGTCGACTGCTCTAATTTGATATTATGTGAGTTATTCACAAGCTAAAATCAGATGTCGCTAGCATCAACAAACAGCATAACATCCCATGAAATGTCACCTACAGGACAGGAAGCTCCCTCCAGAATTCTAGCTTTTGCTGGAAAAATGTGGGAGGGAAGTACCATAGTCACCTCGCTTGTTAGCCTTACGGCTGGCACCATGGACCGCGGTTGTAGGTGACCGCAGTAAGTAAGATGGTATGATACAGAGGAGGATGCTGCTGCCCATCCTCCAGTTTATAACCCTTAGTCGCTTTTTACGACACTCACAGGGTATGTATGGGATGGTATTACTGTTTGACGGCATCAACTGTTCAATTAGCAATTAGTATACACGTTGAATTTAGCCTATAGTGCGTGTGCATTTCAAAGGGACATTTATACAAAAGTTTATCAAAAAAGGGCTCAAATGCTTCTATAAGATACACCCATCAAGTTTTAACTCTCTTTAATCCTCTGTAATGTTTTAGTCCTAGCAAAACGTATGTGCATTGGTCTGTTATGCAAGATGCATTTTCTGCAAATCCCATGAATTTAACTTAAATAAGATTTGTTAACCAACGCTGACAAGCGAGATGACTATGTTACTTCCCCTCCACATTTTTCCAGCATAAGCTAGAATTTTGGAGGAAGCTCTATGTTCTGTATTGGACATTTCATGGGATGTTATGATGAGATTATTTGGAACCGACTTGGTAGAATATTTTTCGTGTGTTACTTATGGTGGAATATCAAAGCACGATGCCTTTTTGACCGATTTTAGATTCTATTTTAGATTCTGTATAAAAGAATATGTAATTATTAAACAATGCGAAAAGGACACGACTACTACCGTTTCGGTTCTTGCTACGGCGGTGAGAAAAAAAACTTTAGTACGACTTTGTATTATATGCCTTGTTTCGGTAAACTATCAGAGCACCATACCTCTTTGCCATTGAAGTATTCACCTAATCTACAATGAAGCATCGTTTGTCCCTAGAATGCATACGGCGCGTCATTCCCCCTGGGCGGGTGCCGCGCGTGGTCCACTAGTGGAGGGTCCAGCACGTGCGGGGCGGCGGCGGGGTGCGGCGCGCACGTGTCGTGTGGCGCGTGCCGCAGCGAGCCGGCGTGCGGGTGGTGCGACGACGGGGAGGGGGGCGGGCGGGGCGCGTGCGTGCCGGGCGGGGCGCGGGGGCCGCATGGAGCCGTGTGTCCGGAGCACAGGTGAGTAGCTACCCTGGTGCGACGACGGGGAGGGGGGCGGGCGGGGCGCGTGCGTGCCGGGCGGGGCGCGGGGGCCGCATGGAGCCGTGTGTCCGGAGCACAGGTGAGTAGCTACCCTGGTGCGACGACGGGGAGGGGGGCGGGCGGGGCGCGTGCGTGCCGGGCGGGGCGCGGGGGCCGCATGGAGCCGTGTGTCCGGAGCACAGGTGAGTAGCTACCCTGGTGCGACGACGGGGAGGGGGGCGGGCGGGGCGCGTGCGTGCCGGGCGGGGCGCGGGGGGCCGCATGGAGCCGTGTGTCCGGAGCACAGGTGAGTAGCTACCCTGGTGCGACGACGGGGAGGAGGGCGGGCGGGGCGCGTGCGTGCCGGGCGGGGCGCGGGGGCCGCATGGAGCCGTGTGTCCGGAGCACAGGTGAGTAGCTACCCTGGTGCGACGACGGGGAGGGGGGCGGGCGGGGCGCGTGCGTGCCGGGCGGGGCGCGGGGGCCGCATGGAGCCGTGTGTCCGGAGCACAGGTGAGTAGCTACCCTGGTGCGACGACGGGGAGGGGGGCGGGCGGGGCGCGTGCGTGCCGGGCGGGGCGCGGGGGCCGCATGGAGCCGTGTGTCCGGAGCACAGGTGAGTAGCTACCCTGGTGCGACGACGGGGAGGGGGGCGGGCGGGGCGCGTGCGTGCCGGGCGGGGCGCGGGGGCCGCATGGAGCCGTGTGTCCGGAGCACAGGTGAGTAGCTACCCTGGTGCGACGACGGGGAGGGGGGCGGGCGGGGCGCGTGCGTGCCGGGCGGGGCGCGGGGGCCGCATGGAGCCGTGTGTCCGGAGCACAGGTGAGTAGCTACCCTGGTGCGACGACGGGGAGGGGGGCGGGCGGGGCGCGTGCGTGCCGGGCGGGGCGCGGGGGCCGCATGGAGCCGTGTGTCCGGAGCACAGGTGAGTAGCTACCCTGGTGCGACGACGGGGAGGGGGGCGGGCGGGGCGCGTGCGTGCCGGGCGGGGCGCGGGGGCCGCATGGAGCCGTGTGTCCGGAGCACAGGTGAGTAGCTACCCTGGTGCGACGACGGGGAGGGGGGCGGGCGGGGCGCGTGCGTGCCGGGCGGGGCGCGGGGGCCGCATGGAGCCGTGTGTCCGGAGCACAGGTGAGTAGCTACCCTGGTGCGACGACGGGGAGGGGGGCGGGCGGGGCGCGTGCGTGCCGGGCGGGGCGCGGGGGCCGCATGGAGCCGTGTGTCCGGAGCACAGGTGAGTAGCTACCCTGGTGCGACGACGGGGAGGGGGGCGGGCGGGGCGCGTGCGTGCCGGGCGGGGCGCGGGGGCCGCATGGAGCCGTGTGTCCGGAGCACAGGTGAGTAGCTACCCTGGTGCGACGACGGGGAGGGGGGCGGGCGGGGGCGCGTGCGTGCCGGGCGGGGCGCGGGGGCCGCATGGAGCCGTGTGTCCGGAGCACAGGTGAGTAGCTACCCTGGTGCGACGACGGGGAGGGGGGCGGGCGGGGCGCGTGCGTGCCGGGCGGGGCGCGGGGGCCGCATGGAGCCGTGTGTCCGGAGCACAGGTGAGTAGCTACCCTGGTGCGACGACGGGGAGGGGGGCGGGCGGGGCGCGTGCGTGCCGGGCGGGGCGCGGGGGCCGCATGGAGCCGTGTGTCCGGAGCACAGGTGAGTAGCTACCCTGGTGCGACGACGGGGAGGGGGGCGGGCAGGGCGCGTGCGTGCCGGGCGGGGCGCGGGGGCCGCATGGAGCCGTGTGTCCGGAGCACAGGTGAGTAGCTACCCTGGTGCGACGACGGGGAGGGGGGCGGGCGGGGCGCGTGCGTGCCGGGCGGCGCGCGGGGGCCGCATGGAGCCGTGTGTCCGGAGCACAGGTGAGTAGCTACCCTGGTGCGACGACGGGGAGGGGGGCGGGCGGGGCGCGTGCGTGCCGGGCGGGGCGCGGGGGGCCGCATGGAGCCGTGTGTCCGGAGCACAGGTGAGTAGCTACCCTGGTGCGACGACGGGGAGGGGGGCGGGCGGGGCGCGTGCGTGCCGGGCGGGGCGCGGGGGCCGCATGGAGCCGTGTGTCCGGAGCACAGGTGAGTAGCTACCCTGGTGCGACGACGGGGAGGGGGGCGGGCGGGGCGCGTGCGTGCCGGGCGGGGCGCGGGGGCCGCATGGAGCCGTGTGTCCGGAGCACAGGTGAGTAGCTACCCTGGTGCGACGACGGGGAGGGGGGCGGGCGGGGCGCGTGCGTGCCGGGCGGCGCGCGGGGGCCGCATGGAGCCGTGTGTCCGGAGCACAGGTGAGTAGCTACCCTGGTGCGACGACGGGGAGGGGGGCGGGCGGGGCGCGTGCGTGCCGGGCGGGGCGCGGGGGCCGCATGGAGCCGTGTGTCCGGAGCACAGGTGAGTAGCTACCCTGGTGCGACGACGGGGAGGGGGGCGGGCGGGGCGCGTGCGTGCCGGGCGGGGCGCGGGGGCCGCATGGAGCCGTGTGTCCGGAGCACAGGTGAGTAGCTACCCTGGTGCGACGACGGGGAGGGGGGCGGGCGGGGCGCGTGCGTGCCGGGCGGGGCGCGGGGGCCGCATGGAGCCGTGTGTCCGGAGCACAGGTGAGTAGCTACCCTGGTGCGACGACGGGGAGGGGGGCGGGCGGGGCGCGTGCGTGCCGGGCGGGGCGCGGGGGCCGCATGGAGCCGTGTGTCCGGAGCACAGGTGAGTAGCTACCCTGGTGCGACGACGGGGAGGGGGGCGGGCGGGGCGCGTGCGTGCCGGGCGGGGCGCGGGGGCCGCATGGAGCCGTGTGTCCGGAGCACAGGTGAGTAGCTACCCTGGTGCGACGACGGGGAGGGGGGCGGGCGGGGGCGCGTGCGTGCCGGGCGGCGCGCGGGGGCCGCATGGAGCCGTGTGTCCGGAGCACAGGTGAGTAGCTACCCTGGTGCGACGACGGGGAGGGGGGGCGGGCGGGGCGCGTGCGTGCCGGGCGGGGCGCGGGGGGCCGCATGGAGCCGTGTGTCCGGAGCACAGGTGAGTAGCTACCCTGGTGCGACGACGGGGAGGGGGGCGGGCGGGGCGCGTGCGTGCCGGGCGGGGCGCGGGGGCCGCATGGAGCCGTGTGTCCGGAGCACAGGTGAGTAGCTACCCTGGTGCGACGACGGGGAGGGGGGCGGGCGGGGCGCGTGCGTGCCGGGCGGGGCGCGGGGGGCCGCATGGAGCCGTGTGTCCGGAGCACAGGTGAGTAGCTACCCTGGTGCGACGACGGGGAGGGGGGCGGGCGGGGCGCGTGCGTGCCGGGCGGGGCGCGGGGGGCCGCATGGAGCCGTGTGTCCGGAGCACAGGTGAGTAGCTACCCTGGTGCGACGACGGGGAGGGGGGCGGGCGGGGCGCGTGCGTGCCGGGCGGGGCGCGGGGGCCGCATGGAGCCGTGTGTCCGGAGCACAGGTGAGTAGCTACCCTGGTGCGACGACGGGGAGGGGGGCGGGCGGGGCGCGTGCGTGCCGGGCGGGGCGCGGGGGCCGCATGGAGCCGTGTGTCCGGAGCACAGGTGAGTAGCTACCCTGGTGCGACGACGGGGAGGGGGGCGGGCGGGGCGCGTGCGTGCCGGGCGGGGCGCGGGGGGCCGCATGGAGCCGTGTGTCCGGAGCACAGGTGAGTAGCTACCCTGGTGCGACGACGGGGAGGGGGGCGGGCGGGGCGCGTGCGTGCCGGGCGGGGCGCGGGGGCCGCATGGAGCCGTGTGTCCGGAGCACAGGTGAGTAGCTACCCTGGTGCGACGACGGGGAGGGGGGCGGGCGGGGCGCGTGCGTGCCGGGCGGGGCGCGGGGGCCGCATGGAGCCGTGTGTCCGGAGCACAGGTGAGTAGCTACCCTGGTGCGACGACGGGGAGGGGGGGCGGGCGGGGCGCGTGCGTGCCGGGCGGGGCGCGGGGGCCGCATGGAGCCGTGTGTCCGGAGCACAGGTGAGTAGCTACCCTGGTGCGACGACGGGGAGGGGGGCGGGCGGGGCGCGTGCGTGCCGGGCGGGGCGCGGGGGGCCGCATGGAGCCGTGTGTCCGGAGCACAGGTGAGTAGCTACCCTGGTGCGACGACGGGGAGGGGGGCGGGCGGGGCGCGTGCGTGCCGGGCGGGGCGCGGGGGCCGCATGGAGCCGTGTGTCCGGAGCACAGGTGAGTAGCTACCCTGGTGCGACGACGGGGAGGGGGGCGGGCGGGGCGCGTGCGTGCCGGGCGGCGCGCGGGGGCCGCATGGAGCCGTGTGTCCGGAGCACAGGTGAGTAGCTACCCTGGTGCGACGACGGGGAGGGGGGCGGGCGGGGCGCGTGCGTGCCGGGCGGGGCGCGGGGGCCGCATGGAGCCGTGTGTCCGGAGCACAGGTGAGTAGCTACCCTGGTGCGACGACGGGGAGGGGGGCGGGCGGGGCGCGTGCGTGCCGGGCGGGGCGCGGGGGCCGCATGGAGCCGTGTGTCCGGAGCACAGGTGAGTAGCTACCCTGGTGCGACGACGGGGAGGGGGGCGGGCGGGGCGCGTGCGTGCCGGGCGGCGCGCGGGGGCCGCATGGAGCCGTGTGTCCGGAGCACAGGTGAGTAGCTACCCTGGTGCGACGACGGGGAGGGGGGCGGGCGGGGCGCGTGCGTGCCGGGCGGGGCGCGGGGGCCGCATGGAGCCGTGTGTCCGGAGCACAGGTGAGTAGCTACCCTGGTGCGACGACGGGGAGGGGGGGCGGGCGGGGCGCGTGCGTGCCGGGCGGGGCGCGGGGGCCGCATGGAGCCGTGTGTCCGGAGCACAGGTGAGTAGCTACCCTGGTGCGACGACGGGGAGGGGGGCGGGCGGGGCGCGTGCGTGCCGGGCGGCGCGCGGGGGCCGCATGGAGCCGTGTGTCCGGAGCACAGGTGAGTAGCTACCCTGGTGCGACGACGGGGAGGGGGGCGGGCGGGGCGCGTGCGTGCCGGGCGGGGCGCGGGGGCCGCATGGAGCCGTGTGTCCGGAGCACAGGTGAGTAGCTACCCTGGTGCGACGACGGGGAGGGGGGCGGGCGGGGCGCGTGCGTGCCGGGCGGCGCGCGGGGGCCGCATGGAGCCGTGTGTCCGGAGCACAGGTGAATAGCTACCCTGGTGCGACGACGGGGAGGGGGGCGGGCGGGGCGCGTGCGTGCCGGGCGGCGCGCGGGGGGCCGCATGGAGCCGTGTGTCCGGAGCACAGGTGAATAGCTACCCTGGTGCGACGACGGGGAGGGGGCGGGCGGGGCGCGTGCGTGCCGGGCGGCGCGCGGGGGCCGCATGGAGCCGTGTGTCCGGAGCACAGGTGAATAGCTACCCTGGTGCGACGACGGGGAGGGGGGCGGGCGGGGCGCGTGCGTGCCGGGCGGCGCGCGGGGGCCGCATGGAGCCGTGTGTCCGGAGCACAGGTGAATAGCTACCCTGGTGCGACGACGGGGAGGGGGGCGGGCGGGGCGCGTGCGTGCCGGGCGGCGCGCGGGGGCCGCATGGAGCCGTGTGTCCGGAGCACAGGTGAATAGCTACCCTGGTGCGACGACGGGGAGGGGGCGGGCGGGGCGCGTGCGTGCCGGGCGGCGCGCGGGGGCCGCATGGAGCCGTGTGTCCGGAGCACAGGTGAATAGCTACCCTGGTGCGACGACGGGGAGGGGGGGCGGGCGGGGCGCGTGCGTGCCGGGCGGCGCGCGGGGGCCGCATGGAGCCGTGTGTCCGGAGCACAGGTGAATAGCTACCCTGGTGCGACGACGGGGAGGGGGGCGGGCGGGGCGCGTGCGTGCCGGGCGGGGCGCGGGGGCCGCATGGAGCCGTGTGTCCGGAGCACAGGTGAGTAGCTGAATTGTCAAGAGGCCAGCTGACGACAAAAGAACGTCCGCTAGTTTATTAGTTTCGCCAGTACTGCCAAATTTATTCGCACAACGGGCACTGCCGCGCCGAGTTTGGCCGTCACCACTCTCCCACATACCACCAAAATCAGGCGAGTTAGGCGGAATGAAACTAAATTTAATAAAAGTCTGCTATACAAGTTTAGGAAAGTGATTCAGTTTCATGGTCTAAGTAACATGCTGAAATTATGTGCACTATTTCTGTAATTTGTAAATTAATGTACAGAAAAAACATATTGACCTTCCTTGCAAAATATCACTATCAGCTGAAGCAGTTTCTATGGGAAATAGAATATTTTTTAACGAGTTACACCTATCTTTCTTAGGGAAATCTGTCCAGTTTCGTTAACTGAACGTGCTCTTAAAGTTAATGCAAATAAACACTGTGTATATTGGTGTCGTTTCTCCCAGATGGCACTTCACCCGCTGCCCCGCGTGCCAGTGTAACGGACACTCCACGTGCGCACACAACTCGTCCGCCTGCCTGCAGCCGTGCGGGGGGCGCGCGCTGGGCGAGCACTGCGACCACTGCGCGCCCGCGCACTGGGGCAGCCCGCTCAACGGTCAGCACTGCCAGCGTACGTATACTGGACACACAGTACACACACAGTACACAGCCTGCAGCCGTGCGGGGGGCGCGCGCTGGGCGAGCACTGCGACCACTGCGCGCCCGCGCACTGGGGCAGCCCGCTCAACGGTCAGCACTGCCAGCGTACGTATACTGGACACACAGTACACACACAGTACACAGCCTGCAGCCGTGCGGGGGGCGCGCGCTGGGCGAGCACTGCGACCACTGCGCGCCCGCGCACTGGGGCAGCCCGCTCAACGGTCAGCACTGCCAGCGTACGTATACTGGATTAGTCAAATCGGGTCTGGCGCAGTACCTTTTAGCTGACCTTGACAGCTTTATTGTAGGTTTTTTTTCAACTTGCGAGTATTCTGAGCTTGGTGCTTTCGAGGACCAGGTATGCCGACTATTTCTGTGCCTCAGTACGATTACATTCGGCTTTAAACCACTGGCGAGCTTTGCATCCGACTGTTACGCACGGCTTGCTGCCGTACGTAGAAACAAAACCAGTATAAGCTGAACCAGCGCTACGCTACAAACGCCCGGAACTAGAGACCCGCTCACGCTTAAAGTGTCCCAATCAGCTCAATTGTCTAGGCACACCCGTGTCTTACCACTAGGGCCTTGATTAGGTGGGGAGTAAACAGATACAGCCTTCACCAGACAACTTACTACCTGATTAGCCTTTAGGTCAAAAAGCGATATAATTATGAGCTCCAAATGAGATAGTTAACATAATTTTAGCATATTACACTGACCAATTTTTGAAGTCTCATAGAAACCTCATCAGCTGATAGCGCATTTTATATAGGAGGTCAAGTTAGTTTTTCGTATTTCGACCTATTGTCCTTGGGGAAAGTTGTACAGTGTCGTGGTCTAAGTAATATGCAAAAATTATGTTCACAATTCTGTACCCTCGGTGAAAAACGCGCTAAGTCAAAAAAAAGTGTTTTGAGAAAAACTGATTTGAAAATTTTCATAGTTTAGACGCTCATAACTTTTTTGTTATTTACTTTATAGATGATGGAGTTAGTGCTTCTGGTAGGAAATTTTTGTATTAATGCTGTGATGGATCAAACAAAGCTTTTGAGTGCATACGCAATAAGTAATGAAGGAAAAAAGCAAATTATATTATTGGCCACATTCAAATGAGCATATGTAAAGTGATTTATCAAAATTTGTATCATTTTACATAACAACTTATATATTGACAGCTATTAGTGAAAAGTGATATAATAAACACTAAAAATTGATTTAAAATAGTCGTTTTGCATTATTTAAGAAATCTTGTAGAACAAACCTTTCATAAAAACAAAGCTTCTGTTCTGTGAGTTTGATAAAATACATGAAATGTCAAAAAACACTAAATTGTATTAAAAAACACAAAATTTTGTTTGAAATATTTCGGTTTATAATAATATATAATAACTTATTTTCTGGTTTTCTTTTATGTCAAATGATATAACTCTGCAGGGTGATATAAGACTAAATGATAGTAGAGTGATCAAAATGACATGAAAGGTTTTTGTTATAGCTTTGAACATCATTCGTAATCAGTATTTTTAAGCTATTGAATCTTTTTTTCTTTTATCGCGGGCTTTGAGCGTGGCGACCGAATCAAGAAATTCCGTAACGAAAATAAACCTAACACACCGTCTAACGTCGTTTCAGTTCGGCAGACTTCGGGACGGTGTTTGTGTGCCTGCGACTAGACGTATGCGTGTAGACTGTACGAAGCTAAAACTTAAACTACTGACCCTAGACTACACATGTGCTGAGTCAAATGATAGGTCTCGATGAGATCTACATTTCGGATGACAGCTGTCAAATTAAAAATAGCTATAATTTGAAAACTACTGACGCTAGACTACTCGTGTGCTGAGACAAATGATAGGTCTCGATGAGATTTACATTTCGGATGACAGCTGTCAAACTTAAAATTGCTATAACTTGAACAATACTGACCCTAGACTACTCATGTGCTCAGACAAATGATAGGTCTCAATGAGATCTACATTTTCGATGACAGCTGTCAAACTAGAAATCGCTATAACTTGAAAACTACTGACCCTAGACTATTCATGTGCTGAGACAAATGATAGGTCTCGATGAGATCTACATTTCGGATGACAGCTGTTAAACTAAAAATCGCTATAACTTGGAAACTACTGACCCTAGACTACTCATGTGCTGAGACAAATTATAGGTCTAGATGAGATCTACATTTCGGATAACAGCTGTCAAAGTAATTATTGCTATAACTTGAAAACTACTGACCGTAGACTACTCATGTGCTGAGACAAATGATAGGTCTCGATGAGATCCAGATTTTGGATGACAACTGTCAAACTAAAACTCGCTATTACTCGAAAACTAATTACCCTAAACTATTCGTGTGCTGAGACAAATGTTAGGTCTAGATGTGATCTTCATTTCGGATGACAGCTGTTAAACTAAAAATCGCTATAACTCGAAAAAAAAATAACCTCCCCATACAAACTGTCCAATCAAGTTTACCATTTTGTATGGAGATGCGAATTTTTTTTTGTGTGATGAAATCTCCTTTGACTCCATAGCGCCAAGCGAGTCATTGTCGGATATTTTTGATTTTAGTGATGGCAGCAGTGATAACTGTGTTCCGAATAGCTTGGAATTAGGCGATGAGTTTTCCACAGAAAAAAATACGTAAAGTAGAAACAGACACGAGAAGGAAGATATAGTTAAAGAAACGAAAGTCGCTGAAACATCGAAGAGAAGATCATTTGGATAGACTACTCAAAAGAAACGCTGGGCTACCTTTTGTTACCAAGGTAGGAAAGTTTGTCCAGAGTAGATAATTAGGGTATACTTAAACCATGTAGAGCAAAATGTAAAGATAGACTTTCAAAAGACGCTAGACAACACATTTTAATAAGTATTGGCACTTGGGTGCATGCACATATGATGAGTGCCCAAAATACTTGGAAAGACTAAACAAAACTATGTTTGAAAAAAAAAGCAGTCTGCTAAAATTGGAAGTAAACGTCAACGAGAATATGACAATAAATACCAACTAATACACTGTGAAAGCGAGTACGACGTTTATAAAGGCTGATTGTTTTAAGTTTTAGGCGAGCTGAACCGGTTTTTGCAAACTGTCAATAAGAAAATACACAAATTTGGACATGTGACTAAAAGTGAAAGCAGCTAGTTCCAGAAGAGTATCAGAAGCAAGATTAAATCAGTCCAGAGAACACATAAAAAAGTTTCCTGCATATAAAAGAGCAAAATCATAGCGAAAGTACTTGAGTTTTGACATTTCTGTTGAAAAACTTTAAAATTTGAACGTATCTGAAAACGATAACCCTAGTTAGCATAACAGTTTACAGAACAGTTTTCAAAGATATCAATTTATATTTTGAAAAACCATCTGTAGCTCTTCTTATCGTATCTTATTAAGTGGAGCTGAGTTCCTTTTTGGACCTCAGAGCACTTCGGCTCTATGGGATATTTTGTGCTTCCCCTGCCTTTTGCTCCTGTGATCTTCCGATCTCTTCGAATATGCTCGTTAGGAGTTTCGCTGTAGATTTTAGCGGAAGGATCCTGTAGTCTTCTGGTGTCAGAGAAGCCTGACCCAGAATCTTGATACGCTTGTAAGTCAATGTTATGGGTCTGGTGTCTGCTTAGGTTTCTTAGATATTTGAAGTAACCTAATTTTGTGGTCAAATCTCAAATGGGACTGGGCAGGCCACGTTTCCCATATGCTTCTGGACCTATGGGCCAAGACCACCACCACCTGGCAGCTGCAAACCGACAAAAGGCTTCGAGGCCGACCAAGGCGCCGATGGCGCGATGAACTTGACGCCTTTTGCAAGGCCTGGCAAGACCGGGCTTTAGATAGGGACCAATGGAGTGAAGAGAGAGAGAGGCCTTTGCCCAGCAGTGGGACATTATAGGCTAAATAAGATAAGTGTAAGTCCAACAGTGTTTGCCTTCTCAGTGCAGTGCCTTCTCTGGGCAAAGTCCTTGAGTGCGCTTCTGATGGTACTCCCTGATAATTCATTAAAAGGTTCAGGTCCTCAGAATTGTTTTTCTAATCCCTTCCTGGCTAGTTTGTTAGCCGCTTCATTGCCCTTTGCTCCTACGTGTCCTGGGATACAAACCAGTCGTATTGCGTTGTGCCTACCTAACCTATTAAGGGTTTGGATGGCATCAAGGTCTATTTTAGAATCTACCTTGTAGGATGTGAGAGCCTTTACTAAGAATTTAGATAGTTTGGCCCGTAGTGCCTCTGTCTGGATTCTCTTTTTCACAGGCAATAATTATTGCATACGTTTCAGCCTGAAAGACTGCAACCTGTGGGACTAAAGGTAAGTGAGGGATACCCATGCTTTGATTGTGTTCATATCCTTTGGTATAAACACCCGCCTCGGTACCTGACTTCATTTTGGATCAGTCCGTGTACCATGTCAGATTGCCCTTTTTTGAGGGGTTCAATCCTTTATTCCAATCCTCTCTCGAGGGTATGTGGATCTCATAGAGTCTCCTACATGAACCTAGGCTGTGTTAGCTAAAGTCGCTATACGAGTATCAAGCTTGACCTGCTCTTTAATATACTTATTAGTTACCAGACATCATCACAAAAATTACCAATAAAAACATCATAAACTTCATGTTAATAAACATCCTTCTTTCAATGATGCAGAATCAACCCTAGAAAAAAATATCCTGCTTCATTTTACACCCTGTATACATACAAACAAACAATAATAAATAATGTATTTTTTTACGTAACTGGTAAGTAAAATATTAAGATCAATCTCCACGCAGTTCGGGTAAAGTAGCAGCTTTCTAGTAATGCAGTAATCTTTTAATAACTACTAAGTTAATCTGGTGACTAATGATACCATTCGGAAAAAAATTAACAGAGTCTTGTGTTTACTGATATAAGTTACTCACTTTTCGCGGCATATTTATCAAATAAGCGACGATGTGTACACCGCAGTGAGGTTTTGGGGATACTGGAGTGACGAGGGCCCGCGTAACCCGCGTAGATTGCCCCCTTACTCCGCAAAACATGCATCTTTTCTTTCGGGCTTGCTCGACGCTCACGTAATGAAAAAGGATAGAATGAGAAAACTTGTATCACTTTACACAAATTATTTTGATTTTTACCTGACAAAACTGGAAACTTTTCCGATATAAGTGAGTTGTATCACTAGACGCAATTTCAAAGTTTGAAATAGGGTTCGTGAAAAATAATGCATTTCTATTTGTATTTATATACTCCAAAACCTTTTTATTGATGTCTATGTTATTAGTGGTAATAAAAGAATTGTAGCATTATACACATACAAGTTATTAAAAATAATGTTGCGTGGTCTAATATAACTTAAATTGTATTAGTACTTACAATCGTATACGAATTGACTTTTAATATTATAAATAATTTAATTGGAGTTATATTTCTTTACGCTTACAGTTTTAACAAAAAACACTTATTTTAATTAGTCTTTGTCGATTTATATCACGTGACACGATACTCAGAAGTCAAATAGACGAAAAAAGTCAAATTATATCATGAAGCACGAAAAATATCTCCGGATCTAGAAGAGCTACAGCTACGTCGATAAGACAGAAAGATAGAGAATTAAACACAGATCAAGAATCATTTAAAAAATGAATTTTGATACATCTCGACTTAGCTTCGTTTTCACCGAGGGTACAGAATTACATTAGGATCTTAAAATATATTGTCTATTGCCCTTAAGGCTAATTTACAAAACTGTAGTAAGTTGTCTGGTGAAGGTTGTATCTGTTTACTCCTCATCTGATCAGAGCCCTAGGGGTAAGACACGGGTGTGTCTAGAGAATTCAGCAAATTGGGACGGGATGCGCCAATTCTGTAGGTTATCATCATCATCATCATCATATCAGCCGAAAGACGTCCACTGCTGGACATAGGCCTCCCCTAAGGAACTCCATGACGACCGGTCCTGCGCTGCTCGCATCCAGCGGCTTTCCGCGACCTTGAACAGATCGTCGGTCCACCTTGTGGGGGGCCTGCCAACGCTTCGTCTTCCGGTACGTGGTCGCCACTATAGAACCCTCACGCCCCATCGGCCATCGGTTCTTCTTGCGATGTGCCCTGCCCACTGCCACTTCAGTTTAGCAATTCTCAGGGCTATGTCAGTTACTTTAGTTCTTCTGCGGATCTCCTCATTTCTGATTCGATCGCGCAGAGAGACTCCGAGCATAGCCCTTTCCATAGCCCTTTGGGTGACTGAGCTTTCTGATAAGGCCCATCGTGAGCGGCCACGTCTCGGTGCCATATGTCATCACTGGCAACACACACTGGTCAAAGACTTTCGTCTTGAGACACTGCGGTATTTTAGTTGATATTGTTCTTAGGGTCCTCTTCTGTAAATAAATAAATATCAAATGCATATGGAATATTCCCTTAGCTTCTACAAATTACCGTCAGAAAACATTTCTTTGGCGTGCGTGCAACAATTTCAATAAACTAGTTAAAGATTTCGATTTAGACTTATTTTACACGAGTGCCGATTCGGCGCAGCGTTTATTAAACAGATTTATTTTATGACTGAACTTAATCTTTGCGAGCGAAAAGTTTATAACCTAATGAGTACATGATAACCTTTTTCATTTAAATGCTCTGTTGTTTAATGGTGGAGACCTGTAATTGGCTTTTTGTCACTTATGTAATTATTAATTAAGTTAAATCTAGCTGTTGGTCTTCCATAAATTAATAATTAAAAAATGACAACTTTGCCTTTGTAAACAGGAGGTTTTCACGGGACTTTTACCTTATTTTATTAATTTTTTATTTTATTTTATTTGGAAAATTTACAGCCAATAATGTTTTATATAATAATTTTGAAAAGAACTACGCCAATTACAAATTTTCACCAGTATAAAATTCATTGAGTCATTAAGTTACTCAATCAATAAACAGAAATTATCTAAAAGCTGGATTTAACAAAAAAAGCTGGATTCCACTAAAGTAAAATAACCTATTGGTAAATTTACAGGTTATCAATGAGTACCTTGGTAAGCTGTCGTTTGATACTTGAGTTGCTGGTTGTAAATATATCTATAGTTGCTGGTATATCTTTAATTTCCCTACAGACTCTTACAAAAAACGAGTTTTCTCTGTAATTCATTCTAGCAAATGGTACGTCAAGGACTGAACGCTCTCTAAAATTTAACAAATTAGTACGCAGGTATACTTTAGACAATAATTGTGGGCTATCTATTAATCCCTTTACAATGCTAGAAAAGTAACATATGTCGCTTATATTACGCCTTATATTCAGTGGTAAAAAATGGTAACGTCTACATCTGTGGTTATAATCAACTGATCGTTGTTTAGCTTTAAAATCTTTATATTATAATACACCCAGAACACCACATACATCGAGCGCGAATTTGAAATTGGAAGGTCGCGTAGGCTCGCATTTCGGGTGCGTGGAAGGCAAGGGGGGGCGGAGAGTCCGTTCTGTATGATAGTACTGTTACTTTATTCTGTGCTTATAATGATGTGATGTTTGCAGCGTGCGAGTGCAATGCGCAGGCGGTTTCGTGTGCTGCGGACACCGGCCGGTGTTTCTGTAGCACCAAGGGGCTGGCGGGCGACCGCTGCGACAAGTGCGATAACACCAACCACTACCACGCAGACGTCTACAACAAGGGCGCCTGCTACTGTGAGTGCATTTCCTACTGGCCATGGCAAATACATCCCAAGGTCAACTTTATCTTCTCAAGGTCAAGTTCAACATTTCAATGTCATCTTTGTATTCTCAAGGTCAACTACAAAATCCCATGGTCAACTTTAATTTTTCAAGGTCGATATAAAGTTTCAAGGTCAACTTTCTCTTCTCAAGGTAAACTAGGGTCTACTTTAAAGATCAAATGTATAACCAAAAACTTCAATGGCCACCTTATAATGTATTTAAGCGGTGTTGTGACCGCTGCGACAAGTGCGATAACACCAACCACTACCACGCAGACGTCTACAACAAGGGCGCCTGCTACTGTGAGTGCATTTCCTACTGGCCATGGCAAATACCTCCCAAGGTCAACTTTATCTTCTCAAGGTCAAGTTCAACATTTCAATGTCATCTTTGTATTCTCAAGGTCAACTACAAAATCCCATGGTCAACTTTAATTTTTCAAGGTCGATATAAAGTTTCAAGGTCAACTTTCTCTTCTCAAGGTAAACTAGGGTCTACTTTAAAGATCAAATGTATAACCAAAAACTTCAATGGCCACCTTATAATGTATTTAAGCGGTGTTGTGACCGCTGCGACAAGTGTGACAACACCAACCACTATCACGCAGACGTTTACAACAAGGGCGCCTGCTACTGTGAGCTCTCTTCCTACTGGCCAAGGTCAAATACCTCCCAAGGTCAAGTTAAACTTTCCAATGTCATCTTTATTTTCTCAAGGTCAATTCCAATCTCCCATGGTCAACCTAAAATGTACAAGGTCAACTCTCCAGGCTTAACTTTCTCTTCTCAAGATTAACTTTCTCTTCTCTGGTATTTTGCATGACATTCAATACGTATTCTGTAAAGAATCTACATTGAATAAAATTATTTGAATCGGAATCTCCTAGGTTACGTAGTCGACCCTTTAAAAACTATTTGGCAAAATCGGAATAAGGTTGACTGGCAAATAAGGCTGGAATAATGATGACTTTTTAACAATGCCTCTTGTTCTTTATTTTATTTTTTATTTTATTTTATTTATTAGGCTTTCCAACAACGAGTGCACATTGATTACATAGGTTGCTTACAATTTACAAGAACAGGTGCCTCATCACTTACAGGAGAGCACAGTATGCACAAATATGTCCAACGATATATACATATTTCTTTTGAAAGCAGAGAGAGAACATGAAGTACTGGAATACCAAATAGGTAGAAAAATTGCTGATAGTCTTATGAAAATGTGACAGAGGACAGCATTTTTGTCCCTTTCTGCGTTGCGCTTTTTTTCTACGAAGGCACGCTGTGTCGACGTGATTCAAGGTCCTTATTTTCTATCCTTTTCATTGACATGCTCAGGCAAAGTCTGTAACATAGTATATGCCCTTGTATAAGCAGCATGAAAGTAGAATTAATGCAGTGGAAATGAGAGCGTTAAGGAGTATGATTGGTGTTAAATTGAGTGACAGGATTAGAAATAGTGTGATAAGAGAACGGTGTGGCGTAAAGGAAGACGTAGTGACCAAAATCGAGAAAGGGATGCTGAGATGGTTTGGTCATGTAGAGAGGATGAATGAACGAAGACTGACGAAAGAGATCTACCAGGCGGGAGTGAATGGAAACGTTGGAAGGGGAAGGCCTAGGCGAACGTACCAGGACCAAATTCAGGACGTTCTGAATAAAGGCCAGGTTAAAAGTACCCTAAACCGACGAGCATGTATGAAAGGATTGATGAAAGTACAGGAAGCAAGGGAAGTATGTCAAGATCGTAGCAGGTGGAGGACTGTGGTCTCTGCCTACCCCGACGGGAAAGAGGCGTGATGTTATGTATGTATGTATAAGCAGTTGGAATAAATAATAATAATAATAAATAATACTTTATTTCAGATAATACAATCCATAATTATTGTTAGTACAAAATCTTAATACTATATTAGTACCTACAAAAATCAAAATAAATAAATCAAATCAAGCGTGTATAAATTAAAATTAGTTGTTAAAAATTATAATTAAATAAAAACCGCATTAAAAATATATCATGTCAAAAATTATAAATTGAAAAATTGCAGTTAAAAAATTTAAAATTTTCATTAAAATATTTGAAAAATGAATAATGAATTTGTTTTATTTTAACTCTTAATGATTTTCTACTTTGTGGCGGTAGGGTTTTTGTGTAGGTCCATCCAGATTTTTAGCATGGGGGAGTCCCATCTGCTTGATAATGTCCTCAGAATGCCGTTAGGTCTGGCGCGAATGCGTGTGAGCAGGGATGCACAGCGTTTTCGTATGATAGCTCCGAAGTCTTCAATATGTGCCTCTGCAAACATACCCGACACACTGCAGCGTCGCGGCAGCCCCATCAGCACTCTAAAGGCATTATTATTTTGTACGCGCAGGTCGCTGTATGCTCGCTGCGTAAAACCTACCCAAGGACTGCACGTGTAGCAAGACTGGCAATATGCTTTAAAAAGCGTTACCTTAACTTTATTGGTACAACGCGCAAATCTGCGGGCAAGCATATTACAACGAACAGCCAGCGATCTACAAATCCATAAAGGTTAATTTTAGACCAACGATAAACAACTAGACTCACAGTTGCTAAAGACTTTTCTTCAAAAAATGTCCTAGCGGTAATATACATACTTATACATCACATGATACCAAATTAGGACTTAGGATCGTTGCTATAAGGTGCAATGTCATTTGTACGTAATGATTGTTACGTCCTTCCGAAGTTCGTATGTTTGAACTCTAGTTCCATGTTTGAAATTCGAAGATTGGCATTTCTCGGGGTGTCTACTCTCAAAGTCCGATATATCGAAACGATACTATTCGAAACATGCAAATGCAAAACTTCGTCCCTTGACAATTCAGTAGAATATTGGTTGGATGAATTTTCAAACTGCCAGTAGTTAGCATCCAACCAATATTCTACTCTATTGTCAAGGAACGAAGTTTTGAATTTGCATGTTTCGAATTGTATCGTTTCGATATATCGGACTTTGAGAGTAGACACCCAGATTAGAACATAGAAAATGGTATGGTCTCAGCGACGCGAGGGAATTAGTTTGTTTGTAATAAAATGAAAATTGCTAATAAAATTCAAATATTGACTGTTAAGTAATAGATTTATTGATATCATTACATAAAATATGATACACCATCTTTTTTCTGCGAGTTCTGGTATTATTTGCATAGTTTTTCACAACACACGTTGGCATCGCGAGACGTTGTTTTCATGCCGCGGTCAAAACACGACTAATTCGCATCTCCTCACGCAGCCACGCGGTGAGGAGATGAGCCTCGGACACTTTTTGGGCGCGAATGTATCTCTAGTTCTTTATGAAATGTCATTGAGGTTAATCCATATGAATGTTTGTCAGATGACCTGGCAGTAGACTACCAGTTCACGTTCAACCTGTCGAAGAAGGAGGACCGGCACCTGTCCGCCATCAACTTCCGCAACGCGCCAGTTAAAGCGGACGTGGACGCGGACTTCAGCGTCACGTGCTCGGCGCACGCGCGCCTCAACCTCACCGTGCGCACGCGCGCCGACCCGCGCGAGCGCGTGCTCTTCGCCGACCTCAACTGCACCAACTTCAGGCACAAGTGAGGATCTCATCCAAGGAGGTTTTAGTACTCGTAGCAGCTCTTGTTGCTAACGAGGGAGCCATAAACGTAGCACTTTCTTGCGAGGGACCGACATACTAAAATGTATGGATTTTTTTCAAGTCCTAAAAACGTAAAATTTTTATCTTTCTCTCTGAAAAATATGTGACATGGGACTAATAAATGCTACTACCGCAGTTTTTCTGGTGAAAACACTTACTACGAGTATTCAGGAAAAAAACGGTGTTAAAAATCACGCATAAAATGTCTATTACGGATTATTTACCAACGGATCAATTCACAAATGAAAAACTATATATTTTCACTTTCGCAAACAAAGTTTATACTAAGACATTCGATTTTTAACGATATCTTGATTTTTGTAAAACTTAACTGAATTTTTTGACCGACTAGCATGGGCAACAGTGCGACGCTTTACACTTCACTAGCTCATACAGAATATGTATATGGCGGACTCAATAGTTTTTTACTCTGAGATCTCATCGCTTATTGCACAAAAGGTCTTTAAGACTGCACTCCGCGCACACTAGCGCCCTCATCAGAATTTAATTAATTTCTTTGAATTGGAGACCAAAATGAAAAATTGAAGAACGGCTAAGTATTCTTTGTCAGGATAGCGTTATTTTAAACTATTACAATTAGCTTTATGATATCTTGTTTATTCAAAATACTTAAAACGGAAATTGGTGGCCACCGCGTTCCGTTCAAAGGATTTTGAATAAACAAGATTACATAAAGCTTATTGTAATAGTTTAAAATAACGCTACCCTGACAAAGAACACTTAGCCGTTCTTCAATTTTTCATTTTGGTCTCCCATTCAAAGAAATTAATTAAATTCTGATGAGGGCGCTAGTGTGCGCGGAGTGCAGTCTTAAAGTTAAAGCTCCTCTAATTCTATTGCTAACTCTTTCTGTTTTGTTGACAAAGAATGTGACAGCAATAGATTTAAAGGACCATTAAAGAAGCTTAGTGCAACTGGCTGTCAATCTGGTACTGTATCGATAAGTCGCAGACAAATCGTATAATTTGCTGTTTACAAACGGCCGGCAAATTGTATACTTTCGGCAAATTGTGAAACGGCATCGGCAGATTGAACGGGGTTAGATCAGTACTGGTGCATTTTAAGTTAGGAGATAAAGGCAAACCCAACCTAGTTTAAGTTGAGTTATGTCATCTTACGTTGACAAAGCACGAGCGAAGCGAGCGTGCCATCGGTCGGCGAGTGCCAGAAACGAATTTCGCATCGTTATGTAAAATGCCGTCCTATGTGGTACCGGCAAAGAATAGTACCTACCCATACATACCCGTGGGAGTCGTAAAAGGCGACTAAGAATTTTAAACTGGAGGATAGGCAGCAGCATCCTCCTCCTTTGTATCTTACATACTGCGGTCACCTACAACCGCGGTACATGATGCCAGTCGTAACGCTAACAAGCGAGGTGACTATGGCTTCCCCTCCACATTTTTCCAGCAAAAGCTATAATTCTGGAGGGAGCTCCCGTCCTGCAGTGGACATTTCATGGGATGTTGTGATGATTTAAAATGCCGAAGCAATATGTAAAATCACAAATTAAAAAAAATCTCGACATTTCGTTAATAGCTAAAACATCATGTGAAGCAGCAAATTATACAATCTGTATGAAGAATGATTCTGGCCGGTTGGATTATTATGAATAAAAAAGAAATGCGCTCGAAGTGTAAACAAGACTACCACCGAAATAAGTTCTGTTCCTAATTTATAAAAAATTTCAATAACATTTTCAGTTGTTACAAATAATACTTACTATGATTTTTAGTATTGTTTTTTTATGTAATGGTATTTTATATTTAAAGATAATGATAATTGATGACTGTGTATGAGTCTCTTATAAATACAGTGTATCACGCGGCTGCAAAAATATTTTTTACCTCGAGCGACCTATTGAATCCTTCGCTACGTTCAGGTTTCTACTTTAGAGTCCTTAGCCATGCTCGGGATTTTATTCTAAAATCCTTCAATTCGTTCTGGCTTCAAAATAGCGCCCTCGCCTTAAAAATATTATTTTAATGCGTTGTGATACAATCTACTATTTCCCCACTAGATTTTCAAAATCCGAGCACGCTTTCGGCGTGGAAGACAACGTGACGCTTACGACCTTCTTCGTGTACGTTTACGACTTCCGGCCGCCGCTGTGGATCCAGATCTCGTTCTCCCAGTACCCGAAGCTCAACTTGCAGCAGTTTTTCATCACGTTCTCGAGTTGCTTCCTGCTGCTGCTGCTAGTTGCCGCAGCGCTGTGGAAGATCAAACAGGTGAGGGCGGATACCGTATTATCAAACGAGTGAGGGTAGGATACCGTATTATCAAACGGGTGAGGTTAGGATACATTATTATCAAACGGGTGAGCGTCGGATACACTTTTATCAAACGGGTGAGGGTAGGATACACTATAATCAAACGGGTAAGGGTAGGATACACTATTATCAAACGGGTGAGGGTAGGATACACTATTATCAAACGGGTGAGGGTAGGATACACTATAATCAAACGGGTAAGGGTAGGATACACTATTATCAAACGGGTGAGGGTAGGATACACTATTATCAAACGGGTTAGGGTAGGATACACTATTATCAAACGGGTGAGGGTAGGATACACTATTATCAAACGGGTGAGGGTAGGATACAGTATACTGTTGTCATAAAGATTCTTCCTTCTATCGTGTCGATGGCAACACTGATACTTTTTAGACCAGTATTCGGCAACGCAGATAGCATTTGGTCTGGCCTTGTACAGATCCGTTAGCGAGCATAACGTAGGGCATGATGCGCATGCTGCGAGGTAGGACTTAGTGTGTGGCATCACACCGCAGTCGCATTTGTTTTTACTAGCTTCCATGTAGCCCCACCGGCTCAGGTTGTCTTTGCATCACCCATCCTGGGTGCGCAGTCTATTTAGAGTCTTCCAGGTTGGCCAGGGAAGTGTATGTCCAGGTGGTAGTTTTTCTGCCGGCGGGACAAAGTTGGGCAGTTAGAACTCGTTACGCCACAAGCCTACCCTCGATTTTGAGGCCTCATCCACTCAGGCGGCCACTAATAATGAGGGTAGAATACTCTATTGTCAAACAGGTGATGGTAGGAAAAACTATTGTTAAACGAGTGAGGGTAGGATACACTGTACTGTTGTCATGACGATGAGGGTAGGATACACTGTACTGTTGTCATGACGATGAGAGTAGGATACACTGTACTGTTGTCATGACGACGAGGGTAGGATACACTATTGTCAAACGGGTGAGGGTCACACAAGGCTGTGGATATACAGAAAAAAGAACGAAACAAATTTTCTAAAAATATTTTTTTTCGTTCTTCGTTTCATGTTTCTTGATTCACAAATAAACTGATTATTTCTCTTTATACAAAGAAAACAAAAATAAAGACGGGAACATGAGAGTCGCGAATTTTAAATCCTTTTTTTTTTCTACAGAAATACGACATGTACAGAAGAAGGCAGCGACTATTTGTGGAGATGGAACAAATGGCGTCGCGGCCCTTTAGTCAAGTCTGCGTAGAATTAGAAAAAGCTGGACCTGGTGAGTTCTTCTTTATATTATTATTTACGCTTTAAAGAAGGAAAAGAAATCAGCAAAAACAGAAAGAGAAAAAGCATCATATGCGTTTTGAATTGCCCATTCATATTCTTTCCGGTCTCGTGTGGTGCCGGCAAATAGTACCAACCCATACGTACCCATGGGTGTCGTAAGAGGCGACTAAGGGTTATAAACTGGAGGATGGGCAGCAGCATCCTTCTATACAAACTTCTTCTTCTTGCTCTAAGCAATAAGGCCGCCTTTGCGCGCAATAAGGTATGTTGTTGTTTGTATTTAATTGTTGTAAATTTGTGTGCAATAAAGAGTTTCTATCTATCTATCTATACATTTTACTGCGATCACCTACAACCGCGGTCCATGGTGCCAGCCGTAACGCTGACAAGCGAGGTGACTATGGTACTTCCCCTCCACATTTTTGGGACATGAAAAAGTTTTTGACCTCTCTATACAAATTGCCCACTCTGATGGAACAGTTTGTATAGAGAGGTAATATATATTTTTTTTCATTTTTAAAAATGCTTCTTTTGGAAAGATGTTCAGTTCCGTTTACTGAACACGCCCTTTCAGTTTTCGGTACATCTTCTTTTACACCCCGTAGCATCATCATCATCATATCAGCCGAAAGACGTCTAAGTATGAGAAACTGTAAAGTCGGCGGATTTTTTTTTTATGAAAATGGGCTTACTCTTGACCTCGATCTAGTCTTGAAGACAGAGATGAGGTCGACGATGGAACGAGCTTACCCAGAAGAAGCCTATTCACTCGCGACTTGAATAGATTCGGGTTATATGAACTCGGGAACACAGACGCAGGCAGAGAATTCCACTCTTTAGCCGTGCGCATTATAAAAGATGTTTCAAAGCGCTTTGTGCGAATGTGCGGAATATCAACCAAGTATGGGTGATATCCTGCGGTGCGTCTGGACTCCCGATGGTAGAAGGGAGATGGTGGAATAAGCTCGTGGAGCTCTAGAGCACACTCTCCGGAGTACAATCTGTAGAAGACCGACAGACATGCAACTTTGCGACGGTGGGCCAGACTGTGAAACTTGGTTTTCACCAGCATCTCATCACCAACGACCTTCTACAGCGGATTCGTACAACGATTTATATTTATTACCTTGGGGTTTTGATAGAACCCATTTAGATCATTTATGTTTTGTGTTTGTCTTTGCGGTTATAACTCACAAACTATGGAGTTTCAGATAATCTATTCCATTTAGTTCCTTACAACTTATAGCTTTGTTTTTTTTTTGTCTGTCTGTCTGTCTGTCAAGACCCTTTATCTCACGAACGGGTAAAGGTATCAGGTTGAAATTAATACCATATATTAATAATAAAAAATAAAAAAATAAAAAAATTATTTCAAAAAAAAGCAGGCAGTTTACAATTTAAAAATAATTCTAATAATTCTAAACTAGTAGGAATACATTCCCTGCAGCCAGTAGCGGGTTATCTAAAATCCCACACTAGGCTAGGCCTGACTTGTGGTGATTTTATTTAAAATTAATAATTAGGATCCATGAACCACACAAGATCTGAAAATTTTAATTTTTTACAATGACGCTATCAAAGGATATGGCATTTTATGTCCTCATCTCCATACATTTATTCAAAAATGCAAAACCTACAGGGTACTTCCCGTTGACCTAAAATTACGAAATTTGGCAAGAAGCTAGGTCTCTCAGTACAAATAATGGGAAAAGTCTGAAATCATTAAATATTACAACTTTTCTAACAACTAATGGTAACCAATTGTGGTGAACTCCCGTTTCAAGAACATTCATATGGTCGCGGAGGCGATTTTTGTATTAGTTCTATTTAAAAAACGGGAACACTTACAAACTTGAAAATTGGTATTTTTATAGTGCATACGCTATAAAATAACAACAAATAATAAAATCAAGCGCGTGTCGGACTCAAAAAATCTAGCACATTAACTTACTGAAATTTCAACTAATACAATTATGATTATGTGGTGGTACGGAACCCTCAGTGCGTGAGTCCGACTCGCACTTGGCCGGTTTTTTTTTGTAATCGGTTTACTCAAACTAGATATGTAAGTACAAAGAAGCGACGAAGCTATGTTTAGTGAAATACTTAATTGATAACGCCGTTTGAATCGGTTCAGTTTTCATTTATTGTCTTCACCTATGGTCTTCACTGTATAACAGAGCTCTCAAAAGGACGCGACGTTTTGTAAACTAACATTTATCAGTTCAGTAAATATCTTTTTCTCTTATTTACACATGAATTACATTGAAGCAGTTTTTCATGAATTAGAGGTTATTATTTGGGTTACAAAACCCCACCGTCTTTCGTGACCTCTGGAACACAAACTTTAAGCTTTTTGGAAATGACGCGATTGTAAAGGCACAATCACACCTTCCTTAATTACAAAGACTAATTTGGCATACATTGCTGAGAGGCTTGGTTTTGTTAATTCCAATATCCTTATTACAACCAGCAATGTATGCCGAATTACTTTCTGAATTCAGGGAGGTGTGATCGTGGCTTAAGGCGATTCGTTTTTAATACTTAAATGTATTAGTATTTATGTAAGATCGAAAATACTACCGTTCGCTATTGATATGATTATAGATAATTATGGAACTCTAGGTCTATTAGGTGCTAAGTTTTTTAAGCTATAATTGTTAATGACTGTTTGTTTCCTTAAATAAAAAAATAAATAAAAAAATGCCTTGCATTATTATGCTTATATAAAATTTTTATGCTTATGCTTATATACTTGGATATAAAATTTTGTTGAAAAACGAGTGTATACTGCTATTTTTATTAGCTATTAATACAAAGATACAGCTAATGCACTGAAAGTACTAGTTTTTGCTTACAGTTTTTGGTTCAATATTACCATTGTGGGTGTGCGATCTATACTGTAGTACTTTCGGTGCATTAGCTGTATCTTTGTATTATTCAGCGAAAATTTTAACTAAAAATAGCAGTATACACTCGTTTTTCAACAGCATTTTATGTCCCGCATAAGAATGCAAGTCATTTGAATTCATTATGGAAAACGGATCGCCTTAAGTTAGACAATTTTTGTGCAGGTATGGGCACAGCAGCCCTACTAGAGTCGCAGCGGCCCGCCCCGGTAGCGCTGGAGCCGTGTCGCGGAGGCCGGGCTGCAGTCCTGTCCCTGCTGGTGCGCCTGCCCACGGGGGACACTGGCAGGGCGCCGCCGCTCGGCGGGCTGGCGGTAGCCTCCGCGCTGGTAACGTTAGGGCAGCACCACCATGCTAATGCTAAGCGGCCGCAGCTGCACCACTGAGGTAACTATACATTTTAAAGTATTCTAATTCAAGACAGCAAAATGGTGGAGGTGCTTGGATTTGACCTCACGCATCCGAAGACATTGGATCTGGACGCTTATTTACCCTACCATTCCTAAAGTCTATTTGGTCGAGAATCGATAGACTAGCTCAGTTTTGTAGGAAACACAGGGACCAGATGTGATGGTAAAAAAAGCAAGGCTCAGTCGCATATAATCATTTAGTCTTACCCCAATAAACGCTGCTAATGGTGTTAAAAGCATGAAAATCGGAATGATTGATTTTTGGGCCATAAGAATTCATTTGAGCTGTAGCACCAAAACATTAATAAAAAAGGAGAAACGTTATGACGTCATCTTTGTTTTGGATGGAAAAAAAATTGGGTACTGAAACCTATCGTGTCTTACAAAAAATTATTCAACCGATTAAACGGCCGGTCTATTTTCTGTCGTACATTTTCATACAAGTAAGGGATCAAACGAAGCGTCAATATATTTCCTAAACGAAATAAATATCCGTGAATAAACAGTGAGATCATTAAATAAGGTATCTGACTAAGATTCTTGAAGATTAGACCTGTGCACGGTATCCAGGAAATTTCCGTGCATCATTCAGAAAAAAATATACGTCATTTCGTCAGATATCTCTTACATTTAGCGAATTAAAAAGTTTTAAGTGTCGCACGGGTTTTCTTCTACATTTTAGAAATACCTAATCTTTGACAATATTGATAATAAGGTTCTTTTCTTAAGACCTCATCAATCAGATTTGTGTTTTTATTCAATTTAAGTAAGTTATTGACGCTTCGTTTTCCCCCATATTTGTATGAAAATATATGAAAGAAAACAGACCGGCCGGTTTTTTGCCGGTGAGTGTATTTAAATTCAAGAGAGCAAAAGCGTGGAGGTGCTTGGATTTGACACCACTTCTCTCAAAATAGTGAATCAGGACTCTCTCATAAGAGCGTTATCTAATTTTGAGGGTATATGTCGTCCTGTCCTGTCTACTATAAACGGAACAGTGTCGCTTGAGTACAATCACAGCAGAACTGAGCATTTACGCATTTATTTTAGAGGGAAAAACGAGACCAAGATACAGTTTAGCCAGCGAATCAAGGCCCAAGCTCAGTTTTGAGGAAATGCGGGGCCCAAACTCATGTTGTAATTAGTGCTCAAATCTTCCTTTTGGCTTCTTTTTCCCGTGTGGTGCCGACAAAGAATAGTACCAACCTATAGTACCCGTGGTTGTCGTAAAAGGCGACTAAAGGCTTATGAACCGGAGGAGGGACAGCAGCGTCCTGTTGTGTTTTGTACCATTTTACATACTGCGATCACCAACTACCGCGGTCCATGGTGCCGCCCGCTATCAGGCGTGGTGACTATGGTACTTCTCCTCCACATTGTAGTGGAGGTAGCTTTGTCTGGAATTCTGGAGGAAGCTAACTGTCCTCCAGTGGACGTTTTCTGAAGATTTTTTTTTATGTAAGTTGATTGTAATATTTCCTTTTTTTTTGTTTCAGAACTCGTGTAACCAATGTATATAAAGGAGAATAAGTATGTATGTATAATAAGCGCTGTACATAGTTCGATAGTGATTGCTCAACGCGTATAACTAAGCACCGTGTGCCCAGTGGCGCCAATATTTTGTCATATAATATTTTCATAATTACTGGATTTTTTTACTGACACTACGCATAACGCAGGCTTATCTTTTATTAATACAGCGTGTATCATAAACTGAAAAGGCGTGCTCAGTCAACGAAACTGAACAACTTTCCCAAAGAAACATTTTTGGGGAATGAAATAATTTTTACCTCTCCATAGAAACTGTTAGACCAGAATGAGCAATTTGTATGGAGAGGTCAAAAACTTTTTTCATTTCCCAAAAATATTTCTATAAGTTGTTCAGTTTCGTTGACTGAACACGCCCTTTGAATTTTCGGTACACCCTGTAAACAAAACTTTTTGTATTTTACTTAGGACCAAGACATTTTACAACTTTCCATAATGAAACATAGATTGAATGAAAAATGAGAATAATATTTGGTTTTCACAAGCACCGTCAATAAAGAGCTTGTATGGAATCACCAAAATATTTTCGTTTTCCGATCCATGTTTCCAAAAAATTGTTTAATCTTATGTTTCAAGTCCTAATGAAATCAAATTGCTCCCTTTTGAAAGTTTTAAAAATAATTTATTTGTGTGGCTAAGAGACAAACATTTTTACTCAGTAAATGAATTTTTGAATTTTAAATAATTTGGACAGAATCAATTTCATATTTTATATTTTTGTTTGAATTGCTGAATAATTTATAATGTATTAATATTATTATTTTGCATGGTAATGTATTGGCGAAACATGAGGACATCTGTATTATATTCTATCATCGTATAAAGCAAATAAATCTTATTCTTATTCTTAAGTAGCATACCAAATTATACAGGGTGTTAATTTAATTGCGTGCCATAGCTTAAAGGGTGTTTCAATTACGATAAAGGAACACAAAAAAAATATTTAAAAAAATCCTACTGAAAAAAAAAACTATAACTGCATCGGAGCAACGTCACTAGCGCGCGAGTATCAGTGAATAAGGTAGGCACATCATCATATCAGCCGAAAGACGTCCACTGCTGGACATAGGCCTCCCCTAAAGATCTCCATGACGACTACATAACTGAAACTCTTTCGTGCGCTTTTGATAGCGCGCCCATTCGCGCGGTCATTGCCCTCCGCGTTATTTTAGTTTCAATGGAGTTTAATTTTTTTTTATTAAGTTTTTTTTTTTTAGTTTCTTTATCGTTACTGAACCACGCCTTAAGCTATGGCACGCAATCAAATAAACACCCTGTGTAGTCTTATTTTGGCACCACTGGGCCTTCGACGCAATCTTAACAGAATACTCATTCATGTAGCTATGTTTTATTTTATAAGACAAATTCAAAACCTATTGTATGTACAGTAGTACCACTTTTGCAACTTCTAATGGTACCAACAGCAAGTCAGTAGATACACTTTGCACCTTATTGCATGGAAATAGAGTTGCAAATGTTTAAACTGACCTGCTGTTGACCGTACATACCAGCGCAGATGTAATTTTTAATAATTAATCTATTATTTGAGACAACATTAGTCCAATAGGGAATATGCATAATTTTTTTTAGTCTTATTTAGTAACAAAATATAAAAAAACCGTAGTAGAGATGACAAAAAGTAAAATGAAAATTTAAATCGGTTAAGAAATACGGCTGATATAAGCATTTAAAACTATTAATTACGCGCCGATTAGACAGAGAGATCCGACATGGCATGTGACGTCACATGCCACTACGGCCATATTAACTTCTTATTAAATTTCGTTTTGCTAGAAAGAGACAGAAACAATTCTTCGATGGCTTATATCTTTTTTAATTTCATAGTTATTCGAAAAATTGTTTTACACTAAACTGTTTATTACATGAATGAGGATATTTTTTTTAAATAAAAAAACATCATGCATATTTCCAATTGTTATACTATTTCCAAGCATTTGTTTTCTTTTTGACAGCTGTCAAGTCCATAAATTCTGTTCAATCTATCTCTTTCCTACTCACTTTTATCGTATCTTTCTTACTCACTGTCATCAAGAAAATAAATTATTGGAAAGGGTATTACACACATTTTTAATAACTAGCTACGTTAAGTAGTAGGTCCATTAAAAGTAGTTGAAGTACTACTTAAAGTACCTAGTAAGTAGTCGTTGCGCGAAATATTACAGTTAAAAAATCTTTAATTGCAATTATACAGAATCCTAGCCAAATTTTATTTGTTGCTCAAAATAAAAATCTGAACAACCTTCCCAAAGAGACACAGGATTTAAAACTATATTTATTTTGGATTTTCCATACAACTCTAGCACTGGCAGTAGTGGAACATGAGACCAACATTCCTTCGAAAAGTTGATCAGTTTTGTGTTTTCGGTAACATACTAAGATTTGGCTGTCTAACTAATAGGAAACATCTGTCTATACTTGAGAATGGTACTTAGGACATGAAACTGAACAACTTTCGCCAGGAAACATAGGTCGTAAAAAAAATAATTTTGTTCGTCCCATACAAATACCGATATTGGCGGTGCAGCATTTTATACTTATGTTTTTTAGGAAAAGTTGTTCAGTTTCAGGTTTTAAATACTGTACTCAAGTATAGTCAGATGCTTTATTATCCCGCTGTATAAAATACCTTGCTATTTGTGGTTCTACTGTACACTAGTATTACAATTTTGACTGAAATGTAATATTATAGTTACAAGGAGACCAGGACGTAATATTGAAAATTACAATTCGGTGTTGCAGAAAGATTTTTTTTATGTATTTGTTATGGGTTTGTTCTTGACTTCGATCTAGTCTTGAGGACAGAAATGAGGTCGGCGATGGAATAACTTTGCCCAGAAGAAGCCTATTCACTCGCGACTTGAACAGTACCGGTTTTGAAATCGGGAACACAGAGGGGTAGGGCTTTTGTGGAAAGTCCGTCTGGGGAAGTACCACCCCCTTGCTTTTTTCTGCCGTGAAATAGTGTTTGCACTGCTGTGTTTCGGTTTGAAGGGCAAGGGAGCCAGTGAAATCACCGGCACATGAGAGATACCATCTTTGTTCTCAAAGTGAGCAACGCGCTTTGCTGTCTTATTAGTGTCAAAATATGCCATTAATAAGACAGTAAGTGCTATGGGCGGTGGAGACCACTTACCATCAGGTGACCCACCTGCTCGTTTGCTCACTTTTAATATAAAAAAACCGGTCAAGTGCGAGTCGGACTCGCGCGCCGAGGGTTCCGATATACCTATAGTATTTTTGGAAGCAATAAAGTCCATTTTCAGGACCGCAAAACTAAATTTGTTTGTAAAGGTTTTTTGCAGATTTCTGAAAAACTGTGCAACTTAGAAAGATCGTTTTATTTTTGCTGTAAAGTTTACATAAACCTCTGTCAACTGTAATTAATTCAGATTTTCCCTTACTCAAACTTCGGAGATAAGGGGGGGGGAATGGTATTTTTTTTGACATTTTTCATCATAACTTGAAAACTAAGAAACTTAAAAAAATACAAAAATATATTTTAAAATGTACAAGTAAAGCCCTTTCATATGATACCCCACTCGACCTAGTAGCGACAATTTGAAATTTGGCCCCCCCTATTTTGGCCCCCTTTACATTAATAATCATACTTTTTTCAAAAAATGTTCATGTGCAATTAAGTTGGGCAACTATATTCTAAAACTATTCCAAATTTCAGCTCGATAGCGTAAGTGGTTGCTGAGATATAGAGGTGTGACAGACAGACGGACAGACAGACAGACAGACAGACAGAGCGGCACCATAAGGGTTCCTTTTTTTTACCATTTTGGTATCGGAACCCTAAAAAAGACGCAGGCAGAGAATTCCACAAAGCATCATTTAATTTAATAGTATCAAAAGTAGTTTCATATGGCGAGCTTATCTCTTTAAAGAGATCTCATCCAGCCAACCATATGGAAAACATAAAGCTACCGAAAGAGAAAAAAAGATTTTTGGATTATGGGAACAAATATGTATCCCGACGCTCTAGTAGTTATAAATAATTTCAAGTTTAAAGTCATGCTGCAACTGAAGGCATAACAATTCGCAAAGGAAACTTATATGTAAGGTACCTTGAAACTTGGCTCATAAACAGGAATAGGCTTATTAAAGATAAATAAAATTACCAATTTTTTTCGCCCATAAATGACAAAAAATCGTTTTCGTCAAATATCGATAGGTCGTATGGCAGAATGTGATGAGTAGTCATTGCCTATCATAAAAAAAAAACTAACAGCTGTATAAACCGACCACAGAATACTTAGAACAGTTGCTAGTTTTGTTTTAAGACTGGCCATGGCTACGTTTCATTCTGCCATACGGCTTATCGATATTGGACAAAAACAAAATTATTTTTTAACTTTATTATTCGCAACCGAAAAAAAATCGTATTTTTTATTTTTACTTATTGACCTTATCCCTGTCTATGAGCCAATTTTCGAGGTACCTTATACATACGTTTCCTATGCTAATTTATTTATTGATCTCGACTGTTTGTATAATGCCCTATTTTCGTTATTTTAACGAAGTTTGAATTTTCATATTTCGTCCTCGCACCTTGTAATAAAAAATCGTTTTTTATTATTAGGATCAGTTTTTGTAATAAAAAAAGGTCTAGCTAGGTTAGTAAGTTAACAAATCTTTTGAAATATTCATTTTATCATGCCTTTTATGTAAAGGACGCAGATTTGTGTTCTGCATGTGGATGTGAAAAAAATGCGATGTGGTTTTTTTATATTATTTTCTATTTTTTAAATCTACATGGTGAAAAATAAGTACGATGATCCTTCTAAGGGGTGATTCTACGTCACTTACACATTGAAAAAAAATTTTTTTTTTGTTTCTTTTTTTTTTTTTTCGAATTACATTAATGTAATTTATTGAAATGGGTAGTTACTTGCTAGTGGTTGGATATTTAACAAAAAACATTTTTGTCTGCCTCACCAGCTGATCATTGAGGTCATTTAACTTTCCAGGCGCTTAACTTCTTCTTGAGCTAAAAACAACTTTTTTTTTTTTTTTTTTCAAAAAATATATTTTTTTATGTTCGGGTCATCGTACTTTATTTAACACCCTGTATACCATGGACAAGACATTCGTTCAATTTTTTTGGTAATATTAACTGGAAGTGGCTTTTTTTGCAATATTAACGGCAGACTTTGTTTAGACAGTCCGCCAGTTTGGCCGGTACTGCAATTATTTTCGTATTATTATAGTCATTGACATGAGAAAAACGCTCCACTTCTATGCGCGTACTTTCCAAAATGTTTGGACGGAAAACAGCTTGAATAGTTGTTCAGTTCATATATTCATATATTCTTTATTGTGCACAAAATACATAAAATTGTAGTTAACATAAAAGAGTTAATGTCAAAGAGTTATTTAGTCGAAAAGGTTGTTAAGATTGATTGTTATTTTATTTAAAACGTATACGATTTTGAACAAATGATAAGTTTGAATTTTATTGTGATAAAAACTATAATTTTCGCTATACCGGCCACACTGGCGTACAAAGTCCGTGACTGCCCGTGTCTACCCAGCTCTCGTCTGCTGAGCCTCTAAAAGTAAGCTATTTCTTTGGTCGAGTTTAAAAAATGTACGTACAATCGAGAAGGTGTAACTTCACTAAAGCAAAACCTCTCGAGTGGAAGTTCCACCCATTTAACGGACCGACCTTTGTGGTACAACTTTTGGAAATTAAAATGTGTTGTATGAAAAACCATTTTTCTTATTTCAGATCAGATTCCGCATCACATTTTGTAGTGAAAACTTCTTTAGCGGCGCTTGGCACTTTTAGATGGGTAAAAAATGTAAAACTCGCGTCAGATGTCGCGTCAGATCCGTAGCCCAAGGAGGTTTTAACCCACGCTACGGCGAAGCGTAGTAAAACCTCCTTGCCGTAGCCTGATCGAAAAAGCGTCAACTGTCAACCGTATTGTTATTACAATACGGGTTTTTATTCAGTGACATCAAAGAAGTACGCCTTACAAAAAGCATAATATTCAAAAATGCAAGTTTTCACTTCTGCCGGCACTCCCGGAGTGCAACCCGTCCCTTTTTTTTATAGAGAATCAAATTATTTTATAAATTATTTTATTATATTTTTGGTTTCTTATTTTTTATTTACAAAAGTTGTAGAACAAATGTTTTGTTAATGGAATTACGGAATTAGGAACGGTACTAAGTCGGATAAGTCAAGCTTGACGTGTTCTTGTAATAACGCCTTATATGATTTACAAGTATTAATTTTACAAAAAAAAACTGTATTTTGCGCTTTATTAAATACTTTTACACAGAAAACACTAAAAAACGTAGTAATTAATAAGTTGTAAAATGTTTTGTGATTCATTTTTTTAGTTTATGCCAACGCTTACCAAAACATTTTGCAGCTATGTCAATCTAAAGCTGTCAGAAAAAACAAGTTTGTAAAATATATATATACTTATATATTTTTTTATGTGACAAGTGAGCCACCTGATGAAAAGTGGTCACCACCACCGCCTATACAGGGTGTTAATTTAATTGCGTGCCATAGCTTAAGGGGTGCTTCAGTTACGATAAAGGAACACAATAAAAATATTTTAAAAAATCCTACTGAAAAAAAAAACTAAAACTCCATTGACACGTAACTAACGCGGAGCACCGCGCTATCACCGAGCCAGCGCGCGAGAATCACTGGATAAGGTAGGCATATACATAACTGAAACTTTTCGCGCGCTTTTGATAGGGCAGTGGTCTGGGTCATTGCCCTCCGCGTTAGTTTAGTTTAATTCAATGGAGTTTTAATATTTTTTTAGGAAGGATTTTTTTTGTAATTTTTTTGAGTTCCTTTATCGTTACTGAACCACCCCCTAAGCTATGGCACGCAATCGGATTAACACCCTGTAGAACCCGCTGTCTTATTAGTGTCATAACTTAACACTAATAAGACAGCAAAGCACGTTGCCCATCCTGAGAACTAAGATGGTGTGTCTCGTGTGCCGGTAATTTCGCTTACCCTTATTGTTATTCTTTCCGTCAAATATACTCTGGTTTTAGTTTCATGGCTGCAAAATAGATTGGTAAGCGTTAAAAAAAAAACAAAAAAAATGGATTATATTATACTTCCATGTAAGAAGTTGCCAAAAAAGTATTCTGCACGATGTAAATCTGCACAGTAATAGGCCGCTAGTGTTAGATGTTTCTGAAAACAAATATTTGAGAATCTTGCATTTGTCACGAAGCTTACTTACAGATTGAAATTGTGTTTAGGTACAGATCGCGCCAAACTTCTAGACACCTATGAAGTTGCTTCGCGCTGTATTCAGAGCAATCGATCGCGCAAAACATCTAGACTGCTCTGAATATAGCGCGAAGCAACTTCAGAGGCGTCTAGAAGTTTGGCGCGATCTGTAGTTTGTAAAGTGCCTGTATGAAGTATTTCGCAATTTAAAGATCTTTTGATTGAACAAAAGCGAAATAGACTCGGAGAGCACTGCAAGTTAACCTACGTCATCAAGTACAAGAAATTTGCAATTTTGTTGTGAGAGTAGTAGCCTATTAGATCCACATTACGTTGGTCTGCCAATGCGGTTTCATTCATGTACTCTATAGGCGGAGAGAACGCAGTTGGCAACCCTTACCTCATCGCATACCAAAAAGAGACTTATCTTGGCTGGTGCACAATGAAAAGGCGAGTAAAAAAATTGTGTTGCTTGAGCGCAACCTGCCACGTTTTGGTACTACTTTCGGTACATTATGTACTTACTTGATACACGATTTGGTAAAAAAACAACAGCTTTTTGTTGACTACAAAATGTGACAGGTTGCGCCCGGGCACGACCTTTGTGGTACAACTTTTTTGAGACACCTTTTCATCGTGCACTAGCCTAGGTAGGTCGCTATTTGGTATGCGATGAGGTAGGGTTACCAACCACCAGCTCTACTATGACGTAACCACTTTTCTCTCTAACTGTAACGAACCTGCCAGGTTGCGCATTGGCAGACTAACGTAACACTAATCTCACAGTGCTCAATGACGTAGGATAATTTGCATTACCCTAAAACGCATATAAACCAGTCTATACCTCACACATTTTGCCGTTATGTCAAAAGCAATCGGCTAAAGCTGACAGAAAAAACAAGTTTGTAAAACAATGTTATTCTTTCCGTCAAGTATACTCTGGTTTTAGTGTCATGGCTGCAAAATGTGTTGGTAAGCGTTTTAATAAACGAAAAAAATGTATTATAAGTTATTTTTTGTTACAAAAAAAAATGCATTTGGCCAGTACCATACAACAGAAAGAGTAACATAATAAAGGATGTTAATCTGCCCGTGAAATTGAACAACTTTTCCAACTTTTTTTTTGAAAAAAAATGTTACATACGTAACATCGCGCCTCTTTCCCGTCGGGGTAGGCAGATACCACAGCTTGCGTTAGCGTGATTATAAAATAATAATACATACAGTGGAACATAGAACCTCCTCCTTTTTTGAAGTCTGTTAAAAAGAAAGTCCCCCGAAACGTTTTTCTGTCGTCATGTCTGTCTGTGATCGCTAAACTCAGGAACTACTGTATGGATTTTGATCCGGTTTCCACTAATAGATAGATTAATTCAATAGGAAGGCTTGGAAGGCTTCGGTGTCTGGTGTCCCTCTTCTATTTTCGAAAAAAATTTTGAGAATCACTCAACAAATTTCTCTTCCCTTTTAAAAGATCCAGAGCTTCCTCGTTGTGTTTCTTTCTGTCCAGCTGATCCCTTCCATTCTCCTCCAACACCACGTCATACCGCCGTATATACAATGCTCTAGACGTACACTTTTATCAGTCAGTAAGTCGTTTTGTATAAGAGATAACATACATACATAACATACATAACATCACGCCTCTTTCCCATTGGGGTAGGCAGAGACCACAGTCCTCCACCTGCTACGATCTTGACATACTTCCCTTGCTTCCTGTACTTTCATCAATCCTTTCATACATGCTCGTCGGTTTAGGGTACTTTTAACCTGGCCTTTATTCAGAACGTCCTGAATTTGGTCCTGGTACGTTCGCCTAGGCCTTCCCCTTCCAACGTTTCCATTCACTCTCGCCTGGTAGATCTCTTTCGTCAATCTTCGTTCATTCATCCTCTCTACATGACCAAACCATCTCAGCATCCCTTTCTCGATTTTGGTCACTACGTCTTCTTTTACGCCACACCGTTCTCTTATCACACTATTTCTTATCCTGTCACTCAATTTAACACCAATCATACTCCTTAGCGCTCTCATTTCCACTGCATTAATTCTACTTTCATGCTTCTTCTGCCATACCCAGCTTTCACTGCCATACATCAGTGTTGGTACCAAAACTCCCCCATGAACAGCCAAACGAGCCTTGTGAGACACCTTCTGACTCTTCATAAAGGCGTGCAGGGCACCATTCACCATGTTTCCAGCATTCACTCTTCTTTCAATATCACTTTCACACTTTCCATCTCTCGTAAACTTTGAGCCCAGATACACAAACTCCTTCACTTGTTCGACTTGTTCACCATCTATTAATATAGTACACTCTGTCATACATTCTTCTCTTTCAAGTACCATTACTTTAGTCTTGCTTACATTTACTTTCATTCCTTTCTTGTCCAAAGCCACATTCATTATTGTTACCATCTCCTGCAACTCGTCAGCAGATGACGCAAGTACAACTTGGTCATCAGCGTAGAGAAGACATTTGATGAGTAACTCATTCATTCTCAGTCCACACATACTCTCTTTCAGATCAATCAAACAATTATCCATGAACAGGTTAAACAGCCAAGGTGACGCTACACATCCCTGCCTAACACCTTTTTCGATGCTAAACCATTCAGTGTACGCCCCGTTTATTCTGACACAAGCACTGGAATCCTCATAGAGAGATTTCAGTGCTTGAATCAGATGACCGTTTACCCCATACATAGACAATGCTGACCACAATTCATTCCTCACCACTCGGTCATAGGCCTTTTCCAAATCCACGAACGCGCAGTAGACTTTTTGGTTTTTAGCCAAAAACTTTTCAGCTATGCACCGCAAGGAAAAGACCTGATCTGTACATCCCATTCCCTTTCTAAATCCCGCTTGTACATCCCATATTTTATCGTCAGTATCTTTCATCACTCTTTCAATCAAAACCTTTGCATACAGTTTGCCGACGACACTGAGAAGGCTTATCCCGCGATAATTTTTGCAGTCCTGTTGTGACCCTTTTCCCTTGTACAGCGGCACAATCACAGCCTTGCACCAGTCACCTGGTACTTGGCCGTTCGTCCAACACAAGTTGAAAAGGCGGTACAACTGACTAGCCACAATGCCTCGCCCAGCCTTCAACATTTCGACCGACACTCTATCATACCCAGCTGCTTTACCTGATTTCATACTTTTCATCGCTTTCATAATCTCATCCATACTTATCTCACTTACACAATTCTCCTCTTCATTCTCATTCATTTCCACAGAAGACCTGGGTTTGCTGGCCTCTGCTTTTTCTCTCTCAAACAGACTTTCAAAATATTCCTTCCACCTCCTCAGAACACATTCTTCACCTTTTATAATACTTCCATCCTGGCTTCTGATTTTACTCAGCTCCGATGTTCCAAACTTTCCTCGGGCTGTCCGTATGGATTTCCAGAAAAACTTTTGGTTGGACTGGAAATCTTCAGTAAGCCTTCTGTCAAACTCATCCTTACACTCCTCTTTCTTTCTCTCAACAACTTCCTTAACAATACCTTTCGCTCTTTTATATACCTTTCTTGCTACACTTACGTCATCACTTGTTGCCCTCTGCATTCTTTGGTTAGCTTTTACTGCTAACCAATCTGACCATGCTTTCTTCTTCTCACAAACAGCTGCCTGTACACTTTTATCCATCCACATATTCTTCTTCTTTCCACCCTTTTTCCTTTTTGACACCCCACAAACATTGACAGCTATACCTACTACTCCATCTTTAAATTCATTCCACAGACATTCAATATCATTTACTTCATCCAGGTTCTCAAATCTTTCACTCAAGTCTTTCAAGTATTCTTTTCTGACATCCTCCTCTTGCAATCTCTCTACTTTGATACGTTCTAGAACGCTCGTCTGCTCTTGTGGTCTATGCCGCCACCGGTTAAATAGACCACCAATTCGGGTCACAACCAGGTGGTGGTCTGTGTCGATGGCGGCTCCACGATATGCGCGAGCGTCCAGAACTCTTTTTCTCAATCTTTCATCCACAACTACAAAATCGATCATACTTCTCGCATCACCCTCCTCTCTTGTATACATATGGATCCTTTTGTGGTCAAACATAGTGTTTGCCACAAAAAGACTCCATTCCAAACATATCTCAAGCAAACTTATTCCATTATCATTCACACGTTCATCACCAAACTTACCAACAACTCTTTCATAACCGTCACGCTTTCTTCCTACCCATCCATTAAAATCACCTAGCATGATAACTCTTTCATTCTGATCACATTTCTCTAACGTATCTCTCATATTTTCCCAAAACTCATCTGTTTCTTTCTGGGCTTTCAGGGACTTTCGCGAACCAATATTCGTTGGTGCATATGCACCTAGAACAAAAATTCGGGTCAGTCCGACTTTCAGTCTGACCCAGATGAGTCTTGGGCTCACACACTCGACTTCTTTCACGCACTCTACCATTCTTCCGGAAAAAGATAAAACTTAATTAATTCCTTTTTTTGAAGTGAAAACTTCTTAAGCGGCGCTTGGTTTTTTTTAGATGGGTAAAAAATATTAAACTCGCGTCAGATGTCGCGTCAGATCTCGCGTCAGATGTTTAAGTTTTGCAGTGAAAACTTCTTTAGCGGCGCGTCAGATCTGACGAAGATTGACTATATGTAATATAAATTGTCATGTTTGACTACGATAGCGCAATAAATGAATATTGTATGTACTTTTATACTGATAAATAAAACAATTCGTGCAAAATTATTCCCAAAATATTCTTAAATGCACAACGTTGATGTTTAAGTTTTCACTTCTGCCGGCACTCCCGGAGTGCAACCCGTCCTTTTTTTTATTGTCAATTGGCTTACTCTTGCCCTCGATCTAGTATTGAAGACAGAGATGAGGTCGACGATGGGACGAGCTTGCCCAGAAGAAGCCTATTCCCTCGCGGCTTGAATAGATTCGGGCTATATAGGGTGATTTTTAATTAGTTCTTGATAGCAAAAGATATGCATGTACTCATGATACTGAACAACTTTTCCCAAGGAACATAGGTCGAAATACGAAAAACCAAATTTGACCTCCCATACAAAATGCGCTATCAGCTGATGCAATTTCTATGGGAGGTCAAAACTTGATTTTCGTATTTCGACCTATGTACCTTGGGGAAAGATGTTCAGTATCATGAGTACATTCGAACCCTTTTCTATCAAGAACTAATTAAAAGTCACCTTATATGAACTTGGGAATACAGACGCAGGCAGATTATTCCACTCTTTAGCGCATTTCAAAAGATGTTTCGTATTTCGATCTACATCCTTATGCAAAGTTGTTCAGTTTCATGGGCAGTTTTATATCCTTTAGGGTGGTCTGTCACACCTAGTGTAATTTATTAAAAGTATCCTAACACAAAAAAAAATTATAAATAATACATTAAAATCGTAAATTTGTCGTAAAAATTTAATTAAATTAATGAATTTTTTTGTATCCACGAAGAAAATTAGGTCACGCTTCGATTGTCAAACTGAACAACTTTTTCCAAATAATTTTTATTACTGTTAGTTAATAAAACAATTAAATGCTCAAGATAAATCTCTTTAAACACAAGATGAGACAGAACAAGATGGAAGTGATCCTGTCTATGAAACTGAACAACTTTCCCTAAGAGGTCGAAATACCAAAAAAATTGATCACCCACGGAAACTGAATCAGCTGAGCTATACACGCTCAAATCGTGTTTCACTATGATTTCGACCTATGTTCCTTGGGGAAAGTTGGTCAGTTTCATGATCAGAATCACATCCTTCAGGGTTGATATGCCCTTTTTGTTACATCTCAATTTTTTTACACTTAATGTTTTTTTTTTTTTTTACTAAGACTATGTCAGTAACAGATGTAAAGGAGCTTTAACTTTAAAGAAACTTGTTGCAACTGGCTGCAAATGTAAAAAAAACTCAAATAATTGTTATCGAGTATACCTACAAAGTTATTTTTTTGGACCTGACATGCGTATGCCTACCTTATTACACAGGTCAAAAGCAACAACTTTTGTTCTACGACTTTGCGTTAACAAAACCACAAAAATTTTCAACTTCCCATACAAAATGGGTCGGTCACGTGAGCACTTTAGTGTGTAATAAGGTGGGCATACGCATGTCAGATCCAAAAAAATAACCTTGTATAAATTTAATACATTTGATAGGTACTTATTTATATAATCACCTTGTATAAAAAAAGAGGTTTTTTATGTATGTCATTTAAATAAGCAAAAGTTTTTTCTTACTTTCCATACGTCTTATTAAACGAACAGATGGAATCAGTTGATCATTTTGTATGAAGTAAATTTTTATAAATATTGTTAACTTCCCAGAAAATGTTGTTCAGTTTTCGACGCTGTATAATGTATATTCAAATGTAAATAATTAGTTTAGCTTGCCAAGACTATTATCATACGATATTTTTCTTACAATCAATGTATATTAATGTAAAGAATCAATTTTTTTGTACGATGCATTTAGTATGTAGCTGTTGTGTCAAATCCAAAAATATAATTAAATACTTACATTTTAGTCTTAATTTAATTGTTTTAAAAAGTATGATATTATTAGCTGTTCATGTACAGAATGTAAAAAATATAACATATTAATTTTCCACATATTTTTACATCCTGTACGAGTATATAACGCACGTAAAACTACAAATAAAATAGATTTTGACACAACGTCTACACATTTTAGTAATAAATTATTATTTGTATTATAATTAATTTAATTGTAGCCGAAAAGTTACGTAATATCTAAAATACAATTAAACAAGTGAATCATGGTTTTTTGTTTTTTTTTTTGACCTCAAAATCTAAATAATAAGATATCGTCGGCTTAAAAGATGTAACAGAAATAGAGATTTTTTTTTATCAATTATTATCACTGAGCATGCCCTATCAGTTTTCGGTACACCGTCTCTTATTCCCTGTACTTTTTTCGTATTTTGACTTGTTGCTTGGGAAAAGTTGTTCAGTTTCATGGGCAGAACCATCTCTTAAAATATACGTACGTACGTAAATACCATCTCTTAAAATATACAGTAAATACCATCTCTTAAAATATAGGTACGTACGTAAATACCATCTCTTAAAATATAGATACGTACGTACGTAAATACCATCTCTTAAAATATAAGTACGTAAATATACGTATATTTTAAGAGATGGTTCTGCCCATGAAACTGAACAACTTTTCCCAAGCAACAAGTCAAAATACGAAAAAAATACAGGGTATAAGAGACGGTGTACCGAAAACTGATAGGGCGTGCGCAGTCAACGAAACTGAACAACTTTCCCAATAGTGTAGGCAACGAAGCAGTTGACCCCAACATAAATTTTTCAAGCAGATTTTATTTGACAGGATGATAAAGAATCATAAATTAAATGTAAATACAAAATATTAAAAAAAAAATTGTACATTTTTTGTAATTTTTGTATGGAAAAAATTAAAAATACCGATTTTTTTATAGAAGGTTTGTCTCATATAATAGTGTAATACCCCAGCAAAGTTTCATCGACTGAGGATTTAATGCCGGTCTTCATACAACGAACCGCTTCGTTGCCTAGACTACAAAGAAACGTTTTTGGGAAATGAAAAACTTTTTTGACCTCTCCATACAAACTGTTCGATCAGAATAAGCAATTTGTATTAAGAGTTGTTCAGTTTCGTTAACTGACCACGTCCATTCAGTTTTTGGTACATCGTCCCTTACACCCTGTATTTCGACCTCATACAAAATGTGCTGTCAGCTGATGTAGTTTGTATGGGAAGTTGAAAAAATTTGTTCCTTGGGAAAATAAGGGTGTATGAAGCAGAAAGCTAATAACATAGGAACAGGGACTCGATTCCTGAATACCACCAAAAGGGTCTCAATTCCTGAATATCACCAAAAATGTTCAGAATTTGATGTTTTTTTTTTCAAAAGTGAAGATTGATATTCGTTGTGTTCGATTGTTAATTTTTTTTTTGTTATTGTTAATTTACCCACCTTTTACCATTTTATCAGTGTAAATTGAATTATCACCCGGTAATTTTCAAGAATTGAGTGCCAGGAAGGAGTCCAAATCTTGAATAACAGTGATTTTTTTAGACTTTTTTTTTATTCTAAAACTACGAATTGCCGGCGATTTTGAATATAAAAGTAATAAAAACTGGACATTGTTGTGGTCTTAGATCGTGGTTAAACGTGATGACGTGTGCCTGCAGTGAAAGAGAAATCTCTTCTTGTCTGCAATCTTTCATGAAATGCACTATTCAATGCATACCTGGGGGGCGATCGTGGTAATTTGCCCCACCCAAAAATTGTTTTAGGCGAACGTTTTTGTTTTGGTAATATCGTTGAAACTACCACGAGGATCACCCCCCCTGCATCAGAACGAGACCTTACCCGATGGAACATCCCTCCAAAGAGATGCGACAGCTGCATAATACGGGCAGTCACGGACTTTGTCCGCCAGTGTGGCCGGTATTGCGAAACTTATGGTTTTTTTCCACGGTTATCGACTAAATGAACGGAACAACTATTAAATTATCAAAGCTGTTTCTTTCAATCCATGGATTTTGGAAAATAGACGCACAGAAGCGGAGCGTTTTTTTCATGCATATGACTATATTATACCAAAGATTTTGGAAACTAAGAAGCGCAGCGTTTTTCTTACGTCAATGATTAATACGAAAAAATTTAAGTACCGGCGGCCCACCAAAATCCAATGGTTTGAAACTTGGAGGAGCTACGATGAAACTCTGACCAAGTATTTTGAAAGGAAAAAGCTTTAATAATCCGGCCACACTGGCGGACTGTCAGAACCTTTGGTCAGAACAAAAATTCTGCCGTCTGCTGTACCTCTCCGCATAGCGAATTGTTCCCGCGCAATATTTATATCCCGCGCTTGACATAGAAAAAAAAAAATTTGTTTTTACTAAGTAGGTACTCCTATAGGGTTCAATGTGTTACAGAATCGCGAGAAAAAACTTCGCTGTGCGTACAGGCCCTTAGAGCATCACATGACCCGCGCAAAGCCAAATCATATGTCGCAGGCAAATCGTACAATCGCTCTTTACAAACGGCCGCTAAATTGTGAACGGTCGGCAAATTGTATAATGCCGTCACCAGATTGTAACTGATAGATCACTGGTGCATTTTAGGCTCGTTAGCCAAGGTAAAACCCAACCTAACCGATCCCGAGCAGAGCAGCAGTTGGGTTAGGTTATCATGCGACCATAACGCACGAGGCGATTGAGCGGAGCGAGCGTGCAGCGGCAGCGGACGGCGATTGTCAGAAACGGATTACGCGCCGTAACTGCTGTAAAATGTCGAAGCACTGTGTTACAATGATGAAATAATTTCTCGGCATTTTGTAAAATGCCTGGGCACAACACTGGGTAAAACACTGAATTAAACAATTTGCCTGCGATAACATACCATTAACGAAAGAAAAACGCTGAACGCCCCCGCGCGTAGTTTGCAAATTCTTTGCCACCCGTGTTTGCTACATATTCTACCTGTATCACAGATTTGAGAGACCTTTGATTTGTACCGTTGTACATACGTATAGCTTATCTAGTCCCTGCCTCACCCCTGCCTGTACCTCCTCCAAGACCTGTACCTTTTTAGCCATTGACGTAAGAAAAACGCTGCGCCCCCTGGCGCGTTACGTGCCGTAACTGCTGTAAAATGTCGAATCACTGTGTTACAATGATGAAATATTTTCTCGGCATTTTGTAAAATGCCTGGGCACAACACTGGGTATAACACTGAATTAAACAATTTGCCTGCGACAACATACCATTGACGTAAGAAAAACGCTGAACGCCCCCGCGCGTAGTTTGAAAATTCTTTGCCACCCGCGCGTGCTTGCCACATATTCTACCTGTATCACAGATTTGAGAGACCTTTGATTTGTACCGTTGTACATACGTATAGCTTATCTAGTCCCTGCCTCACCCCTGCCTGTACCTCCTCCAAGACCTGTACCTTTTTAGCCATTGACGTAAGAAAAACGCTGCGCCCCCTGGCGTAGTTTCCAAAATCTTTGGTTTAAACTACGCCAGGGGGCGTTCAGCGTTTTTCTTACGTGAATGGTTTTAGCTCAAAAATTTTGGAAACTACGCCAGGGGAAAGAAGCGCAGCTTTATTCTTACGTCAATGTTTTAGCTCGATGGCTGGCTATGCTTTCTTCCAAGGAGGTTACTATTCTTCTTTCACAATTTTTTTACGTTCTGCCAAATTTGGCATCACCTCTGTCAAATTTTGTAGGACCCGCAAAATAGCGCGCGTCCTACCGTTAACTAGTATTTTTGTACGATTTTATGTAAAAAGCTATGTAGAACAGTTGATTTTTATTGTCCAACTTTGTATTTTGATATAATTTTTATTTGTTTAAATGTCTGTTGAATCCATTCGGACTTATTTGGTAAGAGAAATATATATTTTTCAAAGTGGTGAGTTTTTGTCCGGAATATTTTTAAGTAGTTACATCGAGCTTGGTTTTTTCCAACTTAGGATCTGTACATCTGATAGTTTATAGTCCGTACACCTCCAGTTAAAACATGGTACAACAGAGAAGGTCGACTCCTCCGTCATAAAGGCTCCGACCTAACCAAATTGGGGAAGCTAGTCTACTCTCTCTCTCTAATACGATTTTTGTTTCACAGTATTCATGTATGTTTCAATCGAACACAGAACCTCCGAAACGATAACCAAATGCTCTACACTAGACCACAGTGGCAGATATTGACCATTCATAATCAAACTTATTCATATTAGGTCGGCAGAAAAATACCCACCGCCTGCGACCTTATAGCGAATATTCATTCTTCTTTTCGTGTCGCAAAAATCCGCAGCATTCTGTGTATCGCGTCATCTTATATTCTGCGGTCACCAACAACCGGGGTCCATGGTGCCAGCCGTAACGCCAACAAGCGTGGCGACTATGGTGCTTCCCAATATTCCAACAAAATCTGGATTTCGGAACCTGTCCTGTAGTAGACGTTTTATGGGATGTTATGATGAATTGTTTCAGTTACCAACAGAATGCTAGTATTTGTTTTGTGCTGTTTATTGGTGCTGACATCTGCAGAGGAGCCTTTATTGTCAGAATTAGATCTGCCATATTGTGCCATACGCTACCGTCGCCTGTGCCAGGGTAAAGGCAGACATGTGGCGTGCCAGTTCCCTACTGTAAGTACTTAGACCGATTTACCCTTAGTAAGTGTCAAGTAGAAAACATTGTTTGGCGTGAACTATATTCATCTCAACTTGATCAACCATATACTACCTACCTCTATATTAGGAAAAATCTTTCGTTGGTCTAAATAATGTGTACGATACTACTTACAACAAAATACCTGACAATGTAGTGCAATTGAGAAAAAGTTTAAAAAATGTGTAAAGCAAACGTTATGTAAAAAAAGCTAAGATAAGATGACTATATCAATGACAAAGAGGCATGATGCTCTCATATTCCAGCGAAACGCAAGAAACACATTGTAAAAAGCCGACTCTTAAAGTAGGCCGTGCTGCATGCAGTGGTTTCTTTCCGTTTCTTTTACGCTGCCATAGAAACGGTGTAGACTCGCTCCATTTGCATTGTATTCTGCATGACATTCAATAAGTATTCTGTAAAGAATCTACATTGAATAAAAATATCTGAATCTCTTTTCGTTTTGCTATCCATCCTCTCGTAAACTCACATCTCGTTTTCGCCCTGATTATCCCATGTTCAAAATCGTCTCGGCTCCCGTTTCATTAATTTTCTTTTTTTATGATTGAAAAAATAAACATATTTTAATAAACATATTTTAAACATATTTTATTTAAACATATTTTATGATTGCAGCAAGGACCAGGCGCATCCTGTCTTAATTATACACAGATCAAATTCACCAAGGAGCTGAGGCACTTCGTCACTCATTACATAAACCGGTAAGTCCTAATTGAATTTTAATCAGAATGCGTAGATCCAGAAGGTCCGCTTAATAGTGCTGTCCTGCTGTCGTCTTCAAATAATAATTATAGTTGTTGTATGCTGTAGATAAGTAGTATAAGTAGGATGGAAGGTTTTTGGTAAAGCATTGATGATATGACGCTAATCTAGCACACCTCCTGTGACTAAATGTACCTAGCTATAAAAAAATGAGATAAGTTTTGCTGTCATAACAAACTTTTGAACATATTTGGTATTGAACGATAAAATTTAATGTCAAAAAAACATATACAGTCATTAGTAATGAATTATGTACATTAGCGGGCACTTCCGGGTTTGTAAGGAAAAGCCAAAAAAATTAGGTTTTTCGTGCCAAATCGCTAAAAATTAGCAAGGAGTCCACATATAACTTAGCTTAGATTCCGGAGGTAGCTTTTGAGGACCTCGTCTGTTGTTTCAGCCGACGTCAGCGCCTAGCCACGGGGAGCGAGCGAGTGAGAGGAGGGGTGCACTTACCACGACCTGAAGTTATGATGCAAGTTGTAAGCAATGCTTGGGGTAGAACTCAGTGGAACTCTGGGTGAAAAACGTGACCGTATTAATATGCCTCCAATGTCTGTCTGTCTGTAAGAGGGGTGTATCTCATGAACCGTAATAGGTAGACAGTTGAAATTTTCACAGATTATGTATTTCTGTTGCCGCTATAACAAATAATAATTTTTCGTTATAACTCTATCGTAAAAACGGAAACACTTACAAGCGTGAAAATTGGTATGTACTACAAACGTCATCGTAGTCGCTTATCTTATGCGAATCTTTTGGATAAATTTAATTTGTTAAAGCTTAAATCTAGACGTCTACAGCTTCAAGCAATGTTACTTTATGATATATGTCATAATAAGTATGACTGTACGAGTATTCCGCTCAACAATAAACTGAGCTATCGAATTCCGGTTAGGGGGTGTGGCGACAATGTCGCACCTCTTTATTGAAACAGAGCGTGGTGCTGGCCACTTTAATTGCAGCACCGCGCTCTGAAGGCGAGCTGTCAACTTCCGACGATTCTCACTCCTTTGGAGCTCCTGAACAATGCTCGAATCATCGAGAGCTTAGATTGTAAATTATAAGTTATTGATTATTATTTTATGGTGTAATTTATCTTGTATATGATCAAGTCATACATAATAGGTACTAATTACCTTATAAACTAAACTAAATAAAAAATGTCACCCAGGTCATCATATCTGGGTAGGGTGCCCAAAAGGCTGGCAGCGTTCCCTCTCTGGATAGCCAGACTTATCCTCTGCCCGAGGTAGCTGCCAGCCCTTTTATCACCCGACACATCAATAAGCCTCGAGGAGAGTTGTCGGAACAAGTCTCGCGCCCCAGGCCCCCAGGGACCCAGCGTCTCCACTCCGAATGGGACGAAATTGTAGTTGGAGGACAGATCGGCATACTTGCGCACTTTTAGGGCTTCAGCTTTAGATGCTGCAGAGCCTGCCGCTTTTGTTGTCAAAGGTAGGTGGCAGGTGGCTACAGTGTCCACACAGGTCGCATCCCACGCTATGGGCTTACCAGACCGCCATGGCATGAGCGTCATACCGTCGGGCCTCCTACCATCGTTAGGTGCAGTTCCTTTCGGCTCAAGTTTAGCCGGCACATTGACGCTGGAGAAGGCCCGACGTATAACGTCGTTCAGAGCGGCATGTCGCGGGATGCGACCCGCGCTTCTACTACAGGACAGTCCGTGATGCCCAAGTCTGTCCACGGCGAGTCCACATACACAAGTGTGGGTTTCACATATGTCTGCTCCTAGGCGCAGGCTGACGGCAAGAGAAAGGGTCGTGTTATCGAGGAGGGTGCCAACATATGAAGAAGGCAGAGCCTTGAGCCAAAAACCTGATTCTTCAGCGGAGGCTGCAAGGAGGCGTGCCCTTTCCGAAAGGCCGTCGCAGGAATTCAGCAGGTCAGCCTGCACCAACCTACATAGGGGTTCATCCCACGCACGTTGCAGCTTCGGGTTAGACGGGAAGTCCGTATGGGGACAAACCACCTCCCAAGCGTTTCTAGCCTCAGCTAGGAATTCTGGCTCGACACTGCCAATAGAAGGTTCAGTCAGTTTATTAAAGAGACCGGCTACCCCATGCGCTGAAGACAGAAACGCCGGTAGAGCCACCGCGGACGGTTGGCGGATTCCAAGACCACCAAAACGTACCGGAAGCCCAGCCTGTCTCCAACACCTATCTGAAAGGGGGCAATTGAGTATCTTGGTGAGGAAATTTTGAATAGATTGGTCTAGATTGGACAAGAGATTTTTAAAACGCCACACAGGACTGCATCTGAGCATGTAAGTGAATTGAGGCACAAAAAGACACAGACGGATGATGTGCAGCGCCATATGCGCATTAATCTGTTTCAGGCGCTCCAAGGAATCATCGAATTTCTTTGTCTGTTCCTGAATAAAAGGCTCAATAGAATCCTCCAGAATAGGAGCTCCCAAGAGGCGAAGCGAAGAGCTGTTGACGATTTGAATGTTAGGCGCGAGTGAGTTGAATTCGTCAATAATATCGACTTTGCGAGAGGCAGACATGGAGTCTGGAATAAAAAGCTCACACTTCGCAGGGTTTAAGATGAGACCAATCTTGGAGAAACTATCGATGATAGTTTTGAGGTCTCCTAACACCGTATCGACATCACCTCCCAAGGTGCCGTCATCTAAGTACCATAAATTAAATTTGGCTTTAAGCTGGGAAATTACTGGATGGATTGTGAGACTGAAAATTGCAGGCCCGAGAGGATCCCCTTGCTGGCATCCCGTAGCCGAAGCAATGCGGTGGTCATCATGCAACAGGTCGGAAGAACCGCCGTAACACTGAAGCAAGTAGGCGTATATTTTGGGGTAGTTGGCTTGTACCTGATGTAACATAGCTTCTCTGTCTAGAGTATTAAAAGCGTTCCGTATGTCTACCTTCAGAAGAACTTCCCCACCTCTGTTCTGGATGTAAGCCCGAGCCGCGTGAACCGCAGCCTCGCAGCCTCCTCTGCATCCGAAGCCCAACTGAATCGGCTCGAATTTCTCCGCGACATCGGGAAGAATCAATTGACAACAGAGCTTACTGACAATCCGACGAAAGGTAGTACCTACTGCGATGGGTCGGATTCCCCCGTCTTTTTTTCTGAGAGCGCATAGATTAGCCCCGTATATAGGTTGAGGCGGAGATGTGAAATTTACCACTGTGGCAGGCTGTGGGTGTTTGGACTCTAACGCTGATAGAGTTTCAGGTGTGTTTGGTGCCCTCACGTCGCTAGAGAACAACAACTGTGCGGCTCCCTTAATATCGCCATCACTTACCTTGGCCTCAACTCTACGAATTATTGAGCCACCGGGACGTTTTTGGTTCATACCGCGCTCCAGGGTTGTGTCGAGATCTGGGGGGCTTGTACAGTTTTGTCTTATTACATTGGTTAGTGAGACGCGCTTCGAATTTCTTCCGGTGCTAGAAATGGGGGCATGGAGTATACGGTACGCAAATGTGAGGAGAAGTTCCCAACTTGACGCAGAGTTATCAGCCACCACCTTTCTTATGACAGACGACAGGCATTTAGCCACATTAATGCGAGCTCCCTGAGGGATTCGCTTCACTATTGGAGTAGAATTTTTAAGGCTCGCCAACTTCTTCCAGAGCAGCGGATCTGTTGAACTAGGGGCAGAGGAGGCTTGGGTTGCGGCTAATTGTGCGATAGGGTCCGTAGGCTGGCTGGTAGTCAGAACTTTGTGCGCCTTGGCCAAATGAACATGGAGCCCATGAGTCCCTCTAAAGGAGCCGCCACAGATTGAACACAGTGTGTCAGGCTCGCGTCGCTGCCGGCGGACCAACGGCGTTGAGGCTGACGAGCTGGGCAATATATCTTGTATATTATGTAAATAATACCACACCTGTAAATAACCAATTCATGAAGTTTTCTTGCCTCACCGATCTCCCGCACGCTACATTTATATGGAGACCTATGCGTCTCCAAAGGGGCATAGCCGAAGAATACGAGTACATCGGCTTTTTGCCCCTGCTCCATGTCGTACTAATGCCGGTAAACGTTCCCCGATGAACCGTATTGTAGAAAATTACAATATCCATTTTAACGCTATAGATATTATGAATGTGCGTGTCAGTTTTTTTATAATATCACTTCTGCAAGTGGTGCATGGTAGAGACTAAGGCAATGTTGTGCTGTTAACAACATATTTTTATTGTTTTATTGTTGTAATTTAATTTATAAGTAACTTAAACATTACCTGTTACGCATAGTTTAAAAAAAAAAGTTTTTCTTATTAGTAACATGCGGTCAATGTTGTGGGTTTCACGATTATATATTTTTTTTGTCTACTTTAATAGTAATAACTTATTGTGAAACTGTTTGTTGACCTTAATAATAAATGAAGAAGAAAAAAACAACAAATAATAAAAAGTGGTCAAGTGCGTGTCGGACTCGCGCGAATTTAATATACACTTCTGTGTGCCCGTCCGGCGGTATTTTTACCTTAGTGGTACGGAACTCCCATTGAGCGAGTTCGACTCGCATTTGGCCGGTATTTTGATCAATGAGCGAGAATACAAGCAGACAGTTGGCATCTGGTTGGCAGTGGTCACTTTTGCTTATAGGACCTATTTGGAGGTATACGACATTATTAATGGACCGGAATAGTTGGTGACCGTAGCATGGTGGTAGTAATACGCAGAAAGGCTTCAAGATGCCTTAGTCGCCTTTAACGACACCAACGGGATAGATGTACGGTCAACAACGCGTCAGTAGAAACTTTTTCAACTCTATTACCCCACCATAAGGTCCAAAAGTGTTTCTACTGATATGCTGTTGAGTGAACCTAGTGGTACTTTTCTTAGTCGATATTACACGGAGTCGACAGCAGTGCAGGCAATGCTGCTTTGCGGCAGAAAAGACAAAGAGGGTACTATCTCAGACAGACTTCATAAAAAGTATTTTATAGTGACTAACCAAACCATGTTTTTGTCAGGAATGGGACCGGGAGCTAGCGTCGCTGGCGCAAAGGCTTGCTGACCAGTGCAGTTTTGTACATGACGACTGCAGAGCCACAGGTTCGTGTGTCTATCTACCCTCCAACCTACTTATTACACTTAAAATCGAAATAATTATTAAACTCAAAAACAAACTCAAAATCATTTAATTATTGTTGTATACTCGTAATAAAATCTCTTAATGACGTCAGCTAAACTACATCGCTTCACAAACATAATGGCGCCATGGTGGGGAAAAAAACAAAGCGACAATAAAAGCCCATGCGCCTTTTTTAATATGTTTGAGTGTACAGGATTAATTAGTCTGTTAGAACCGTAGCCTAATCCCATGGATTTTTTTCTTCTAGATAATCTGATATTTCATAATAACCTTTCTTGTACAATTTTTGCTTGATGACAGTTTTGAATTTATCTAACGGTAAACCTTTAATGTCCGTGAGTACCTCATTATGAACGATAATATCTGCAGTTCGCTTCCCATACGCCGGTCAAACTGTCGGAGAAGTGAAATGGCGGAGAACAAGCGACTCTGACATGCAGAACACAGCTAGAGCCATCAGAAGAGTGCTTGATGCGTGGTGGGGCGAACGAAGAAGAGTCACCGTCAAACAGTTGACGCAGCCTTTTAGACTCACAAGCAAGTAAGCAAGCGTATAGTACAGAGTAAGGTAATAGTAACGAGACATACAGAACGCAGCTAGGGCCATCAGGAGAGTGCTAGACGCGTGGTGGGGCGAACGGAGAAGAGTCACCGTCAAACGGAGAAGACTCACAAGCAAGTAAGCACGCTGATAGTACAGAGTAAGGTAATAGTAACGTCATGAAGAACGCAGCTACAATCATCAGAAGAGTGCTAGACGCGTGGTGGGGCGAACGGAGAAGAGTCACCGTCAAACAGTTGACGCAGCCTTTTTGACTCACAAGCAAGTAAGCACGCTCATATAGAACAGTGTAAGGTAATAGTAACGTCATGCAGAACGCAGCTAGATCCATCAGAAGAGTGCTAGACGCATGGTGGGGCGAACGGAGAAGAGTCACCAGAAGACGCAGCCCTTTAGACTCACACGCAAGTAAGCACGCTCATAGTACAGAGTTAGGTAATATTAATGACAGACATGCAGAACGCAGCTAGAGCCATCAGAAGAGTGCTAGACGCGTGGTGGGGCGAACGGAGAAGAGTCACCGTCAAACAGTTGACGCAGCCTTTTAGATTCACAAGCAAGTAAGCACGCTCATAGTACAGAGTAAGGTAATAGTAACGACATGCAGAACGCAGCTAGGGCCATCAGACGACTGCTAGACGCGTAGTCGGGGCAACTGAGACGAGACCGTCGAACAGTTGACGCAACCCTTTAAACTCCACAAGCAAGTAAGCACGCTCATAGCACAGAATAGTTAATAGTACGTATTAAAGTAGGACCTACAAAGGAAGTACGTTTCGACGTTTCCTTAATACCAACACACAGGGTTAATTTTTCTTTGCAGGTCATAATTTTTCATGCGTTTGTGGCTGTCACAACGGACCTATTACTTTGACCGTGCAGAATGACCACGAAGTAGGCACGCTTATAGCACAGAATAAGGTAATAGCTACGAATAAATAATAATATTTATTCGTAGGGTAAAAGTACTAACCGTGAAGAATGACCTCTTATTAAGCACGCTCATAGAACAGAATACGTACATACCTATAGTATTATTCGTGCAGAATGGCCATTATGTAAGCACACTTATAGGCTTTATAGCATAGAATAATGTAATAATACAAACCCTGCAGAATGGCGACTCTTCAACCCCACCATTATTAACCTCACCTCAAACTAAATCTCGGTGGATAAAGCAAGGTCTAGTGAAGGAACACTCTCCATCATTATTTACAAACAAGTCGATAATGCAGTTTCTAAAGCCATAACATAATCAGTCATAACATAATTTTACATATATTCAGAAAGTGTTCGAGCTTTGTAGACGTGTATTTGAAACTTCGAAAATATTGCAGTCTCGAATAGCGCGCAGTTAGGTAGTGGGTGTGGTTCTACTTTCTTTCATTTTTAACGGAGAAAAGCCTTTTTCGAACAGTAAAATTTATCACTGGCTAACGATAAAAAAATATTGCGTTTTTTTTATTTCAGAGGCAATGTATGGGGCCACTTCAGCCAACTGGCCGTGTGGACGCTTCAGGCAGTTGGTTGCGGCGCCGTCCGTCATGGCAACAAGTACCCTAGAATCCTCCTCGTGTGCGACTTCTCTCACACCAACATGCTCGGCCAGCGTACCATCGTCCCCGGCCCGGTCCAACCTTGCCCCATACACACGGCACGGAAGCAACGATCCGTCTACCCCAACCTCTGTGCGCCTGTGAGATTATCATACAGCCAAAACATCATTATCTTCATCAGCTTCCATTTATTTTAGAACCATAACTTTTCGTCCTTGTTATTTCCTCATTAAACAGCAAATATGTCAATCCGTTAAAGTTTAGTTAATTTACAAGAAAGTAATATTTGTTGGTCTATTTGTGACCCTTTGCCTACCATCCTTCCTTTACTTAGCACAGATTATATTTACATCTGACTTAAAAACATCTTTGGCAGGTACGACATCAAAGTTCAGAGCAGTTAGAGCAGTCAGAGCAGTCAAAATCAAAAGACCGTCATCCCGTAGACTACGAACAAGTAACCGATGACGTTGTTCCTGAAAATGATGAATACGAAGACGAGGAAGAAAATATCTCCTTCAATGGCACTCGACCCGATCTACTCGAAGATACTATTGTATTTCCTGAGCAACAGAAACCAAAAACTTACAAAAGTTTGAGAGTCGGCGCCAAACTAGAAAGAGAAAGACCACATGAACATTTGAAAGATCACGGCAACGAAATTGAAGCAATTTCTCAAGACAGTGATCAGTACCAGAAAGATAATAACGGAAAGGAAATTATGAATGACGAAGATGACAACGACGACGAGGACGACGAAGACCTCGAGAAATTTGAAGCAGAGCCTGAAATTACCGATACAACAAAAATCAAAATCTTGCAAAGGAAAACGAAAGATCAAAACGATGATGAAGAATCAATTTCTGATAGCAATGAAGAAGGTAAAGACGACAGCAGACATGAAATAAAGAGGATCTATAATCAAAGAAAAGTAGATGCAAAAGAAAATACTAGTGACACATCCTCAAAAGGTGAAAATCGAAGAAAACAAGAAATAAAAGCCCAGTACAAAGCAAAGGTACTCAAAGAAGAAAGAGGACAATATTCTGACGAACCGTCAGAAGAAAATTTTCCCAATACTAAATTGCACATGACGGAAAAATATGAAGGTGTCAGAAGAACTTACAAATTAAAAAAGATGCGTGATAGAGAAAAAGGTCGCGAAAAACCATCTGAAGCTAAAAAACTTTCTTATATGGAAGAACCTGTAAGAGAAGGTTCACACCTCATGGAAGAACTGCCAGAGAGAGTCGAACCAACCAAAATAATAGAGAGAGGACCCAAGAGAGGCAGCCTTTTGGAATTTGAACCGGTACCTGAAAGAAAATCTGAAAGTTTTGTTGGCAGGGAACAAATAATTACAAAATTTTCTCCAGAAAGAGAAAGATTACCTGTAAGACATGAGCTACCGGAGAGGGGAACGCCAGCCGAGCAACCGAAAAACGTAATGCATAGAAGACCAACTCTCCCAGAGCGAGAATCTTTTCAAAGAGAGCCTAAAAGAGAAGAATATCACGAACACATCCCAGAAAGACACAAAAACATTGGAACAGAACGAACAGAAGAATCACCCGGAGTGAAAAGAATGCATCCAGTTTTAGCGACACGCAAGCAGTTAAGAATAAAATATATTACAGACACAACTGAAATTCAACCGACTATCCGTAGACATACTACAGAAAGAGCTCGATTCAAAGATCCCGTTGAAAGGATAAACATCGACGGGATTCAACGGCAACGTAAGAAATTTTTTGATCTGCAAAGTATTAAAAAAGGTGAGGGCTCCAGATCTTTTTTTTATTTCCGGTAGGAATTTTCGTATACCTCTTAGGGCCCTTTTCCTGTCATCCGGATTTCCCTCCGCGTCCGGATCTGATCCGGTCTGGACCGTCCGCACTTGATCATTTCGTGCATGCTTTTCCTGTTTTGCGTGCTGTCTAGAAGTACAATGAATGGTCCAGAAAATCTGCTACTTACAACTAACCAGCGTGCTTAGCACGCTGCCCGAGAGAAAATATATCTCGGAGAAATGTCACTTTATTTGAGGAATTATGTCATCTAATCTATGACCTCCAAGCGCGAAGAAATGTCAGTGGAGGAAAATGTTTAGCAAATCCACAAATTACGTTTTAGATATTTTAGACAGACATAGCTTTATACACGAATAAAAGTAGCCGTCCTTGTCTTTCGAAATGTGTCGCACTGCTAGGATGTCAAAAAAACGTGACCATGCTTAAAGTCTTTAATCTATGTGCCTAGATAAACTGACAACTGAAGCGTGCTAAGCCGGCAGCACGTCCGTCCACCCATTGACGCTCATTAAACGGCTGGGAAAATTCCAACCAATAAGATTGCACCATTTTCCTAGCCTGTCAAATGGAGCAATCCTGTTGGCTGGAATTTTCCAGCTCTCAGATTAGCTGCCTCGTACAGCACTGGTGGAAATTCACCCTTACGGCTGGCACCATGGACCGTGGTTGTTAGTGACCGCAGAATGTAAGATGGTACGATACAAAGGAGGACGCTGCTGCCCATTCTCCAGCATTCTAGTAGTTGTTGATATCCCACAATACAATGTCCAAAACTTTGCTCTCTTATTGTTACTTAAAAAAATTTAATTTGTAATGGCATGTTTGTGGGACGATGAATAAATTTTCTAAGTATTATTATTATTATTGAAAATTTAAGACTTTTTCTTTGTTTTAGAACCGGCAAGACAGCAGCAATTTCGTTCGATGATGCAAGATAATTCAAAGCCGGTTTTAAAGATCGTCGAACCAGATGTGTATAATGACGCCATGACACCAATATTCAAATACCCACAACCTATTTATTCGCTAAACAAATACCAGTAAGTTATTGACAATGTATAAGCACCGGAAAATAATAATAATCGTAAGTTGATCAACTTTCGCAATATTATGAACTCGTAGGAAATTCGTAGATCCATAGGTCCGTCAGGTAAGGCAAACACAACCTAACCGATCCCGTTATCTTTAGACCAAACCAGCCCGCTTAGCACGCTGCAGTTGTCAGTTTATCTAGGCCCATAGATTAAAGACTTTAAGCATGGTCACGTTTTTTTGACATCCGAGCAGTGCGACACATTTTGAAAAACGGACGGCTACATGTATTAGTGTATAAAGCTATCTCTGTCTAAAATATCAAAAACGAAATTTGTGGATTTTCTAAACATTTTACTCCACTGACATTTCTTCGCGCTTGGGGGTGATACTCGTAGATTAGATGACATAATTCCTCAAATAAAGTGACATTTCTCCGAGATATATTTTCTCTCGGGCAGCGTGCGAAGACGGTAAACGTTAGTTTACTATTTTTTAATCTGTGACCAAACGCACGAGCCGAGCGAGTGAAGCGAGCGTACTGCGACAGCAGCCGGCGAGTGCCAGAAGCGAATTCGGTACAGTTTATTATTTTTCGAAAGTTGATCAACTTAATAGGAAATTGATCAAATTACGATTCCGTATAATTTTCCGGTGACATGACATCATTCTTTAACAGCAAAACGTCCATAATGGGAAAAATGTCTTTGTACTTTTTCAACAAAAAGGTGTGTTCTGGTCACATTGAGAGTTAATAAAAAAGAACTACTTAGATGAGAAATTTAGATTCAACAGACCCAACATTTTTTTTAAATATGAGTTTTATTGTAGAATTTTCATTCTGGTCAAAAGTTGAATTTAAAGATAATAACCGTTAACACGTTCCCAGCGGCACAGATTTATCTGTACTTTCCATTACTGCATTACGGGTCGTTTTAAACCTTGTACTAAACCAGAGATTGTGGCGGCACGAGGCATATTAAACCCCACCGCCCGTAGGAGACCAAAATCCTTTTTTTGGCGCCAAATAAGACAAAGTGTACGGCTTTTGTCGTGATTATTATTAACAATGAGTTGACCTAAATCTGCCGCCGCCCGTGGTCAGATTCGTTAGTTTAGATTCTATAGGTAAAATAAAATGTGGGGTCTGATGTACCCTGTACCGCACTGAAAAATGGCAGCTTTTTATACTATTTAGTGATTTATTTATCAAACTTATGGATGTTTTTCATTACTAAATAAACATAATTAAGTATAACATACTTAACATAATTATTTCACCTAGACGGAGTATATTTGTAAATATTAATTAGTGACTGACCTGTTTTTTAAATATTATTCCCACCCGGTTTTTCTTCATTATCCTCCTTAATTAACTTTTTTCGGCAACCGGCAGCAGTATTACTTCGTCGCGTGCGCAGCCTCGAATGCGCAACACTAACCGCGTGAAGCTAGCGTAGGGTGCGGTACTCGTTCCGCACTGTGTTAGAATTTTATTTGTTCAGTGCGGCACGAGGTCTAAAAAACCCGGCATTAAGGTAGGTATACCATAGAATTAGGAATCAATAACACATCTCAGATATATAGTTATCTCTTTCCTAGACTGAACCAAATGGAAGTTATGAATCCGGCACGACAGGGAAGTTTAAGTTTTGTCTTACCGCTATAAAGACGAGACACGGACAGGGTGTTTTAAGCCCTGTTTCGCACTTAACGTGTTAATGACCCCTCCTGGCACAATTCATTATAGCACACGATGCTCCAAACATCCTGTATAAGCCATAAAATATGAATGAAACAATCGAATTTTCATTATTTTCAGAATTAACGACTTTGCTGAAGACGAGACGACCATACGAAATTTGCTAAGTAATTTAAAAGGTGTTCGACAAGGAGGCGAGATTGGACCGGGATCTGGACGGACCGAATTCTACGAACCCGTCGGCCTGAGGCATCGCTGGAGGCCTACGAAAGATCGCCCGGAGAGGTACGGATTACTTCTAATGGATTACCGCCAGTTGCACAAAGTCTATGTCTTTAAGACAATATGTAATTTTTTTTGGGTATTTTGAAGGCAAATATCTTTTTATTTACTCAGTATCTTTTCGTGATTTTCAGGTATGTGTTTCTTGACCATTCAAGTGATAGTAGTAAACAGTGGGAATCGGCTCGACAAAATAAAAATCCAAAGTTGCCTCTTCAATTTTCATTATTTCCTCTTTTTGTGGAATCTGGGGTGATTTAAGTAGTGAAATTAAGAATACAGAGGGGTATTCGTAGTTTCTATCATATGCCTAACCCTCAATTTTATTTTATTACTTAGTTTTTACAAAAAGTCGATATTTTATATAAGGCGCTTACGTCATTTAGTTTTAGTAACACGCACGCGTTGCAGATTGCGCACTTTACCCCATTCTTTCAAGCGAAAAGTCTGCGAAGGTCTCTTTGTGTTTTGTAGACAAAGAAAGTGACAGAAATAGATTTAAAGCAGCTTTCACTTTAAATACCTACGCTTTGTGCAGCTAGCGGCTAGTCCCTCCAGGTCCATGAAAAATTACGCCACTATATTTAAAATGCTTAAATTTTAAAAAGTCCCCGTAGGTCCACGGACCGTCAGCACAATAAACTTTTTAAAACCATTACTTTTAGTTGTCATTTTATTTGAGGAATTAATCTAACCATTATTTAAAAATTAAAATTAAAAATAAATACTCAGGTATGATCTCGCAAATTTTTTATATTATATTTGACTTGCCAATTTGATAGTTGATTTCACGTGAAAATTGATATAGTTTACTGTTATTATTATGGTTATAACTACGTACTTACATAATATTTCGAAATAAAGCTGTGATTTTACTCATATACAGCACGTTCAGGACAAGTTTGTCTCTGTTAGTTATTTTCTGTGCATGGATGACAGGCGGAGAGCCAATGAACGATTCGCTCGCCTCCCCCCACCTGCCGTGCTCCCCCCCCCGCGACTCATTTTTTGACTTCTGGGCATTAACGGTCACAGATGGAGTTATTTTGCACGCAGTATACAACGTTAATTCTAAATACGCAAAAGATCTCGAGTGGTAGTTCTACACATGTAACTGAACAACTTTGGTAATAAAACTTTTGGAAATAAAAATTTGAAAAAATCGTGACATTGTAATTTTCTGTTTCAGGCCTGGTGCAAAGGCGTTAATAATGGTTCAAAATTTGTACACTACAACTAGACCTCCTGCGCTTAAGAAAAACACAATAACGGTCAGTGCTACTAAAAAAAAATAAAAAAAAAGAAGAAAAAATTAAAGTTTATACAGAGTGTTTGGTAAATGTCTGCAAACCTTTCCGGTGGTTGCTCTATGCATGAAACTGAACAACTTACCCTAAAGAAGTGTCCCGTGTGGCGCCGGCAAAGAATAGTACCAACCCGTACCAGTGGGTGTCGTAAGAGGCGACTAAGGGTTATAAACTGGAGGATGGGCAGCAGCATCCTCCTTCGTATCTTACATCTTACATGCTGCGGACACCTACAACAACGGTCCATGGTGCCAGCCGTAACGCTAACAAGCGAGATGACTATTGTACTTCCCCTCTACATTTTTCTAGCAAAAGCTAGAATTCTGGAGGGAGCTCCCTGTCCTGTAGTGGACGTTTCTTGGGATGTTATGATGACCCTAAAGAAAATAGGTTGAAATACGAGAAAAAAAATTCAATGTCCCATATAGAAACTGCTGATAACGCATTTTGTATGGGGTGATAAAAAAAAAATTCCGATTTCAACCTACGTTCCTTAAGGAAAAATGTTTAGTTTCATGGATAGAGCAACCACCTGAGAGATTCGCAGACATTTACCAAACACTCTGTATAAAAAAAAAAAACGGGCAAACGCGAGTCGGACTCGCGCCCTAAGGCCATGTCCCCACTAGGCACACAGTGAACCGCTCACTGTCTGCCTTCAGTACGCCTCCCTATATATTTTAAACGGAGTGTCCATTCAGCGCTTACTGTACGCAGTCTGCGGCGTTACGCTTGCGGATTCATTCAGTGAGCAGCTGAGTCTCCGCGAACTATGCTCCCGGTCGGCGGCTCAGTCAGCTCACTACGCCGACGGAACGAATTGAGTGAGCGACCGATACGCCGCTCAGAGTCGGTCGGCTCACTGTGTGAGAGCGGCTCACTGTGAGCCTAGTGGGGACATGGCCTAAGTGTTCCGTTTCCATCCACTAAGTATATCATATTCTTCAAGCTTTTTGCCCTTTTTCCCACTCTTACCTACTTAGGTATAACGGGAGAGTGATTACTTGTGAGAAAATTTTTAGAATAATAATTTTATTTTAAAATTTAATAACTTAATAATTTTAGAAGTATTCCTTGGTTTGTGCTATTAAGACATAGCTTCTTGCCAAATTTCATTATTCTAGGTCAACGGGAAGTACCCTTTAGGCTTTGGTTTGGTTTTTAAATGCATGCAGAATTGCAGAAATACTCGTAAATGGACGTATCTTTTGATGGTGTTATCATAAAAGTTTGGAATTTTCACAGCATCAATGCTCCATCCAGCATCAATTTTCACAGCATCAATGGTCGGTTCGGGAGAAAAATTGTCTTGACTGACAGACAAACAGACGGACAACAAAGTGATCCTATAAGGGTTCCGTTTTTTTTTAATACAATACACAATACGATACTCTTTATTGCACACAGATATCAAGAAATACAAAAACATAGGTCAACATAATACAGAGCACAATAAGGCGGCCTTATTGCTAAGAAGCAATTTCTTCCGGGCAATGGAACCCCAAAAGAGAAACAATCAATCGGATGTGCTGCCTATCTTTAAACGCACCATAGTCGCAGTTAGATACGTAGTTTCTTACAGTTGACATAGTTTACTATTATCTAAACTGTGGCATGTTATAGGTATCGCAGGAAAATTGTATGATTCGTCGTTTTAAATTATGCCTTGGCATTCCACAAAATGAAATGATGGGAAATTTTTATTTCGTTATTTCAAACATAATGCCGCGGCATTTCACAAATCGGCGCGTAATTCGTATCTGAATCTCGCCGGCCCGCAGCCGAGGCACGCTCACTTCGCTCGCTCGGCTCGTGAGCTGTGGTCGCAAGGTAGCCTAACTCAACGAGCTAGGACCGGTTAGGTTGGGTTTACCGTGGCTAACGAACCTAAAATGCACTAGTGTTCTAAACCCGTTTACAATCTGCCAGCGGCGTTTTATAATTTTACGACCGTTTATAGTTTGCCCATCGTTTGTAAAGGGCCAATTATACGATTTACCTGTGACATAGGCATATACACTTGTTAGCCATAACGACCCTTTTCCCATGGAACAGAAGTCGAAATTTTTGGTAACTAGGTACTTTTTGTTAAACCTTGTTTCAAACCATTTATTTCAAAATATGAAAATCATCATCTTCCCTACTATACAGCGTGCGATGGAAAGGTGTGATAATACCAAGGAGGTTTTAGTAGCAGCTCTTACTGCTAAGGAGGGAGCCATAAGCGTAGCATTTTCTTGCGAGGGACCTCCATACTAAAATGTATGGAATTTTTTTCAAATCCTAAAAACGTAAATTTTTTATCTTTCTCTCTGAGAAATATGTGATATGGGACTAATAAATGCTACTACCACAGTTTTTCTGGTGAAAACACTTACCATTCGGGAAAAAAACGATGTTAAAAATCACGCATAAAATGGCTATTACGGGTATCCTAGTTGCTTCTTCCATACAAATTGATGCAACTTCCTATTTACGCTTCCGTTCTTAGTATTAATGATCAATTCACAAGTAAAAAACTATATATTTTCACTTTCGCAAACATTGTTTATACTAAAACATTCGATTTTTAAAGATATCTTGATTTTTGTAAAACTTAACTGAGTTTTTTGACCGACTAGAATGGGCGACAGTGAGACGCTTCACGCTTCACTAGCTCATACAGAATATGTATATGACGGACTCTATAGTTTTTTACTCTGAGTATAATACTGAAGGGTGTGAATCTTTCCATGAAATTGATCAACTTTTCCCAAGGAACAAAGGTTATAGAACAAAATCTGTAGCATACTAATAATTAATGCCACACTATCCGGGAGGTGGCAACACTGGAGAGTCAGTCTTGGCATTATATACTCATTGGTCTTGGCTTGACAGGCGTTGCGATAACACGGGTGTGCTGGGAAAATACTAGATAAGTTACATTGAAACCATCTAAACACTACAAAATAAATTTTTGACCTCCCATAGAAATTGCATCAGCTGTTGCAAATTTATTTTTAGGGTTCCGTACCTCAAAAGAAAAAAACGGAACCCTTATAGGATCACTTTGTTGTCCGTCTGTCTGTCTGTCTGTCAAGACCCTTTATCTCACGAACGGGTAGAGGTATCAGGTTGAAATTGATAATATATATCCATGAACCACACAAGATCTGAAAGTTTAAATTTTTTACAATGACGCAATCAAAAGATATGGCTTTTTATGTCCTCATCTCCATACATTTCTTCAAAAATGCAAAACCTACAGGGTACTTCCCGTTGACCTAAAATTATGAAATTTGGCAAGAAGCTAGGTCTCAAAGTACAAAAGAAAAGTCTTAAATCATTAAATATTACAACTTTTCTCACAACTAATGGTAACCAATTGAGGTGAGCTCCCGTTTCAAGAACATTCATATAAGTGAGGGGTCAAGTTGAATGGTCAATGAGACGATTTTTGTTTAAGTTCTATTTTAAAAACGGGAACACTTACAAACTTCAAAATTGGTATGTTCATAGTGCATAAGCTATAAAATAACAACAAATAATAAAATTTGGTCAAGCGCGTGTCGGACTCAAAAAATCTGGCACATTAACTTACTAAAATTTTAACTAATACAATTATGATTATGTGGTGGTACGGAACCCTCAGTGCACGAGTCCGACTCGCACTTGGCCGGTTTTTTTTTGTTTTTCGACCTATGTTCCTTGGGAAAAGTTGTTCAGTTTCAAGGGCAGATTCACACCCTTCAGTATTATCACACATTTCCGTTTCACGTTGTATAAGTTGATGCATTTTCTATAGAATGTTGAAATATTTTATTGGAAAAGTTGTTCGGTGTCTGAAACTGAACAACTTCCAATGCACAAAATTTTCAGGCAATAAAAAAATACGGCCTTCATACAAAACTGTAATTTTGATTGGACAGTTTGCATGGAGAGGCCGATCTATTTTTTCATTTCCTGAAAGTTTTATGGTTTTACTCACTGAAAGTTGTTCAGTTACGTTGACTGATCTTGTCCTTTAAGTTTTCGGGAACTTTTCCCTTACTGTATACAGGATTATTTTTGGACCCCTGGCAAAATTTTAGTATGTTACTCAGAACACGAATCTGAACCACTTTTCTAAAGGAACATGGGTCGAAAAAAGAGAAAAAATTGTAGGCATCCCATACAAATCCCACTATTGCCGACACAGGGTTTGTATGGGAGGAACAAAAATTTTTCTCATTTTCGACCCATGTTCCTTTGGCAAAGTTGTTCAGATACATGTTCTGAGCAACATACTAAAATTTGGCCATGGGTCCAAAAATTGCCCTGTATTTTTTAACTTTTCGTCTTTTGCAGTTCCGCTCAATAACTATGGATAAAGAGGACGTGGAACAGCTATTTAAAGACACCGGCTTTGATCTTGGATTAACACAGTACAAAAAAGTCTTAACATGAAAAATGTTGTATATTCACTTCACTCAGTACATATCTACTACAAACCAGCAACATAATACTTTTTCATTTTGTGTTTAACGAATGTCTCGTCTGGTACCGGAAAAGAATAGTACTAACCCATACATACCCGTGGGTGTCGTAAGAGGCGACTAAGGGTTAACTGGAGGATGGGCAGCAGCATCCTCCTTTGTATCTTACATCTTACTTACTGCGGTCACCTACAACCGCGGTCCATGGTGCCAGCCGTAACGCTAACAAGCGAGGTGACTATGGTACTTCCCTTCCACATTTTTCCAGCAAAAGCTAGAATTCTTGAGGGAGCTCCCTGTCCTGTAGTTTAGCGAATACTATAACGAGCTACGCGTCGTAGTATAGTTTGCACAGGATAAGTTTGGCTCTGACGGTTATTTTCTGCGCATGGGTGACAGGCGGATAGCCAATGAACGCTTCGCTCGCCTCCCCCCGCCTGCCGCTCTCACCCACGCAATTCATTTTTTGAGTTCTGCGCATTAAGACTATATCTTTCCTAAAATTAGCAGCTACACGCTCGTCAATGTTAATTTCAACCTCATTTACACGTCAATAACGTTCACATAAGCGTGCCTTGCAACGTAGCTGTTACGACCAACGGTGACTCCGAAATTCACAAAAATGAGAGGATAATTTTTTTTCTATGTTATCTCGGGAGCGCCCAAATTGTAACAGCTTCTGTGTAGCCGCTTGTAGTTGAATGCTACGACGCTTATAATTGTATGCTACGACGCCCGTAGCTGATTGCTACGAAACAGGCAGGCCGTATCAAACTGACGTAACCCAACGTGCGCGCGCGCGGTCGTAGCGTGCCAAGCAATGCGTTATTTCGCTGCGCAGCGTATCTGACTCGCAGTCTCATCGGAGCAGCGTTCGCCTCACATTCAAAGGCACCTGGTTCGAATCACGGCCGTACACGCCAAAAATCTGTTTATTTTCTGATGGCAACGGATCAACTTAATAGTTAGGGTGCTGGCTGCAATTTGGGTATATGATTTGCTCATGATTTATATTAATAGGGATGATAGATCAGCTCAATACGAATCGATTTGGTCCTTACAAGTTTTTCTGTGCGTCGCTGCGTTTTTGAGTTAAAGCAAAAAAATGAAAATAAGATACTAAATAATGTTTTTTTGGTCTGCCTTTGTGGCTCCTGTTTAAAATACTTCTGAAGATGTAGAAAATCGAAGAGGCAGACATGCAGGGCTCTGCATTATCACGGGACGAAGTAGTGAATTTTTGCATTTCGAAGCGCTGTAACTTTACGACGCAGGGCTATTATGGTGGCAGACCATTTTTCTGGGGTTTTATACATTGTATTTAATCAGACATCGCTAACGCGCTCGGCGTACGGACGTGTATTAGTCATACCGGCTATCTTATGCTACTACTAGTACCTTTATAAAATTAAGTGATAACTGTGGTAATTGTTACAATAATGGTGCAGTGCAAGAAGTGTAAGCTGTTTTTGTCGACTAGCAAGGACGAAGTGCTTAAGTGTAAGGGGGAGTGTAAAGGCGTTTTTCATTTTAAATGTGTAAAAAATTTAAAGTTTTTTCAAGAACGGGAATGCTGCGAGGAGTGCTTTAAAGGGAGTGAATCACCAAAACCGGGTGCTACAAAAATACATTTAGACCCAGAAAAACCCTCCATTGAAAACCTTCTGGCGCAAGTCAATGAAAAACTAGAAATAATGTACAAAATTGAGAAAAATTTTGAGGAAATGAAAAACACTGTGGAATTTTACGCAGAAAAATATCAAGAAATGATCGAATTCAAAGAGCAGGCCCAAAATAAGCTGAAACATTTAGAGCAAAAAAATATTAATTTAGAAAAATGTAACAGGGCACTGGAAGAGCGGGTAGTAGAATTAGAACAAAGCCAAAAAGAGAATAATGTGGAAATTATGGGTTTGGAAAAACGGAGCAATGAAGATCTTAGAAAAGTGATAAACAATTTTGCATTAAAATTACAACTAAATCCAAGTGATATAACGGAAGTAAAGAGGGTAGGCGCAGAACGTTCGAAAGACGAAAATCCGAAACCACAACCAGTTATTATTACACTGCGTACGAAAGCTGCTAAAGATCAGTGGATTAAACAACGAAAACAACGCATCACTAATGGTAACTTGTATATGGATAACAGTGAGAGAAAAATATTCATAAACGAAGACCTTTGTAAACACTTGCGTCAGCTTTTCTGGCAGACAAAAAGCGAACTCAAAACATTGTATAGCTATATTTGGATACAAAACTCCAAAATTTTGGTGAAAGCCAGTGAGACTGAGAAAAAAATTTATTCCGTTCGTTGTGAAGAAGACATACATCGGCTGCGAGATATAGTAAATAAAAAATAAGCAGGTAGTAAGTAGTAAACAAAGCTCATATAGGGCCAGATTACACTGCGTGATTTTGTTTACAAATAAAATTCGACAGCGAAATAGAAGAACGAGAATGTGAATTCTCGGAACATCGTGATGTAATCGGTTGGAGTAGCTATATAAAAAATAAACGTTTAGGAAAAGATTTAGACATAGTACATTTAAATATATGTTCATTAAGGAAAAATTACAACCAAATCCTAGTACTTCTAAATGCATGTAATCAAAATATAGACATTATAATTTTATCGGAAATAAATGTAAAAAGCTCAGAAATACCTTTGTACCAGATAGATGGATTTAACGCTTTTGAATATACTAGAGAAAATATGCGGGGAGGTGGAATATTAATTTATGTAAAAAAAGACCTTTTGTTTGAGGCACAGACATTGTCAATACCGTCATCGGAAATAATCCTAGGAAAGCTCACAATAGCATCCAGCACTTTGAACATTATTTGTGTGTATAGACCTCCTAATAAGAATAAAACACATTTTATACAAGAGTTACAGCAAATAATACATAGTATTCCAAGTCGAGAGGACTTAATTTGCATTGGAGATATGAATATAAACATTTTAAAAGGAATAACAAACGCTGCAGTAAAGTTATACAAAACCACTCTGTGTGAACGTGGCCTGAGTTGCGTCATACCGGAGACAGCGGTAACGCGGGAAGCGATAGTAGATGGCAAGCTGCAAGTGTCGTTGATTGACCATGTGTGGGTGCGAGCGAGCCGTGCGAGTCAATGTATAGCCGCGCACACATTCACATGCAACCTGTCGGATCATCGTATGATTGGCGCGAGGCTGGAATGCGGTTTAAGTCAACAAAGTAACCAAAGAGAAGTGCGTAAAGTGTTAAATAATAAGTTAGCTAGGCAGGAATTGGATAATGTAAAATGGAAAGATATGTTACTAGTTAACTGTCCTATATTGTTGTACTACAAATTATGTTTTATTTTTAGCCTTATTTATAGTAAGTGTTTAGAAGAAAAAAATATTTATAGAAAGCGGGATGCACAACCATGGGTGAACCTTAAATTGGTAACAATGATGAATCGACGTAGTGAGTTGTTTAGAGCGTGGAAAGCAGAACCGAATAATATGAATAAGAGACTAGAATATACGAAATATCGGAACAGAGTGAATAAAGAAATAAATATAGCTAAAAACAAGTATAGACAGAAACAATTAGTGAGCTGTGAAGGAGATTTTAGAAAAATATGGGCAAATATAAACGAATGGCTAGGTAGGAAAAAGTTAACTATTGAAAGTACGATAAAAAAATATTTAGGAAAGACAGACAATATGATAAATATTTGTAGTAATTTTGCAAAAACATTTACTCAGGAAATAATTAAAATTAAGCACAAATGTAAGTGTAAATTACTAGATAGAAGTACGTATATAAAGGAGGTAAGTGTGTCATTTCGCTACAGAAGAGTAGATGCACAAACTATCAGGAAAATTATTGATAAATTAAAAGATAGTAAAGCGCCCGGATGTGATCAGGTAAGAGTGAAAGACTTAAAGTATGTCAAGGAAGGAATTAGTGAAGTTTTGGCAAATTTTGTGAATATGTGCATTATGAAAGGTACTTACCCAGACGAACTTAAAAAAGCTATAATTAGGCCTATATTCAAACAAGGAAGCCACTTAGATTACACAAACTATAGACCCGTTGCAATATTATCAGTAATAAATAAAATATTGGAAAAAGTTATTGTTGGCCAAATAAGTGTTTTTTTGGATAAATATAATGTTATAACAGATTGTCAACATGGATTTCGTAAAGGCAGGAGCACGAATACAGCGCTAACTAAATTTAATGATTTTATTAATGAGGAACTCAATGAGGGTAAACAGGTTCTCGCTTTATTCATTGATTTTAAGAAAGCGTTCGATACGCTAGATCATGAACAGCTGTTGAAGGCAATGAAAGAGTGCGGTATTCGTGGTCCCACCAATGATTTCTTCCGTAGCTACTTAAGTAACCGGAAGCTCTGCGTCGTTGTGTCTGATACAACGGGAGCAGAAGCGGATGTAACGATGGGTATACCTACTGGATCGGTATTCGGGCCGGTAGGATATATCATGCATGTTAATAGTATGGTCAATGTGGTGAATCATTGTAGGGTTTTTATGTACGCGGATGACACATGTTTAGTTATTGCTGATAAAGATGTAAATAAAATAAAAGATCAATTACAAACTGACTTTGAAAACATAACGAAATGGGCCCATGATAATGGCATAATATTAAATACAAACAAAACAAAATGTATGCATATTTACTCACCCTACAATAGAGAAGCTAAGAAAATAGAAAACAGTAATTTGGGAATCATAGGTCATTCTTATGAATGCTTACATAATAAGAAAATATCTTGCATTTGTAAAAGTCTAGAGTTTGTAGATAATATCAAATATTTAGGTCTGACCATTGAAAACAGACATAGTTGGAAGATGCAAGTGAATACCGTGTGTAATAAATTAAGAATAATTCTTGGTAAATTTTATCATCTACAAAATGTTGTTGACAAGCGCACCCTGTACATGATTTATTACGCACTGGTGGATTCCCTACTTAGTTATGGATTGACCTGTTACGGTTTAACATTTAAAACCTATCTAGAGGATATTAAGAAATTACAGATAAGATTTCTAAAAAAATTTGTTAACAAAAAAGTAAAATTAAAATACAAAGATGATTATAGCAAATTATTTTCGGTTTGTAAAATGTTACCTATAGACAAAAAGATAGAATATTTAATAGCAATAGAATCATACTACAGTGACGAGTTTAAAGTTAAAATTGACCATAAGCATAATATAAGATCTAAAATTGGGGGGAAGCTAGTACAAGTAGGGGCAAAAAATTACTACGGGGAGAGGACAAGAAGATATATGGTTCCTAAATTATGTAATAAATTTCCAATACTCTTAGATGAAAACAAAAGTTTGAGTAAATTTACATTAAAAAAGAAGATCAAGGAATGCATGTTAAAAATGTTATTATATAGTAAATAAGATATTAATATTAGTAAAATGTAATAATATTTAAATAATGATTTTATCGAGTGATAGTAATAGTACCTAGGGTAGCCTATAAGATAAAAACTGTATGGTTTGAGCGCAACGCCTACAAACTGCTTTGCAGTTTGGCGATGTTTAGATAAGGCAAATTTGTGTAATGTAAATAAGTTAAATAAATAAATAAAAAAAAAAAAAAGATAGTCATAGTCTGCCAGGTGTACGTTTCATTGTCAAATTTCAAAATAGTTAAAACTTAATTCCTCAAAAACGCAGGGGTGTGGATGTCCGCCAATATTTTTTGTATCTTCTAGAGGATGCTCCTTATCATCAGTCAAAGAGGCAGACATGAGCAAATCATATAGAAATTGGTCCTTCATCACCCTTACTTACTTCATCACCTTACTATAAACAAAGCCGCTCGATGAAGTGAAAGGGCCGACAATACTCGTAAGCAATATGGCCGCTGCGTTAAATGAATGGTAGAACAAGGAGCCACGTCGATAAATCCAGGTTTTAGAGTAAATAAATAAATAATAATTTATTGTTTCTAATGATTTGCACAGAAAGGTTTACATAAAAATGGTTACAAAGTTGGTGAAATTAATTTGTTGAACCCATATTCCCAAACTAAGCGAAAGCCTGTGTCTTGGGAGGCAGTGTTCTAGCAAGGTAGTTTTATTTTAATAACATAGTAGGTACGTAGAGCCTGTCCCGATGAGGCGTTTTACGCGCGAGTGAACTCGCGCGTTGCAATGTATATTGCGTCCAGATAGCGCGTTTTACGCGCGTTCCTACGCTAAGAGGGATTGCAAATCCCAGTTATAAACATAGCCTCGGATACATTTACTAAATACGTCAACTCGCTACGGATTATCGCGTAGTACTGGACGCAGCAATGGCGCTCGAGTATCGACTCGCGCGGCGTTCGCGCGTAGGACGCGCGAGTCGAGAGCCTGTTCAGATGAAGCGTTTACCGCGCGAGTCGAGTCGACGCGTTCCCAAGACACTAGTGCTACATATATTCCATCCAGATGATACCTCGCGTTTCCTCACTCGCGCGTAAAACGCGTTATCTAGACGCAATATAAATTGAAACGCCTCATCTGGACGGGCTCTACCAGCGTTTTACGCGCGAGTGAGGAAATACGCACGGCATCATCTGGACGGAATATATGTAGCTCTAGTATCTCGGGAACACCCGAGTATATCTACGCCGCGCGAGTCGACTCACGCCAAAACGCCTCATGACAGGCTCTAATAACGCAAAATACGTCACGCCAACAGCAACGCAAGATGTGTTAGCGCATTGGCCGCCGCGCGCAACGAATAGCTTCTCAATGGTTTCACACGATGGAAAAGGAGCCACCGAATTATAGCAAAATTACATGGACTAAAAATTTCGAAAACAAATAAAAACTGCAAGAACATTGTTTCTTTAGATCGTCCTGAACCGAACCGATCATCCTGACTGCCGTGTCGCAAGCAAGCAGGAGCTTGCTCACACAGTCCATTACGTGGGTCCAAACCACTGACAGCCAGTTGCACAAAGCATCTTTAAAGTTTAAGCTCCTTTAAAACTATTTCTGACACTTTCTTTACCAACAAAACATAAAAAGTCGGCAATAGATATAAAGGAGCCTTAACTATAAAAACGCATTGTGCAACTGGGGGTGACACTCCTGCGCGGCGGTCTTCGAGCAGTGGGCATGCAAGTCTCTTGCAGGATGCAAGGTGTATGACGTCATGCAGGCCTTCGACAATACACGGATGGGGTACTTTGCTTGCACGGATTTTCAAGTTCAAAAATTTTGGCAAGATTTTAGAATCCTCAAAGATTGTGGAAACCACGGGCAGGGATGGGGCAGGGCGTTTTTCTTACGTCAATGTTCCGAGGGCGGAGCGCGTGTTTTTTTTGTTACTTGCTTTTTGACATTGACAAGAACCACCACACAATAATATCTTTCACTGGACATTGGCGTGTCGCCATAATTTTGTAACAATTCTTTTACTTTGACATTGGCGAAATACGTTTTGTAATGAGATGTGATGCCATTAAATAAATTACAATACAATGTGCCCTTTTATTTATGTAAACAAATTATTGTAAACATAGAGCAAACAGTAAACTACGACTATAAGTCGAATTAATAAAATGAAAGCACTACTCAAACGCCAGGACGATCCAAATTGCTGTATATTTACAGAAATATGAGAACTTCAACTAAGATATAAAACTACGTATCAGTTCTATTGGTTTTACTGTAACATGGAATCGATTTCTTTCTTGCAAGGATGTGTAAGATATGCAAGATCAATCAAGAGGCATGCCCCTGCTGTGCCTCTTTTTGTGCGTTCATATGGCATTTGTGCGGTTTAGACGAACTGTGCTCTTGCTGGTCTGACAGAAGGGGGCAGCAGCTTTCATAATTGAAATAAATTGTCTTTTTGATAGAACTTCTGTTTTTGTGCGTAGTTTCTTGTAAGTAATGTGCGAGTCTAATCCAGGAGGGCTAAGTAGAATACCATCTCTTTACCCGACTACAGCACAAAAGAAAGGTTATGTTTGGCAGTCTTTTCCACAGCCATACAGGAAGTCAATTCTTGAATATCGCCGGTTGATAAAATACCACTAGTTAAAAAGTTAATAAAAAACATGAAAATTAACAATTATACACTAGGTACGTACTTACTCGTACTTCTATATATAACTAATATAAATCTTCCATTTTGAGATTTTTAATTTATCACCTGGTGATATTCAAGATATGGCTCCCAAGACTATTTTTAGGGTTCCGATACCAAAATGGTAAAAAAAGGAACCCTTATGGTGCGACTTTGTTTGTCTGTCCGTCTGTCTGTCTGTCACACCTGTATATCTCGGCAACCACTCATGTTAATGACTTGAAATTTGGAGTAGTTTTAAAATATGGTTGCCCAACTTAATTGCACATGAAAGATTAAAAATATATATGTTTATTAAAGTAAAGGGGACCCAAACGGGGGGAGCCAAATTTCAAATTGATGCTTTTAGATCGAGTGGGGTATCATATGAAAGGACTTTATTTGTACATTCTAAAATATATCTTTGTATTTTTTTTACAACTCTTAAATTTCAAGTTTTGATGAAAAATTACAAAAAAATGGCTTATCTTCGAAGTTTGTGAAAAGAAAGATCTGAATCAATTACAGTCGATAGAAGTTTATGTAAATATTACAGCAAAAATAAAACGATCTTTCTAAATTGCACAGTGTTTCAGAAATCTGCAAAAAATATTTACAAACTAAAGTTTTGCGGTCCTAAAAATGGATTTTATTGCTTCCGAAAATACTAAAGGTATATCGGAACCCTCAGCGCGTGAGTCCGACTCGCACTTGACCGGTTTTTGGAACCCTAGCCTTTGTACCTAGGTCACACCTAGATACATACAGAGAGTATTTTTATTTGTTTTCTTATCGCGGTTGGATAAACAGGTAGCCGAGTTAGTCAACCCCAAAACAAAATGAAAAACATCCATGGGCGTAGGGGGCGGCAAGAGTTGGCTGTGCCCATCCTAGAAAACTTATTGCCCACCCTAGAACCAAAACCTACAGGTTCATAATTTTTATATCTTAGGGCTCCCGCACACGACCGAGAATCGGTGGCCGATTATCGCCCAGGACAAGGACGGAAGATCCAGGTGATAACACGTCAGAGCGGGATGCCGACAAAAAATCGGCCACCGATTCTCGGTCGTGTGCGGGAGCCCTTAAGCAAGACATTAAGACTCAAGTACAACTCTTCGAAAATTATTTCATAATCCACGTTTACAAGATAATTAAATGCAGTCGTTTCCGAAAACGTTCGGTTGTTGTCACTTACACTTTGTGCTTACACTACACGGCTAATACCTCACCCAGTCCTTGATAGATTTTGTCAAAAAGCATATTTATTTATTTATTTAGTTTATTTCCAGAAAATTGCTTACAAGTAGTTACATTCAAGTAGTTACAAGTAGTTACATTCATCACTGAATATACTACTACAATTGCTAACCTACTTGTAAGTTACACATTGAATCCAATCTTATTCTAAATTAATGTGAATATGTTTAAAGAATATTTATTTCTTACTTAAGAGCTGCGGTCACTTACATAAGAAAAAACTTAATAATAAATCTGTTGTTCACATCCCAACATGAACACAATAATGTGGGTAGGTTAACTTATACAATACAAGTTTATGTTGTAGATTTCATACTAAAAACTCTAGTTTACGTCTCTAAAATATGCTCGGCTAACTTATATTTGAATACGTTGAAAGAGTTGATATTTTTAACTTCAGTGGGTATATTATGTTAAACATTTTTGCTGCTTCGTAGGTAAACATTCGCTTACCGTAGTTTGTTCTGGGTATCGGTAGCACAAGGTAACTAGCACGTCTTGTGGAGCGTTTAGATTGATGTTTCTGCTGTGTGAAAGTGATTGATGTTTGCTTGGATGTTTGAATGTTTTTGCTAAGTATTTTTCGAATAAGGATGCATGATTGGTAGTGGTATTGTGTAATGTTCATGAAATTGGTGTCTGCATATAATTTAGAAGTTGGTGTAAGGTATGGGTAGTGAAAAAGCATTTTGATAATTTTATTTTGAGTTCTTTGCAATTCCGATAATTTGGTTTTAGATGCACTACCCCAGATTTCTATTAGATGTAATAGGTGAGATTTCACAAGTGAGTTGTAGATGGTCATACGTACTCGCTTAGGCCCACACCGCACCATGCCTCTTAATGCACCCATTAAAGATGACAATTTGCTTATGACGTGATCGATATGCATATTCCAAGTGAGTCTACTGTCAATTCGCAGTCCTAGGTATTTTCCGGTGGATTTTTCCCGTATGGGAATGTTGTTGATTGTTAAGGGATCATAAGTTGGTGTAGGTTTGTTTTTCGCTTTGAATATTAGAAAGGAAGTCTTGGAAATGTTGACAGACAATAGATTCAATTGTAACCAATGAAATAGAACATCAAATCGCTCTGAGCTAATTTTATGTTTGCATGAATGGAGGTGTCGAAATAAAACAGACATATACCGTCTGCATATAAAGTTATATGTCCATATAGTCTTAAGTCAGCGATGAGAAAAAGCAGTGGTCCGAATATAGAGCCTTGGGGTACTCCAAATGTTATGGGCAGTGGCTCACTTTGGTGGTCGTTGATTTTAACAATTTGATGTCTGTCTTTTAGGTAAGATTTAAAAATTTCTAGGGCAGTTCCACTTACTCCTATAATTTGGAGCTTTTTTAGAAGTAGTTCATGGATGACTGTGTCGAACGCCTTTTTGAGGTCAGTAAAAACTCCTAAAGCAATTTTCTTGGCGTCAATGTTTTGCTTAATTTTGGTGACTAGGTCAACTGTTGCGGCAAGAGTGTTGCTTTTTGGTCTAAAACCAAATTGCCGATCTTTAAGGAAGTTAACTGAGGTCATGAAGGTTTCTAGTCGTTTATAAAGAATTTTTTCAACGATTTTTGACATATGAAACCTTAGTTTAGTTAAAATGCAAAAAATAACATCTTAGCCCAAATTTGTAAAATAAAAAAGTACACTGGAACCGGCTGGTTGCCCACCCTCATTCACTTTTCACATTTCCATTTTCCTTAGCTAATAGCCAATGAAAACACCTCCCCAAAAACTAACTAACTCTCAACTTCTGGGTTCTAATTAGCCGCTTGACTCTGTAGATGGCAGGGCCAAAAAGTTCGTTGGTAATAAGAAGCTGATGGGAACCAAGTTTCACAGTCTGGCCCACTGTAGGAAAGTTGCATATCTGTCAGTCTTGTACAGATTGTAGGATTGGGAGTGTGTCCAAGAGCTCCACAAGCATTATTCCGTCCTCCATCTGTTCTACCATCAGGAGTTCAAACACACTGCAAGACAGGGTATTCACACTTTGTTGATACTCTCATCATCTTTTATATTTCGCACAGCTAAGGAGTCAAATGGTGGAGTGGAGTGCCTGCGTCTGTGTTCTCGAGTTCATATACCTGAATCTATACAAGGTTTCTTTTTTGGACCTGATATGAGTATTCCTACCTTGTTAGTGAGGTCAAAAGCAACAACTTTTGTTCTACGCCTTTGCTAACAATGGCCAAAAAAAATTTTGGATTCCCTTAGTACCTAACGTAAGTGACTAACACATTTTGTATGGGAAATTTTTATGTGCGTTGTTAGCAAAGTCGTAGAACAAAAGTTGTTGCTTTTGACATCACTAAAAAGGCAAATCGTTGAAAGACAAATCCATTGAAAGTAAAAAAAAACCGGCCAAGTGGGTTTCGGGCCACGATTAGTTTAGGGTTCCGTAGTGTTTAGGACATTTTATCGCAAAACAGGTTTTTATCAAGCATTTCATAACGTTCATAACATAAACTTTTTACCTCCTTTGATGAAAAGAAATTGTTCGCGCCCCGAGGCCCGGGTCCACTACGCGTGCTGGGCCCAATTTTCTTACGTAGCTATGAAGTGGACGGATGTCCACTCGTGGACCTGAGCCGGGGCGGAACGTGGGCTGCGATACACAGCGCTAAACTTATAACTAAACACCTTAACCTCTATTACACGTATCGTACCAAAGATGGTACGCTCGTGACCGGTGTCACGCCCGTTACGTGCAGAATACCCCCCCTCGTCCTACTGCGGAGGCACCCGTTGCGCAAATGTCCATCCGCACTTCCTGAGCCTTCTGGTCTCCCTGCGAGCGAAAACCGTCCCGAAAGGAATTCTCGAAGACACTTATTTGTTCCAAATATCACGAAATATGAGTCCAAAATGCCGCCTACGCAGCCACCAAATATGGCGTCTCGTTTACACTGACACGAGTCCCTTTACGCCCCCGAATTGATAGTTCACCACTAAATTACTTAATTGATTGCCCCGCGCAACGTCAATATGATTCCTCCGAATCCCGATTCGGGAAATAAAACAAAACCCAAGCGCGGCCACCGATGTGGCTTATCCGATGCGCGCACCCAAGCGACGGTTCGCCAGATCTCTCGTATGCGACTGCTAATTGCTAACTAATATGGCGCCGGCCCGCCTGCTTATCGCACGGACGCGCCGAGCCTCGGGCGACGCTCGAGTCGCCCCGTACAATTTTACTTGAATACCCGCCTCTAAGCTAACATTTCTTATACAGAAAATAAACACCGACTTTATTTTCTACCTACATGAATAGACCCAAATTGGTTCTAAACACTCATCATCTTTTATATTTCGCACAGCTAAGGAGTCAAGTGGTGGAGTGGAGTGCCTGCGTCTGTGTTCTCGAGTTCATATACCCGAATCTATACAAGGTTACTTTTTTGGACCTGATATAAGTATTCCTACCTTGTTAGTGAGGTCAAAAGCAACAACTTTTGTTCTACGACTTTGCTAATTGCCAAAAAATTTTTGACTTCCCTTACAAAGTACCTAACGTAATTTTTATGTGCGTTTTTAGCAAAGTCGTAGAACAAAAGTTGTTGCTTTTGACATCACTAACAAGGCAAATCGTTGAAAGACAAATCCATTGAAAGTAAAAAAAAAAACCGGGCAAGTGCGTTTCGGGCCACGCGTAGTTTAGGGTTCCGTAGTGTTTAGGACATTATATCGCAAAACAGGTTTTTATCAAGTATTTCATAACGTTCATAACATAAACTTTTTACCTCCTAATCCTCAGCGAGGTACTAGCGCCTGATTGCTATTTTTATTATTTCCAGTTTTTCGGCTAGTAAAGACTTCATACCCAATAATCATACATGTGATGAGATGGTTTTAATTTTAATGTCATCGTATATTAGGTGTAAGGGTCAGGTTGGCAACAACTTTCAGTAAATAAAACTTTCCGGAAATGAAAAAAAAAATCGGCTTCTCCATACAAACTGTCCAATCAATTTTGTATGGAGACGCCGATTTTTTTTTCATTTCCGGAAAGTTTTATTTACTGAAAGTTGTTCAGTTACGTTGACTGATCGATCATGCCCTTTCCGTATTTGCCAACCTGTTCTTTACACCCGTTATTACTACGGTGATTTTTTTCACAAGTTCGATAACAAAGCTTTGGCCAACAAAATTGCGCTTTCGAGTCAAATATTTCACAAACGGATCCCTAAATCGAAACATGACATCTGCAGACTCACATTATTTTTAAAAGGCCTATCTAACGACACCCCACACGATGAGGTAGACTAGAAAAAAAAATTCGTCCCTGCTTTACTTGTCGGGAGGGTAGGCACCATAAAAAAAATATTTTTCAAAATTTTATTCTACCACTTTGTCGGCGTGGATGAAATGTATGCTCATACAAAATTACGGCATTCTAGTAATGTGTCTTTGAGCTATGCCGTGGACAGACAGACAGAAGGACGGACGAAAGGCGAAACTTTAAGTATTCTTTGTTGACTACGGAACCCTAAAAACTGAAAGTAACTGTGAATTCAAACTGGGCATATTCCCCCAAAAGAACATAGGCCAAAATACAAAAAAACTTCCCATACAAAATGTACAAATCACGTTCTGTAGTTTCCATTGGAAATTAAAAAAAAATATTTGTATTATACCTATAGCGTGAATTTTTATTGGTTTCGCACCCGAATTAGTATTACTTAATTTGTGCCCGAAGCCCAGTGACTGTACTAAAAAAAAACCGGCCAAGTGCGAGTCGGACTCGCGCCCTAAGGGTTCCGTACCTATCTACCATATGATATACTAAAAGCTTTTGCTCTTTGATTTTAAAAACTCCGCGTCCATCCGACTTGACCCCTCTTTTATAGAAAAGTTCTAGAAACGGGAGCTAACCTTAATTGGTTACTATTAGTTGTGAAAAAAATTTAAATATTTAATGATTCTTGCCAAATTTCATAATTTTAGGTCAACGGGAGGTACCCTGTAGGTTTTGCTTTTTTCCATAAATGTATGGAGATGAGGACATAAAAAGCCATATCTTTTGATTGCGTCGTTGTAAAAAATTGAAATTTTCAGATCTTGTGTGGTTTATGAACTTTAATATCCGTTATCAATTTCAACCTGATACCTCTTCTCGTTCGTGAGAAAAAGGGTATTGACAGACAGACGGACAACAAAGTGATCCTAAAAGGGTTCTTTTTTTTATTTTGAGGTACGGAACCCTAACAAGCAATTTTCCAAAAGAAAAAAAAATTAAAAGAATTTCGTCTCCACTCCATACTCAAGTGGTCACGTGATTGACCCATTTTGTATGGAAAGTCCACGGGGGAATAGAAGTCGAAAAATTATTTTCGAGTATTTTTTTAAAATAGGTCTTTACCTATGAAATTGCCGAAATTTTCTTACAGATTAATGAGATCATAATTCCTATAATTCTAATTCTATTTTTTTTTTCATTTGATTTATATTTGAAAGTTGACTTCAAGGTTATCAATTTACGCTTAAAATAAAGTTTTTATTTTTAGTTTGATATATAAAATTAAAGGTTTGAAAATTGTTCGTCTTAAATGTCGTCCGATTTCATCATTAGATTTGCTATATTTTTTTACAGATAACATTTTTCGAAAATGAAATTTAAGTTTCTGTTAGCTGTCTTCCCAATAATGCTCAAAAAAAATAAAAAAATTGGATTTATAATTCCTAAGAAAAATGCAAAAATGTTAGTACTGAAAATTGAGTTTACCTAAAATTCGCATTACAAAACGGCAATTTCATAGGTAAAGACCTAATATTTCCTATAGCTTGTTATCTGAGCTATAAAGCTGAATTTACACATTTGCGCGAATGACGAGGCGAATGGCGACGCGAACCACGAACACGCATAATATGTTAACAGTGCGTTCGCAGTTCGCCTCGCGACTCGCACTCGACGCGAATCAAGCACGAGTGGCGAACGCGAACTTACCGTATACATTGTTATTATTATATTCGCTTGCATTCAGTCTACAGCGAGCGCCCAACCAAAACAGATGTAAGCAAAATAGAGTGGATTAATGCACTATTCTTTCTATACTATTGTGCGTTTAACAGTCAAATAATTAAATATACCTATTCAATAAATTTAACGCAAACACAGCCATTATTTCTACGTTTTTGAATTTGTATTGGTTTTGCACCCGAAGCCCAGTGATTCTACTCATGATAACAAGCAAATTTCCCGAAGAAAAAAACTTTTACTCGTAATTTTTTTTTTCGCCTCCATAGTAAAGTGGTTACGTGATCGATTCATTTTGTATGAGGAGGCGAAACTTTTTTCGAGTAAAATTTTTTTTTCTCTGGGAAAGTTGTTTGTTTTCATGAGCTTAACATTGAATAATGTAAACGGTAATTCGCGCTGGCTCTCGTACGCGAATTGTTCGTCGAGTGGCCAGTTGAGAAGCGAGAGCGAATGTGTAAATCCAGGGTAACACGACTTTTCCTCGCAAAACCGTGCTTGCGCGGATTTGACACGCGTTGCTCTATGTGCCTGAGACCCATTTACAACGATCTCTAAGATAAATGACACTTCCGCATGGTATAATAATATAACGTTTATTTATTTTACAACCTATAAATTATAAATTGTGGATTATTTTATAAAAGACCTAGTTAATTTAAACACTCATCGTACAATAAACGTACTTGTTTGCTATCATTTCGTTCAAAAAATATCGATTGGTGAGTCCTAATTTTTTTTTTAATTTAATTATGGTTCTGACTGTGAACGGTCGAACATCAGGCCTCTTTCCCTGAAGGTAGGCAGAGACCACAGCCCTCCACCTGCTGCGATCTTGACATACTTCCCTCAATTTCTCTACTTTCATCAAGCGCTCGTCGGTTTGAAAGGGTTGATGAAAATTGTACCTTCTCCCTTCCATTTCTTCATCATAACAGCACATGAGTAGTGCACTGCTGGCGTCGGCTGGACTGCTCCTCCCAGAATTTACAGCTGAAGTGGTACCATAGTCACCACGCTTGGTAGTGTTGCAGATGGCACAAGTGACCACGGTATTTTCCACATTTACGCAGGCCCCTGATGTCCATCCCCCATCCATCCCGTAGTCGCCTTATTTTTTTTTTCATTTCACACAAGGCCATCTGATCCCAAACTAGGCAAAGCCTGTACTATGGGTAACAGAGACTGATATAACTACATACATAAATAGATAAATAACACCCAGACACAGAATGGGCGGGGATCGAACCCTCGGCCCACGGCGTGGGAGGCAAGCTACTACCAACCACACCAACGGGCTTGTCAAAGATGACACCCACAGAAAGAGGGGTCGGAGGCGGTGGGCAGACCACAATGGTTTGAAGATTGTGGTAATTTAAAAGATATTATAAAAACAAAATGCCGTGCGCCGTGGGCCGCGAGTTCGATCCCCGCCCAGGGCAAACATTTTGTGTGATGAACATGAGTTTTTGTCCTGAGTCTAAGTGTTATTTATTAAATGTGTTATCTATCTATCTATTTATCCATAAAGAGTCTAAGGGACGGTGTATCGAAAAGGGCTCAGTCAACGAAACTGAATAACTCTCCCAAAGAAAAAAATTAGGAAATGAAAAAGATTTTGACCTCTCCATACAAATTGCTCACTCTGACCGAACAATTTGTATGGAAAGGAATTTTTTTTTTCGTTTCTTAAAATTGTTTCTTTGGAAAAGTTGTTTAGTTTCGTTGACTGAGCACGCCCGTTCAGTTTTCGGTACACTGTCCCTTACATGATACAAGGTATAACAGAAAGGGTATGTCAAGCCTGAAGGATGTGATTTTGCTCATAAAACTGAACAACTTACCCCAAGAAACATAGGGAAAGTTGTTCAGTTTCATGGGCAGATTCACCCTTCAGGGTTGGCATACCCTTTTTGTTACATCCTGTATATTACATGCTGTGTATTACATGCTGTATATTACCCATATAACAAGATCTGAATATGACCTTGTGTGAAATGTCCCAGAATTTAATTATTTAATTTAAAAAAGATTGTCTAAAATGTAACGTTAAGCTATAACTGAACCATGATTACCTCTTGCTGGTTTGTTGGATTCCACGAAGGAATAGGTATATGTTGTGTGCAATCACGAGTCATTAAATTTTTGCAGAATCTTTCATGAGACTTATCAATAACTACTTGGATCCTGACCGTCTGGAATATCCAGAGTAATGCAACTAGATGGCGAAAACTTGGCCAACGAGTATTTTCTATTACAAATATTATGCGAAATTGCCAATAGGTAGATTGTGAACGCCTTTTAATATGTCTAAATTTATGGTGAAAATGATAGTCAAATTTTAATTAATTATATTTTTTTTTATATATTTTAATTATAACTTATGTCTTGTTGTACTCACGGCCACACGTCGGTGGAAACACTTTGACCTTGAACGGGTCTCTGGTTTTAGGTGTTTGTAGCGTAGCGCTGGTTCAGCTTATACTGGTTTTGTTTCTACGTGCTCGCTGCCGTGCGTACTTGTGTGCTGTTGTAACTAACATGTTTTAACTTACGTGTTTTTGTAACTTCTGTGTTGTTGTAACTTCTGTGTTGTTGTAACTTATGTGTTGTTGTAACTTATGTGTTGTTGTAACTTATGTGTCGTTGTAACTTATGTGTTGTTATAACTTATGTGTTGTTGTAACTAATGTGTTTTTGTAACTTATGTGTTGTTGTAACTTCTGTGGTAGTCTCCGTTGTATATTCTGTTTCACTTTATGTGCATACGCATGTCATCTCGTGGGTATAGAGTTGGACTGCGACTGCACGTTCCCGTGGTTCCGTCAAAAGAGAGAATGGCGTTACTGCGTGGCCCCAGAAAATGTGTGAATTTTAAAGAGGGATCCACGAAAGAATAACTATGACGTTCGGAAAACAAAGACTTTAAAGTCAAGAAGAGATTTTAATTCCGCGCGTTTGTATTGTAATATTTGTAATGCACAGACCTAAGCTTGTAATGTAACAACAATACATGCATTGAAAAACACCATTGACATACAAGAAGTATAAAATATCGACATTAAAATCATCATATCATCCGACCAAAAGTAAACAAATACATAACGTAGGTATTCTTTCGTGAAATCATTTTTAAAACGAAACCTCTTGTGAGTGTAGGTACCACGTGTACCAAAGGACAATTTTTTCACTTGTCAATCGGAGGGAACGCATGCGGATTGTGAAAGATGACCGCGTACGGTCAACCGCTTGTCGGTAGAAACTTTTTCAACTCTATTACCACGCCATAAGGTCCAAAAGTGTTTCTACTGATGTGCGGCCGTGCGTACATGCCATAACCAGTACCACTTTAAACATTTTTTACAACGAAAGCACTTGTATATGGACAATTTTTCACTCGTCAATCTGGGGGAAACATGCGGATTGCGAAGGTTACTGCGTGCATGCCTTAAAGCCCAAATTCGTGATACCATTTTAATCGGGGATGTAGGACGAAAAAAAATGTTCTTCTTCGGACCTTGTCTCAATCGCTATTGAGACTAGACCCGAAAAAGAACATTTTTTTGTAAGTTTTTGTGATATTAAGCCCCGCGGTAGTCGGATGAGTTAAATTATCAGCTAATTTCACTATGTAACGACTAAAATAGAAGCTTTCTCTCCAATAAGCGCAGAAATTCCAGAAATCCCAATAAATAGGGTCCACAGATCACAATACAGGGTGTTAATTTGATTGCGTGCCATAGCTTAGGGGGTGGTTCAGTAACGTTAAAGGAACTCAAAAAAAATATTTAAAAAAATCCTACTTAAAAAAAATTAAACTTCATTGAAACTAAACTAACGCGGAGGGCAATGACCTTGTGCACCGCGCTATCAAAAAGCGCGCGAAAGAGGTTCAGTTATGTATGTGCCTACTTTATCCACTGATACTGCGTACCACTGGTGCTCCGTCCGGGTCATTCCCCTCCGCGTTAGTTAAGTTTCAATGGAATTTAGTTTTTTTTAAGGAGGATTTTTTTAAATATTTTTTTGTGTTCCTTTATCGTTACAGAAACACCCCCTAAGCTATGGCACGCAATCAAATTTACACCCTGTAAATACTCAAATTTCTATAACTAAATACACCTATTAATGAAATAAATAATAAGTTTAAGGTTGAAGCATATAGTTTAATCGCTTCTATGTTCAGCTGGTGACCCAGATGATCGATTTTTTATATTCAAGGAAAATTCAAATTTCATGATCACCTATCCACATAATTGTTAAAAATAAACAAAAAATCAAAATAAATATTCTTTAAATGTTTTTTATTGCAAGACGAGGTGAAAAAAAATGGAATAAGCGAAACCCTCATACACCCCAACTGATTTTGATATTATATAGATATTGTTATTTTAAAGTTTCATAGTAGTTCTAGTTTCATCGTTGTTCTAGTCCGCGCACTCCGCGCACGCCACGTCCACTTCCGTCCTCACCGCTCTTGATGATCCGCGCGGTCCGCCGGCCGCCAGCGCGCGTATCCACAGAAATATTTAGAATAGAAGCGGCAAAAATTTTAATAAGTAATAAAAATTTAAAAATATTACCCATATCAAAAACCCTTGAAATTGATTCTACTCTCGATTCTGAACAAACTATTTTCTCAGTTTCGCTTATTCCGTTGTACATACGAAAAAAATTCAACTCTTCATAGAAACTGCACCGGCTGATTGAGCATTTTGTACGAGAGGTAAAACTCTTTTACGTATTTCGACCTATGTTTATTAGGGAAAGTTGTTCAGTTTCATGGTATAAGTATGTAATAGGTACTACTTTTTTTACACCCGATCCTATATATTAATGACGAGATTTGACGAGAGTCACCCATCGTCATGTACCTAATTACATTAGCCGACGTCAAGTTGGCACCCTCGTCAGAGAGAGTATTGTATTGTTTGGTTGGCACTTTCAGGAAACATTCTATAGCACTGACCTCTATATATACAAGTTGTATATATATAGAGGTCAGTGTTCTATAGTAGTATGTACACTCGACAGCACGTCAGTAGAAACACTTCTGGACCTTATGGCGTGGAAATAGAGTTTTAAAAGTTTCTACCGACGTGCGGTTGACCGTACCGCCTAAATGAGTCCTCGCCCGCGGGGTACAAGAGCAGGTGCGGGGAGCGGATGCGCGTAGAGAATGATAATGCCCCGCCGCCCGCACCTCTTTCGTTCCCCCTTTGTCGTCTTACCCCCGCGCCCCTGTGCCCAGCGAGCGAGGACTCATTTAGGCGGTTTATCTATATACTTCAGATTTAGATAATTTTATTCAATGTAGATTCTTCACAGAATACTTATTGAATGTTATGCAGAATACAATGCAAATAGAGCGAGTCTACGCCGTTTCGGATCGTGCTATGGCAGCGTAAAAGAAACGGCAAGAAACCACTGCAGCACGGCCTACTTTAAGAGTCGGCTGTGTTTACTTAGTGCGGTCAGTTAGCTGTTTCACGTAGAACACGAATTACAATTTCAACAAATTTTTTCCAGGTACTAGTTAGGTACATATTTCTCAATTTTTGTTAGGAGCCAATTCTTGTATTTTCAAAAAAATTCCGTAGAAAATTCAAGAATTGGCTCCTATCAAAAATTTAGAGCTATGTACCTAACTAGTACCTGGAAAAAAATTGGTGCAATTTGGTGAATCTGGCGATATAAGACTATAAGGGACCGGACTAATAGCATTTAGCTGGATCAGTCTTGAATCAGTGTAGTTTCCGAGTTACAGCGGTTCAAAGTTTGACAGCTGTCATCCGCAACGAAGATCTTGACGAGATCTATCATATTTTATCCGAACATACGAGTGGTCTAGGGCTTAGATTATGAATAACGGCAGCTTACTGTCTAGGGTCAGTAGTTTTCTAGTTATAGCGATTTTAGTTTGACAGCTGTCATCCGAAATGTAGATCTCATCGAGACCTATCATTTGTCTCAGCACATGAGTAGTCTATACCAAAGAGATTTTAACCTCGCTGCGCTCGGCGTAGCGAGGTTCAAATCTCTTTGGTCTATACCTTGTTTTTTTAGCATTAGAAAGAAGTAAATTTGGGTGTTTTTTTATACACTAACGAGTGGAAAGCTAAAATATAATACGATAAATGTCAAAATATTTTATTTATGTGTTTAGGTTCTAAATAGCCAATTATGATCACATAATCAACAGTTTATTCATATTTTTAATACTAATATACTATAAATTTAATTCCTACATCAAAACAAATAAATTCATAAAAATAAATTAGAAAAAAGATTTTGGAAACCGACGCGCAGTGCGTTTTGAAGCGGAGCGTTTTTCTTACACCGGCTCTACCATTGACGTGGCGTAGTTTCCAAAATCTTTGGGCTCTACCTACACGTTGGCCAAAGGGCGCGGCCGTTTGCGACAAACTCTCGCCGGCGTGCCGTCGGTTGTCGGTTTTTTTTGCACGATTCAAAGGGAATAAGGCCGGCTGCACACATCCGGAATCCGGATCTGAAGTTCAGAACAGGAATTCCAGGCGTGTAGCGCTAGTTTTTTCTATCAGGAATTTTTGAGACGAGTACGTTTGGAGACGCCAAAAAAGATGGACGACATAGACGATGAATGATTGTTTTACAATTGCACCATTACTGGCGCTCGAGAAAATGAGGGATCATGGTTATTGGGTGCACCCGTTGAATATTCGTACTTTTCCACACACATAATAAAATTTTCAGTCTCAGACATTTTTGTTTCTTAGTCAGAAAAAGTGGGTCGGACGTCCACTCGGCTCGGCGCTAGCGAGATTCTGAAAGAAATTTTCCGGATGTATGCACCGGTCGGTACATTTTGTTCGCGAGCGCTGCGTTTTGAACGGTTTTTTTCCGTTCTGAAAATCCGACGCCCGAAAAAATTCAGAACGGAATGTCAGGATTTTTTTCGTTCTGAAACCGTTAAGAAAGTGTGGGCCAAGTAGAACATTTTGTATCAAAAGCAGTGCGTTCTGATTTCAGAATCTTAATTCCGGATCTGAATTCCTAATCTGATTCCGGATGTGTGCGGCCGGCCTTAGCCACGAGCCGCAAACGGCGTTCACACGTTGGTCGTGCCTTCATTTCAAATAAGTGCGAAGGAGCAGATGGATGTTTTATTTTAAATAAGTAAAAATAATTTTATTTTGCTTTTTTTTTAATATGGTGCAGCTGTAAATAAAAGTTAAAAGCTCTGTGTAAGTATATTGCAGCGGCAGCGATAGTCTCCACGTCTACGTCCATCTTGCTTGTCATGCTGTCATCAAGCTAGCCGAGCCGGCGCGGCTAGCGCTTGGGCCAACGTGTACTGGCGCCTTTACGTCAATGACTGAAAGTCAGTTCACGTTTGTACTATAAAAGACCTAAAGAGGCAGAGGTTGCAAAGTTGACGGAAAGTTTATTTATCAGGGGACTTTGTGGTCAAGTGGTCGTCTAGCGTTCAAGTGGACGGCTGGTGGTCAAGTGGTAAGCTGGTAGTCAAGTGGTCAGCTGCTGGTCAAGTGGTAAGATGGTGGTCAAGTGGTCGGCTGGTGGCCAAGTGGTCGGTTGACAGGCAAGTGGTCGGTTAGCGGTCAAATGGTCGGCTGGTGGTCAAGTGGTCGGCTGGCAGTCAAGTGGTCAGCTAATGGTCAAGACGTCGACTGGTGGTCAAGTGGTTGACTGGCGGTCAAGAGGTCGGCTGGTGGTTTTTGTTTGAAAACAAACTAAAAAAATAAATAAGCGAATTAGAAAATTGCATTTTAAAACAACAATACAAATAAAATCTTCAATATCTTGAAACTAATTGTTAACTGCGAATTTTTTTTTAAATATTAATTAAATGACTGTTATTTTATAAATTTTCAAGGTTCCTTACATCTGAACTGTGATAGCTAATACGGCAGGTTCGCTACCCATGGAGCAGCCACTGTTTTGGCGGCGCAAAATAGGCCGCTGGTCTATTTCATGCCTACAGGCCAGCCGCAGCCAAAAACCGTTTACACCTTGCCTACCGTCCTGCCTTGAGTATAGGCGCCAATATTTTGCCGTCGTCTAAACCAGCCGAGGCACGGCAAAAACTGTTTACACGATGCATATTGTCTTGCCTAGAAGGTAGGCGCCTGAGATTTGCCTCCGTCTAAATCCGGCATAAGGGTTCCTTTTTTTTACCATTTGGATATCGTAATAACTTGGTATGATTAGTTGCAAATCCATTTCTATAGTTACAATCTGAGTTCTGGCGCACCATCTGTCTGACGCGACATCTGATGCGAATTGCCAGGCGCGGCTAAAGAAGTTTACACTTAAAAAACGCTGAGACGCCGTGCGCGTAGTTTCCAAAATCTATGGCGTATAGTTTCCAAAACATTGCTTATTTTATGTCAAAAATCTCAAATGTCATTCGCTTTTATAACAAACCATAACCTGTTTCATCTATTGCAATATCAATAAATGTAAAAAAAATAAATTTTAAATACCGACTGACTCGTTGAACATTAAAAATGAGAAGAAATAAAAACAGGCTGAAAAATGCATCCATTTTAATTGTTGAAAAATAGAACTGCTGCGAAATGTGCTGCATCTGTGGTAGTCAACTCGGCAGGAATTGTTGTATTATATGTTTCAAGATATTCTGTTGTGTTACTCTCTGTCAGATGATCTGCGTACATTGCGGCTATTGTGGTCAGAGGATCGCAGATTCCTGCGGTGAATGCGGAGAAAACTTTGAAGATCGTTTAAATTCATTCACGTATTGCATGGACCAAGGTGAATGCTGTGAATGCTTAGAAGGTGTGGACTAAGAGCAAGTTTCTAAACCGGGATTCTACAAAGGAGCACCCCTGCACAGTTTTCACTCGATCTAAAGTGCAGTATTCTGTGAGCGTGAGCCTATTGACGCTAAGCAGACATAACATAAATACATCAACAAGAAGCGTCTCGCAAGAAATTGTGAAAAACTGAGTGAAAAACCCACGTCAAGTACCTATCGGTTTTCCTTGGTGACTAACAATGAGGTTCGTTCTGAAAGTATGACAAAAATAAAATTTACTTGTTTACCAATACGTAAAGAACCTGTTTTCTTTTTAAAACAAACTAGAATTATCATAAGTATGATGTAGGTATGAAGGTCAAAAAGCACTAACGCGGCGCGATGCGACACTGCAGCGTCTGCAGCGGAGCGGCGCGGCCTTGTCTATAAAGAGCGGCTCGGCGGCCGTTACGCACGATTTCAATCTCATACTCACATTTCAGTCTCATACTCACATTTCAGTCGCTTACGGCGAAATTTCGGGCGGAACTGAAAGAACAGAATGCGCCGCGCTGTGCTGCTCCGCTGACGCAAGATATCACGTACTTACTAGCAGCGCAGCGCAGCGGCGCGTCGCGTCGCGACAAAAGTTGCCTCCGGAAGCAACTCGCCTCTCAGCGACGCTCCGCTGCCGTGGCGATATAGAATTTTACAATAGTGTACAATAAAACAAACATTAAATTTAGAGGCTACAGCCTATACTTTTTTATTTAATTTAAGTTATAATGCAGAATTTTGATGATAAGTGAAAAATTTAATTTAAAAATAAACGTGGGGCAAAGAAAGGGTTATCGGGGCTGAAGGGATTAACAGCCAATTCCTTTTGGCCATAGAGTAACACGATTTTCGCGCGTAAAGCCCGGAAAGCTTGCGCGGTTTGAAGCCACATCTCGAAGAAGCAGCGCAAGAAATTATTTTTCTTTATTGATAATGGGCTTACTCTTGACCTCGATCTAGTCTTGAAGACAGAGATGAGGTCGACGATGGAACGAGCTTGCCCAGAAGAAACCTATTCATCCGCGACTTGAATAGATTCGGGTTATATGAACTCGGGAACACAGACGCAGGCAGAGAATTCTAGCCGTGCTCACTATAAAAAGATGTTTCAAAGCGCTTTGTGCGAATGTGCGGAATATCAACCAAGTATGGGTGATATCCTGAGGTGCGTCTGGACTCCCGATGTTAGAAGAACCCAGAACCTCCGGATCGAGAGCCGAGCGCTCTAACCAGGAGACCACAGAGGCTGTTACTTTTGCGGTGCGAATTTTCCGTAAAATATATTAATTAAAATATTACTTTTTAATAGGTTGTAGTAACACAAAACTCACTTCTCTAAATTCTCGTTAGGTCTAAATTCGTGTTCTTTTTTATTTGAAACTTAAACTTGATTAGTGAAAAGAAAATGATTTTAAAATAAAACTAACTTGTTTTTCTTTACTGATAATAAAATATCCGGAAAACATACGTAAATTTTTACTTTACTATATTGCCAACAGTAAAATGAACAGCTCACGGATCATGTAACTATTTATTTTTATTATTTTTTTTTTTCACTTTAATCATTAGGTATACTTAAAAGAAAACGCTTTAAAAAAGTTTAATCACCAAAATTTTATTTACATGATCTGTTGCTGTTTATTCTTAATTAAACTTACGTTACGATGCTTATGGTGAGCCACTGGTGAGTCGCCGCATGAATTCTTCTTTCTTCAAAATTTGCTGTATTTTTATTTTATTTACGAACTTATTCCGTTAATTATTTATTTTTATTTGACCAAACCTAGCTAAATTTTTAATTTTTTTTTTTTTTCCGATGCCTAGCTAATAAAAAAAAAACCGAAACACAATTTCACTGTATAGCCGCATCCACTTCCGACTCCAACATCTCCCGGCACCCTGCAAATCACTCTTATCATCCATCTGACTCCAACAGCTCCCTGCGCCCAGCAACACTCATCATCATCATCCATCTGACTCGTTCATCACCCGGCCGCCTGCTTTGTTCACTTTACTCTTCACCTTTTTTTTCCATCTTCAAAATTTTTTGCGATCTTCTTTCCTATTTAGTATACCTTTTTCCAAATTTTTGTTTTTCGGTTGGTAATTTTTCTCCATCATTTCGACACGGTTTTTTTTTATCCATCTTATCCCTGATCTTCCTTATATCTTCTTCTTTATTTCTGATTTCTTTCCTGTCTTCTTCTTAAATTCGCAAATGTGTACATTTTTGTTCTTCTGTTATTTCTTCTTATTAAAACACTGTCTTCCTGATCTTGTTTACCTATTTTTACGCCGTCTCTTCTTCCACTACCGCCACTGACTCACCATATTTTTTTTAGTATTCATTTACATATTTTATTTAAAGTTAAAAGTAAAATTTTATGTATTAATTTATCTTATAAAAATAACACATTTTTTTTTATTTATTAGATTTTGAAGTTCATGACATATATTTTTTTTCAGTACAAATTGTTTATTTCATTTTTTATCACACGTAGCACAGAACCATTACACCAAAGTTCGCGCGATTGCACAGCGCTGCCCGTATAAGGCAGCACTGGCAGGGTCGCCATGCGGTGCGGGGACCCGGGAGAGCGTTTAATAAGACACACGTGTGTTCCGTATGATGCAGGTTTATTGACTAATACTTATATACTAAGGTAGGAGAGGCGAGCACACTACACCTCCCCCGTAGAAAAAAAGAAAAAAAAATACAAGCTTTTTTTTTTTCTTATACATTTCTTATGTTACTACTTTTAACTAAACATTCCTTTCAAATTTTTATTACCAATAAAAATATTTTGGTATCCCTTTTTTTTTCATACTTCTGATTGCCAAGTATTTATGTGTCTGAATTTTGATATGATATGATAATACTTTCAAATACATTTTATTTTAAGTAGAAATAGTATGTTTTCTTTTGAATTACTTAACAAAAAAAATTTAGTTATGCGTAATTTTAAGTTTCCATCATTTGTTCGTGTACTTTGTATAAAAACTATGTTAAAAATACATCTAAGTACCATTTAATTTTGAGTTTCTTTCCAGTGATTCGTATCATTAATATCTAATATTATACCAAACTAAAAGTGAATTTTCTTCAACAAAGAAATCCTAAAGAATACTATTGATTGTCAAGAAGTTTTTATGCAAAAATACGCTTAGGTTTTTTTTTTCAATACTGATTTACGTAATTTGTGTTATTTGGAAGGTAATGGACTTATATCAAATCATTATATTTTATTACTAACTATATTATATTATACTTTTATCTAATAGTATGTACTGTTGGCAATATTCTCATAAACATAATTTAATTTTCTTTTCATTTTTATACTTATTCTAATGTAACTAACCACACATATATTTTTTTTTATAATGCATTTTGATTATATTCTTATTAACTAAAGATATACCACTCTAGTTCAAGTCAGGTCTAGTGTCTTTTTTCATCGTCTTATTTAGACTATTTCTCATAATTCCAAATTTTCCTTCGAATAATCAACAAATAAAGATTTGTTCCCTTCAAAAATTAAACATACTAGTCGTTTCTGTATTTTAATAGACTCTCTATAATTTTAATAAGTTGTTTGATAGGTAGCTAACCTAACCTTTACTACTCTACTCGTTTTAAACATGGGCCCATTATTTTGTCACTCATTGCATGCATTTAACATTTAAGTCATATTTATTTATTTAGTAAGGTATACATTATAACATACTTATTTATTTTTTGGGCCGGCCGGTCCCTTTATTATTATTATTTTTATATTATTATTGGTACGAAATATTATTAGTCGACTATATTTTATTATATTGGCATTATTGCCTTTTATGGGTCGTGCGCACGCCCTATTATTTTACGAGGTCATATTTTAAGCCTTTTAGACTCTAACTATTCTCACGGAGCTAACTCGTAGTCACCATGATCGAATGAAAGATCTGACACTCAACGTACCATTTTTATACATATAGGGTCTCTCATTTAAGACATTATTTTTGTCTCCAACAGCATTCATACCGGAGACTCGTCCGACCTATGACTAGACTGAAGGATTTGAGCCCTATTGCGTACCTACTTGTGTAGTGTACCACTAATTCGAGCATTTACTTAGGCTCTTTGTCTCTAATTACTCTCTAGGAGCATTATTTGTAACTTTCCATACACTTTTCTTTGCCATTCTCACAAACTTCACTCATTTGCGAAACCAATCCATTATTTGAATATTTCGACATCCATGTCTTGACTAGATAACAGACAACAAATAATCGTTTGGGTGATCAGTCCAACCGATCGTCAAGACTCTGTCTACCGAAATATTCCCATCTCATATCATACTACTCATACTAAACTTTTCGAAACAACTCTCATATCCGATTCCAATCAACATAATTACAAATCAATACTTTCATTAACATATCACATAAACAATCCATTTCATTCCATAAGAAGAAGTACCTAATTGCACGCAACAATGGTGACAAAAAAGATATTTAATACTTTCCTCCTATACAAATACAAGATACAATCCGACTTTCCTTACTCATTACAATATTATCTAAACCTTTAACACCTATTTTGTATTAATTTTTACACCTAATATCTATTTTTCATAGCATATTTGGTTTTGAGTCTTATATGAAGCCCGCGACTTCTCCTGTCAGTAATCATTATTTGTCTCTATAACAGAGTGCATAACGTTATTAATAATGCGTTTTTAAGAAATGTTCTTATCTCTCTATCAAGTTAAGCTCTTAAATGTTACGTTATAGTTAATTTAAATATACTGAGTGTTTTGTGTTACTACTTATTCTAAGACCCAATATTAAAATCATCATAACATATAATTTAATTTTTAAAACATTGTCAAAACTAGATGCAGATAAGACAATTTGTTTGAAAAAATGCTTGCCTTTTACGTTGAATCGTTTCGTGTTTCATTACTGCTAAGTTGCAAGTGATGCCACATGCAGTTCCAATTTAATACCAATCCATTTCATATTTCAAACAAAGTGCTGACTACAAACAAAGTGACTGATTGCACAACAAGACTTGCATAAAGTTTTTGTTACTATATAGGTACTTACTTAAAGACTTATTAGATTTTACTAAAACTTTTACTATAAATATGCATAAAATATACTGGGTACTACAACAAAATTCTTTTTATTATATTGTTTGGTAGATCCTTGTTTATTTGTTAAGTTGTATGGTTATCAAATCCATGATGTCAATTTGTTATTTGCTTCGTATTATAAAAAAATAAAATCCGTTTTGAATGTTTAGCTTTAGTTACTGTTTATCTCACAAGTTATAATAATACAACTGATTTAGAATACATGAATAATACAATTAAAACACATAAAACTTACTAACGTAACGATATAGTATCAAACTATTACAGTTTCCTTTATTGATAATTTTAAGACCCGTTATACTTATTTCACATTCATTTGGTACATTATCTGCTTAGTTGTGTGACATTGGTTCGATGCCCACTTACTTACGCATGCTGCAGTCCTATTTATATTACACTGATTCATCAAAAACAGATATCTACCTAGTTGTTCATTTTGTATTTTCTGGATTTTTAGCAAAATTTGAGTTTTTTTTTAGAATGTACAGTCAAGAGCATATCATGCTAGACACATTGGACTTTGTATCATTCTTATTTCAATAGACGTCCGAGCTAGAGTCGTTTCCGGTTGTCAAGCTTGAACTGTCGTTGACTGTACTAGTGAGAGTAACAAGTAGGTATCTAGTTCCTTAACAGTTTTACAAAATATACTATTAATACTATAACGCATCTGAATGAAAATAAAATCTTATGTATTATTTAGGCTTCATAGTGCATAGCTGTAGCTAAAAATTATAATTACCTTTAAACCTTTTAAACCACGTGAATCGATGCAATATGAGCTGGCGTGCTATGTCGCCGCCGATACCATGTTTGTATTATCCAATTTTCATAGAACTTGCTTTTAATGATCTCATCAAACTTTTCTAAAAGATAGTACTGATTAATTATTTTATTTGATTTTTACAATAAGGGTGTTTATAAAGCTATAATTTTAATTGGAATAATCACAAAATAATAAAAAAAAACAATCTTTTAACTAGCGTACAAACAATTTTTTTTTTTAAATGCTCTCATACGGATATTTTTGATAAATATGGATGAAATGTAATTTAAGAATGTTCCAAATTATATAATGTAATTATTTTGACATAAAGATCGAATACATAGGTAAGTAAGTATCAAATACACAGCAATATTACTTTGATACTCAACCAAATATTTTCCAAAAATACTTTTCTCTTCTTTTCAAAATGTTACACATTATTGTCACTAATTTTTTTTTTACATAATAAAATAATTAGGGTAATTACATAGCACAGTGCGAATTTTCCGTAAAATATATTAATTAAAATATTACTTTTTAATAGGTTGTAGTAACACAAAACTCACTTCTCTAAATTCTCGTTAGGTCTAAATTCGTGTTCTTTTTTATTTGAAACTTAAACTTGATTAGTGAAAAGAAAATGATTTTAAAATAAAACTAACTTGTTTTTCTTTACTGATAATAAAATATCCGGAAAACATACGTAAATTTTTACTTTACTATATTGCCAACAGTAAAATGAACAGCTCACGGATCATGTAACTATTTATTTTTATTATTTTTTTTTTTCACTTTAATCATTAGGTATACTTAAAAGAAAACGCTTTAAAAAAGTTTAATCACCAAAATTTTATTTACATGATCTGTTGCTGTTTATTCTTAATTAAACTTACGTTACGATGCTTATGGTGAGCCACTGGTGAGTCGCCGCATGAATTCTTCTTTCTTCAAAATTTGCTGTATTTTTATTTTATTTACGAACTTATTCCGTTAATTATTTATTTTTATTTGACCAAACCTAGCTAAATTTTTAATTTTTTTTTTTTTCCGATGCCTAGCTAATAAAAAAAAAACCGAAACACAATTTCACTGTATAGCCGCATCCACTTCCGACTCCAACATCTCCCGGCACCCTGCAAATCACTCTTATCATCCATCTGACTCCAACAGCTCCCTGCGCCCAGCAACACTCATCATCATCATCCATCTGACTCGTTCATCACCCGGCCGCCTGCTTTGTTCACTTTACTCTTCACCTTTTTTTTCCATCTTCAAAATTTTTTGCGATCTTCTTTCCTATTTAGTATACCTTTTTCCAAATTTTTGTTTTTCGGTTGGTAATTTTTCTCCATCATTTCGACACGGTTTTTTTTTATCCATCTTATCCCTGATCTTCCTTATATCTTCTTCTTTATTTCTGATTTCTTTCCTGTCTTCTTCTTAAATTCGCAAATGTGTACATTTTTGTTCTTCTGTTATTTCTTCTTATTAAAACACTGTCTTCCTGATCTTGTTTACCTATTTTTACGCCGTCTCTTCTTCCACTACCGCCACTGACTCACCATATTTTTTTTAGTATTCATTTACATATTTTATTTAAAGTTAAAAGTAAAATTTTATGTATTAATTTATCTTATAAAAATAACACATTTTTTTTTATTTATTAGATTTTGAAGTTCATGACATATATTTTTTTTCAGTACAAATTGTTTATTTCATTTTTTATCACACGTAGCACAGAACCATTACACCAAAGTTCGCGCGATTGCACAGCGCTGCCCGTATAAGGCAGCACTGGCAGGGTCGCCATGCGGTGCGGGGACCCGGGAGAGCGTTTAATAAGACACACGTGTGTTCCGTATGATGCAGGTTTATTGACTAATACTTATATACTAAGGTAGGAGAGGCGAGCACACTACACTTTATTGATGCACAGGTAGTTTATTGATGCACATGTTTATGATCGCCACAAGTTTGTAATAGCCCTGTTTACGAAGTAAACATTACATTAAATTTGTGAGAAAACAACTCTTAGTACCTATTATTTATTTTCTCCTGTTATTTAACCCCCTAGTATAATTGTAATATCATTGCCTAGTACTAACTGTGTGTAATCTTCTAGCAAATTCATGCTGTCCGTATTTTATTTATGTGGAGGCATGCCCCAAAAATGGTCTCCTTGTAGTATTGTATTTTCTAATGGTAAACCACCCCAACCGCAGCCGCAGTACTATGCCATGTGCGTCTTGAAAGTTCATGGTCTCATACGCTCTTACAGTTTATGGGCTCCTAGTACTTTTCCAATTTCTTTATGAGGGCAAGCCAAGTTTATATATACGACGCGCTCTTGACTGTACTACTCGGACGAAGACTGTAACTTAACATATAGTACAGAAGTACTACGATCCACGTAAAACTTACGCCCGTATGTATTTTTTTATTGCCTACCTACTTCTGTGGCCTACGAACCGAGCCTATGAAAGAGTATTTATGGGCCTTGACTTTATTTTATTATGACCTTGATTTTATTTTTGTTCTATGTCAAGCTTGGCTATGAGCTCGGCTGTCAACGAGGCTTCAACAAGTCAAAAAATGCTTTATTCTGTCGATACTGCTGTCGATGATTTTAAAATATTAAATATCAAAGTAATACTTTACTCTTTATTTCAGATATCCCAACAAAAATTTAAAGAAATCACATAGTAAAACTTGACTCGTTTTGCCTGAAGAAAACGAGAGAAAACCTATGAAAATACCTAGTTCGTAACAAGAATGTTTCGCTTGATTGTAAACAAAAGAGGAAACTGAAATAGACATAGTGACAATAGGCGGGAAAGAACATCCGTTTTGAAATAGCATATTTTGAATTGAAATAGCTGCAGAAAATGTGCTGCTGCTCTCCATGCTGCAGAGGAGGCGGGGGAAGAAGTGGGGGTGGTGGGAGAGGAAATGATGGATGTCTCTGTACATGTCTAAAGATATTATGTTGCATTTATCTCTGTCAAACGATTTGTATGAACTGCGGTGCTTGCGGCGAGGCGATAGCGGGCTGCTGCGAAAACTGCGGAGAGGGCTGTGATGGTTGTGGAGACTGCGGGGATTGTGGGAATTGTGGGGATTGTGGGGACTGCGGCGGGGGAGATTGCTGTGAAGGTATTGGTGATGATTGACAAACAAAACAGATCAAAATAAAACATATTCTCAAGAGAACTTGCCTACAGAAATGTTTATAATATTCTTCGATCTAAATCATAGGTGAATGGATAATAGATCTAATGTCAAAACGCAAGTAGGTAAGTACCTGGACGGTACCACGTAATAGTACCGCTTCGCAATTATGCTATGCCTGAGAAAGAGTAGCAATGGAAGAAATTGTAGTAATTGTTAACTAATGGCAATGATGATAATCGGTCGGAAGAATTTGGGCAGCAAACGGACAAGAAACGGGATTGAATTAAAACAATTAGCGAGTAAACTCCTCAAATCTTGACGGAAGCGGCGAAAGACACCTCTAAAAGGATTTGGGCAGCAGACGGATAAAACACTGCTTTTTATTATTATTATTAGAGCTGCACATGGACAAATAAATTCGTATTTTCGAATTAGAAATATTTGGAACTGTGAGGCAAATGGCCAGAGAATTCTAATAGGCGAGTAGGTACGAGTATAACCGCCCCCGCCCGCTCGCCTGGGGGCTATTTTTGAAAGAAAGAAAGAAAAACTATTTATTCAACTATTGTGACACTACAAACCAAAGTAAAATAAAGTACACATATAAAAGAAAACAATATGTTAACACAAAAGAAACTTAAATAACTGCACTAAGGTATGCAAGGTGGCGCAATAGCGAAAAGGTGAACGACTCAGCAAAACGTCCATCTCGAAGAGACGGACGCTGTTTTTCAGTCGTAGAGTAAAATCGTCGGCTGGATCCCAGCGAAAATAAAATACAATTAGGGTTCTTTTTACGGTTTCGATACCAAAATGGTAAAAAAAGGAACCCTTATGGTGCGACTTTGTCTGTCTGCCCGTCTGTCTGTCACACCTCTATATCTCAGCAACCACTCATGCTATCGACTTGGGAATGGTTTTAGAAAGGTTGTCCAACTTAATTGTACATGAAAGAATTTTGAAAAAATTATGATTATTAATGTAAAGGGGCCCGAAATAGGGGGGTCCAAATTTCAAATTGTCGCTACTACGTCAAATGGGGTAGGTACCTATCATATGAAAGGGCTTTACTTGTACATTCTAAAATATACTTTTGTATTTTTTTACGTCTCTTAGTTTTCAAGTTATGATGAAAAATTTCAAAAAAAAATACCATTCCCTTATCTCCGACGTTTGTGAAAGGAAAAATCTGAATTAATTACAGTTGACAGAAAGTTATGTAAACATTACAGCAAAATAAAACGTTCTTTCTAAGTTGCTCAGTTTTTTAGAAATCTGCAAAAAACCTTTACAAACAAATTTAGTGTAGCGGTCCTGAAAATGGACTTTATTGCTTCCAAAAATACTATAGGTATATCGGAACCCTCGGCGCGCGAGTCCGACTCGCACTTAACCGGTTTTTTTATAGTGGACTCCTGTTGTTAGCCCTAGCCTAGTGGCTGTCACAACTTCACCGGACGGTTGGGGAGGCTCGATCCAGATTAAAAGAGGCAACAAGCCTAAGGACGCCTCGCAGGGTTTATAACTCGGCTTAGGTTGTTGCCGGGGATCGGAAAAAAGTTGCCAGGGATCGGAAAGATGCCTGGGGGCGCGCGTGTGTTCTATAAAGCATGCTCTCACCTGGCGCACACTAACAAACGGTACCTATGCGATGTTGCGATGGTGGGATGCGTACTTGAGGTAGAGTGTACGCGTAACGGAATCAATCCGCTTCTAGTTTCGTGGGTGTGCTTACGGCATGCATAGAAAATTCCCGCAGTCCGCATGCTTGGATATCGACCAATGAGAACCAGCCCAGCCTTTTTGGCTGTTACGTGAAATTGTATAACCTTGTTTTTGTGTAAATAATTTTCCTGTTTACCCTTAATTTTGTTTTACGATTTTAGTAATTTTCTTTTTTGTTTTTATATTTTGTTTGTAAAGCAGCTTAGATAAGTAAAATACTTATTTTTAATCTCCTGGTTTTATTATTTATTTGGAATAATTTCGATTATTCTGCCGAGTTTGTAGGTACCTACAAAGTATCAGCCGATTTTAGTGCAATGTGAATAGAGGAAAATAACATTTATTTAAATCTTATTGTATACTATTAAACGAGCAATATTTGTATATCTTAAATTTGTAATCGGTTTCTCGAAAACGGCTCTAACGATTTCGATGAAATTTACCATAAGGGAGTCGGCGAGTTTTCAGGGGCGAAAAATGTCTGGGGTTTTCCCCGTGGTTTCGAGCAATGTTACAGCGCCATCTGTTAGCGGGTAGCATAGCTTGCTCACCCGATGATATTTTAATGTTGAGGCGGCTATTATAGAGCGAAGCTGGTCGCCCAGGTTCGCTCTATAATAGCCGCCTCAACATTAAAATATCATCGGGCCAAGACCATGAAACTTAAAAACTTTTCCCAAGAAACATGTAGGTCGACATACAAAAAAAGATTTTTGAACTCCCATACATAATGCGCTATCAGCTGACGCAGTCTCTATTGGAAGTTGAAATCATTTTTTTCTTATTTCTACCAGAGTTCCCTGGAAAAAGTTGTTCAGTTTCATGGTCTGAGTAATGTGCTAAAATTATGTTCACTATTTCAGTAGGACCTTATTGCAATCGTTTTCTCAAAAACGCCTCTAACGATGTCGATGAAATTTACCATAAGTAAGGGGTTTTTGGGAGCGAATAATCGATCTGTCTCTCATGTCTGAGAAAATTGGTTATTTCCATTTTTTGCATTTCTTGAAAAAAGTGCGCTGAAGAAACCCTACGGCGCCATCTGTTGGTGAGTTCTGGTGAATGTGATGTAGTAGTTTTAAGTATGATTTAAAGATGTACTCTAGAATTAATAAATTCTCTACTATTAATAAAATAAGTTTCGGCTATGTACTAAAACATAGTTAATATTGCACGCCGATTTCGGTATGTTACAGTGGATATATTTTATATATTTTCATCTTGTACTTTTTACCTGTAACAATGCAATAAATACATTTGACTTTGAAGATTATATAGAGCGAAGCTCGGCTTCCCAGGTACTGTGAAATAATTCAGTGTCGTCGTTAGAATTTTTTTTTACGCGAGAGACCTTACGTCCTAGCTAAAAAAAATATGGAAAATGGATTAATTTATTTGATTGCTGAAAACTTAAATTAGTATTCGCGTTTACAGAGGGCTCGGTGCCTCGATTCAAACAGACATTGCCGAGAAGCGGCGTAAAAGCTGGTGGAAGACCAGTAGTGTAGGCAACGAAGCAGTTGACCCCAACATAATTCTCAGGCAGAAAGTATCATGAATTAAATTTAAATTCAAAATAACCAAAAAAAAATTTAAAAAAGTTTTTTCCATACATTGTTTGTAATTTTTGTATGGAAAAATTAAAAGTACCGATTTTTTTTTTTGGATTTTTTCATAAAAGGTTTGTCTCATGTAGTGTAATACCCCAGCAAAGTTTCATCGACTGAGGATTTAATGCTGGGGTCTTCATACAACGATCCGCTTCGTTGCCTAGACTACAGGAGATACTTTAGCCACAAGGGTCGGCTTTCAACTAACACAAAACAATAAAAAAACATAATTATTCTTCCAATTATAAGGCATTCGTGGTTGAAACACCAAGAAGGCTCTACAGTACCTACTTAGGTATGCTATGTACTGATTTTCTTATGAAATTTTCACTGCTGTAGGTACACACGGCCGCACATCAGTAGAAACACTTTTGGACCTTATGGCGTGGTAATAGAGTTGAAAAAGTTTCTACCGACGTGCGGTTGACCGTACAGTCAAGAGCAGGTCAATCTTGACACTCGCAGTAGGATTTTCGTCTCTACGCGTAATAAGATAAGCGCGATACAAAGTCCAATGTGTCAAGCTTTACGGTACTCTGGAGTGTACTGTCCAACAGCCTCCTTAGACTATTATACCTAATACTAACGTAACAGCCTCCGTGGTAGAGGGCTCGGCTCTCAATCCGGAGGTTCTGGGTTCGATTCCCGGTGGGGACAATGACAAACAAAAATCCCTTTGTGCGACCTCCCCAGTTTGGTTAGGACATTGCAGGATGAACAATGATTCCGTGCTTCGGAAGGCGCGTTAAGCCGTTGGTCCCGACTGCTATCTACGGATGTAGTCGTTAATGAGCCATGAAAGCTGGGTGTGGCAGAAGAAGCATGAAACTAGAATTAATGCAGTAGAAATGAGAGCGTTGAGGAGTATGATTGGTGTGAAATTGAGTGACAGGATTAGAAATAGTGTGATAAGAGAACGTTGTGGCGTAAAAGAAGACGTAGTGACTAAAATTGAGAAAGGGATGCTAAGATGGTTTGGTCATGTAGAGAGGATGAATGAAGGGAGATTGACGAAAGAGATCCACAAGGCGAGAGTGAATGGAAACGTTGGAAGGGGAAGGCCTCGGCGAAAGTACCAGGACCAAATTCAGGACGTCCTGAATAAAGGCCAGGTTAAAAGTACCCTAAACCGACGAGCATGTATGAAAGGATTGATGAAGGTTCAGGAAGCAAGGGAAGTATGTCAAGATCGTAGCAGGTGGAGAACTGTGGTCTCTGCCTACCCCGACGGGAACAAGGCGTGATGTTATGTATGTATGTATGTCAGAGGCCTTTGGCGGTTCAACAACTCTGACACCAGGGTTAGTGAGGTCAGTCATCGAACTTGCAATCCTCACGACAAGATGATGATGGTTCGACTTTTTGTTCAGCTAGTAAATGTCAGAACATAAAATATAATGTTATCTCGTATTTACACTGTGCTGAGCATCTAATCTAACACCATAATGTTTGAGTCATACTTACTTGTATAATTTCAATAAAAATATACTGCATTGTATGTACTTCATAAGACAGAGGCGAATTAAGGGCAGGAGCTTCGCTCGGCACGAGCTATAAGTCTTGTATTCGTCCTATAGTTGTTCAACAGCCTCATCATAACATCCTACGAAACGTCCACTCCAGAACTTCAAAAAAAAAAGATCTTGGAGGAGATTTAGATTTACCATAGTCACCACGCTTGTAAGCGTTTCGGCTGGCGATCGCTGCTGTTGTTGGTGACCGCAGTACGTAAGATGGTGCGATACACAGAAAGAAGCTGCTGCCAATCCTCCAGTTTATAAGCCCTTAGTCGCCTCTTACGACACCACGGGTAGAGATGGGTTGGTACTATTCTTTGCCGTCACCTCACCAGTTCAACAGGCTGCCTGAAAAATAATGGCCTATGGATTAGCTACATTTTTGGTGCAAAAGTGACGCAGAATTTTGAATGAAACTTGGCAGTGAACGTAAGCGGACCTTGCCTTGACCTTAGATTATTATAATACTAACGTAAAAACCTTTACCCTCAAATTGTGATTTTCGATGACCTCTGACCTCTTATTAAGAATATATTCTTTCCGCCATTTGCAATAAAGTGCATTTTCAAAAAACTACGTCATTCATTGTGCCACCATTATTGTGCATTGTACAGTCAGCGTCAAATTAATATGAGCGATCTGTAGTAAACAAGTTCAATTTCATATACGCCATTAGAATTGTTATTTATAGTTGTAAGCACCCAAAGTGTTCAAAATATTTTGGCAACAAGGTTTCCAATATTATCTTCGCGGTCGTCAGCTTCAAATTGATGTGACTGTCTATAGTACTGTAGTCAAAATTATCAGAAGTAAATAAGATCTAGTCTAGATTACTATATATATATATATATTATATATATATATTTTTAATGTATGTATTTATTAAAGTATTATTTAACTTTTTAATGTTATTATTATTATTTTTTTGTATTCTTAGCATAAGCTTTATTATATAATTATTCTCACCTTGTTACACTGCACTTCCTACTCGTTCACCTTCTATGGATTCCTCTTCCCAAAGGTTGTCTGGAAGAGATCGCTTACAGCGATAAGGCCGCCTTTGCCCACTTTTTGTAATTTTTTGTTTTAATTTGTATTTGTTTTTTTTTTAAGGTGTGCAATAAAGTGTTCATCTACCTATCTATCTATCTACTTCTGATTATTTTGACTTCTATAGTCGCTCACATAAATTTTTACGGTGACGGCCGCGAACATAATGTTGGAAACTAGGTATGTTGCCAAGATATTTTGAAGACTGGGTGCTTATATGAGAATTCTAATTGCGTACCTACATAAAATTGAAATTTTGTACTACATACTCGTATCATTTCGACTACGATAGAGACGCCCATATGAATTTGACGCTGAATGTACGTTACCGCCGATGAATTAACATCTACAACTAGGTACATTATTTTTTGTGCTTCTAAAAATTGTTTTCGGCTACTATGTAAAAAGCCACTGAGCGGCATAACAGCGGCATTAGTCAGGCAAGCTACTGACTGGCTTTTTATTTATCTATGACCCACCTGAATTCGGCCCTGGCCAGTCGACCGTAAAATTGTCGTGTCGTGTTTTAAGTCTTACATTATCAGTAAGATAAAATGCCCAGTTCGTCATCTGTATAGGTAAATACTTACTTCGAACAACGTAAAGTATAGTTTCTTGATGCAACAAGCCTCTATGCCACTCGCAAAAAATACTTCCAGAAAGTTGCGTTTGTCACGCTCACGATTTGTCATCGTGTTGGGATCCAGGTCCATGACCAATTTTTTGAAAAATAAAGCAAGACAGTTTTGAAAATTACTGCTTTTGTGTATGAAAAAGATGTTTTTCAGAAATTTTAGTGTTTCGACGACTTCGTCCGGTTGTCTGTTACGCCAGTTTATTTCAGCAACTACTAATGGAATAGTTTTAACTAATGTTTGTCCAACTTTAGATCAAATGAAAGAATTAAATGTTTCTAACCATAGCGCACTGGATCCACCGATAAACGAAAATTCTCCATGGACGTACCATTTGTGACCCCCAGGCTAAGCAGGACAGCACAGACTAAATGTAATACATATTATATGTAATAGTTATGTCAAGGTAGTACCGGATAACAAAATTTAAGTAATTAAGATTGTATGCCATAGAGGATTCGAGTGTTGCATGGCGGAACGACCTCACAAGGTAAAACGAGGACAAATAGATGACTTCATAGCTTGTAGTTGTAACTGAACAGTCGCATTCATGAACAAAAGAATAGCGAAGTTAAATTGTTTCGTGTTAAAAATTAGGTTATCTAATAAAGTTCGCCGTAAGTTTTTGTATCGATTAGAGATAAAATTGTGTGATTCATATATTCCAACTACCAAAAGTGAATCGATAAAGCATTACAGGGTTTTAACGAATTCGTGTTGAGCATTTCAAGGTCTTATAAAAAGGTATTTTTTTTATTTCTCATACCTTAATGGTTTTGTGATAAATTTGTTAAGTTTCACACAAAACTCTTATACTGAAATGCCCCTATGTTATAAACATTTAAAAGAATGTTTATACTTTATATTTAAAAGAATTCTTCTGTTTTACATACAAAACGATCCGATGCTGATTTAATCAAAGAATTTGTATCGAATTTTTTTCTTCTTTAATATACAAGGTGTAACAGAAAATAGGATGTGATTCTTCCCATGAAACTGAACAACTTTTCCCAAGGAACATAGGTCGAATTACGAAAAAATATTTATGACCTATACAAAATGCGTTATCAACTGATTCAGTTTCTATGGGAGGTAAAACTTTTATTTGCTTATTTTGACCTAGTTATGTTCCTTAGGCAAAGTTGTTCAGTTTCATGGGCAGAATCACATCCTTCATGGTTGATGGCTGTTACAGCTTATAAAGAAATTACAACAAAAACGACATTAATTCCTTACAACACTGTGTAATATTACTCGGAAAAGTGATAATCTTATCAAGTCGATAAGTGATAAAAATCGTTGAAATCTAGGTCAGTGTTTGAACAGTGAACAATACAGTCACAATTCAACAGTGTTCAAAAGTGACGTGAAAAAGTGAACATCGTATCACCACATTGGACCACCAAAATTAAGAATCAAAACACAAAGACGAATAAGGCCTCGGCCATAAATATATCACGACGACCAGTCCTACGCAAACACTCATATTTTCCGAGACTTCATCCAAATCGCCTATCAAAAACAACAAAGTTATGAAGAAATACTAGAAGAAAAACGGCCATATTTTTTTGGATATTTCTATAAATCGCCGCCATCTTGAATAGTTGTAAAAATGTGCTGCTGCTGTACATGCGATTGTGGATCATGTGGGAAGATATTAAGATGCCTGTTTTGCATCACTCTCTGCGTGTTTTTGGCCAAAATGTGCGGATTCGAGATTGAAGAAGAGACTTGCTGCTGTCAAGGAGACTAAGGGCCTGCCTCACCGTTTGCTGCTAAGTTTCAGATAGCCTACCTTTTTTTTTATAACATAGGGGGACAGATAAGCAGACGGGTCACCTGATGGTAAGTGTTCACCGTCGCCCATGGACACCCGCAACACCAGGGGGTCACAGGTGCGCTGCTGGCCTTTAAGATATTTTACATCTCTCATATTCGGTATAGTAGGTCCTATTACCTCCAAATGGGGCTTGTAGGTGACCAATTAGCGCTCTAGGGTAATAATGTAGCTAGAAAAGCCCTAGGGCGGTAAGTAATTAAAAAAAATGTTTTATTCTTGTAATGCCGGTTTTTTTCTACTTACCTCACAATCGAGATGTAAAGCAGAGTAGTTAGCTTGGGTGTAAGCATCAATTGCACCCTCGAACTATAGGCGCCCTCGCTGCGCTCGTGCGCCTAAATATCTCGGGCTGCAATTGATGCCTTACAGCCCTTGGCTACTAATCTACTATTAGCTGCTAGCTAGCCTGATTCTTAGATTACAATAATACTAACGTATAAGCCTGATTGCTCAACTGACAGATGAACACAGGAAAAAGTTATTTAGGTAGCTGTCAGATATTTTATCTGTCAGCTTACTGTCGCGAACTTTAGCTTATACCACAGAATTCATAATAGTACTACATACAGAACGGAAGCTCTCCGCCTCCCACCAATCGGAGTACCTCAAGTGCGCGCGCCTCACCCCGCGGGGCCCTGCGCGATATCTCGTCCCATTTCTCGTCCTGTTGCCACGCGATATGCAACGCTTGCAAAAAATGAAAAAAAGGTGCGTGGTTGTGCAGTTTACGGTTGTCTTTCGACTCTCCAAGACAAAGTAAAATTTGGAATAAAGTTAAACAATAATAAGAAGCAATTATTATGGAATAAACACCATAAGGTAGACACAGATGTTTTCCTTCCTTTAAACATTTCTTTCATTGATAGATTTAATAGAGCATATTTTGGGTTAAATGAAAAAAATAAAGCTTTGAATAGTATGTATTTATTTATTCCTTTCCACATTAAAGCAATAATATAACAGCATTTTTTTTTCATTTTCTGGAATAAAGTTTGGCAGATTTTTTTGCAGTGATGATATGAGCAGATTCGCCATTTTCGCGATAGTCACCCTGGTGCACCGGCGGCGGCGGCCAGCCAGCCGTCAAGGATGAAGTTTAGTGAAAAAAATGATTGTTTTTAGAGTTTGTGAGATTATTTCAACGTGTGTTTGTTTGTTTTAATTGAAATTCGATTACTAAATACAACAAAGTGAGGTTATAATTCGTTTGTGAATTGTGTAAGTCGCTTTATAGTCGAACGAAAAATGTGCAACTCGAAACTGTAATAAAAGTATAATGCTAATGTTCTGTTATCTACGTTTTCTAGGGTAGGTGTTTTCTAGATACCATCAACCCTACACTCACACATCTTTAACCCACCCACACATTTGCGCGTGTAAAAATGACAGCTGTCATTTTTTAGCCCGATTGTATGGAGCTTCCGAGGTGTGCTTATACGTTAGTATTATAATAATCTAAGACTTTAGCAGCAGGAGGTGAAACGTTTAACCGCCTCGGCACCAGACCACCGCCTCTCCTCGCCACTAAGTTATTGAAAAACGGACCTTAAGTTGTGTGGCACACATTACATTTAAATTTAGTGAATTTAGTGGTCATTGTGGGGACCGCCGTTAACTCTTGCCAGTTGATACTAGGTGCTGAACTGGTGCCTACGGCATTAAATGAAAACCGAAGGCCTTTCCTTCACGCATCAACTAGCTCGTAACTACAGTGAAAATAATGTAGTCCGTTTCGCCAAAGCTTACCAACACATTTTGCAGCTATATCAAGGCTATTGTGCTCTATGATCAAAAGTAATCAGCTAAATCTGTCAAAAAAAAAACAAATTTGTAAAACAATGTTATTTTTTCCGTCAAATATACTCTGGTTCGTTTGGTTTGTGGTTGTTTGTCTGGTGCTATGGCTGCAAAATGTGTTGGTAAGCGTTGGCATTGACTCGTGAAACGGATTACAGCTTGATCACAAAGACAGCAGTGTGAGAGCGAGATGGAGCAATGCGTAAGATATTGGAGCGACAGAGACACGTAGGTCCGTTCAGCTCCGTCCTGTTCTTACGCATAGCTTTCCCTCCTGACGTTCTAATCAAGCCATATTATTTCGACTGTTTTTTGCAGAAGGCGGTTTCCGCTATGCATTTTCGAGCTATCCGGGCGTTGTTATCATGGATACGTCTATGCGTCAGTGTTTCGTCTTTGCAAAGTGGATGTAGGCCCTCTAGCGGCAATAATTGGTACTACATCAAGCTTTGAGTTTGAAAGACTCTGAGGGGAGGGGGATGAGAAGAAGTAAAAGGAGGGGAGTGAGGAGGACGAGTGGACGTAGGTGGGGGCTTGACGTGGTCTTGGCTGTACATACCTACATAGTCGTATCCATGAAAAACATACTAATTTTTTTATCAATGTAGTACCATTTTTATAATCATCATCATCATCCCATAAAACGGCTACTGCTGGACGGTACTTTTCACCAGTCGGATAGAATAATATTAGATTGTAATTTAAATATTATTAAATAAAAGATTTTTTAAGCGTCCCCTTTTTTTATTACTTTATTCTACGCCCCCCTTGGGATTTCATAACATGCCATAAAATGTCAGATTCAGATAATTTTATTCAATGTAGATTCTTTACATAATACTTATTGAATGTCATGCAGAATACAATGCAAATAGAGCGAGTCTACGCCGTTTCGGATCGTGCTATGGCAGCGTAAAAGGGGGAAACGGGACGCACCCTCTAGGTTTTGCTTTGGTGCATAAATGTATGGAGATGAGGACATAAGAAGCCATATCTTTTGATTGCATCGTTGTAAAAAATTGAATTTTTCAGATCTTGTGTGGTCCACGGACCTTAACATTCATTATCAATTTCAACCTGATACCTCTACCCGTTCGTGAGAAAAAGGGTCTTGACAGACAGACGAACAACAAAGTGATCCTATAAGGGTTCCGTTTTTTTTTATTTTGAGGTACGGAACCCTAAAAATGAGCTTGAGTACGTTAAAAAAAATCATCTAAGAAAATTTAAACACTTATTTTACAAAACAATTTTATTTCCTATAAGGAAAACCTCGTGACGCATTTGAGGACAGTCAACATCGAATGACTAATCGCCTTGCATTGTCTAAGTTACCTACTTAAGGTGATCTGTGACGGCCAGCTTAGCCCCGAACGCAACTAGATGGAGCCACTGCTGCAAATATAAGGTTTTATTTTTGAATGCAATAAGTACCAACTATATATGTGCAAAAAGTTGATTCGCGTAAATTTCATTGTGCAACTTCAACGCCTAACAACAATTTCGATAAGAAAAATATTAATATGTCCACTAAAGTCAATTACTCTCGTCAGTCCGTGTTTACATGAGTACGATTACTCACACATGCACACAAAGCACAACCGTACAGTTTTGACCGCACGCCCACAATCGTAATATTGAACCAAAAATTGCTAACAAAAATAGTGCTTTCAGTACATTAACTGTATTTTTGCATTAATTAGCGAAAAATTTAACTAAAAATAGCAGTATTCGTTCGTTTTTCAACAGAATTTTATGTCCCGCGTAAGAATGCAAGTCATTTGAATTTTCGTATGGAAAACGGATCACCTTAAGGTATTGAATGGGATATCGTTTTCAAAGGCCTGTTGTTGTGTTAGGTTAGGTAGCTTAGGGCTTCACCGCCCAGGGAAAATATCATGACGCCATTTAACGATTCGCCGACCGTAAACCGTTTGTAATTATACGATACTACCCATATACTGCAATAACAAAACAGTACCGCCCACCTATACAGAATATGATCTCGTTCAAGTTCCTCTTTAAAACTGATTAGAATGTCAATTTCCATGTGGTGCCGGCAAAGAATAGTACCAACGCATCTCTACCCGTGGGTGTCGTAACAGGCGACTAAGGCATCTTTCTGTCAATCTTACTATCTTACATACATACATACAGATATAAGCATCAGCAAAATGTAAAACTAAACTATTGTTTTTACGTGTAAATCAATTGTGGTTAAAGTGTAGTGCTTAAATATGTGTTATGTCATAAAATACCGACATTGATGCTGTTAACTTTAAGAGGCAATTCCTAGCCTGTAAGTACCTTATTTTATTTGTAGATATAGTTGTGTTTTAACCTATTATATTCTGTTAGTTATAGTATTATGATCAAATAAAGACCTTTGAAAACAAAAAAAACAACACTATCTTACATACTGCACATTAGCGGCCGCCAGCCGCAACGCTTACAAGCGTGGTGACTATGGTAAATCACCTCCAAAGTACCACGCGTTTTGCTGAAGTTCTGGAGGGAGCTTCTGTCCTGCAGTGGTCGTTTCTTGGGTTGTTATTATTAGAATAACGGCCGGAAAAACTATGCGCCAGAGCAGGTCGGATCGATACTTGTCTCTGTCGTTCCAATGAGTAGCGTATCGCTCTGTCCTGCTCCCACACTACTTTCATTCTAATCAAGCTATAGCGCGTTCAGGGCAAGTCTGCCTATGATGATTATTTTCTACGCATGGGTTATTTTCTACTTGCGGAGAGCCAATGAACGATTCGCTCGCGGCATGGGGGGGGGCTGCGCTCACCCCCGCGACTCATTTTTTGACTTCTGCGCATTAACGGTCACAGACAGAGTTATTTTGTACGCCGTATACATGATCGCTTTCTTCTCCCTTCTAATTCTAGCCACTATTGCCGGCTTGGTTTGAATGGTGATGGTACAACAAAAAAAAAACTTGTTTTTCAATCCACCTTTCTTTGAAAGTTGTACATACTTGTGTTCAGAGTAACTCAATAATTTGGATGGGGATACATAAAGTGTCTTACTGTCGGTTGCACAAAGTGTCTCTAAAGTTAAAGCTCCGTTAAGAAAGGATGTAAGGGACAGGATTCCGGAAACTGAAAGAGCATGATCAGTCAACGTAACTGAACAACTTTCAGTGTATAAACCTTCGGCCTCTCCATACAAAATTGTAAACTTTATTGGACAGTTTGTATGGAGGCCGATTTTTTTTTTCATTTCCTAAAAGTTTTATTCACTGAAAGTTGTTCAGTTACGTTGACTGATCATACCCTCACATCCCAACAGAATGTGAGGGCAACATATTTAAAAGAGCTTTAACTTTAGTGACACTTTGTACAACTGGCTATATTTAAATAAATTGTATTTTGATTTAAGCATTATTAACCGGTCACAAAAACGAACGAGTATTAAAAGAGTAACGAGTAGTTAAATAACGTATGTACAGTAAATAAAATTTATATTATAAAAAATAGATTCAATTATAAATTCTTAATTACAAAACATTTACTTTAAAATAAGCATAAATAAGTATTTCACTTACAATACGTACAAAACAGGTCTTAAATTGTTGACAAGCTGCCCTTAATTCTTCCATTTTGCATTCTGAAACAAAATTAAAAATAAATTTAATGAATCACTACAAGATATATAACAGTTTACCTATCTATACTAGTAAATTTTTTTTGTACAGTCAAGTGCATAAATATGTTTCTTGAAATCCATTGCAATTACATGTATTTATGTAAAGATTCACGAATTATGTCACACTTTTCTCATCGTTATTATGTCTTCGTTTTTGTTGCAAAAATATCTAAATAACTAAGTGAGCAATAATATGTCCCTCAAAAGGTTTGTATTGCTCGTTATATAACAAATTGTCCTTTATAGTATACATATTATTGATCAGTTTCCGCAGACATATTTATATCAGTTAGATTGGATGCTATAATAATAAACATTCAATGATACATACTTTTGAAACGATAGTTTAGATACATATTTATGCACTTGACTGTACCTGATATCTGTTTGCCAACTTATTAGTGATAGTAACTTTCGTTCTACGACTTTGCTAACAACGTACGAAAAATTTTCAACTTCCTATACAAAATGGGTCGGTCACGAGACCACTTTAGTATGGAGAGTCGTAAATTTTTCGTACCTTGTTAGCAAAGTCGTAGAACAAAAGTTGTTGCATTTGACCTCACTAATAATTGGACAAACGGATATCAGGTAAAAAATAAACCTATAAGGTCCTAATGAAATAGTGATCATAATTTTAGTATCTTATAACACTTAGATCATGAAACTGAACAACTTTCCCCAAGCAACATAGGTCGAAATACGAAAATGAATTTTTGACCTCCCATAGAAACTGCAACAGCTGATAGCGCATTTTGTATGGGAGGTCAAATTTGGATTTTCGTATTTCGACCTATGTTCCTTGGGGAAAGTTGTTCAGTATCATGAGTACATGCATACCGTTTTCTATCAAGAACTAATTAAAAGTCAACCTATATACAAGTCCATTTTTAGGGTAGGTAACGTACCCAAAAGGTCCTGCATTGAACATTTTCATAGGATTTTATGACTGTTAGCAATCGGTTAACACAAAAAGAAGAAAATAATTTGCGCGACGAAGTTTAAAGTAGCCGCTTTAAGCTTAGCATTCGTTGAAACAAATCTGATATGTTACATCGAAATAAGCCTAATTCTATAAAATTGAAGGAAACCCTGTTTAAATCAGTCCAGTCATTTAAATTTCTGTAGAAGACCAAACTCCAAGCGAAGAAATTCGTGGGCACAGCTAGTAAAGCATAAAATAAAATATTGTTTATACTCCACCTTCCCCGAAAGCACCTAAATATTCTTAAAAAAACCGGTCAAGTGCGAGTCGGACTCGCGCGCCGAGGGTTCCGATATACCTATAGTATTTTTGGAAGCAATAAAGTCCATTTTCAGGACCGCAAAACTAAATTTGTTTGTAAAGGTTTTTTGCAGATTTCTGAAAAACTGTGCAACTTAGAAAGATCGTTTTATTTTTGCTGTAAAGTTTACATAAACCTCTGTCAACTGTAATTAATTCAGATTTTCCCTTACTCAAACTTCGGAGATAAGGGGGGGGGAATGGTATTTTTTTTGACATTTTTCATCATAACTTGAAAACTAAGAAACTTAAAAAAATACAAAAATATATTTTAAAATGTACAAGTAAAGCCCTTTCATATGATACCCCGCTCGACCTAGTAGCGACAATTTGAAATTTGGCCCCCCCTATTTTGGCCCCCTTTACATTAATAATCATACTTTTTTCAAAAAAATTTCATGTGCAATTAAGTTGGGCAACTATATTCTAAAACTATTCCAAATTTCAGCTCGATAGCGTAAGTGGTTGCTGAGATATAGAGGTGTGACAGACAGACGGACAGACAGACAGACAGACAGACAGAGCGGCACCATAAGGGTTCCTTTTTTTTACCATTTTGGTATCGGAACCCTAAAAATGAGGAAGAATGTACATGCGGGATGGAATTCTGTATGAAAATCCATTTCTAACATGCTGAGCGGGATGGAATATTGTATGAAAATTCATTTCTAAAACGCTATATTTTTTTTAATTTGGGTATAGGTCAAAAGACAAAAAGTTTTTAGTTCTGAGTTCGCGAAATGATACTGGCCACCGGCACTTTCCTCAGCTTTGGCTGTACCTCAGGCCTCAAACGACACCCTCGTTGGGAATCGTTCCCTTTCTCTTTTCGTTGAGCAATGTACGGTCAACCACACGTCAGTAGAAACTTTTTCAACTCTATTACCACGCCATATAGTCCAAAAGTGTACTATTATGTTTTAAAAGCAAAGGAAACACAATTTAACGTAGGTACTACTGTACTCACCGGGTTCCGGAGAGTGTTTTCAGCTAATATGTATTCTTCGGATTGCGGGTTCAGAGTCATCTTGTAGTTGGTCAGAGCCGCCTTGTCTTTTTGTTTCGCGAGGGTTTCTATCACTACGGAATGTATCTGCAACAATTATTCAGGTTACTTTTATATTAACAATGCAGATTCTTTACAGAACTCTTCCCTTCTCGATCATTATTATTTATTATTATTCGTGAACTCTGTTAGCGATTAAGTTTACTTCTATTTAATTCTGAAATAAAAACTTCATCATATATTTTATTTTTATTTTATTTATTTAGGATACCAACAGCGTTCTTATAGTATTTTAGAATGAACTTATATTTTTATTTGAATTATTGTTTTATGACATTTGTTGTGATTTTTTTAAATTGTAAGGATTTTCGCAAGGAGTTTTCAATACAATGTACATTGTTAAGAAATAAATAAATAAAATAATATAAAATAAAATAAATAAATATATCTTATAATTAATTTCTTAAATAACAATCAATAGCCAATTACAGGTATCCACTATTTTAAATACATGTTATGGAGAGCAGAGGTAAGACTTTTTAATAAAAATAAAATAAGATGGAACATTCACACTTGAATTACCAGGCATATTATGTATACATATTGAAAAGTAAATATAATGTTAAAATTGCATAAAATACAATGTTAACTACTTTTACTACATAAATATGTCGGTCTTGTATAAATAATAATAATAAAATAATATAATAATAGTAAAACAAAAATAAATAAAAATAAAATACAATATATCAAGCAGAATACAATGTAAATAGAGCGAGTCTATTGCCTTTCGGAATCTGGTGTTTTGGATGACATAGGTAGATGTCTTATCTAAACTATAGCGCGTCTCTCCATTGACATCTTCAAAGATTAGGAGAAGGCATTTGATAGCGTCAAGCACTAGGCTGTGTTTTATTATCTCCATCTTTGAGAAATCAACGAGAGGTGTGTAAACAGAATACCCTTCCATATCCCTACAGTACAAACTCAATTCAGGAGCGTAAACATCAGTCATAAATCCGGTAACATTAAATATAGGCGTGCGCCAAGGGTACACCCTTTCACCACAATTATTTACTAATGATATGAAGGAAACTAGATGTAAATCTCACTCTATACATATGAGTGAGTCTCAATCTGCCGTCTGTGTCAGTAACTCTGTTGACAACAATATCGTGCCATATATCGATGTATATGGCACGAAGATTGTCGTTAATATCACTAATTGTTACTCTTGAAGATATTACCTTTATACAAATGAAAATACCCATACAATACAAATGGTTGCGATATCCATTCGATAACCATCCTCGGTGTTTCACATTCGTAGATTACGATAAGGCATTCGACGGGGTCAAGCACTCGGCTGTGTTTCATTTAAACTATCTTTGAGGAATCGACGATAGATATGTAAAATTGTAAACTAAACGCTCTCCCAGATCTGTACAGTACAAACACAACACAGTCACGTATGCATCGGTCACACACAAATCTGGTAACATTTGATCAAGGCGTGCGCCAAGGGCACACCCTTTCACCCCAGCTCTTTATTAGTGTTCTGAAAGAAAGTAGATGTAAATCTTACCTTGTACATCTGCGAGAGTCTCAATCTGTCGTCGGTGTCAGTGACTCTGTTGACACAAGTGGCCAGAAGCCTCTTACTAGCTTGCAGCTCGCTCAGTCGCGACAACAGCGCCTCTATCGGTATATGGGACGATACTGTTGTTCGCCCCAGCCAGTCCTGCATAGTGTTAACAATGAATTATCCCTATTTATTTAATTAATTTACTGCTACTGTTATGAAGGCGTCGATTCTAGCGCGGTTGCTTAAAGCTAAAGTTTGACAAGTCTAAGGGTAGTATCCCTTGTGATGCCGGCAAAGAATAGTACCAACCCATCTCTACCCGTGGGTGTCGTAAGAGGCGACTAAGGGCTAATGAACCAGAGGATGGGCAGCAGCATTCTTCTGTGTATCGTATCATCTTACAATCTCACCAACAACCATGGTCCATGGAGCCAGCCGTAACGCTAACAAGCGTGGTGACGATGGTACTTCCCCTCCACATTGTTTCAGCAAAAGCTGGAATTTTGGAGGGAGCTCTCGGTCTTGTGGACGTTTCATGGGATGTTATGATGAAGGGTAGTTTTCCATCAGTGCTACGCGAGGGAGCTAAGCTTCGAGCTGGGAAAATTCCAACCGATTGGATTGCGCCATTTCCCTAGTTTGTCAAATGCGCTGTCAAATGGAGCAGTCTTATTGGTTTTAATTTTACAGCTCACAGCTTAGCTATCTCCCACAGCTGTGGTGGAAACTACCTTAAAAGTGATTTTTTTTTTCAGCCTATGCATGGCCCACTTATTAATGAGGTTAAAAGCAACGACTTTTGTTCTAAGACTTCGCTTACGACGCACAAAATTTTTCAAATAAATAACTATGTACAAAAAGTAACCAATGGGATAGGGGTAACAAAGACAGCAACACTTTTTTAGATCTGTCAAATTTTAACCTTTGTTAATTGTTTAATTAGTTGCATATTGTATATTATATGACATGTCTTAGTCTAAGCATGGGGTCCCATTCCGTACTACGGTTTTTTCGACGGAGTATATACTCCGTCGAAAATAGCCCGAATTCATTTGGCCCTTTTGTTTCTAATAATTAAACTAAATGTTACTACTAGGTTGGTAGGTAAAGGTGTAAACTATGACATTAATTCAATTTTAACATCCAGATTTCAATTTATTCTAAGAAAATACCTTATGGAAAAAATAGCCCGAACAATTTTCGGCACAAATTCGTTCTATGACGTGAGGCATCTGTACTAGTATAGTATTATATTATCTGTGGTCTAAGCTTAAGTAAATACAATAACCCCGTTAGGGGCATCGCAACAAGGCTGAGTCATGGACGAACAATGACGAACAACAATAAGACTGACAATCTCCATACTAGAAAACGTAACCCGGAAGCGTCTTTCCATTCTATACAAGGCCAGAACGCAACCATAGGAAACTGCTCGCGTATATATTGTAATGCTGTTTTTAAATCTGTTATTACAAAACGTACACGAATTTTGCGTACTGATCGTGTATAGTTTGTATCGTGGATGCTCGCGGCGTCTTTCCATTCTATACAAGGCTAGAACGCAACCATAGGAAATTGCTCGCTTATATAGCGGTCCGCCCCGGCTTCGCACGGGTACTAATCTACGGGTAGAGTGGTACTTTTTATTACGATATTATGACGTAGTCTTCAACTTGCTACACAATTTTTAAAACATTCTAAAATATTTCGTTGTACACAACATTTATAACATCTTCAGGATTAGGTGCAAAAATGAACATATCTAACTTTCTTTTATAATATGTAGCGATAGTGATAATGTAACGCTGTTTTTAAATCTGTTTCTACAATGCATATGTCACAGGAAAAGTGTATAATTTGTCATTTAATATTTTGGTTTGCCATTCTACAAAATGCTGAGATATTTTAAGGGTTCTGACGTGTGCGAGCCTCACCGGTGTGTCTGTGGTGGTATGGTGGAGGCTAATGGCCATCACGGTCTTAGCTGCGCGCGCTCTGCGGGAAGACTCTCCCGTCACCATGCCATCAACGACATAATCCGGCGGGCGATGGTGTCAGCAGGCGTTCCTTGCGTCTTGGAGCCCCCTGGACTTAGCCGATCGGACGGTAAGAGGCCCGACGGTTTGACGCAGATTCCATGGTCGAGGGGTCGCTGCCTCATTTGGGACGCCACGTGTGTAAGCACATTCGCGGCGTCGCATCTGAGGAGCACGCAGCATAAAGCTGGCGCGGCGGCTGAGAGCGCTGCTGACCTTAAGCATATAAAATATGCTAACCTGGAATCTGCGTACGATTTCGTGCCGGTGGCTTTTGAGACGGCGGGCACATGGGGCTCCGAGGCCAAGAAGCTAGTTAGGGACGTTGGTCGGCGGCTCAAGGAGAATGGGGAAGATCCCCGTGCAGGGTACTTTCTCGCCCAACGTTTGGCATTAGCAGTGCAGCGTGGAAACGCTAGCCGAATTTTTAGATTTATGATTTTTATACTGTATGTAATATTTTCCTATAAATTAAATTTGTCTACTAAACAATAAAATGTTCAGAATGTTAAACAATAAAAAAATCTGATGTGCAATTACAGCATTAAAAAAAGGGTTCCGTACCCAAAGGGTGAAAACGGCACCCTATTGATATGCCTCCGAAGCCTCCGATGCTTGTCTGTCTAGATATCGACTGTACACGTATTGTGGGACAGTCCTTGTTTAATGTTGTTAAAAATAACATTTTGGGCCTGTTGGTCTGTAGTGACATGTTTTAGAAGATTATTGAAAATATTAATGGGTATTTAATAACAATGGATGTGCTTCTAAAATAAAAGTGAATTCGTTGTAAATTTCTTTCATTTCAGTCACTGCTTTATTGTAAGTGATAGAAAAAGAACCGGTCAAGTGCAAGTCGGACTCGTGCGCTGAGGGTTCCGATATACCTATATAGTATCTTTGGAAGCAATAAAGTCCATTTTTAGGACCGCAAAACTAAATTTGTTTGTAAAGGTTTTTTGCAGATTTCTAAAAAACTGTGCAACTTAGAAAGATCGTTTTAGTTTTGCTCTAATATGTACATAAATTTCTATCGACTGTAATTAATCCAAATTTTTCCTTTCACAAATTTCAGAGATAAGGGTAGGTATTTTTTTAACATTTTTCATCACAACTTTAAAACTAACAGTCGTAAAAAAACACAAAAATATACCCTTTATAGTAATAATAATAATATATTTTTTAAATCTTACATGTGCAGTTAAGTTGGGCAACCATATTCTATAACTATTCCAAATTTCAAGTCGATAGCATGAGTGGTTGCTGAGATATAGAGATGTGAAAAAGAAAGTCGCACCATAAGGGTTCCTTTTTTTATCATTTAGGTATCGGAACCCTAAAAACGGGAAATTCATCATTGATGCATAGGTAATAGGTAAATTGGTTGGGGACTCTTCTGATGTTGTCATGTCTATGGGAATGTCTTTGCGGTATTTTCAACGATAAAGTTGATTCAATGTTTAAAATAGATACGCCAATATGAATACCAACAAATAGAAAGAGAGGTCATTACATCAAAATGGCGAGCATGCAACTGTTCGCGTACAAATTGAAATCTAGAGTTTAGCGCGCTTACTCCAATACATACACGATTAGTCCGTATGCGTACTGGCGCTGTACATTATGGAACGAGATATACTTCTACGTTATTACGAAGTATACGCGAGTATTTGCGTACTGCTCTTGTATGGATTGGAAGAACTTAGTAAAAACGGTATTTCCAATCTATACGCGATTAGTTTCATACCCTTGCGTTCTGGCCTTGTATAGAATGGAAAGACGCAACCCGGAAAGGCATAAAACTCATGGAAACTAGATGGCGCTTCCAAATAATCTGGAAATTAATTATGTTCTACCGAGTATTCCGTCAAAAAATCGTTCAAAATTTCAACATAGTTTTAATGTAAAGAAACGCTAATATTGAAATTCTTTTTATTTTTTAAGCAGAATAGTCTATAAATCATAATAACTTCCCGGACTATTTATTAGCGCCATCTAGTTTTATACTTTTCCGGGTTACGATTTCTAAAAGGGGATGGTCAGTCCTTCTTATTGTTCGTCCATGGCTAAGTGCACTATTATTCAGTCGCACTAATATTTAGTCACATTCACTCTAAAGGTTCTTTAAAACAATATGAGTTCGTTATGGAATTAACGTGAACTACAAGTCTACAAGACAGTCGAGAACGTTAAAAAGACAGTACTTACTTTTTTAGTGTACAGTGTTTCCACAATATCCCACTTGCCGGCGTTAGCGTGTACATTAAGGACCACCCAGTCATATTGCAGGGGACTGATCTACAAACAAATCATATATTAAAAAAATATTACTAGTACAACTCGTTGATGAATTTTCGAGGTACTTGATAAACTGCCGAAAAATTGTAAACTTTGAGGAAACTCGTAAATCCATAGATCCGTTAGGTGAGACAAACACTACCCGTTCCCGAACGGGATCGGTTAGGTTATGTTAGATTCTCAATGGAACAAATGCACGAACCGAGCGAGCGAAGCGAGCGTTCTGCGGCAGCAACCGGCGAGGTACAGAAGCGTATAAGGTACAGGTTACTATTTGTTGACAGTTTGCCAACCGAATGAGTTTGTTGATCAGCTTACGATTCTTGTTATTTTCCGGTGGGTATAGGAGCGGTGTGTGAGAGATAATGTGGACACCGTGAGGGGTCTAGTGTGTGGGCAATGTTGGGAGGCATGGGGGTTGTATGTGGATTGATGTGGTGGCAGTGTAAGGACAGTACAATGAGTGGGCGGTGTGGAGGCACAATGCGTTCGGTGTGAGGAAAATGTGTGGGCGGTGTGATGAATGTGTGTGGGCGTAGTGTGGGTAGAAGGCGGTCTGATGAATGTGTGCGGGCGGTGTGATGAAAGTGTGTGGGTAGTGTGATGAAAGAGTGTGGGCAGTGTGAGGGTAGTGGGCGGTGTGAAGAAAGTGTGTGGGCGGTTTGATGAAAGTGTGTGGGTAGTGTGGTGAAAGAGTGTGGGCAGTGTGAGGGTAGTGGGCGGTGTGAAGAAAGTGTGTGGGCGGTGTGATGAAAGAGTGTGGGCGGTGTGAGGATAGTAACCGGTGTGAAGAAAGTGTGTGGGTGGTGTGATGAAAGTGTGTGGGCGCTGTGTCGGTAGTAGGCGTTGCGATGAATGTGTGCAGGCGGTGTGATGAATGTGTGTGGGAGGTGTGAGGGTAGTCAGCGGTGTGATGAAAGTATGTGGGTGGTGTGATGAAAGAGTGTGGGCGGTGTGTGGGTAGTAGGCGTTATGTGTGCGGGCGGTGTGATGATTGTGTGTAGGCGGTGTGTGGGTAGTGAGCGGTGTGATGAAAGTGTGTGGGTGGTGTGATGAAAGAGTGTGGGCGGTGTGAGGGTAGTGGGCGGTGTGAAGAAAGTGTATGGGCGGTGTGAGGGTAGTGAGCGGTGTGATGAAAGTGTGTGGGCGGTGTGATGGTGGTGGGCGGTGTGAGGGTAGTATGTGGGCGGTGTGGAAGCAGTGTGTGGGTTGTGTAGGGACAGAGTATTGGTGGTGTGGAGGCAATGTAAAGGTTGTGTTGGGGCAATGTGGAGGTAGTGTTTCCTAAGTGTGGATACAGTATGTGGGCGCTATGTACCACATATCAATCACCTGCTGCCTCTGACAGACTGTGAGTGGAGACATGATGTTGCCGGCGCCTTCGCTCCAGTGATGAGAGCAGCAGTAGGCCAAGCAATGTAATGCGGATTTGTTGTGTAGAGAAGGCTTCATTGTCAGTCGCTGCCATTCTGACAATCATAAAAGCCTTAGTCAAATTACAGAACTTTTAAGACAGATGTAGTATTATGCAGTATAAACTTTTAACACAATATCTTTCCATTCCGAAACACGCGGTCACCGGTTGACCCACGATGCAATCAAAAATGGCGGCAGCTTCCAGATAGCTGTATGCGGCCGTCCGCCAGTAGTGAATCCGTGCGACTGTAAGTACACAAGGCCGCACATCAGTAGAAACACTTTTGGACCTTATAGACTTTAAGGGCACTGCATGTTATCCTACGTCATCTAGTACACGAAATTTGTAACTTTGTAGCGATAGTAGTGGCCTACTAGGTCCACAAAACGTTGGTCTGCCAATCCGAAACCTGGCAGGTTTTGTACAGTAGGAGAGAAAAGTGGTTAAATGACAGATTACACGAATGAAATCTATTCGTAGAAATATAAGGTACCTATACAAGTAAAAAACAACAGGTCTGCCTTGCATCCTCTTGGCAGTTTCGCCAGTCGGACCACAAATGTGGTCGGATGTGATTGGACCACAAATTTGGTCGGACTGGCGAAACTGCCAAGAGGATGCAAGGCAGACCTGTTGTTTTTAGGGTTCCGTACCTCAAAAGAAAAAAACGGAACCCTTATAGGATCACTTTGTTGTCCGTCTGTCTGTCTGTCTGTCTATCTGTCAAGACCCTTTATCTCACGAACGGGTAGAGGTATCAGGTTGAAATTAATAATATATATTAGGATCCATGAACCACACAAGATCTGAAAATTTCAATTTTTTACAACTACGCAATCAAAAGATATGGCATTTTATGTCCTCATCTCCATACATTTATGCAAAAATGCAAAACCTACAGGGTACTTCCCGTTGACCTAAAATTATGAAATTCGGCAAGAAGCTAGGTCTCACAGTACAAATAATGAGAAAAGTCTGAAATCATTAAATATTACAACTTTTCTCACAACTAATGGTAACCAATTGTGGTGAGCTCCCGTTTCAAGAACATTCATATAAGAGAGGGGTCAAGTTGGATGGTCGTGGAGGCGATTTTTGTTTTAGTTCTATTTTAAAAACGGGAACACATGCAATCCTGAAAATTGGTATGTTTATAGTGCATAAGCTATAAAATAACAACAAATAATAAAATATAGTCAAGCGCGTGTCGGACTAAAAAAATCTAGCACATTAACTTACTGAAATTTCAACTAATACAATTATGATTATGTGGTGGTACGGAACCCTCTTTGAGCGAGTCCGACTCGCACTTGGCCGGTTTTTTTTTTACTTACATAGGTACCTTCTATTTCTACGAATATATTTCATTCGTGTAATCTGTCATTCAACCACTTTTCTCTCCTACTGTACAAAACCTGCCAGGTTTCGGATTGTCAGACCAACGTTTTGTGGACCTATTAGGCCACTACTATCGCTACAAAGTTGCCAATTTCGTGTACTAGATGACGTAGGATAACATGCAGTGCCCTTACGGTCTATTATGGCGTGGTAATAGAGTTGAAAAAGTTTCTACCGACAAGCGGTTGACCGTACTAAAACTACGGCGCTCCGATCGACTGGTGCGCTCGATGCACGCTTCGATTCATTCGTTACCCCGATGTAAACAAAACTTTTTGTCGCTACCTACCTAACCGTTCTAAACACTCTACAAGGTTATTTTTTTGAACCTGTATTCCTTTTTCCCACTTACGAGTATTAGTGAGGTCAAAAGCAACAACTTTTGCTAACAACGCACAAAAAATTTTTGACTCTCCATACTAAAGTGGTCACGTGACCGACTCATTTTGTATGGGAAGTTGAAAATTTTTCGTGCGTTGCTAGCAAAATCGTAGAACAAAAGTTGTTGCTTTTGACCTCACTAATAAGTGGGCAAAAGGAAATAAAGTCCAAAAAATAACCTAGTATATGGGTATTATACTAACCCAGTAACTTGACATAATCGGCGACCATTTTGCCGGTGTGCGCGTCGACGCCGGGCTGGTTGAAGTGGTTGTCCACGAGGTTGGTCAACTTCCTCAACAACCCGTCCACGTGGTCACCCTGCGACTTCACGTGGTGGTGGAATTGGTACATCTATAGTTACAAATTATTGATTACTAGCTGTTGACCCTTGCTAACTTTAACGACTACATCGGTAGATAGAACGGCAGAGCCATGACAGAGGCCTTTGGCGGTTCAACAACACTAACACTAGGGTTTGTAAAGACGGTCATTGACGTTGCAACCAACTATAAAATATAAAATTTGAAATATACAAAATATAGGGTGACTTTTAATTAGTTCTTGATAGAAAAAGGTATGCATGTACTCATGATACTGAACAACTTTCCCCAAGGAACATAGGTCGAAATACGAAAATCAAGTTTTGACGTCCCATAGAAACTGCATCAGCTGATAGCGCATTTTGTATGGGAGGTCAAATTTGGTTTTTCTTATTTCGACCTATGTTTCTTGGGAAAAGTTGTTCAGTATCATGAGTACATGCATATCTTTTGCTATCAAGAACTAATTAAAAGTCACCCTATATATCTGATCTTTTTACAGCATATTGATTCGTAAAATCGTCTAGTAGCCATTTTTAAGAAGCCGGCATGGAAGTTGCATTGCGCACTTTTTCCGGCAGCCGGTGATGACTTCGTCCGCGTGGATTTCCATAGATTCATAAGGGAAATAAGGAATACATAGGGAACCTCTGTGCAAAGTTTCAAGTTTTTGTAAGATGTAACCAAAAGGGTATATCAACCCTGAAGGATGTGATTCTGCACATGTAACTGAACAACTTTTCCCAAAAATAAAGTTCCTACTTTCTTCATAACCTGGAAGAGTAAGGAACCTCGAAACTGTCCTGTTAATAGAGATAAGGTGTTTAAGTTATTAATTATAAAAAAAATTAAAAAAATTCGAACACAAATAACGCAGTTAATTTTCTTTTTTCGTAACATATCGATTCCCGTATGGCAGAATGGAACATAGTCATAGCCTATTACACAATTTAAAAAAAAACTAGCCAAGTGCGTGTCGGGCCACGCACAGTACAGGGTTCCAAATTTTTTTTAGGATTTTTTATCGCAAAGCAGGTTTTAAGTATTGTATAACTTTCATAACATTAACTATTAAGGTTCCTTGTTGACTAAGGAACCCTAAAGATTGTCACCATTCTTAGCGACATGACAGCACTTTTTTTAATTCTATGATAGGCTACGACTATATTCCATTCTGCCGTACCGGAATCGATATATTACGAAAATTATATGTGTTATTAGTGTTTGACAAAATTTCAATGTTTTCGTTGGTTTTTATAACAAAATGTGACCCTATTTATGGGCAAGTTTCAAGGTTCTTCACATGACTTTTTGGCGGGAACTCGGCGTGGGCTCTTGCCTGCTCGGTTGAAATTCTTGTTTTGTGTATGTAGTGATTTAATGGATAATAAAGATAGTGTTTCATGGAGTGAATTGACTACGGAGTGCGCAGCTGATGAAGATTTCAAGCGATCTCGTGATTGAACCCCGTTTGTGTTGTCTCAAAAAGTCACGGACATTTTCCTTCGTAAAGTCCACTATCGCTTTACGGGGGGAGCAATGAACAAATCTCCCACTCGACACTGGCGGTTTGCCATAATTTTAACTAATAAAAACTGAAGAATGTTCTAGAACACGACACTGGCAGAAATGTCCCCAAATATGGGTTGACGATTGCCAAATATTAAAAAAAGGTTCCTCACATTTGGGTTTCTTTTGCGAATTTCAATTATATCCTGAGCGCGTTAGACGCATAGATTTCGTACTTCGCGCGCGGCGCTTTTAACCAGATTGCGCTCTTCCAAAAATTATGCGAGCAGAGAAGGACGTAACATGAGATGAAGCTGTCCCTATCTAATAGATTTTGCATGACATTTTGTTTATGTTGCCATGACAACATCAACAAAATGTCATGCAAAATCTTTGTTAAAAATCATTTTACCAAAGAGTTTTTAATCCAGATAAATCAAAAGAAACTGATTTTCTGCATTTATCAATATTTAATGAAAACAGAGAGAAGTTTATACGTTGAAAATTATTCAAATGAGTATTTAAAAATACGTATAAATATAAATTTGTGTATATAAAAGTTAACATTTTGCACGGAAATTGTGCAAACTTCATTAGTATGGCAATAATTAGAAAGGGACGAAGTACATCGGCTATGATGTCTTGCTCTGCTCGTTTTGCCTCTGTACAAATTGTTAAGAGTACGCTATCATGGTAAATGTAAGATCATTGGTTAGACGCCGTACGAAGTCGCGGGCAAAGCAAGTTGTAAACAAAATAACAATAAAATACAAGTGAAACTTACCGCGGCATCTGGACTCCTTCCGAGCATTCTGGAAATAAAATAAAAAAATAGGGAACATGCATGATTTTTTTATATCTAATTTTTCGAATAACTATGAAATTAAAAAAGATATAAGCCAGCGAAGATTTGCTTCTGTCTGTTTCTAGCAAAACGAAATTTAACACGGAGTTTATATGGCCGTAGTGAACTTTGACGTCACTATTCATGTCGGATCTCTCTGTCTAATAGGCGCTTAATTAATAGTTTTAAATGCTTATGTTGGCCGTATTTCTTAGCCGATTAAAATTTTAATTTCACTTTTTGTCATCTCTACTACGGTATTTACATATTTTGTTTATAAATGCGACTAAAAAAAAATATGCACGTTCCCTATTGTAGTGCAAATACCGCGGTTTTACGGCAAGGCAGCCTTGAAACGAGCCTATAAATATCGCAAAGGCCGGCAGCGCACCTGTGCCCCCCCCCCCCCCCCCCCCCCCCCTGGTGTTGCGGGTGTCTATGGGCGTCGGTGATCACTTACCATCAGGTGACCCGTCTGCTCGTCTGCCTCCCTCTTCTGGAAAAAAACACTGGTTAAGTGCGAGTCGGACTCGCGCGCATTTAATACACTTCTGCGTGATGAACTAAGACTGTATTTTTACCTTAGTGGTACAGAAACCTCGGTGCGCGAGTCTGACCCGCACTTGGCCGGTTCTTTTGTCTCACTTTTAAATACTTACGTGAGTAAATCAGCGAGGTCAGTGATTTTCCCGTCGTTGGTCAGATAGCTGATATAGTGCGCGAGCGCGGAAGGTCGCGATGATAACAACTCGTACACTAACTTGCGGTTCAGGGTTTGAATCAGGAAGAGGACTACCTGAAATTAGATTCAATTTCAGATAATTTTATTCAATGTAGATTCTTCACAGAATACTTATTGAATGTCATACAGAATACAATGCAAATAGAGCGAGTCTACACCGTTTCGGATCGTGCTATGGCAGCGTGAAAGAAACAGTAAAGTGCCCACTCTGGTAGAACAGTTTGTATGAAGTCAAAATTTTTTTTCATTTCCCAACATATGTTTCTTTGGGAAAGTTGTTCAGTTTCGTTGACTGAGCACGCCCTTTCAGTTTTCGGTACACCGTCCCTTACATATACTATCCCTCTCTCTCGGACTCATATCTGGGAAAATTCGTTTTCTCCGTGTTTTTGGTAATTTCTTGAAAAGGCGCGTTTCAAAAACCTTACAGCACCATTTGTTGGAGAGTAGCATAGCTTGTTCACCCGGTGATATTTTAATGTTAAAGGTTTTAAAGTAGTACTTATTATTAACTGTTATGTTATTAATGAGGCATCAAAGGGCAAACTGACAGAATTAACAATACAGCTGTCAGAGATGAATGAACTTTTACTATAATTTAAAAATTAGGTAAGATAGAAGATAAGATTTATGTTTAAAAAACCGGCCAAGTGCAAGTCGGACTCGCGCACTGAGGGTTCCGTACCACCACATAAACATAATTGTATTAGTTGAAATTTCAGTAAGTTAATGTGCTACATTTTTTGAGTCCGACACGCGCTTGACCAAATTTTATTATTTGTTGTTATTTTATAGCCTATGCCCTATAAACATACCAATTTTCAAGTTTGTAAGTGTTCCGGTTTTTAAATAGAACTAAAACAAAAATCGCCTCAGCAACCATCCACCTTGACCCCTCTCTTATATGACTGTTCTTGAAACGGGAGCTCACCACAATTGGTTACCATAAGTTGTGAGAAAAGTTGTAACATTTAATGATTTCAGACTTTTCCCATTATTTGTACTGTGAGACCTAGCTTCTTGCCAAATTTCATAATTTTAGGTCAATGGGAAGTACCCTGTAGGTTTTTCATTTTTGAATAAATGTATGGAGATACATACATACATAACATCACGCCTCTTTCCCGTTGGGGTAGGCAGAGACCACAGTCCTCCACCTGCTACGATCTTGACATACTTCCCTTGCTTCCTGTACTTTCATCAATCCTTTCATACATGCTCGTCGGTTTAGGGTACTTTTAACCTGGCCTTTATTCAGAACGTCCTGAATTTGGTCCTGGTACGTTCGCCTAGGCCTTCCCCTTCCAACGTTTCCATTCACTCTCGCCTGGTAGATCTCTTTCGTCAATCTTCGTTCATTCATCCTCTCTACATGACCAAACCATCTCAGCATCCCTTTCTCGATTTTGGTCACTACGTCTTCTTTTACGCCACACCGTTCTCTTATCACACTATTTCTAATCCTGTCACTCAATTTAACACCAATCATACTCCTTAGCGCTCTCATTTCCACTGCATTAATTCTACTTTCATGCTTCTTCTGCCATACCCAGCTTTCACTGCCATACATCAGTGTTGGTACCAAAACTCCCCCATGAACAGCCAAACGAGCCTTGTGAGACACCTTCTGACTCCTCATAAAGGCGTGCAGGGCACCATTCACCATGTTTCCAGCATTCACTCTTCTTTCAATATCACTTTCACACTTTCCATCTCTCGTAAACTTTGAGCCCAGATACACAAACTCCTTCACTTGTTCGACTTGTTCACCATCTATTAATATAGTACACTCTGTCATACATTCTTCTCTTTCAAGTACCATTACTTTAGTCTTGCTTACATTTACTTTCATTCCTTTCCTGTCCAAAGCCACATTCATCATTGTTACCATCTCCTGCAACTCGTCAGCAGATGACGCAAGTACAACTTGGTCATCAGCGTAGAGAAGACATTTGATGAGTAACTCATTTATTCTCAGTCCACACATTCTCTCTTTCAGATCAATCAAACAATTATCCATGAACAGGTTAAACAGCCAAGGTGACGCTACACATCCCTGCCTAACACCTTTTTCGATGCTAAACCATTCAGTGTACGCCCCGTTTATTCTGACACAAGCACTGGAATCCTCATAGAGAGATTTCAGTGCTTGAATCAGATGACCGTTTACCCCATACATAGACAATGCTGACCACAATTCATTCCTCATCACTCGGTCATAGGCCTTTTCCAAATCCACGAACGCGCAGTAGACTTTTTGGTTTTTGGCCAAAAACTTTTCGGCTATGCACCGCAAGGAAAAGACCTGATCTGTACATCCCATTCCCTTTCTAAATCCCGCGTACATCCCATATTTTATCGTCAGTATCTTTCATCACTCTTTCAATCAAAACCTTTGCATACAGTTTGCCGACGACACTGAGAAGGCTTATCCCGCGATAATTTTTGCAGTCCTGTTGTTGGATGTATGGATGTATGGAGATGAGGACATAAAATGCCATATCTTTTGATTGCGTCGTTGTAAAAAATTGAAATTTTCAGATCTTGTGTGGTTCATGGATCGTAATATATGGTATTAATTTCAACCTGATACCTTTACCCGTTCGTGAGATAAAGGGTCTTGACAGACAGACAGACAGACGGACAACAAAGTGATCCTATAAGGGTTCCGTTTTTTCTTTTGAGGTACGGAACCCTAAAAAACAGAAACTGTAAAATGTCAGTAACAAAGGCTTCGTTTATATATTCTATTTATTAATACTATTTTTTATTTAAGTTTTTAGGAGCTTATTTTAAAGTTTTACAACTGTTTCAACAGTAGCAAAAGTTTCCTCTGACATAAAATTGAGCATACTAACCCATCTTTACCTGTAGGTGTTGTAATAGGTGACCAAGGGATTATGCACCGGAGAATGGGCAGCAGCATCCTTCTGTGTGTTATATCATCTGCATACTGCGGTTCATGGAGCCAGCCGCAACGCTAACAAGCGTGGTGACTATGGTACTTCCCCTCCAAATTATACCAACGTATTTATGCTGTGACCAGTAGCCCATAGTCGCAATAAATAGGGAGGAATGGAAACGTATGGGGGAGGCCTTTGCCCAGCAGTGGGACAGTATAGGCTAGTAAATATATATATATATATATGCTGGAAATATGAAGGGAGTGCCTTGTCCTACCTCAGACCCCAACGGCCTTTAGGGCCGAAAACCCTATGGGTGCTTAGTTTTTATGCCAGCGCTAACTTATCTACAGGGTGAAATTGAAAACATTAGATAAATTTTCAGATTGAGTTCAGACCGTAAAACTGAACAATTTTCGCCTAGGAACATAGGTCATCGGACGGAAATATATTTTACCCTTTCATAGTAGTCATTCAAATGAGGGCATCGATGTTTTTTTAAGTTTCGTGGGCTGAACTCAATCTCAAAATTTGTCAAGTGTTTTCAAATTCACCCTGTAGTGTCTGGTACACACGGCCGCACATCGGTAGAAACACTTTTGGACCTTATGGCGTGGTAATAGAGTTGAAAAAGTTTCTACCGACAAGCGGTTGACCGTACTATTCAATCCTACTTACAGTCAACACAGCATTGCCGTCACCAATAGCGATCGCTCCGTCTAACAGCTCAGTCTTACTCCTCAAACTACGATGACTGTAAAGTGAGCATGTACGTCCTAAAGCCAGTCTTTTTAGTGTCACCGCTACCGTCGGTGTAGACTCCGGTTTGAAGTCTTTTGGGTCTTGGCCTGACTGGGCCAGTAAAACTGCAACAAAAAAAATGGTATAGAACCTGAATATACAGGTAACTATAATTAGAATACTAAATAATAATAATAAATTAAAACAGTCATTCTTTTCAGGCCAGGCCAACAATAAATTAATTCTCGTACCTACTGTCTACTGTTACAAATAATAAGTACCTGGGCGACCGAGCTTCACTCTATAATAGCCTCCTCAACATTAAAATATAAACTGTATTATATTACTCTATGATATTAACGGATGAGCAAGCTATGCTACCCGCCAACAGATGGCGCTGTAGGTTTCTGTCTAAAATGCAGTCTTTATAGAAAATACTTAAAAACACAGGTAAAAATGAATTTTCCCAGACATGAGACCTAACTAGATCAATTTTTTGTCCCCGGAAACCCCTGTATGGTAATTTTCATCGAAATCGTTAGAGCTGTTTTCGAGAAACTGATTATAAATATAAATACAAATATTGCTTGTTTAATAGTATAGGATAGATAGGATAATAGAAACAAATGCAATGAGAATTTGCACTTAAAACTACAAAACAATAGGTAGGCTAGCATAAATACTTCCTTGTATTATGAAACTCTGACATTGGCAGAATACTCACAAGCAGTGATGGAGCCACAAATATACAAAATAAATTGAAAACAGTTCTTGTCTTGAAAAAACCTTTTATTCTATCATTTCGATGGCAACACTCATACTTTTTAGAAAAAGCCCCTGCAAATCCAGGAAAGTGGTAAATTTTGTTTAGAAATTAACTTTTTATATTGCTGCAGATTACAGTACCCCATTTTTTCCAATGGGTGTCTTAAAGGTGATAGACATAATATTTTCTATTTAATTTTTGCCAATGATTTTTTTTTTATTAATATAAACTATACATATGAAAAATCCATACAAAATAAACCAATCGTGTAACTTCATTAGTATGTCGTTTATTATTATTATTATTTTTTTGTTTTTGTTTTTTTTTCAGGCAAAGGGCTTGTTTTCATTCAGAATCACTGGACTTTGAAAACTTCATGGAAATTAACATTATATTAACTATTATTAATAATTAACACAACATTGTATTGATAAAAAATCTACCAGAAAAAATGCTTACTCAAATCCAGAACTTTAGGAGACACTAAACTGCTTAACGGCAACAAATTGGTGGTGACAGTGACTTTTGATGAGTAGTACGGACTATCGGCAGACTGACTTGCATCTTTATGTTGACCGATAGCAAGAATTTCTTGTGGAGATAGCTGGAATGTTAATAAAAAATATATGTTGATCAACATTGCACATAATATATGTAGGTACTGTCAAAAGCGTATCAAGCTTGACATTTTGGAGTTTGTAATTCAATTTTTTGTTAAATGGCTTTTGTGTCTTCACAATTTCACCAATGAGACGTAGTGAAGTGAATACACGATGGGGATTCACAAAAAAAATATAGAATCCGTTGAATAATCTTAAAGTACAAAACATTATCAGAAGATCTATGTAAAGCTTTTGGCACAGAATACACATTTAGAGTTGAGACCCCAGATTAGTAAGTATAGTACAGAAGGTTGAGACCTTTGGTGGCCTAAAATGACACCAGTGTTTGTGAGGTTGGTCATTGACCTTACATGAACCACACAATATGATGACAGACCAGAACATCTGATTATTTTGCCGCATGAAATTTTATACACTAAATGTATAGCTGGATATAAGTTAGAAGGTATGTTATTTATATATTATGTCTATTATAGCCAAGTAATCATACGATTATAGCTGAGTATTATAAATGTAAACAAACCAAGAGTTCCTACTCACAACATCATCATCGAAACTGAACGCCATGTCTTTGGTTGCACTGGTGTTCCAATAGTCATCGTCGTCCATGATTGCCCTTTACAAACTACAGTTTGGAATATTTTAGAAACAAAGCGAAAATCCATGAAATAGTAGATTGATAGTAAAAAATCGCAGGAAGATCTATTTGTTTACTTTTTTTTTACTTTTTATCAGTACTTCCCACAAACTCAGGCAAAAGGATTAAAATCCGTACAGCCACCTTTCTAAAACATTTAAAGTGAGATTCAAAATCTTTAGTTCATCAATCAATCAAACCTCGTATAAGCTCAAACCATTTGCTCAAACCAAACCAAACTCATAGAAATACGACGCACAGTCCTTTTTGCAACCTAGCCTTTCACAAAATTGCCGCAATTTCTTGGTTTCGGACTGGCTAGGCAAGGGCATTGAAGCTAATAAGTCCTAAGCGTCTTGATTCTACCAAGGTTCTCAAAGTTTAATTTGTCAAAAACCCCCTGATGAAACATGAAAAAGTTAATTAATTCAGTAAAAGCAAACAATTTCTTAACACGAAACAATGCTAAATTATCGTTATTAGATTATTATTGTAGAGCAAGGAATTTAAAAGTAAAAAGCAGAGAAAAGAGACAGCAGGAAGCTTTTAAAAATTCATATATTTCACATAATATGTATTGTAGGTTTGGTAAGTTATATTGAATATATAGCAGAAATCAAATTATAACAATGTCTTTGTTTTTGCTTCCGGATCCTAGTGATTCCAGTCATGGAAACAAGCAACTTTTTAGAAGAAAAACATTTTTACTCGACACTATTGTTTGTCGACTCTTAAAATCGAATATTAAAATTTATATTTCTGGTACTAGCTATTAAGCATTTTTTTCAATTTTTACAAATTTTTAGCTGGATGAAGACTAGAACATATCAAATGTTGCCAAAGTGTCAATATTTATTATTTTTCACTACTCAAGTCAAAAAGAAATTCAAAATTTAGCGCGCAATAGAGAGAAAACGGCCAGAATCTTCAAAAATGAAAAAATATATATGTTACACTATACAGGGTGTTAATTTGATTGCGTGCCATAGCTTAAGGGGTGGCTCAGTAACGATAAAGGAACTAAAAAAAAATATATAAAAAAATCCTTCCTAAAAAAATATTAAAACTCCATTGAAACTAAACTAACGCGGAGGGCAATGATCCGGAGCACCGCCCTATCAAAAGCGCGCGAAAAGTTTCAGTTATGTATATGCCTTCCTTATCCACTGATTCACGCGCGCTGGCTCGGTGATAGCGCGGTGCTCCGCGTTAGTTAAGTTTCAATGGAGTTTAAGTTTTTTACAGTATGATTTTTTAAAATATTTTTTTTGTGTTCCTTTATCGTAACTGAAGCACCCCTTAAGCTATGGCACGCAATTAAATTAACACCCTGTATAAAGTAGGATTTAAACAATATGACTTGACTGATAAAGTACCTATGGCACAAGTAAACGTTCAACTTGTTTGCCAAAAAAATTAAAAGTTAATATGTGTGGTACCTATAAGTAGGTACATGTACCAATTTAAATAATCTTAATATGATTATTATTACTATTTAATTTTTTTGTATATAAATTTCACATACAATGTAATTTGTTGTTGAAATAAATAAATGAAAGCTGGTACACACGGCCGCACATCAGTAGATAAAAAATATCTAAATGTTCTTTATTTATTGTAGGATATTAAGAATATCTTAACGGCGGCAGTTACAGTTACGGCGCTTCACAAACAAAGTGGCACCATGTGGAAAAAAAGAAACGACGATGAAATACATACCCACGCGCTATTTTAAATATGATTGATTTACAGGGTTGATACAATAAACATAAGTCAATTCGAATTAGCCTGTTAGTTAGAACCGTAGTGTAAGCCCATGGATTTTTCTCTATTAGGTACCTAATCTGATATATTGTAATAACCTTTCTTGTAAAATTTTTGCTTTATAACAGTTTTGAATTAAAATAACGGTAAACTTTCAATATCATTAGGTATCTTATTATAGTCAATTTGAATTAGCCTGTAAGATTTACTAATCTTGTGAACATGGCTAACATGAGAAACAAGTTGATACTTGTTTCTTGTGTCGACACTGTGCCTGTCAATATTTTTGTCAAAAATGTTTATATTACGTTTGACATACACTAAATTCTCATAAATGTGTTGCGACAAACAAGTCAAAATGTTGATACGTTTGACCTTGTCTCTGGTTTTATTAGAGTAGCGCTGGTTTAGCTTGTACCTACTGGTTTTGTTTTTTTGTGCTCTCTGTCGTGCGTACATAACTACCCAAGTAGATAAGTAAATGGAAATATGTCATTTTGGTGCTCTGATAAAGTAAAACTTTGTAGGTAGATACGAGTATATCTAAGTATTGAAGCTCTGCTATACAGTTGCTAATATAATCCTGAAAATGGTCACCTTGATTAGTTGGTTTTGATTGTGTGTAGCTCACAGTTCACCAAACTGTTGCATCAGAATGAATGCCAGTCAAGGGGTTCCGGGTTAATCAGCAGACATGTAGCGGACACTTTTGGGTATAGCCTGATGAAATGAAATAAAAAAAAAGGCGTGATATTCTTCTTAATATATATTATTGTCATAATGTGTCTAAAAAGACATCGCATAATAAGTAGCGAAAACAGAACATTGACACATATACAACATCTTAGAGCGAAATATTGTTGCCTCGTTGATTAGCCTTGGCATAGTTTTTGTTCCAAGCTTCCTCTTGTCTAAAATGTAAAACTTACAATAAATAATCGTTTATCACAATTTATAGAAATATCTAAAAAAAAATTTGAAATGTTTTTGTATGATTTCAATATTTCATTATTTACATTAAACAACAAAGTAAAAGGAAATACACAAAAGATTGACCTTTTACAGTAAAATCTGTTTACCTAATAAAGAGTAAATAATTAAAATGCCTTAAAAGCTAAACCTGTGATTTTTTTGGGAATGTCCTTAACAAAAACTGTCAGCACAGCCATAATAAAAATAAATAAATGCTAGCAAAACTGTAAAACATTAAAAAAATATAACCTAACTTACCACTCTTCTAATGTAGTGGTACAGTCAAGAGCACATCAAGCTTGTCACATTGGACTTTGTACCGATCTTATTTTAATAGATCTACGGGCTAGAATCGCGCTGCGAGTGTCAAGCTTGATCTGCTCTTGACTGTACATTTCTTATTTATTAGCATGGATAATAACTAAACATTTAAATTTATGTGACTTGGATATAGCAATTCAAAAGTTCCGAGCACCTCTACATCAATACATAAATAGAAAATCTACATACAACGCTATGTATTGTCCATGTCAAAAAAAGTCAAAACAACTTCACCCTGATACATTTTGGACTAGGTGCTTATAGCCAATATCGTTTGCGTAGTAATCAATTACTATTGTAATTTAATTACTTATTCATTTAGTGTTATTTCAATTACATTTCGATTAACTGGAATTGCATCTAAGAATTACAATAGGTAATATTGTACTTTTTGTTAGTAGTTTAAATAACTCGATTACGTTTTACGCGTACCTAACCATTACGATGGCAAAGAGAAAAAATTAACCTCGACATTCTTACCCCAAAACAATTTGTTGTATTGTCTACTATTCCAAATTTTCGAGATTTGTCTGATTTTGAAAACACCGCACCCGTCACACAGCGCCGTGATAAAGTTTTAAATATTCGTTGATCATCTAATAAAGTAATTGCAATTACAATAATTTATGTTAAGGAGTAACATGTAATTGTAATTACTGTCAAAATTGTTATTTGTAATTGAAGTTGTCAATTGCAATATAGTAATAAAAGTATGCTTATTAATAGGCCGTTGGCTCCGACAAAAAAGATATGTGACCCCCGCTCCAAGTCGTTCCAGGGGGGTGATCGTCGTAATTGCAACGACAGTTCCAAAACAAAAACGTTTGCCTCAAAAGTCATGTTAAGTCTTAACTAAGTGTTTTAGGCAAACGTTTTTGTTTTGGTAATATCGTTGAAATTACCACGATCACCCCCCTGGTGCAAAAGCCATAGCCATTCAACGTGGTAATACAACGAGCATTATAAGCACCTTTGCACCGGGAACGTTAAGGGGCAGTTTATTGGACTAATGCATTATTGTATTTTTATCATAAGTAATTTGAATTTTGTATTGATAATTTGAATTTTGTATCATAAGTAATTTGAATTTTGTATTGATTCTTTTTCCCAACACTGTGTAGAGACCAGTGGAAGGAACGGATTGAGGCCTTTGCCCAGCTGTGGGACAGAAATGGCTAATAAGATAAGATAAGACTGTGTATAACCAAACAACAAATAGGACCTGCTTGTTATGTTCTTGCCTGTGCTTATCGTAGTTTGGTAACTTTTCATTCTAGGAAGATGGTCCCACTCAAAATAGTCAGAGATTAAGTTGCTTACATAAAGCATAATAACTTTAAATTATATTAGCATGTAGCTTTCGTTCACAAAACACAATTAAAAATTTGTTATTGTAAAAATATGTACATAAAAATAAAGCACGTAACTTAAATCAAATAAAAATGCGCTTTGAGCGATAGATAATTAAGATCTATACTTATCAATTTCTACAAATATCAAGAATACATCTCTTAAATCCAGAACACATATTTATAATATTCGAGATTTCATTAATTTTAATATTAACAGCCAGTTGCAGAAGGATAATAATATTTTAAAGTTAAAGTTCATGTAAATCTATTTATGACCCCCCAAAAAACGATAGTGTCAGCATTTGATCCATAGGAGCTTTTATCTTAAAGAGGCTTTCTGCAATTGGCGGTAAACTGCTTATTTTCTATTAAAAAAAAAACAAAGTATGACAACGGACGACGCCATAACTACAAAAAAATATTCAGGCAAAAAATTACAGGTTTCTTACTTATAAACGCGGTGTACAGAATGCTCGACGCAAAGACAGCATTACTGTAAGAACCTGTTCAGAAAGGGCGAATTCGAAGCGATTTTGGCGCGATTTCACGAACAATGCCGCTTTGTTTACGATCAAACAATGTACAATAAAACTTAACGAATTCGCGCGTTCTTTTGAACAGGGTCCAACACCGAACATATACATCAACATTGCCTAATAGCGGAACTAGTTTCAGTTTTGACAACCGGATAAAATAATTTTGTTGAACTGTGAATCACATTCACTCGAATACAATAAAAGTAATCCGTATTACTTTTCAAAACACGTTAATTAATTGAGTTTCTTAGATTAAAAACACTTCATTTTAATTTCAATTTTCAACATTGAAATCGTTGTCATACGCAAAAATTTGATGCAACATTTTGTTGTATCACATTAATTAACAATTTTTAATGTCTTGTTCAAATAAATTTACCTTATATTCTATACAATATATTATGAGTAGGTATAAGTTTAATTAGCACAATCTTACTAGCTTCTTTTTTTAACCTTTAAAATATGGCATTATTACAGTGCAGTGCACATACAAAAGATCAAAATTGGTATATCTTCGCTTAATTACAACAGTCAACAACATTTACTATATAACACGCCATTTACAAAACGTGCACCACAATCTATTCTACGCATTTTTTTAACTTTAAAGAGTCCACAGAGAGCAAAATTAATTTTGCACAACATTTTTTTTAAAGATTAATCTAAGCGCAACAGTCAATGGTATATTAGTTTTATTTTTGTGGTAACCTTAGAATATTGTAATGCGTAAAATTTGTTTTATAGTGGGAAATTATTTTTCATAAGGTATAAGATACTTAAAATATTGGACTGTAGATACCTAAAAGGTCTTTTTTACATTGTAAATATTACAAAAATGCTGTTATGGACTGTAATAGATATTTATGGTTCTACTGACTAAACGTCATGTCAGAGATTTTGAGCCAGGAGGTGGCTTCTAATATACGTAAACTTTTTAATAATGTGGCAGCTAAAGAAATATTTTATTGACTAATGAATGAGTACATATGACTTGGCTGTGCTGGTTTCGATTTACATCTATAGCCGTTATTATAACAGAAATAATCAAACTGAAACAACTTGTAAAAAACCTCAACAAACCATGACCTTTTTCTAACTTCGTTTCTTGTACATGACTTTATTTCTTCTGTAAGAGAGACAGTTCGATATGTGAGTGATTCCATCCAGTTTTGAAATGATGTTCACTGAAATATAAAAATGCGTTAGAGAACCTGCATACAAAAGATAGACACACAAACACACTATGCTGAGAAAAGACACCTAAGGGATGTGGTTGAACTTTAATTTTGCAGAACATTTTACCATCTTTACACGAAAAAGAAAAGAAAAAAGGATCTACGTATAATTAGTTCGAATTTCTTGTGTAATTAAACAGTTAGATAAATAAAATTATTAAGACCATCGATTTAATACCGTTATAAAAATAATACTTGCTTATTTACACTTTCATACTTACTTTCATTTTGGGTCTCACGGATAACGTTAGTTTTTGAAGTAAATGTGTTGTAGATTCTGAAATGAATAATATTACTATGAAAAAAATTATATATTTTCATACACAGGCTGAGAAAGATACTGATTTGGCAAAAGAAGACTTCCTAGCCTGGGTTTCGATTTACGAACCGAGTGACTAATAAGAAGTCATAAAAAATTTAAAAGCCTAATTATAAAATATATTCCAATAATGGGATATTTCACACAAGGTAATCAGGAGCGCCAGTGTGATGCCCTAGACGAACGCTTTATTTCTTCTCGCGCGACTAACAAGATGTTTGTTTTATACATTAAAGTCAAAAATTATATTTACTAGGACATACAAAATTAATATGGCATGCCGCGATCGTTGCACAATCAGAACGTCAAGTTTGACACGTTATTAGAATTTAGACAGTATTTTTTTAAACTGTAACGACTCTAGTATTTTTGCAAGAGCAAAGTTTGATCTGCCTACCCATGTCTGTAGTAGTAAAAAGTTTATGTAAAAGGTTGTGTAGGTATTCGACTTACTTGTAATAGAGCTGAGGCCACGTATCCTAGTCCTTGGATCAACTAGTAGCAAATATATTGGCACTGCAGTGAGTATCATCAAGCAGCCGATGCCAGTCTCTGTAGGAGACGCTATGGCCGGGAAGGATACGACCAGGATCGTGCAGATTATATATATTACTGGAAACAGAAATATTTTTTATTTTATTATAGCATTTTTTCATTTCTTTATTAAAGTCCTGAGAGACGTTGATGACGTCCCAGTGAATAAAAAATAGAGAGGTAGCTTTAACAAATATACTTACTAGGGAAAAACAAGTGAACCTTAATCGGGCGTTCATAATTGGGCTGTGTATAGCGCAATACGGGAAGGCAGAGTACGGACGCACCGATACTTAACTGAAATAAAGAAGATTTAATTTTGAAAGTCAGAAAGACTGGTTTAGGTTTAAGTTTATTTACATAAACTGTGTTGTCCTAATAGTACGCATAACTTACCCAAGTGGCAAAACCAACGTAGTTAATAAGCGCGTAGATGTCAGACACCATGAGATATAAGAGTGACAGTAGAGCCACAGCCAACACCGCGAGCGCCGGGGTGGCGCGCTCAGATACCATGGTCAGCATTTCAGGCATTTGACCCTGAGCAGCTCCGGCGTAGAATAGCCTGAAATCAAAGCGAAAAAAAATATAGTTATCGAAAATATTATACTTAGAAAATACGATATATGTACCTATACTTACTATGCCTATACTATCACTTATATGAGATGAAATATTTCTACTATACTGCGTGCAAAATAACTTTGTCCGTGACCGTTAATGCGCAGAAGTCAAAAAATGAGTCGCGGGGGTGAGGGCGGCTCCCCCCAGGGGGCGAGCGAGTCGTTCGTTGGCTCTCCGCCTGTCACCCATGCGCGAAAAACAACCGTGATGGACAAACTTGTTCTCGCGCTGTAGTCACAAAATGTTACCTACTGGTTTTTGATCCATAACAATGATATGATAGTAATTTATTAATGTGAGACAGTTCTCTAAAGTTACATGAAAAACTATTATTTTAATTTCGTAAATTTGTCAGTGTAATGAAAAAAAGTGATTTCATTTAAATAGTCAGAAACTGTATTTATATGCATGCTCGGTGTTTTCATAAAAGTTAACGTCAACACATTAACAGTCCCTTTTAGATTTTGCCTTAATTTTTTTTTTAAGTTTCTCGTTAGTGCTCTTAAGTAGCAAAGTTGATCGTGATTTCCACGTTATTTTATACAGAACTTACCGAGACGAAGTAAGCAGCACCCCATTCACAGCTCCAAACGTTGAAGCTGCTACGAACAGGGGAATGGACAGAGCAAACCATCCGAATATTTTTTCTGCAAATGTCACAGCTACCGCAGCTGACCCTAATACCTGTGTTAAGGAAAAACACATCATGGTAATTTAGAACAGGTAAAATAAAAATAAAATAAACAAGATGGTTTTAGCTAATTCGTATAATACTGCGTTGTGACTACGCGCTACGTGACAAAGTAAGAGAACCCAAAGATTACAAAAATAATTTTAAAATCTTCATTCAAAACGTTCACTAGGTCCAATTTTATACATACATACATAACATCAAGCCTCTTTCCCGTCGGAGAAGGCAGAGACCACAGTCCTCCACCTGCTACGATCCTGACATACTTCCCTCGCTTCCTGTACTTTTATCAATCCTTTTATACATGCTCGTCGGTTTCGGGTACTTTTAACCTGACCTTTATTCAAAACGTCCTGAATTTGGTCCTGGTCCAATTTTCACAAGGTCAAAAGGCGTAAGTTCGAAAGCTGAACAAATATCGAGATCTAACAACGCTCATGTTACTCACACACACAAACAAAATATTAAAACGAACATCGAGCTCGCAAAGGTAACTAACTAACTAGGTTAACTAGGTATATGAAACAGGCGGGGCTCTAAGTAAAAAATCTTTTGGAACTTTTTGCTACAGTTTAAGACATTTACCTCAGTAGGTGAGAGGGTGGTGTAAAAAGCAACATTGGTAAACGTGTACACCAAGGTGACCAGTGTACAGGAGATAGCTATGGCTCGGGGTAGATTCCGCACTGGATCTTTCAATTCTTCTATGATAAAATTTAAATAGTTCCTGAAAAATACAACATAAAATGAAATATTCTGGTAAAAAAAAGATAAAATTATGAGATCACTAGAGAAACACCTATGTACAACCAGAGACTGAGACTTTGATATCATGGAAAAATAAATCATACTTGGGGAGTCTTTTTGTTTAAAAAAAACATATCACAAAAGTAGACTGAAGTCTACACAACTGAACTATGAACAAGTGAACTACCACAGAGGGATTTTTATGCTTACCATCCATTATAAGCGAACAGCCCGGAGTAGAATGATAGTGCTATAGATGTGACATCACTTGTAGTCCCTTCGAAGGTAAAGTGCTCTGTTTTTCCTGGAAATATTGAAAGAATATAGAAAGATCTAAGAACAAAATTAGTACAACCTTCCAAACTTTGGGTACAAGGGTTGGGGTTTATCTGACTAAACTCTAACACTATCTAATATTTCGGTAAAATTATTGTAAGTATTCAAACAAAAATAAGTTATTTTCCTTGTAATGTACTTTTTCTTTAATTAGAAAATTTTGTAACGCGTATAATTATGATACATAGTTTCAACACAAGCAAAAAGGGAATGGACTGTATGACATCACATTGTCAAACTAAGCCTCACCACAAAGACGCATAAATACAATTGAGCTGATTTCTGCATGAATACAAGCTGAGTCTGCCGGATTACCGTAATCATCTAATAAGAAACGCTTGACCGTCTGTCGCCGACGCCTTCCGAATAAAAGAGTCGATTCAATTCTTTTTAAGTTTGATGTACTTATGAACTCTAAATATAGTAAGGCTACGCCAAATCTAAAACGTTCAATATCAAATGATGATTGCTTTTCCTTTCAAATTACGAAAATTAATTCAATATTTGATCTTGGTGCCAAGCGCGAACTACACTGCTGCGGTATGGGGATGACTAGAGTGTATTACTTGCCTCGAAAGGATTCTCAAACCGTCAGTTCCATTACTAAGATAAATAAAGGTAGAAATTGTAGAGCCCATTTATATTTTCCAGCTAATCACAAACTTGTAAGCATCTTGGTAGAGAAAACTATCACGTTATAACAATAACGGAATCTGCCCCTTTAAAAACTGACCAAATTTACCATACCCTCACAAATACCAAAGATAATTGCCTGTCAACTCCGGAATCTCATTATGACGATCCGCCGCAGCCATATTTCGCGTTGAATAACAAACGGAAATAAATTCTGGGAGAGAAATTGGCTCTTTTGTGCTAAGAAAATTGTGCCGATGCCTAGAGCATCAATTTTGAGTATCTTTTAAATGCCAAGCTCAAGTGGCAGTGGTTATGTTCATTGCTTGAAAATGGACCGCTCTACTAGGTTACTGCACAGAAAGACTAAGTGAGTTAGGCCAGACAGTCTTGGAAAGCTGTTGGATTTGAGATCTTTCACAGCATTCGACGGTAATGCTATTTTAATTTTATTTTAACATTTAAAATATATAAAACCCACATCCACAAACTTGAACTGTGACTCGAAACTTACAAACTTTAAGTAAAAAAATGTTCAGTTGAAGTGTATGTCGAAGCTAGTTTTTTTTAGAATTTGAATGTTAAATCTGTTCATGGCCTTTTACAAATTTATTTAATGTATCCATACTCAACATTATAATATTATTATGCAAAAGTAAATGCCTGACCATATAACTGATAAAAGGAGATGGTTTGAATCTCGGAAAAGTGCAACTAGCGTTTTAAACAAATAAATAAACTAACCTCTGCAAAGCTGGTAAATACCAGCAGCAATGATGATGAACAGGGCCAACAACTTGGCGTATGTGAACCAGTCTTGGACTCGAGTTGCTGCTCTGACGGACCAACAATTCACAAACGTAAGCAGCACTGAAAATAAAAATAAAAATAATTATAACACGTAAAAAAGAAACATAAAATGGTACAAATTCTACTTTTTCCACACTCAATTATTTGTTTATCGAACCCTAAATCTTAAACTAAAATTAATAATTCTTTATTTGAAAGTACAAAAAGCGAAGGAAGTATTTCAAGATCGAAGTAAGTGGAGGACTGTGGTCTCTGCCTACCCCGACGGGAAAGAGGCGTGATGTGATGTATGTATTTATGTATGTGAAATATTATCTAAATATTTTTTTATCAAAGCCGTTCGAAAAGCCCCCTTAACTTTTCACTTTAAAAGTTTGAGAACCTTTATAAAGAAATCTCAGTTTAAATTTCGATAATGTCACCTAGAATTAGAAAACATAAATATCAGTTTTAATTATTTGCATTCACTGTGCAGTGCAAGTAGGTACCACCCTATTCGACTGCAGTGACTCTATCGTGTTCAGATAGTTTGCACTTATCTGATGACCAAAATTATTGTAACTCTTACCGCCTTTATAACAAAAGAAGAAGAATTAAATTCGAATAGTATTTTTACTACTACTATGCTCTTATACGTTACAAGTTCCAGTAGTTGTGATGGGTCAAGTCAGGACTGTGTGTTGATATTATTTTTATTAGTTACAAATTTCGACTCAGTTGTTAGTTTATCCGTAGAATACATGTTTTAATATGTACCTATATCTATACAAGGTGTAACAAAAAGGGTATATCAACCCTGAAGGATGTGATTCTGCCCATGAAACTGAACAACTTTCCCTAAGGAACATAGGTAGAAATACGAAAAAAAAAGTTTTACCTCCCATAGAAACTGAATCAGCTGTTCGCGCATTTTGTATGGGAGGTAAATTTTTTTTTTCGTATTTCTACCTATGTTCCTTAGGGAAAGTTGTTCAGTTTCATGGGCAGAATCACATCCTTCAGGGTTGAGATACTCTTTCTGTTACACTTTGTATTTGTTGTGGAAATTTTAAAAGCAATGAAGAGACACTCACGTATACAGCAAGCAGCTAAAAGCCTTGTGGCCTCGTTGGGTGGGTCGCATTCCGGGAACATCGGCTTGAGGACGTACGTGCTGAATGTAAGTGCTACGATCGCCTAAACAGAAATATAATACTGTTATTATACATAAACTTTATGTTATTTGTGCGCAATAAAGAATATATATATACAGAATGTTAATTTAATTGCGTGCCATAGCTTAAGGGGTGCTTCAGCTACGATAAAGGAACACAAAAAAAATATTTAAAGAAAGCCTACTGAAAAAAAACTAAAACTCCATTGAAACTTACTAACGCGGAGTACCGCGCTATCACCGAGCCAGTGCGCGAGAATCAGTGGATAAGGTAGGCATATACATAACTGAAACTCTTTCGCGCGCTTTTGATAGCGCGGTGCTCCGGGTCATTGACCTCCGCGTTAGTTTAATTTCAATGGAGTTTTTTTTAAGTAGGATTTTTAAAATAATTTTATTGAGTTCCTGTATCGTTACTGAACCACCCCCTAAGCTATGGCACGCAATCAAATTAACACCCTGTATATATATAATTATACTAGCTGTTACCCGCGACTTCGTCCGCGTAGGTTTTATAAAAAAAACAGAAATCGAACTTAACTAAAACATATTTTGCGGAACGCTTTTCCTTCTTGATCCCTACGTAAAAAATGCATTTGTACTTATCCAAGTTGAATGCTATCTTACTACAAATTTAATTATCTTTTGAGTCAACTGGTAGGTATTGCGAAATTTTCATTGTAAATCGTTACAGGCGAACTTAAAAAAGAAGGCAATAAAGGGAATGAATGGGAAGCTAGGAGGTATTCATAAATGTCAAAAAAGTCCCTCTACCTCCCTTTCTATCCTTTTCTATCCCCCCCACCTCCACATCTCCCCTCCCCCTCCCTCTCTATTCCTCTCCCTCACCCCTCCCTCTCCCCTCCCTCTTTCCCTCCCTCTCCCTCACCTTCATCCCTCACCCCCCCTCTTTCTCCCTCCCCCTTCACCCTCCCTCTTACTCTCCCTGTCGCACTCTCCCCTTCCCCCTCCCTCCTCCCCCTCCATCTCCCTCCACCCCTGTCCCTCTATCTTTTCCCCTTCCTACCCCTCTCCATCTCCCCCCTCCCCCTCCATCTCCTCCCTTCCCCTCCCCCTTCCCCTACCCCCTTCCCCTACCCCCTTACCCTCCCCCCTTCCCCTCCCCCCTTCCCCTCTACCCATCCCCCTCCCTTTTCCCCCTTCCCCTCCCACCATCCTCCCTCCCTTTCCTCCCCTACCCCCCTTCTACCTCTCCCTCCCTCTCCCCTCCCCCCATCCCCCGCCCTTTTCCCCCTTCCCCTCCCACCATCCTCCCTCCCTTTCCTCCCCTACCCCCCTTCCTTCTCTCCCTCCCTCTTCCCTCCTTTTCCTCTCCCTTTCCCTCCCTCTCCCCTCCCTTTCCCATCCCTCCCTCTTTTCCCCTCTCTCTCTACCCCTCTCCCCCATTATCTCCCTCTCCCGCTCCTTCTCCCCCTCCCCCTAACCATACCCCTACCCCTCCTTCACCCCCTCCCTCTCCCCCTCCCCTTTCCCTCTCCCTCTCCCTATCCCTGCCCCTGACCCTACCCCCATACCTGCCCCTAACCCTGGCCCTATATTCCCATCCCTATACCTATCCCTTCCCCTATCCCTACCCCTAACGCCATCTTAACCGCTATCCCTATCCTTATATAAACATACAGCCGACACTCATATTGATTTTTAGACATTTCAAACCTATCGCACCCCAACCCCATTCCCAGGGGATTATGGTATTTCACGTCCACCACGTTGGATTTCAAAATTGTTGTAGTTTTTGTAATTAGCGACACGATAAACCATACAAACGACACTCATATTGATTTTTAGACATTTCAACCCTATCGCACCCCAACCCCATCCCCAGGGGATGATGGTATTTCACGTCCACCACGTTGGATTTCAAAATTGTTGTAGTTTTCGTAATCAGCGACCCGACCAACCATAAAAACGATACCCATATTGGTTTTTAGAATTTTTCACCCCATTTCCCCCTTTTTAGGGGTTGAATTTGAGGTGGACTTTCAATGACAGTGATGTACGTACTACAGAATTACAACCCTAATGCCTAAACAATAAATTTAGTGGATTTTACTTTGAGAATGAAGGATTTTCAACTTCATCCCCCTTTTCACCCCTTAGGGTGAAGAATTTTCAAAAACCCTGAGACACGTAACACTTAGTTTTTAATTGTCAGCCTAAATACAAATTTTGAAGATCCTAACTTCAAAACTGACGAACTTTCATACAAACTTTCATCCCCTATTTTATCCCCTTAGAGGTAGAAGTTTGTGAAACCCTTTCTTAGTGCACCCCAAGGCCTCATAAGGAATCTACATGCCAAATTTGGAATATCTAGACCCAGCGGTTTGGGCTGTGCGTTGATATGTCAGTTAGTCAGTCAGTCACCCTCTTCTTTTATATATATAGATGAGATGGCAAAAGTTTCACTCTACCTAAACCGATAACTGTGCAAATAAATTGTACCGTGTATACAATGAATGAAACATACGAAATGACCTAATTGATTTGCCAAGAATAGTTTTCTTTGATTCTTTCTTGTCCTATATTTTAATTTTATATACCTATATAATATTTTATCGAATGAGTTCTATGAAAATATAATGGGTGTAAGGGACGGTGTACCGAAAACTGAAAGGGCGTGCTTAGTCAACGAAACTGAACAACTTTCCCAAAGAAACATATGTTGGGAAATGAAAAAAAATGTTGACCTGCGACCACACACAGCACCATGGTGAACGGTCAGGGACAGCAGCAAGACCAGCAGCAGCAGTTAGTTGTCAGGCCAAATTATATTTGCAAATTTCGACTACATTTTGAGTGTACAAACTGAATGGCGGGCGAGAGACGACTAGTGTCTCGTCGCTGTAAAGTACTATATATAAGTGGCAGATGTGCTTACAATGCAAAACGTGACCTACACATGTGTCACTACAATATTCCCCCCCTTTTCAAAATTTCGCCAAAAATTTCTAACTTCATTACATTATAAAATAACAACATAGGTTTATCTTCTGGAGCCGTCCCAATGTAACGAAACAATAAACCACAAAGACATAAAATTCTTATAAAAGTTACAAATCATCCCAAACTTAGTTATAAAAGTTAAATACTTCACACAATATCATTCACTATAATCGTAAACACTGCCGTTCACACTTTCGACACGCTATCCGATTTCGCTGACCGTGCGATGTGAGTACGTGCCTTCCTCGGTTTTGCGAATCCAACCTCGTGTGCGATAAAAGTTTCCACTCTAAAAATAGCTCGTTTTTTGCTCCTCTTGTCCAAACGTCCATCCTGGTAAGAATCTTCATCATAAGGTCTCCCGAGTAAGGGTATCAAGGGTGGTCATGTCCCGATCCATCCTAAGCCAGAAGCCAAGAGCCTTGCAGCGAAGCTGTCCACCTAAGCTTGCTGGATTCCATAGAGCCAAGAAGTTTGTTGGTGATGAGATGCTGGTGAAAACCAAGTTTCACAGTCTGGCCCACCGTCGCAAAGTTGCATGTCTGTCGGTCTTCTACAGATTGTACTTCGGAGAGTGTGCTCTAGAGCTCCACGAGCTTATTCCACCATCTCCCTTCTACCATCGGGAGTCCAGACGCACCGCAGGATATCACCCATACTTGGTTGATGTTCCGCACATTCGCACAAAGCGCTTTGAAACATCTTTTATAATGCGCACGGCTAAAGAGTGGAATTCTCTGCCTGCGTCTGTGTTCCCGAGTTTATATAACCCGAATCTATTCAAGTCGCGAGTGAATAGGCTTCTTCTGGGTAAGCTCGTTCCATCGTCGACCTCATCTCTGTCTTCAAGACTAGATCGAGGTCAAGAGTAAGCCCATTATCAATAAAAAAAAAAACCTGCGATAATCGTCCGTTGACCTCCCGTCGTGAACGTACCACCATGCGTGTCGGTCGTCCAGGGTCTGACGATGAGGGCGTCGACTGTTGATCTGATGTTGCCAAAATGATGAGGGGTTGTTCAACTCTTCCGGTAGTAGGGTTTCTTCTATTGTGGAATGTTATGCGTTCTGTTACCCCATGGCCTTGCTGGTGTCTCTCGAACCAAGCCGCGCCGGGTCACGTTGCCACATTCCACGATTTCCCGTGTTGCATTTTTTGGTTACAAGGTTACGTACTCGTTGTCGGAGAGTCGCCAGTGATGAGAAGAATAGCGGCAGGGTTAACGATGAACAGCAGTTAGTTGTTAGACCAAATTATATTTGCGAATTTCGTCTACATTTTGAGTGTACAAACTGAATGGCGGGTGAGAGACGACTATAAGTGTCTCGTCGCTGTAAAGTACTACGAGTGGCAAATATGCTTACAATGCAAAACGTGACCTAAACATGTGTCCCTACAACCTCTTCATACAAATTGCCCACTCTGGTCGAACAGTTTTTTTTTACATATGTTTCTTTGGAAAAGTTGTTCAGTTTCGTTGACTGAGCACGTCCTTTCAGTTTTTGGTACACCGTCCCTTACACCCTGTATACAGGTTGTTAGGAACAGCCTTCCGAATACTGAGGGGGCATGATCAATCAACGACACTGAACAAGTTTCAGTGAACAAAAGTTTCAGGAAACGAAAAACAAAATCGGCTTCTCCATACAAACTGCCCGATCAAGTTTACAATTTTGTATGGATATGCGGATTTTAATTTCGTTTCCTGAAAGTTTTGTTCACTGAAAGTTGTTCAATGTCGTTGACTGATCATGCTCCTTCAGTATTCGGAAGGCTGTCCCTAACACCCTGTATACTATAAATATTTTGCATGAATAAAATAATAATTTTTAACAATAAAAATGAGAAAATTACCAAAATATTGGCTCTTTTTGCGTCCTGTAGGTAATATAAGTACTAAGACATTTTATGCGCCTGTCGCTTGTCAGAAACTCTCTCTCAATGTTAATTAAAATCTTTGCTTCACAAGCTAAGATAAAATAAGTAGGTAATCTTAAAAGTACACAAAGTCATCTTATCATCAGTATAAAAGATTAAGTCTTTCTCTCTTTAGATGCAGCCATAAATCTTCGTGAATACCATTTGTCGTAATATGTCTTCATTGTTGGAGCTTACGTTTTAGCTCTTGTAGTCGCCAGCGAACTCAATATTGCTTTGATATTGGATTGGATTTACTTTCAGTTGTGTCAATATAACGGTACGGGGACAGAGTAACTATTTGCAAAGACATCATGCGACAGTGAAACGGTAAAATAGGTGAAGGCTTTCTCGTCTATGTATATTCGATTCGTCCAAGCTATTACGTAGCTAGATAACGTACAGTGAGCAACAGCGTGAGATAAACGTTTCCATTAAAAAAATATTTCTACGAAAGACAAGGTTGCTTTTGTTCCCAGTAAATATAGTAAAAAGTCCTTGGTATAACATATTAGTCAGTTGGCGGCTACACTACAGCACCAGTGACGATGACAGGGTAATTTGGGCTAACCGTGGACCTGATGTCGACTATTTCCGACGACCTGTTTTGGTTTTAAGCCCGCGTCACACAGAGGCGGTAGCGGAAGCGTTCCGGGGCCGGTATTTTTTGTAAAGTATGAGTTCTTATGCACCCTGTTACATTGAAAAGCGGTCGCGGCGCGGTATTTTGTTCCCGCCAAACCGCCCGCCCCGGACCGCTTTCGCAATCATACCGCCTCTGTGTGACTTGAGCTTTAGCTGTACAAGCTTTCTTAAAAAAAGTACGATGACCCACCTAAGGGGTAAAGTTACATCACTAATATATTGTATGTATTGTATAACAGATTGTAAAATAAAAAAAATACTTTTTCTTAAAAAAAGGGGTTTTGAATCTAGAAGTGCAGTGCCTTGAAGGTTAAATTATGCAGACAAAGATATTTTTTGGTATATTATCCAGTCACTAGCAAGTATCTATCCATTTCAATAAACTGCTGTCATTTAATTCAATTGAAAAAGAAAGTATTTTGTTTACATAAATTTTTTACAATCTTTTAGTGATGTAGTATCACTCCTTAGAAGGATCATCGTACTTTTTTAGGTTCCGTACCTCAAAAGAAAAAAACGGAACCCTTATAGGATCACTTTGTTGTCCGTCTGTCTGTCTGTCTGTCAAGACCCTTTATCTCACGAACGGGTAAAGGTATCAAGTTGAAATTAATAGCATATATTAGGGTCCATGAACCACACAAGATCTGAAAATTTAAATTTTTTACAACGACGCAATCAAAAGATATGGCATTTTATGTCCTCATCTCCATACATTTATTCAAAAATGAAAAACCTACAGGGTACTTCCCGTTGACCTAAAATTATGAAATTTGGCAAGAAGCTAGGTCTCACAGTACAAATAATGGGAAAAGTCTGAAATCATTAAATATTACAACTTTTCTCACAACTAATGGTAACCAATTGTGGTGAGCTCCCGTCTCAAGAACATTCATATAAGAGAGGGGTCAAGTTGGATGGTCGCGAAGGCGATTTTTGTTTTAGTTCTATTTTAAAAACGGGACCACTTACTAACTTGAAAATTGGTATGTTTATAGGTGCATAAGCTATAAAATAACAACAAATAATAAAATTTGGTCAATCGCGTGTCGGACTCAAAAAAATTAACACATTAACTTACTGCAATTTCAACTAATACAATTATGATTATGTGTTGGTACGGAACCCTCGGTGCGCGAGTCCGACTCGCACTTGGCCGGTTTTTTTTTACACCATGTTTATTGGACTGAGTGGAGGTAACTTTTTTTGCCAACCGTATGTAGCTTATCGGATCGTAGTCAAAAAATAAAATACAGTCCAAATATAGGCAAATAAAATCGTAGTTTTACGATTCCTATCATAAAATACTTCTTGTATTCTATGGATCCCACTATCTGTGGTATTGGAAGGTAAGTGCGAATACTTTATCGGTTCTCTGTCCCATTACTTTTTTATGTTCATACAAATTATAAAAAAGATAAAGGCAAAGTTGTTCTTATCTTGACTGTTTCACGAAATATAAATACTTAACTAAATATTTTATTTTTAGTTCATGGAACTAACAACTACCTATATTATTATGACTCTCTTATCATTGCTTGAATATGACATAAGGTGATCCTTTGTATCCTATGGGCTGGAAAAAAATAAATCAATGTTATAAAAGCAAAAGTGCTTCGATAAGCAGCTTTCTGTGGAATTTGAGTGGTATCGAAAGGGAGATGAGGGGCTTTAGAGTAAAAATTTTTTGTCTTGATCACCCCTCAAGCAGCGCTTTATTACTACATGAACCTAGTGAAATTCTTATAAGTACCTATTTTATACCTAGTTAAATTCTTATATGTGACTTAGCTCAGAATTGGACATAAAATTTTTCAATAACTGATAATCTTACCTGCGAACAAGGCCGCACAATCATGCATTCAATCCATAACCTGATGAAAGCAGCAAAAGGTCCAAATGTCTCCATAATATAAGCATAATCGGCCCCACTCTTTCGAATCATCGTGCCAAGCTCCGCGTAGCAGTATGCGCCAATCTGAGACAAAAAGTTATTTATTTGTAGAAGCTTTACATACATAAACACATGCTTTACCGTCGGCGTAGGCAGAGAACACAGCCCTCCACCTGCTACGATATAATTTTATTTGGCGCTAAATAAATTCCGGTTACTAAAATTTGGATGTCAAAGTTTCGCATAAATGGTCGAAGTGTTTCTGTTTTCGGAAGGCATGATCCTGATACTATCGATCCTTTAATATCCAAGAAACTTTAGAACATTGAAATATGTCTTTTAAAAATAAATCATAATAATATTATGTGAAATTAACAAGCAAACACAAATTTAATCTAAAATTCAAAAACATCCCTGACAAAACACGATTCCCTAAAAAGTTGAAATTAACAGTTTTAAACAATGCACACTTGCTCAATTTATGATACTTGTTATATTATTTTTGTATTGTTTATGTGCAATATGTTTATGGTTTTTACTTACTTACTTACTTTTACTTTTGTTACCTTAAATGCGATTCGGGACCGCTAAGTTAAAATAAAAATTTTTGCAATTGGAAAACAATAGTGTAAGAACCTGTCCCAAAATTTAGAATAAATTTAGATTCTGACCTAACTTTTAGAATTATTACATAATTATACATTCGCAATATACCTACTTAAATTGTTTTCTTGAATTTTTTGAGTTGGTATCCTTAACCATGTTGTTTTCTTAGCGATCACCCAACGCATTTAAGGGTCAACAATAGTAAAAGTAAGTAAAAACTGTTTACTTCCCGCAAATATACAGCATCTATTAAATGTCATACGGAAGAGCGAGGCCTCCCAATACAGGTATCTTTTTACTTAAAGGGAGTGTCTCAGCTGTCTTAAATTTAAAAAACTGTAAGAATTGAAATAAAAATATTTTATTTATTTTTTATTTTTTTATTATTTATTTATATATAATATAAAATAAGGTGAGCAAGTGTGAGTAATTCTAAACTAAGTATTATTTTTTACTTATAATGGGATCGTTTTTGTCGGGGCCTTTTCAAATTTTAAATTTAAGTTTTATTTGTAGCTTTTTAAACTTTCTAGGTACTTGGTACTTTGAACAACAGTTTATTGTAATTTATTGTATATATATATATATATATATATATATATATATATATATATAGGGCTCATAACTTTTAAACAACCGGACCAATTTTCATTAAATATAGTTAGGATCCATCCCGATTAAATGACATTTTACCTACTTTTACGTATTTAAATGGGTCCATCCGTTCAGTATCTATGATGGCGCACTAGGGTATTTGACGAGGGACTGGGTTTCAGAGTCCAAAACCCAGTGGATTTAGAACAGATTTAGTGAGGCTGATCCCTGATTTGGTGAATATGACTTTAAAAATGAAGTATTGCTGTAGTAAGAAGGTAGGTACACAGCTGGGATTTTAAGGCTCATTATTTACGTATCAAAGATTATTAACTCTAAATGATTCTCTTGGGATGTCATTGCGACTGAGCAATCCAATCCCGTAGCTAAGCGGCTTTGAAACTCTTGAGAAAATAAAAAATATTTTCTGATTGGATTTTCTTTACTTAAAGATTATTATTGGAACATTTCAGCTTGGTTTTTACTCGACATTAATTTGCTATTTGATGATTCCGTCTTTGAAGAAGAATTTAATGTACAAAATATATACTAGTTATGAAAAATTATATACAGGGTTTTTTTTGCGTTTAAAACTTACCATACTAAAAACTCCCGAAGCAACCCAAACCAAGAGACTGGCATTCACCGAACCAGTGTATCTAAGCACACCGGTTGGAGACACAAAGATACCACTGCCAATGATAGAGCCGACTATCACCGTAATGCCATTCAGAAGGGACATCTTGGCTTCGAGCGCTCCTCCTTCTTCCCCATTTATTATTTCGGGATCTGCTTCTGCATCTGGTTTTAAAGCTTCTTCCTCGCATTCTCCGTCAGTCGGTTTGCTTTTTGGGGCCCTGTGAAAGAAATATTAGTGAAACAGTAAACAAAGATTTTTGAAAATTTTAGTTATTTCACGTGCGCATGAGGGTTTCGATGACCGCGCGCTCACTGAAAATGTTCATTGATAATAAAATCATCTTCAAATTCGCTAAATTCAAAAAATCATTTCAAAATTCTTTACAAACGTTACAAATGCGAAAATAGCCGTTAATCTTGTTTCTTTGTACGACTTAACCTTTGAATTGCCTTAGATGAATGATATATATAACCTTCTAAGATATTGCTTTCGATGGTCTATTTTATTTTTACAACAGCAACAGCTAGTACAAAATAATACGAAAGCCGAGTACGATATACTATACACCCACATTTAATAAAAAAAAACCTTACATTGGGGGTCTATCACAAGAAAAGTTTGAGAAGTACATGCAAAAATATTTTCAAAACCTTTTATTGAAAATCCGGATTCCTCCAATTGCGCCTGCTGACCCCACCATTATAGTAAAAAGTTAACGAATCCCTTAATGTTAATCAACCCAAATCTCACGTTCACAAATCACATTTTTGACATAAATTAATCGCACAACTTACAAAAATAATTTGCAAATTGAGTCAAGAAAACCAGACCTATAAAGTGAACAAGTACCTAGTAGTCTGTCTGTCATTCATAAAAGCCGTAAAATAGTTTTATTTCAGAACTATCTAGAAAAACATAGTTTAAAAAATTATAATTTCTAATAATAACTTGAGAATAACGACTAGTCAGGACAGTAGCGAACCGAGAATGGTTCTTAAACTGAAACATCCGCATGCCACTCTTTGTTGAGTTGAGAAAGCAATGATTGAATTCCCCACTTGCATTATGTACCTACACATCAATTTGCGATAAAGTATATTCGGTCAAACAGTGCCGCCATCTGCCATTTCAGCCGTCGATTTTGAATAGTGATCATATAAACCTTTCGGTTTAAGAGAACAAGCGAAGTCAGCGCAAACGGAAAATACAACCAGGAAAATTCTCTCTCTTCAATTTCAATTACTTATTTATAGTGCTGTCTCTTAGTCAGCGTGATGCAGCTGAGAAGAGAATGATATTCGCGTGGGTGTTCTAAAAGGCAACTGCAGATGCACTTAACCTGTGGATAGGCAGCACCACACGCTTTCACTTTCTGTAATGGTACTTGGTATCCTTATCCTGTTATGTGGTACGTGTGTATTTTTAAGGATATTATGTAACCGTCTCTTATAATCAAACTCAATTGAATTATTTTAGTGCTTAGTAGTTGGTCCCGGCTAGTTAGGTACTCTCTCATAGCGTTCGTTCATCCTTTTTATTGACACTGGTATAACGGAGTCTACAATTGAATAAGTAAGTATTACAAAAACCAATCTACAAAATACAGCACCGTAGACAAATAAAAACTATGCAGTATGCACTTACCACCTACGCCGCCTACGAAGTTCGTAGCAATAGCTACGAAGAGAGAGAGATTACATGAATTTCTCGTTGCGTTGGCGGTTTAATAGGCTTTTAGTAGCATTGAAAAGAGAATTTCTAGTCCTTTATAGAATAAAGAGCGGATTACAATAGAAGAACCGGTGTTACATTTGACATTTACGTACAGTGCCTTTGCATACGGCCTGTTTTCTTTTTATTATTTTTAGGAAACAAAGATCTCATCTTTTATCCTATTATTACGTTCCCCTACAAAAGCTTTTAAGACGAACTTGTGTTTAGAAAAACAACAAATTTCATTTTATAATTCATCTTGTTAATAAAAAACCTACAAGAAAAATAATTCATTTTTACCATAGTAGCAAACTTTAGAAACCCAACTTTACTATTTTTAGGGTTCCGTATCTCAAAAGAAAAAAACGGAACCCTTATAGGATCACTTTGTTGTCCGTCTGTCTGTCTGTCAAGACCCTTTATCTCACGAACGGGTAAAAGTATCAGGTTGAAAATAATACCATATATTAGGGTCCATGAACCACACAAGATCTGAAAATTTAAATTTTTTACAACGACGCAATCAAAAGATACTTATGGCATTTTATGTCCTCATCTCCATACATTTATGCACTAAAGCAAAACCTACAGGGTACTTCCCGTTGACCTAAAATTATGAAATTTGGCAAAAAGCTAGGTCTCACAGTACAAATAATGGGAAAAGTCTGAAATCATTAAATATTACAACTTTTCTCACAACTAATGGTAACCAACTGTGGTGAGCTCCCGTTTCAAGAACATTCATATAAGAGAGGGGTCAAGTTGGATGGTCGGGGAGGTGATTTTTGTTTTAGTTCTATTTTAAAAACGGGAACATTTACAAACTTTATCATTGGTATGTTTATAGTTCATAAGCAATAAAATAACAACAAATAATAAAATTTGGTCAAGCGCGTGTCGAACTCAAAAAATCTAGCACATTAACTAACTGAAATTTCAACTAATACAATTATGATTATGTGGTGGTACGGAACCCTCAGTGCGCGAGTCCGACTCGCACTTGGCCGGTTTTTTTTAGTTAGACCTCAATCTAGCTAGCTCCGAGGAAAGAGATGAGATCGATGATGGTACCGTTAAGAGCACGACAAGCTTGACACTTTAGTCTTTGCACCTCTTTCATAACCCTTAGGAACTTAAGTTGCTCTAAGTATGTCAAATTTTCTTGCTCTTGGCTATACGAGGATGAAGGATGAAGACACTCGCACTTGAATAGATACAGATTCTACCTACTAGTTTAGGTATAGATAGGTAGGTAACTTATGGAATTTACCTACAACCACTAGGTTGTACCTAGTGCTTATGAATTTTACCACTTTGTAGGTATTACTTAGTGGATGTAGGTCATATCACAAGCTATTAGGTGTCTGCCAACCATCAATAATCCGAACGGCTTAAGCCAATTTAGGTCACCTTTTCTGAAAATCATTGATTTTTACGTCTATTCGGTTTGAAACTTGTTTACTATTAAATATTCTGCGATTGTATAGATAGATAGATAGATAGAAACTCTTTATTGCACACAAATTTACAACAATTAAATACAAACAACATATCTTATTGCGTGCAAAGGCGGCCTTATTGCTTAGAGCAAACTCTTCCAGGCAACCTTATAATTTGGGATAACTGAGATGGACATGAGTAGTGCAGAGTTTACTAATTTTAAAATAAATAGGTACATAGAATCAAACAATAAAATTACTTACCAAAATACCTAAATACACACAATACCTAAATATATATTTTTGAATAAACAATAAATAAATTCACATATACTTAAGTAAAATAATACACAAATATCATATACATAAATAAACATATAAATATATATGTATGTACCTATGTTATAATTCCCATCAAATCTTACTTAAAATGTGTTCTATTGAATAAACTAATTCAAGATATGAAATTGTAAAAGCAATATATAACGTTCTTTTTAAGCAAAATTTTGCCTAGGTAGGTATGTATTAGAACGACGCACAAAAATAAGCTTTGTGATTTAAATTATTCATCGTACTTTAGCAAATTAGTTTACTTGAGCGAACTTACGAAAATAATTGAACAAAATGTTCTCAGACAGAACATATTGTGCTCACAAAAGGGCTGGGTTGAAAGGATTTAGCAGATGCTAAGGGGGAACGCGAAAAGTGAAGGGTCGACCTTGCAAAACTTGAATAGGACTTTTCATTGACTGGCGTTACGGTACCACATACCTAGAACCAAACTATTGAAATAAAATATCGCAAATAAATAGTTATTTGTTATGCAAGGCAGCAAAAGGTTTATTTGGCGCGAGTGCCTCGTATTGAAACCTGAGCAAGCGAAGGATTCTAGGATTGAACCACGAGCGAAGCGAGTGGTTCAAAAGAAGAATCCTGAGCGTGGCGAAGGTTTCAAGGCACGAGACGCAAAATAACTTTGCTGCCGAGCGAAACACAAAATTTTTCACCTCATTAAAGCGAGGAAATGTTAACATAATACAAAAAAAACAAATCAAATATAAGAAATAAGTGTTTAATTAATTACTCATACGTTCTAACGTAAGGGCATAATACCTACATAATGGTACTGACGGCAGCAAGCAAGTGGAAACATAACCAGTATAACCTGAACCAGCGCTTCGCTACAAACCTGCGTAACCAGAGACCAGCTCAAGGTCAAAGAGTTTTCACGGACGAGTGGCCATGTATAGATTAAGAATACTAGACATTAAAAAGGAAATCACTATAGACATTAAAAAGGAAATCACTATAATTAAATTATTATTATTTTTGGGACTGTTGTGCTTATGTTCATGACTCTATCTATTAACTACTTGATAAATTTGCAGAAGAAGGTTGATTTTCATTGGATTTCTGAAGACAGAGGATAGGTAGGGGCAGGCAAATCTATTTTGTATTGCGTTGATTTGAAGTCAAAGAGCGAGTCCATTAATCTGGGCAAGAGAACAAAAAAAAAGGCTATCGAATTTTAAATTTACTTTTCATTATCAGCCAGTACCTTACCCACCAGGCATTCACTATTCATAATACTATTTGTTTCTTTCCTATAGCTGCATCCCTCTTTCTCATCTTTAAAACGATAGTGCGTGGCTGGTTTTACAAGCGGCCAGCACTGCAGCATACTACAAAGTAATAAGTACATCGCGTTTGAATTTTAAAAACCTTTTGCCCGCTAGGGGCCAAAAATCGCTTTTGGCCGCAGAATTTAACCGACAAAACAAATGTTTCCGAGCTTTGGAGGTGAAAAAAATATTATCGCAATGTTAGGTGTTCCAGTAACAGAAATGTTAGGTGTGTTGAAATATCTATCAAAATGAGTTTGTACAAAAGTGAGAGCAGAAAGTAATACATACTTGTTGGACTTAACTTTATAAAATCAAATCTCTCTACTCAAATCTTTCAGATTCAGGTAATTTTATTCAATGTAGATTCTTTACAGAATACTTATTGAATGTCAATCTTGTAGACTACATAACTGTATTTTTACACTACATTTTTTCTGTATATGGGTGTCTACCTGAAATAAAGTTATATTATTATTATTTGCAACTTGCCATGCCAATAATCATTAAAGAAATTAAAATAAAGCTTCTCAAACATTTGGTAAAAAAATATTACTAGAGTCGGGTCTATTTTAGACAATTTTTGACAAATGAAATATTCGGATTCATAAGATTCAGATGAAACTATCAACTAGATACAGACTAAATTAGTTCCGCTCTATGTATTTTATGTACGAAAACAATTAAATGATGACATAGCGACACCACTCACTTTATTATTATGTTCTGATTTACGGTTCAGGGGTTAATGTTGTTGTGATGACTTTATGATAAACATAAAAACAGTATTTCTTGGAGAGATTATTATAACAGACAGACCGCAATATACAAAACTCTTTACTGCAGGTTTTTGTCCAGCGGTGGATGTCTTTTGTTTATACGATGACAATCACTGATGCTGACAGTTCATATTAATAAAATAGGTACATTATGGTAAGCAGCGCTCGTGGCCGAGTGGTAGTTGCTCAAAAGTTAAGCAAAGTTGGCCATGATCAGAGCCCAGAGACTAGTCTACTAGCGGCACAACACCTAGATAGAGCGTTTCCATGTTTCGGAAGGCACGTTAAGCCCTTGGTCTCGGTGCCGGCTATTTGATTGTGAATGATAGTTGGCATCAAGTAAAATCAGAGGCCATTTTGTGGCTTGAAAACTCTGACAGCCAGGTTGTGGACTAAGCCTAATGAGGTTTACTACTGGAAAAGACCTGTACTGCCCAAAGTTGTTGTTGCTTTGCAATAGGTGACTGCAGTTCATATGTAAGAATAATAAAATAGACCTCACCGCTTCTCATCTACTGAGATAGAGAGATAATGATACTGGTTTACAAAGCTGGTTAGTAATAATACAGGGTGTAAAAAGATATGGTGTTTCTTCTAAGGGATGATTCTACATCACAAATAGATTGTAAAAATATATATATAAAAAAAAAATATTTTTTTTGGTAGATTTTTTTTTGGTAGATTTGGTAGAAGCTGTTGTGGTCCCTGTACATAAAAGCGGACCTAAATTTCGTTTTGACAAGTACCGCCCTATTTCCATTTTATCAGTCTTTAGCAAACTTTAGGAGTTAATAGTTCATGATCACATTTACCCTTTTTTATCACAGTCAATACCGTTACAACAACACGGTTTTATGCGACAGAGGTCGGTGGTGACTAACTTGGCTGTGTTCACGGACAACGTGTTGAAGAGTATTGACGGTGGTGGTCAGATGGATGTCATCTACACTGACTACTCCAAATGCTTTGATCGTTTAGATCACTCGATATTGATTGGCAAATTAGGAGCTGTGGGTGTGCATGGCGATCTCCTAAGATGGTTCGCGTCATACCTGGAGAATAGATGCCAAGCTGTTAGAATTGGAGCATGTGTGTCTAACTTTTCATTAATCCCTTCAGGTGTTCCACAAGGGTCGCACCTGGGACCGTTACTTTTTAACGTCTACATATTTGACATTTCTTCATGCTTTCAGCACTCACTATTCTCCATGTATGCCGATGATATGAAAATTTACTCTTCTGTGAACTGCCGCAATGATTGTTTGTACATTCAGGATGACCTGGATAGACTGAGCAGTTATTGTAGACTGAACGGTTTAGATCTTTACGTGGACAAGTGTCAATGTATTACATACACCAGAAAAAAAAAGGTTGTCGAGTTTGTTTACTCAATTAATGATGTACCTGTTAAAAGACATACAGACGTTCGGGACTTGGGGGTGATGCTTGATCAAAAGTTTATGTTTACAATGCATTATGAACACATAGTGCAGAAGTCTTACAAAATGTTAGGATTTGTAATGCGTATTACCAGGCCGTTTAAAATGGTGCACTCTTTTACTACGGTATATTTTGCTTTTGTAAGAAGTATTTTAGAGTTCGCCTCACAGTTATGGTCCCCCTGCTATTCTGTACACGCGGCTAGAATAGAAGGCATTCAACGTAAGTTCTTGCGTTTTTTAAGCCATCGGTGTGGAGACACGTTATTTGGTTACGAAGAGCGTCTTAAGCATTACCGTTTATTATCGCTTGAAAAGAGAAGACAGCTTGCTGACATGATGTTTCTTTATAACATAGTTAACGGTCTTGTAGACTGCCCAGAATTGGTAGGAAAAATTGGCATTAATATGCCTAAAGTACGTACCAGACACACAAGTCTATTTTGCGAACCCAGTTCTCGAACAAACTACGCTCAAAACTCGGTTTTGACTCGATGTGTCCGCACATATAATAGCTCCTTCAAGGATATAGACATTTTTTGCTTGAAGCGGGAAACCTTCAAAAAACACGTACTTACCATACTTGCTGGTGGTACTATCACTAACCATGATGTGGACGCCGTTGTGGGTATACCGTGCTCAGAATATTCTGCGTAACTGGTAGTTGCAATATCATATAATTTAAAAATATTCATAATAATTATATCACACACATACACACACACACCTACACGCACACACTCACGAGTTTTTAGTCAAATTTTTATTGCTTATAGTTACTTATTTATTTTTTGTCTAATTTTATTGTCTAATTTTGTATAACGTAATATTTTCTTGATCTGAAAAATGTAGATGTAGTTTTTGTATTCATTTCTTTCATCAGCTGTTGTTACCTATGTTTGTTTACATAATACGTGAAATCTTGTTTTTGGCATACAATTATATTTAATTAATTATTCTTATAAAAATGTAATGCTGTAAGGTTTTCTTTGAATAAATTAAATTAAAAATTAAAATAAAAATATTTTTTATTACAATATATTTTTTATATATTTATACAATCTATTAGTGATGTAGAATCACCCCTTAGTTAGAAGGATCATCGTACTTTTTTACACCCTGTATAATAATAGTATAGTAACAAGAAACACCTCCTGAAGGCCAAAATATCTAAGAAGGTAAAAAAGCGCTTAATCAAGGTGTACATATGGAGCATTGTATTGTACGGAAGTGAGACATGGACACTGACACAAAGAGATAGAGAAAGGCTGGAAGCATTTGAGATGTGGTGCTGGAGGAGAATGGAAAGAATTAGCTGGACGGAAAAGAAAAGAAACGAGGAGGTGCTAGAAATAGTCAAAGAGAAAAGAAATTTACTAAAAACAATAGATAACCGAAGAGGGAAAATGATAGGTCACCTGATACGGCACGACAATTTCCTGCGAAACATAATTGAAGGAAAGATTGAAGGAAAGAGGGGACGAGGAAGACCTAGGCGAAGCTACTTTGACCAGATTAAAGAAAAGGTCAATGTCGTGTCGTTTCAGGAGGTAAAGCAGCTCGCGATACAACGTGAGGACTGGAAGTTAGGTACTCCATCGACAAGAGCCAAGCTCTTAAATTAAAGAAGAAGATAATAATAGTACCTCCGTCTTTCACGACGCCCACGAAAAGGGTTCCCGCAGACAGAAAATCTTGATCGCGATCAGAGGGGCTAGAACCGAACTCAATCGTTATCGATTCTCTCTTTTTTTCTATACAAGAAGAAAAGAGAGATTCGATAACGATTGAGTTCGGTGCTAGCGCCTCAGATCGGGATGCAGCTATAAGAAAGAGAAAGCTGAGCGCCATTTTGACCGCCATGTTGATCGCAAAGGCGGTAAGGCGTATATTAAACTTTTGATCTAGCTTTCTCTTTCTTCTCTATAGCTTCATCTCGGATGTAATAGGTAATAATAATTGTGATTGAATTCTCATCGTATCGCGATCAAGATTGACTGTAGGCGGGGACCCAAAGAGATGAAAAGAGTAGCTGACAGTCTGACAACTGTAAAATTTTCCGTTAAACATGTGATTTGTTGTCTAGTTAATAAATCTCACCAAAGCTATCACCAAAGTCAAAGTTCGATGTCAACTCAATAAGTACTAGTCTACTAAAGATAAAGATGTATTTATAGACCCTAATATCTTGAGTGGAACTGCCCTTTTACGGAAACCAAAAGAGTGCAAATGCTCTTGGTTTACTTTGTTTTTATTTTATATCTTCATCTGTACTAGCTAACTCTATATTTTGGTATATAAACAAAATATACCTATACCTACATTTTGCTTACAGCCACTTTCTGTACTGCTTGGAGAGGCGAGCGAACAAAATTTTCAAGCATTTTCTAAAAGCTGATTCGATTTTCCTGACTCACGATCGCAAGATTATTTTTAATAAAACCGATTCCTCTCGCAAATTAATTTTCATCTTTAAGAATGTAGTTGCAAGGTGCATAGCTTTTTCACAAAATTAAAGCCACTCCCACGCCAAAAGGAATCACTTCTGTACTCCGTGGAATCAGCTTACTGACGTCAGGCTATTTCTTTACTCTGCTAATGTAGCGTTTTGCCGTGCTTATAATTTTTTATTACACAACGTTTGTACTACTGCGTTTAAAAAATTTTACATACATACATACATAAAATCACGCCTTGTTCCCGTCGGGGTAGGCAGAGACCACAGTTCTCCACCTGCTACGATCTTGACATACTTCCCTTGCTTCCTGAACTTTCATCAATCCTTTCATACATGCTCGTCGGTTTAGGGTACTTTTAACCTGGCCTTTATTCAGAACGTCCTGAATTTGGTCCTGGTACGTTTGCCGAGGCCTTCCCCTTCCAACGTTTCCATTCACTCTCGCCTTGTAGATCTCTTTCGTCAATCTTCCTTCATTCATCCTCTCTACATGACCAAACCATCTCAGCATCCCTTTCGCAATTTTAGTCACTACGTCTTCTTTTACGCCACAACGTTCTCTTATCACACTATTTCTAATCCTGTCACTCAATTTCACACCAATCATACTCCTCAATGCCCTCATATCTACTGCATTAATTCTACTTTCATGCTTTTTCTGCCATACCCAGCTTTCACTGCCGTACATCAGTGTTGGTACCCAAAACGCCTCTATGAACAGCCAGACGAGCCTTGTGAGACACCTTCTGACTCTTCATAAAAGCATGCAGAGCACCATTCACCATGTTTCCAGCATTCACTCTTCTTTCGATATCACTGTCACACTTTCCATCTCTCGTAAACTTAGAACCCAGATACACAAACTCCTTCACTTGTTCGACAAAAAATTTAAAGACATCTTTAGATCATATTTTAGCGAAAATCCTTTGTAAGAAAAACCGGAGAGTTCATGCTTTCTTCAAATTTATGCTATGAAGTGCCGAACTACTCATTTTATGGCGTCTAATGCCCACTCATTATGTCATTCTTGCCCTTGAAAATTTTTATATGTTTGCATTAGTTTTTAAGTCCCAAAAACTAAGAACCAATTAGCGCGAAATATTGTTTAATTACTACGTCAATTACTGGTATTACATGACGGAATAAACTTAATGAAAATTTAAAGATTCAACTGAATCTTAAACCGTCCTCTGGCCCCTTCAATAACCTTGACCTAATTAGAGAGGGGTGCCACCCTATTATAATCCTCTAGTTACTATGGAGTCCGGACAATCCAGACAGACATAAAAAGATGACTAGTTAGAAACCCCCTCTCAGAAGTAAAATGTTTGACTTAAGAATGTTTCCGATTCTTTGAAAAGTAACACTATTATTATAACAGTTTTCTTGGGATAGTACAGTTCTAGAGCGCGAATTTTCATTGGATTTGCTCCCGAAGCGCAGTGATTCTACTCATGATAACAAGCAACTTTGCCGAAGAAAAAAAATGTTTACTCGTAATTTTTTTTAAGTGGTCACGTGATCGACTCTTTTTGTATGGGAAGGCGAAAATTTTTTTTCGAATAAAAACTTTTCTTTGGGAACGTTGCTTGTTTTCATGAGTAGAATCACTGGGCTTCGAGAGAAAAACCATTACAAATTCACGCTGTATATCATGATTTGTCTTCTCTCATGTAACTCTATACAGCATTCACAATAAAATCTATGTAATTCACAACCTTTCAACTATACATTGCAAAAACTTTTCAAGATTAAGGTCAATATACGGGGCGCAAAATAAATCCAGCCCTGCGGAGAGGTGACAGGCGGACACTTACCTCCGCAATCCGCAAAAGTTCTGCGCAAGTTTTATTTTTCAAATTCAAAAATTTATTTCGGATATAAATCCATAGTGTTAGTAAAAGAAACTTAAACTAGTGTTAGTAAGCAACAACATCTCAACTTTAAAATTAATTCAAACTTGCGCCGGGCTCGAATCCCGTCGCGTGCAGACGCATCCAATGGCTAAATAGTGGGGAGTCCCAACAGTTAGCCAATGCGTTCAGAATACTGTTTGAAGTGCCGCACACACGTCTTAGCAGTGAGGCGCTTCGTTTACGAATGATTGCATAGAAACAGTCAGTCTGCGCCTCAGCAAACATACCCGACGCACTGCAAAGACGCGGCAACCCAAACAGTATCCTAAACGCATTGTTGTATTGCACACGCAGGGTTCCATATGCTCGCTTGGTGTAGTTAACCCACAGACTGCACGTGTAGAAACTCTGACAATTCATCCCGTATACAATTTATTTTTTTATGATTTGGTTTGTATCAAATTTAATTATTATAAATATTTTTAAAACTGTTAAGGAACCTTAAGTTGCGACGTTATTTTCGCAATACTAAAATGACCTCAAATAAATTTAAAATGAAGGATGAAAATTATTGCAAATTTGAAATATATATTTTTTCCTCGATTATTCAATAATTTTGCAAAAAATCTAATAAAATGGGCACCATGTCATAATTTTATATCGAAAGGTAGTGAATTGAGTGTCTGTAGAACGACAGCCTTTTTACAGTTTTATTATTTCCGAGCTGAGTATATATTAAGGAGATTTGTATCAACTATTCAAAGCCTTCTTTTAGTATAGATTTATGATGTAAATTATTCATAGCTACGTTTGTTGATTGTCATGTAAAGAAGACAATACACGTAATTTTTCCTGCTAACTACGGACTTCTGATTTTTATGTAGATTGTTCATTTTGTTCAGTATGATCCTCTTGACTTGGTTCTTCTTGATTCACGACCAGACCGGGTGATGTGTGAGGCACCGTAGAGCTAGGCTCATCAGGGTTGCTGTCATTGCGACCTGTGATGCTTTCAGCGCGATCAGTATAAAATTAAAGCATTGTTTTCAAGAGCGCAATTCAAGAAGCTCTTACGACGACGTGCATGAAAGATTAGTTACGTTACGGCATTTAAAGAAAACAAAATAAAAGAACACTAATAAATTGCTATCTAAGACAGTTTTATATAAGTCATATGTGTTTTTTTTAATAAACATGACATTTACGAAAAATCTATCTGTAAGTTATTTATAGAATTTTGTCTCAACGCGGGGTCAAAGGTGAAAGACATTTTGGACCTCCCTCCACAAAGGTCACACGGGTCCTCCCCATCCTCCTAGACTTTGTCGGGTTAGGGGGTGGGGATACGATCGATACGACCATGTGGCCGCTACACATCTGATGCAATATCCGGGGCAAATTTCCTTTTATGGCAGGAAAATTCTAAGTTTGTTAAAAAGAATGATGTGCATTAACATAGTACTTATCTAGTCCCTGGCATTAATATACTGTCAATCCATGGTAATCTGTCAACAGCTGTGTGTTGGCTCTTAGCTCAAACAATTGCAGATTTTTCGTTAGCACTAACTTAATCACCAAACTTATAATAATTTTCTCACAAAAAATTATGAGTGATGACATGAATTCACATGAATTTCGGGGAGGGTTACTGTTTTAAAAATTCAGAATATAATAGCCATAATTAATTTTGAACCATTCATCATCAATTCTGCTGTAAGACGGCTGAAAGACGTCTGTTGCTAGATAATTATACTTAGGACTGTCATAAAGTCCTGCAAGATTATGTTAATTTTATAGGTATTTAAAGCTTCTTGTTTTAAACAACAACAAACTACCTACTAATACGAGTAGGCTACCAATGCATTGGGAAAGGATGTTCTTTTTTACTAAGTAAATGTTTATAATAATGGCCTCTCATTTAAAAGCCGTTGAATAACAACCACATAAAAAAACAAATCCCTATTTAGGATTTTTTTTTATTTATTTAAGCTGCCGATTTGTTTCTTAACTTTATGACATAAATTTAATGTAATTTAATTTAATGCAATGTAATGTTTTATGTAATTAATTGTATTAAATTTTTGAAAATTTATGTTTCAATAGATCTATTTCGCAGAGTTTTAATTATTAGTGTTAGTTTTATCTATAATCTTCGTTTATTTAAAAAATTTGATGTTATTTTTTTTGTATGGATGCACGAACCACTGTTAGTTTTTAGATCTTTCTACCTGAAGATATTATGAGAAGACTTGTACCTACACAAACTGGAGATCTTCTATAAATACAAATAGCTGTAATCGGTTTATTATTGACATTTTGTGGTCAATAATCAAATAAATACTGTTCCGATATCTCATTGTTTCCGCCTTCTCAGTTACTAAATAACGTTTTTTTAAAACAGACCCGTTACATATCTATTTAATACATTTGATAGATATGAATAATATATTAACTGTTGCCTTGAAATGCAGTGTAGCTGATTTTAGATATTCACTTAGGTTATGTTTTGCTTGAAGTCTAGTCTAGACAATTTCAACAACACAAAATATTTGCCGAACTTGAACTTATTTTTCATTTTGTAAAAATTGCTGTTTCAAATTATAGACATACTTAGTAAAATATGTTTCAAATATTTGGTCATATCACCAGAGAAACTAAGTATTTTGATGCGGTTGATCAAATTACAACAAATAATGTAATCGGTACCTAACCTAATGAGATAAAGAGAAGGTTATCAGTTTGATGACTATACATTCAACAGTTCAAATCAAAACGTTTGACGTGACTCGAATTATTTTATTATTGCATTTACGTTATACTTAAATACTTATAGCAATGTGAGTGTCTTTTGAATACTGGCTTAATAGGAATTCCACTTGCGAAGTAGAGTTGATATGCAAAAATATTTTTTAGAGTATCAATAAATTAATTAATTTGCTACAGATCCTTAGATTGCCTTAAGATTTGGCTAAAATCTCAGAGCATCAATCTAGCTGGCGCAACGATAAGTTTGTCTTACAAACTTATTTTGTTGTGATCTTATCTTGTTAATCGTTTTCGTGTCACACACAGCAAATCAAATTTGTAAGTTTTGCGGCAAATACGTTAGACACACTGGTTCCAATAGACCACGTGCACTTATACTTTGGTAACGTTATTGGTACAGTTGGTGACTACCAGAAGCAACAAAAAGATGTAAAACTCAAAAACAATGTTTCTTTGTAATGTAAATAAGTACAGATATTTAGAAATTTACATTAGAATAGTTAACAATTTTGAGTCTGAATTACGTCAGAAAGACGATAACATAAAATTTACATATAAACGCTCCATTGAAATTAAATTATTTTCTTATTTTCATAAACGTTATAACGCTAGCATCGATAAATATAATCATGTATTTTATTTATATATTACCTATACTACATAATATAGTCCTTTACTCAAACAAAAACTTAACTTCCTTTTTCCAGTGAATATAGCTAAGAAATAGAAGTAGATTTGAAAAAATATTACTTACATCTTAATATAGTGAAATCTCCTTCACAAAATCACTAAAATATCAATTACTTTAGTTTTAAGGTGACACTGATTTTCCCGCGTCTTTTTTCTTTCAGGGCGTCTGAGTCCGCCACATCGGGTAGCGAGACTGCCGTGCGCCGCTTGCTAGAGAAAATCTCTGAGAAAATACGCTCTTCACCATTGGAGCAAAAGAGACGACACATTTTATTGAACGCTGAAAGCTTGGGGTGAAATTGGGGTTGCAATGAAAAGCGGATATCCGGTTGAAGAATTTTTTAAATAGGTTCATGATTTTTGGGTTCACTTTGTCTGTGTCATTATGTGATCTTAAGCATCATCGTATAAATAAAGATATTTTAATTTGATTTGATAAATACCTAAAAATAAATAAAGTGGAACAAATTCTTTATTGCACACACAAACATAACATAAAAACGCATTAAGGAGAACACTTAAGGTTACAGTGGGCAAAGGCGGTCTTATCGCTGAGAGCGATCTCTACCAGAGAACCTTTGTATAGAGGAAAAGACATATAAATAATCACAGCAGCTAGTGTAGCATTAAAAAATAATATACAAACAACACATATACGTTACTGTAAAAATAATAAGAATAAATAAAAAGTCAATGATCAGTCTTGTATAAGTAGGTAGGTATCAGGTTATTTTTGGAGAACTGACCAAATAAAATGCAACTCAGAACATAAAACTGGACAACTTTCCCAAAGAGTCATCATGGGTCGATAAACGACAAAATATTCAAATCTGCATAGCAGCAAGTAAACAGTCACAAAACTAATAAAAGCTGAACCAGTGTTGCATCCAAAGAGTATAGTAATTATACCGTTGCATCAGAAATGCTTGCGGCCGACTGTACCTACCTAATTCCAAAAAAAGTTTTGTATGGAAAAGACCCAAAGCTCGTTTTTCGTTTGAGCCACCGTTTTTATGAAAGTAGGTACCTAACATGTGTAAATTAGGCTAGGGGTTCAAAAATAACTCTATTTACTTTAATATTGGTTTTTGCAACTAAGTAGGTAGGTAATAATAAAAAAAAAATACTACAAAAAATACAAAATTATAATACAAAAATATAAACTGGAAACAAATGTTCAAAATAGTTATTAATCTAAACGAAAAAATACTACTTATATGTATTCTTGTTTGTTGTTCATTTGTTAAAACAAAATTAAAATAAAACAGGATTCGGCAAGTTTAAATTGACAAACATTCTTAGACAAAACTTCCACAGTCACACTAAAATTTTACCTTACTAGCCATAGCTGTCCCACAGCTGGGCAAAGGCCTCCCTCTGACCCTCTTGTTGCCAGTCTTTACAAAAGGTGTCGATTTCATCGCGCTATCTGCGCCGTGGTCGCCCACGACTTCACCGCCTCGCCTGTCCAGAGTAGTATGTTCCTTGCGCCTGTCCCTCGACGGCGGTTACAAGATGGTTGCTGTCTTGACCCACCAACTCAATATATTTTTGCCCACTTTGAAAGCCACTGGACTCGAACTTAGTAAAGCGCGTCCTTTTTTATTATCTGTAATTTTTGCGTTTTGTTATCATCGGAATCAATCAGCTGATTGTCAGTGTCACCCCTCTAAACTCTTATGTCATGTCACAGTTTATTTGTGATCATTCGTGCTTGCAATAACCTTATTATTTATCGAAATTTAGTCCATAAAATGGGTGAAACTGGCAGACTTTTGATTCTTTACGGCAGCCAGACTTTTACAGCACAAGAATTAGCTGAAAGATTATGGAGAACGACAAAAATCTTAGGTTTTAGTGGTCCCGTTCTAGCAATGGATGACTATCCCATTTCCAAGCTTATTTATGAGGAATTTGTGATATTTGTGTGTTCTAACACCGGTCAGGGTGAAGAACCTGACAATATGAAAAAGTTCTGGAAGTTTCTTCTTAGAAAAAGCCTGCCTAGTAATTCGTTGGTAAAGTTAAAGTATGGTGTAGTTGGTGTCGGTGATTCCTCGTATTCCAAGTTTAATTTTGTTGGTAAAAGACTTCATAAAAGGCTGATGCAGTTAGGTGCGGAGCCTATCGTTGATATTGGTAAGAATATCCTTAACTTCTTACTTTGTTTTTAGAAAAAATGCTAAAGTTTAGTCTTTCAATGAAGTTAGATCAAGTATTACATTTAATATGTATGTATGTATTATAAAATTATTATTTTTTATCTATGTAGTTTCAATATATTTGTAGTTTTCTTATTTTTATATTTATAAATTTTGCACATTTATCAGGCTTTTCGAGTGCCATTTCTCTAGCCTAGGTCTCTTGGGAGAAATTTCCTAGTTAAAATAAGCAGTACCTGTTGTGTTGTTATATTAAAATGTTTTTATGAATAAACAAATAAATAATAGATAGAGTCCATGCCACATCCCTACACTTGCTACAATATTTTCTCTTATCATACTATTATATTTTCAGGTCTCTGTGACTACCAGCATGATTTAGGCCATGACGCGGTTCTAATACCTTGGACAAAGCAATACTTCTCAAAATTAAAAAGCTTCTTTCCTAACTTGCATACAGATGAAATAAAAACCACATTCATTCCTCGCTGGAGAGTAAGCCTACTTAGAAATGGAGAAAATGTTCAAAATGGTACAGGGGATTTAAGTCTGGATATTTATTTTTGTAAAGGCAAAACTGATGAATTTAATGATGCAAAACATTTTGAAGTTGAAAGTAATATTAGAACTACAACTAAAGATCACTTTCAGGTAAGCGATTAAAAGCTGTACATATGGCACTATTTCCTTCAAACTGAATGTCATACTAATGTATACATTTTACAAAATAACTCTAGTTGTGACTGTCAACATAGACAATGGCAAGACAAACCTAAAGTTTTTCTTAAGAATTGGCCAACAGTAGCTAGACAGAGACGAATGGCATGATAGAGGGGAGGCCTGTGCCAGGCAGTGGGAAGTGTCCCTATGTAGTGACATAGGCTAATACAGCGCGTTCAGAACAAGTTTGTCCATGATGGTTATTTTCCGCGCATGGGTGACAGGCGGAGAGCCAATGGATGATTCGCTCGTCCCCTGGGGGAAGCCGCGCTCACCCCCGCGACTATTTTTTTTACTTCTGCACATTAACGGTCACGGACAAAGTTATTTTGTACGCAGTATAATAGTAATAATATGACCAATAAGAGCGCGGTAGGTGGGGAAAGGCGTGTGAATAATTCTTTAGCTCTCCTGCCTGTCACCCATGCGCAGAAAATAACCGTCATAGCCATACTTATCTTGCGCACGCTATACCTATTTAGAATTTTTTTTTCAAAGGATGTGCGATTAATAAGTCTCAAAAGTGGCTCTCCATTACAATATGCACCTGGAGATGTCTTCAATATAAGACCACGGAACAGCAAAGAAGACATCAATGATTTATTCAGCATATTTGAGGAACATGGACTTGATATAAAACCACATTATAGACTGCTGGTGGAGGAAAGTTACGAAGGTATTATCTTACTGTTATATTTTTGTAAAGAGTACTGGCTGTAAAGGAACAAAAATTATATTTTTCTCATATTGGATATTTCTATTCTCTAGGGATTTTTCACTGAACAACTTATTTTTAAACGAAAAATTAACCGCTTCTATTTCTGAACGAATATGTATGTTTGCGTTTTGTTCTTATAGCATATTTCGCATTACTGCGGAGAAAATAATTCTTTAATATTTAAGATCATAAGTTTGTTACTATAAACGCTTATTGCACATTGGGCAAAATAAATATTATCTTAAAATTTGCCTAAAAAAAACGTGTTTTTTGTATTTTTGTACCGAAAGCATTGACGTAAGAATAACGCTGCGCTTTGGCGTAGTTTCCAAAATCTTTGACCGAAAGCAATAGTAAGGGATTGTGGTCGTACGATAAAGCAAAAACTAAACGCAGCAACATCTGTCAAAACAACACGTGCGAGCGTTGTGCAAGCGTTGTTATTTTACGCGAAAAAGCGCAAAAAATGTGATAAATATTTATTGATATTGCGGTAAATCAATATGCTTCGACGGCAGGCGCGTTTGCGCCGTGAATATTTGTACAGGAAGTCTGTAGAAGACAAACAAAAGAGTATACAAGCAAAGAAAGACCAACTGAAAAGGAGTTTGGAAGAAAACATTCCTATACATGGAGATTTACGGAAAGAAGCTATTACTTTGCAGAAGAGAATAGAGTTTGAAGATAAAGGTAAGTTTTTTATCCATATTTTTATCACATAATTTTATAAAAAACATATATTATAACCTGAAAGTTTTCTCTGGGTTGTGCTAGCTTGCTTACAAATCGCTTTTTTTCGTTTGTCAATTTAGTAACAAAGTATTCCTATTGTCTTATACTCTCACCGTCTTACTACAAAAAAGAGATATTCTATATCATTGATGCGCAAGTCAAAAATGACTTATTTTCTTATGACTTGACTTCTGCGCATCAACTGACATAACCAGTTATTTTGTGCGCATTTTTTTAATCAAGTGTTCAACGGATGTCTAACTTTTTTGTAGTGAGACCCTCAGAATTTTCAAAGTTCTCGCTTCTAAAAATGTTTTTTATTGAATTTTTTTTGATATAGGTATCTGAGTATGCTTTCTCTCTCACTACCTACATCTGGCTAATATTATCCATTTGTTCTAGAATTAATTACATGAATATATTATTATTATTATTTATTCAATCAGGCAGTTTGCACTGATATAGCCTGTATCCAGATATAGTTAGGCTACATCATTTTTTGTAGGTGTCTGTCCAACCTATTCTTGAACTGATTAACATTAGACTCTGAAATTATTTCTGCTGGAAGTTTGTTCCATGCTGCTGTTATTTATTTGTTGTTAATAATTTTGCATAGTCATGAATAAAACTTATTTTATTAACTTTATTTACACCTAGGTCCAGAAAAAGCAGCAGTAATAGGCTCAAACATCAGTGGTGGCGCTAACACACTTAGCTCTCAAGATGACGAGTACCGGTTCGCTGGAGTTGAAGATCCGAAGATCATGATCACCACGTCAAGAGAACCAAGTGCTAGATTAAAGATGTTTGTGAAGGAGCTGAGGTGAGCTGTCATCATAATCTCTTTATCAGTTTATACTACTTTTGTTATTTAGTTTTAAAAATAGACTAGACAAGTGGTTGTGCAGTGATAGTAGACTAAAAATAAATAACTACTCGCCTATCATGTCATAATAATAGTTTAAGCTTAATTTTTTGTTTAAACAACCCCAGCATCTTCCACTAACTCTGGCATGCATACAATGTGTAGCAAAAAGGGTTTGCCAAGCTTGAAGATTTGCCCATGAAACTTAACAACTTCTTAAACATAGGTTGAGACACAGAGCTCTGAAGTCCATGCGTCTTGCTCTGGATCTAGAGACGAATTCTTTATTTCATTCAACACAAATCAGTGTCACCATTTACTAAAACTAACACACTTTCCACACCCACACTACTAGCGTCATTTGAGTGCGATAAACATAGTATCATTATTGCGAGAGAGTAAGATGAAAAAACCAGTGACTGCATCTCTATGGCAACAAATGTGTTTATGATGTGCATTCAAAATAAGCGCTTACATAAATTGGATAGTATACCTAGTCAATAAGGAACCAAATTTTTTTACTCTCTTCGCTTCTATGGGGGGTGCCCATGCAGGCGGAGTGGCCCTATCGTTATTCTGTGGGTTGAGAAGAGGAAAAAAATACCTCTCATTCAAAACCGTGTCTATGGATGGCAAATTTGTACTTTTGGCCATTTTTACTGTTAGTTAGTTAGTGGGCTCCTGTTTCCGCAATTAAAACACTTGTTTGGTCCTTTTTGCGTGCAGGTGAGACTGGTTATATAAGCTAGCCCAGCTAGTCAATACCTTTTTTTCTGTGTTTTTCCTTGAACTTGAGATTGGCAGGAATGGTTGTTGCCCTTTATAAAGACCGATTGCCATAATTTTTATAAAGTTAGGGTACTTTCAACCTGTCCTTTGTAAAGAATATCCTGAATTTGGTCATGGAACATTCACTGGGGCCTTCCCATTTCAACGTTTATATTCACCCCAGCAAAATGATCAAATTGATGGCCAGATAGGCCCATGCACAATGGTCCATATAGGACTAAGTGTGGAAACCACATACTTATTTATTGTTTATTTATTTATTAAGATTTAAAAAGTACAGTAAACTTAGAAACTAAACATTGCTCCACAAAACTGCAAAATCCAGCAGTTTGTCTGTGGGATCTTAACTTAGAATGCTCAATATTCAAACACGAAATTAGGATTTCCCAAAATGTTTTGTGTTCGAGACATATAGTTGCTGCACCACCTCTGCAGTCTGTAGTTACCATCTTAAAAAATAGATTCCGATTTATAATTCTGTTCAGTTGCAGTATTTTTGTTCTCAAAACTTACTTCCACCAAATAATTCTGTCAATTTCAGGCTAATCTTCCCAAACAGCCAACGTATGAACCGTGGTGGCTATGAGATGTCCCAACTTATACATGCCTGTCGAGCTAACGAGGTTACTGACTTCATAGTTGTCCATGAACACAGGGGAGTGCCTGATAGCTTGGTAAGCATTGCTCAATAACTTTTATTTATTTATTTATTTTACAGTTTATTGTACACAAGAAAAATACATAAAAATAATTTAAATTAAGAAACATTACACAACAGGTGCTGCTTATTTCTAAATTAATGAATATTACAAACGAAACTTCGCTTTCCCGAAAACGGGTCTAACAATTCAGAAGAAATTTACAATATAGCAGTTTTTGGGGGTGAAAATCGATCAAGCTAGGTCTCATGTCCATGTTGTGCTAGCACGTCTGTATGGTGCCAGCAAAGAATAGCACCAACCCATCTCTACCCGTGGGTGTCCTAAGAGGCGACTAAGGGCTTATGAATCAGAGGATGGGCAGCAGCATGTTTATATATGTCATCTTATATACTGTGGTCACCAAAAACAGCGGTCGCCAACCGCAATGCTAAGATGGTGGTAAATCCCCTCTTAAGTAGGGTTTTTGTTGGAGCTCTGGAGGGAGCTCCCTGTCCTGCAGTGGACGTTTCATGGGATGTTAAGAAGAAGAGGTCTCATGCTGGGAAAATTCGTCTTCACCATTTAGTCTAAAATTTTATTAAAATAGCGCGATTTAAAAACCTAACAGCGCCATCTGTTGGTGCTCGTAGGTAAAAACTTTGCTCTGTAACTTTCTATTTAAATTATACTTTTCACAGAATGTTTCGATTAATTAGTACAGTAATAACAAAGACAAGTTGAGGCAACGACATCAGTACGCGACCTCCGTCGAAAACCCGCGGCACATATGTAGTCGGCTGCTGCTCACTTTTTACCCCATAAACATTTAGACATTTATTTATATGACATTTAGACACTGGTCGCGTCAAGTGGTTCGTTTCTCCTCTTTATTCATTCATTATACACTTTGTCGCTAACAGGACGACTAGCGCCATCTACCCTTGGCTTGTAGCACTACATGGGTCCAAGTGTATAAAAAATAAGGAGGAGAGAAATTTGAACGAACCGCTTGAAGACGCGATAGCTAAGTAGGAAGAGCGTCGTCGCCACGGTTCGTTGGACGTCGGGGGTTCAAATCCGGCTCGCATCAAATTTGTCTTCCTCTTTATCTATTTAAAAAAAAAAAAACTTAGTTGGAGCTACGAGGGGGAGGTTTTTGCCCAGCAGTGGGATAGAACAGGGTAGGAAAAAAAGTACTTTATAGTCTAGTACTAGCCGCCTCAACATGAAAATATCATCGGATGACCAAGCTATGTTACCCGTCAACAGATGGCGCTGAAGATTTCTGTCTAAAACGCGGTTTTTAAAAAAAATACACACGGGGAAAACGAATTTCCCCAGACATGTCCCCGTTACCAATCAGGTCTATAAAATTATAAAAGCATAATGAATAACTGTAGGCAAACCTTCGAAAGAAGCGGTTGTTTCCTTTGTGTGTTAACTAAAAAACTAATAAAACATTCAAAAACAAAAATAAAAAAAGTTAATAAAATATTGTTTTGCATTTTAACTCCATTGTGAATACACCTTTACCCTGTATTTGCATTAATGACTTACTGCATTCTTAACGCGGACGAACTACAAGGTGTACCAAAATTGGTATACCCTGAAGGATGTGAATCTGCCCATGGAACTGAACAACTTTCCCCAATGAACTGAACAACTTTCCCCAAGGATCATAGGTCGAAATACGAATTTTTTTTTTTCGTATTTCGACCTGTTTCTTGGGGAAAGTTGTTCAGTTTCATGGGCAGAATCACATATATCAAGGTGGATATATCCTTTTTGTTACATCTTGTAGAGTCGCTTGATAAGGACCTTTATCATTTTCAAACTACCCACATTCCGGCAAAGCTATTTTCTTCATGTTCAGGTGATATGCCACCTGCCTTACGGTCCGACGGCCTCATTCACGCTGTCCGGGGTAGTAATGCGTCACGACATACCGGACATCGGACCGATGAGCGAGCAGTACCCGCATCTCATATTCCACAACTTCAAAACCGAATTGGGTGAGTTCTCCTCTGCGACTATACAAAAACCGGCCAAGTGCGAGTCGGGCTCGCGCACACAGGGTTCCGTACCACCGTATAGCAACATAATGTACCACTAATGTAAAAATACCGTCTTAGGAACGCGCAGTCGAGCAGAAGTGTAATAAATGCGTGCGAGTCCGACCCGCACTTGACCAGTTTTTAATATTTGTTGTTATTCTACAAGGTGTAACATAAAGGGTACATCGACCTTGAAGAATGTTATTCTGCCCATAAAACTGAACAACTTTCCCCAAGGAACATAGGTCGAAATACGAAAACAAAATTTTGACCTCTCATACGAAACGCACTATCAGCTGATTCAGTTTCTATGGGAGGTAAATATTTTTGTTTTCATATTTCGACTTATGTTCCTAAGAGAAAGTTGTTCAGTTACATTACATGGGCAGATTTCCATCATTATAAACACAGAAAAATAAAGGTAATTAGAAGGATGATTAAAGAAATAATTCGTCACAAGGCATTGAAGGCGTCGTTCTATGGATTTGACAGGTCATTTTGAATATTTCCTAGTGATCATTGATGATTTGACATAAAAATTTGGGACATATTGGCAGATGTCATCCCTTAGTAAAATAAATTAGCAAGGTATCTATTCCGAGCGAAGCAAGGAGGTCCGAAATCTTTGATTATAAAAACAGTTTGACGGGTTCTTACTACGATATGGATTATTGATGAGTTTCCGATATTTCGGCGCTGTTGCAAGCACATCCTTCAGGGTTGCTAGATAGATAGATAAATTGTTTATTGAGGATACAGCACAAATCCACAACAAAATATTTAACAATATAAAATGCACATTATAATAATAATAATAAAGTTTTTATTTGCTCTCACACATTAAAAAATATAGTTACAAAACTATAAGTAGGTAGAAGCTATTTTGAACAATTTCTATGGATTGTGTGAGAGCCTGGTGTCTGTATTAGGTTGATCCTGTATGATAGATCCCCAGGCTCTCGCCCCTGGAAAATACAATTCTTTTTAGCTACCTATTTATTATAGAACTGATGACTAATTAATTAATTTAGAGAAAGCAAAAACAAACAAAAAGAAAACTAGGTAAGTAAATGCATTAAACTAAGTGTAGTTTTGGGAATGCATCGGTGTTTGTGCGTGTAAGTAAGTGAGTAAGTGTGTGTCTGTAAGTGAGTGAGTGAGAGTGGGTCTAAAGTATAGCCACCGTAAGAAGTCCGTTTTGATGTTTCCTTATCACCAACGCACAAGGTTCATTTTTCTTTGCAGGTCATAATATTTCATACGTTTGACAGCTGTCAAAAAGGACCTATTACGATGCCTTTACTTTAGTGTATGTGTGAGTGACTCAAATTGTATGATAGAGAGTGCGCATGTTTGTAAATAAATAAATCTTTATTTGCTTTAAATGTGGTACAAATTGGTGTAACATTAATATAATGAATCTCACATTTAACCAACATAATGGTATGCAAACAGAGAGAGTAGCATGCAATCAAATTATTTCAGAAGAAAAATAAATCATAACAATCACAATAAAATGTCAAGTTTACATAAATTAAAATAAAATATCAAATGTCAAAGGAGATAGTGCTAATATTAACAATAAATGTAAAATATTAATATTAAATATTATTATTAAATCTAAATCCAGTAATGCTGCAGCGGCAAAGCACGCCACAGCGCTGATATTCTGTCATAGCCTTTTTGTTACACCCTGTATGGCGTATGCACTATAACACACCAATTTTCATGCTTTTACGATAGATAGAGCTAAAAAATACACCTAAAATACGATTGTATGGTGTCTCATATTTTTTTAAATTTCATAATAACATACACATTCTGTGAACATTTCAACCAAATTTATAGATACTATGATTCAAAATACACAACCCTTTAAATACAGCTGTTAAAAACCTCAACACGAAGGAACTTTTTTTAAAAACCATGGCCCTCAAGATTTCCAGATTGACCATTCTGGCATACAAATCAAAATTGTCACTGTGATAATGGGTACTTTTATGCTTATTCTCATCAACCTGTTCATCTTAATAGTTGTGTGGCTTGTGGTCAGGCGGATAGCGTTTTCTAACTGTGCCAACTGTTGCTTGTATAGGACTCCGGCTCCCCGGCAATCTAGTCAAAGAGTCAACTGATTTGAATGTTAATTATTTATACGTTAAATACCTATATTTGTTCAATGTCACAAGTGGCTAAACGAGCAGGTGGGTCACCTGATGGTAAGTGGTCACCACACCACCGCCCATGCCACCCACAGTCTTATCAGTGAAATAATTTGTTACTAATAGGACAGCAAACCCCGTTACCCACCTTGAGAAATAAGATGGTATGTCTCATGTGCCGGTAATTTCACTGGCTCCCTTATCCTTCAAAAAAAGGTAAGGGGATGGTACCTATTGCCCGCGTGAATGAAACAAACCTTACAGCATGTAATTTAAATGAATTTTTTTGTAGATATTGCAGATTTAAAATGCAGGGACATATCGGTTGCGGCGGTACCGGCCGGTGCGTGCCTATAAATAGTATATTTAGTATAAGCATTGCACCCGTGCGAGGCTAGGTCGGGTCGCTAGTTAATAATATATTCTAAGTACCTATAGATAATCAACAATCTTCGGTTGGCTCTTGACTTTTCTTTGAACGACTTGCTCTAAATAAAGTGTTTTCATAGTACTGCCGACTCGATGACTTGCTTTGGTTTATAAGTAATTTAGAATAGAAATAAAAAATGTTTTATTTGCCACCATCCACTGCATACTTACATTAAGCGAAATTACGGGCACTATGGAGAGAGAAGTATAGCCGAAAGAAAATTTTAAATATTAAAAAATTATACGTAGGTATGTATACCATAAACCGTACCGTATTTGTTGAAAGCGTTCTTAAGCATGATATAGCGCGATCAGGATAATTTAGGCTATGGCGGTTATTTTGGCGGAGAGCCAATGAACGATTCGCTCGCCCCCTGAGGGGAGCCTCGCTCACCCCCGCGACTCATTCTTTGACTTCTACGCATTAACGGTCACAGCCAGAGTTATTTTGTACGCCGTATATGAGGGTGATCAACATAAAATAATAGTAAATCTGAATCAGCATATCAAAGAAAATTCAAATCCTCATAAAAAATACTGATTGCATTTCAGAAACAATTTGAGTTTGGGACGCATAGCTATTAATATGTTGCAGCTATATCGTATAACACGCCGTTTTACATAACGGGGCGTAATTAGTTGTGGTCGCAAGATAACCTTTTTTTTTTGTTGACGCTGGGAAAAATTGCAGTATGCATCATCCCTCTCATCGGGGACTGAGAGGGGTATGTGGGACTCCCACCCACTAAAACAACCCAGCGGCACTCCCGCGTCGCCCGAATGGCGGGGGCCTGGGAAACCGGCAGAGCCTTTACTTCCAGTCCCCACACCGGCGACCGCCCGCCTACATGGCAGGCCCTTCACGCCCCTCACATAAGGAGGAGCCGGAAATGGCCGTGAGTGCCCGGCCATTCCCTCCCTCGGGGGACCCATCCAGAAGAGCGCCAAACATCCCCGTGTCTGAACGCCCGGGGTCCCTTGCGACGGGTCAGGTCAGTGGCCCCGCCGCCTGCCACATCGGCTGCAGAGGATAGGGAGAGCGGCACAACGTAACACCGGCACTCCTCTTCCCCTGCAGCCCCACCGCGTCCGCCATCAAACGGTGGCGACCCCGCCGAGGCCGCGGAAAGTAAAGAAAGCGGCACAACGAAACACCGACACTCCTCTCCCGCCGCGGCCTCTTTTACTCAATTACGGTGCCTCCCATACGACACCGCAGCCCGCCTCAGTTGCGATAGCGCCCATACACTACCGCAACCTACCGCCCTAAGCCGCTCCATCGCGGGCTTGGAGACCAAAGCCCGGAGGAGCAGCCCCGCCCAGCCGAACACCGGCACGGCCCCGTGGTGTTCCTCTTCGCTTCGCCGTGGGAGACCAAGCCACGGGTACTGAGCCCCCCCGCCACGACAAGGCGGGAACCCTTCGGGGGGCCGCAAGATAACCTAACCCAACCTATCGGATCCCTACTCGGGATCGGTTAGATTGGGTTTACTTTAGCTAACGAAACTAAACCTTTTTGATGCACAATCATTATTTTTGATGTGCATTTAAGTATTTCCCTTTACAAATAGCAATTTGGTGTTTTTGGTGCACAGTCAGTATTTTTAATGTGCATTCAGTGTTATTGTAGTGCAGTTATACAACGTGTTAAGTTAACGAAATAAGCGAAACTGAGAAAATAGTTTGTTCAGAATCGAGAGTAGAATCAATTTCACGAGTTTTTAATAGGGGTAATTTTTTTGGAAACCTTGGAAGGGGAAGGCCTAGGCGAACGTACCAGGACCAAATTCAGGACGTTCTGAATAAAGGCCAGGTTAAAAGTACCCTAAACCGACGAGCATGTATGAAAGGATTGATGAAAGTACAGGAAACAAGGGAAGTATGTCCAGATCGTAGCAGGTGGAGGACTGTGGTCTCTGCCTACCCCGACGGGAAAGAGGCGTGATGTTATGTTATGTAATTTTTTTTTATATTATTAAAATTTTTGCCGCTTCTATTCTAAACATTTGTGTGGATACGCGCGCTGGATAATGGATTTATTTTAATAAAAATTATTAGTTGGGGTGTATGAGGGTTTCACTTATTCCATTAACACGTTGTATATTTCCAAAAACAGCTATTTCAACTTAATTTTCTTTTCCAGGCCTACGTACAATGAGTATACTGAAGTACCTATTCCCAGTCCCCAAAGAGGATTCCAAGCGAGTGATCACATTCGCTAACCATGACGACTACATTTGCTTCAGGCATCACACATACAAAAAGGTAATACACAAACCGAAATTTATTCACGAGAGAACTGCCGGCTTAGCACGGTGCAGTTGTCAGTTTATCTAGGCCCATAGATTAAAGAGCCAGTGTTGCCAATTTGCACGTTTATTCACGAGAGAACTGCCGGCTTAGCAAGCTGCAGTTGTCAGTTTATCTAGGCCCATAGATTAAAGAGCCAGTGTTGCCAATTTGCACGTTTATTCACGAGAGAACTGCCGGCTTAGCACGCTGCATTTGTCAGTTTATCTAGGCCCATAGATTAAAGAACCAGTGTTGCCAATTTGCAGATTTTAAGCATGGTCACGTTTTTTGACAGCTTAGCAGTGCAACACATTTTGAAAGACAAGGACGGCTACATTCAAATAAAGTGACATTTCTCCGAGATATATTTTCTCTCGGGTAGCGTGCTAAGCCCGCTGGAATATTCCCTAAGAGCCATTTCACACCATGGCGATTATAGAAGTCGCGACTACGGGATTGTGCAGGATAAGGTCTCTGAAGGTTATTTTCTGCTTGTGGGTGACAGGCGCAGAGCCAATGAACGATTCGCTCGCCTCCCCCCACCTGCCGGGCTCACCCCCGTGACTCTATTCTTGACTTCTGCGCATTAATGATCACAGCCAGAGTAATTAATACGCCGTATAGTGTAGGCAACGAAGCAGTTGCCCCAACATAAATTTCTCAAGCAGATTTTATTTGACAGGATGATAAAGAATCATGAATTAAATTTAAATTCAAAATATCAAAAAAAAAAAAATACAAAAAAAAATTCCATACATTTTTTGTAATTTTTGTATGGAAAAATTTAAAGTACCGATTTTTTTTTATATAGGAGGTTTGTCTCATGTAGTGTAATAAATAACCCAGCAAAGTTTCATTGACTGAGGATTTAATGTGGGGGTCTTCATTCATATTTCATACAACAATTCGCTTCGTTGCCTAGACTAGTATACGGGTCAGGTGAGGTGCTCGCCATAGCGTAATTCGCATAGGAAACGTATTTGTAAGGTACCTCGAAACTTGGCTCATAGACAGGGATAAGGTCAATAAGTATAAATAAAAAATACTAATATTTTTCGGTTGCAAATAATAAAGATATAAAATATTTTTGTTTTTGTCAAATATCGATAGGTCGTAATGTCGTATGGCAGAATGAAACGTGTAGCCATGGTCAGTCTTACAAAAAAAAAACTTACAATTGTTCTATGTAGTCTGTGGTCGGTTTATACAGCTGTTAGTTTTTTTTAATGACAGGCAATGACTACTCATCACATTCTGCCATACGACCTATCGATATTTGACGAAAACAATTTTTTTTATCAACAATCTCGTCATTTATGGCCGAAAAAAATTGGTAATTTTTATTAATCTTTAATGATCCTATTCCTGTTTATAAGCCAAGTTTCAAGGTACCTTACATATAAGTTTCCTTTGCGAATTCTGCGCTGCACTCTGCAGCCGTGCGACAGGCGCCTGCTAATTTTTGCATAGTAAATGCGGTACAATGCAACCTCTGTCTTTATTCGAGAGAGGTTTCCAAAAATTCTATACTTCCTCATCGTCGGCTCATAGCGGGTATTTCATTACAACGGCTACTTATTACACGCAGAAGTCCCATTGATAGCGTGTTTCAGAAACCCTTGTAGTGCCATCTATCGCAGAATGCTTGTACTTTGTACGATGTTTGGTGAAACAGTCAGTACACAGGTGGCGCCACTTTGAGGTGATCTGTGACGGCCAGCTTATACCCGAACGCAACTAGATGGAGCCACTGCTGAAAATATATGGTTTTATTTTTTTAATGCAATAAGTACCAACTATATATGTGCAAAAAGTTGGTCAGCGTAAATTTCATGGTGCATCTTCAACGCCTAACAACAATTTCGATAAAAAAAATATCTCCATATGTCCAGTAAAGTCAATTACTACATGTTTACTACCGTGATTTACAGAGCACGATCACTCACACATGCACACAAAGCACAACCGTACAGTTTTGACCGCCCGCCCACAATCGTAATATTGAACCAAAAATTGCTAACAAAAACTAGTACTTTTAGTACATTAGCTGTATTTTTGTATTAATCAGCGAAAAATTTAACTAAAAATAGCAGTATTCGTTCGTTTTTCAACAGAATTTTATGTCCCGCGTAAGAATGCATGTCATTTGAATTTTTGTATGGAAAACTGATTGGCAACACGGAGTGGCTCTAACAGAATCAAGGGTAGAAGTCCAGCAGCATTAAATATTTTTTAGGGTTCCGTAGTCAACAAGGTACCCTTATAGTTTCATCATGTCCGTCTAACTATCTGCTTGTCTGTCCAAGGCTTAGCTCAGAGACCCTTAGTACTAGAGAGCTGTAATTTAGTATGGATATACATTTCATCCACGCCGACAAAGTGTTAAAATAATATCTTAAAAAAAAATTAGGTTACCTATTCTAAGTGGAGGTGAGAATATTTTTTATTGTGTACCCCATCATGTGGGGTGCCGTTAGATAAGTCTTTTAAAAATAATGTCAGTATGCTTACATTTTCTTTCGATTTAGAGATCCGTTTGCGAAATATTCGCTTGAAAGCGTAATTTTTTTTGGAGTCGAGTGTCTTGCCAGCTAAACGGTTGTTATTGGAAATATAAAAAATTCACTGTATTAGATATGATAAAATTAAAAGGAAAACTATCACAGCTAAGTAGGCTTCACAGGTTAATGAGCTATAGCCGAAAAACAGGAAAAACAGTAATAGCAATCAGGCGCTAAGACCTCGCTAAGCATTAGGAGGCCAAATTTTTATGTTATGAACGTTATGTAATAATTAATCAAAACCTGTTTTTTGATAATAATCCTAAAAATCAACGGAACCCTGTACTGCGCGTGGCCTAACACGCACTTGGCCGGTTTTTTATTTTTCGCTGGATTACCTTGATGGTTGATATTACAGCCTGTCAAAAAAGTCATGAAACAGAACTAAAATTATTTTTAATGGTAACACTAAATTTCTACATACAAGAGTGAATTAATGTTGCCATATAAAATCTGTTTTAGCTGTGGTTTTGGCATAGAAAGTGGCGCCCCTACTTTATTGACAGAATGTGCCTTTTCTGTTAAACCTCGCAAAATAATTTATTTTCTTCTTTTTCAGGCCGGCAAAGACTTAGACTTAACTGAAGTCGGTCCCAGATTCCAAATGAAGCTGTATGAAATAAAACTGGGTACCCTAGACGCCTTGGACGCCGCCGACACGGAGTGGGCTCTAAGACCGTACATGAACACCGCCGCTAAACGAAGATTTCTTAGCAACGACGATGGGTGGGCAGAGGATAATGATACTTAATGAAATAAATACCTATTTCGTATACAATTTGTTTTATTTACTTACTATGATGATGAATGATGAGCAATTTAGTTTCCCTACCAAAAAGGATAGTGTAGTTTTTTTATTAGTGAAAGAATTCTTTTGTACAACTAGTGGCGCCCTCAACTGAAGGCACAATAAAAATTCTGATATTGTTTATGTGGTCTTGGTCCTATCATCGCATACGATACCATGGACGAATAATAATAAGACTGACAATCCCCATACTAGAAAACTTAACCCGGAAAGACATAAAACTCATAGAAACTAGATGGCGCTTTCAAATAATCTGGAAATTAATTATGGTCTACCGAGTATAGAGCTGTGGTCAAAAAGGTACCCCCCTGATAGCCCATATATCCCCATTGCCGAAAATCTTCCACCAGGACATGATCTTCCCTGGCCCATATGGAAGTCACTTAATAGACTGCGATCGGGCGCTGGCAGGTGCGGAGAACTGAAGAAGAGGTGGGGCTTCTCTGATAACGACAAGTGTGAATGCGGCATTTTGCAATCCATGACACACTTGCTTTCGTGCCCTACCTCCTCAGTTTCTTGCACCAAGGAGGACCTTTTTGAAGGCAACCAAAGAGCTATTGCTGTAGCCACATTTTGGGCTAAGTTACTATAAAATCATTTGCCGTTGATACGAAAAGAAGGAGAAGACCGAATATTCTGCCGAAAAATCATTCAAAATTTCAACATAGTTTCAATGTAAAGAAACGCTAACATTGAAATTAGGATTACTTTTTTAGCAGAATACCTATACATAAATCATAATAACTTCCCGGACTATTTATTAGCGCCATCTAGTTTTATACTTTTCCGGGTTACGATTTCTAAAAGGGGATGGCCAGTCCTTATTGTTCGTCCATGACGATACGTAACAGTTACTATAGTTACAATTTTAACACCAAGTACAAAAGTCTGGTAGTTGTAAGTCGTTTGGTGGTGCCCGCAAAGAATAGTACCAACCCATCTCTACCCGTGGGTGTCGTAAGAGGCGACTAAGGGTTTATGAACCGGAGGATGAGCAGCAGCATCTATCTGTGTTTCGTACTATCTTACATGTCATCTGTGGCGGAAAGCGCGCGCAGTCTGGAAATAGTAGGCGTTGGAGATAGGTCAGTTTCGCCGCCATTTCCAAATAAATACCTTTTTCAAGTATTTTGTGCCCGTGAAAGTTTATTGAAAAAGTAGTGATAGTGGTACAGGACCCATGCAGTGACACCATATACTCTTGAAGTGGCTACTAAACGATATGATGGATGATGAATATGATGATGAGTGTCAAAGGAGGTCACTAGATAGTGCTACGAGTATATAGGGTGACTTTTAATTACTTCTTGATAGAACAAGGTATAAATGTACTCATGATATTGAACAACTTTCCACAAGGAACATAGGTCGAAATATGAAAATCAAGTTTCGACCTCCCATAGAAACTGCATCAGCTGATAGCGCATTTTGTATGGGAGGTCAAATTAGGTTTTTTTGGAAAAAGTTGTTCAGTATTATGAGTACATGCATATCCTTTGCTATCAAGAACTAATCAAAAGTCAGCCTATAGACGGTGGCGACCACTAGCATTAGGTGGCCCATCTGAAGTAAAAGAAAGGTAAATTATTTATGTCACAGGTGGGCAAACGAGCAGGTGGGCCACCTGATGGTAAGTGGGTGGAAATAATTTGACACTAATAAGACAGCAAAGCGCGTTACCCACCCTGAGATCTAAGATGGTATGTCTCATGTGCCGGTAATTTTACTGGCTCCCTTACCCTTCAAACCGAAACACAGCAGTGCAAACTTTTTACTGCAAGGAAAGAAAATTTAGTCTTTTAGGTAGGTTAGGTACCTAAATAAAAGTACCTGGGCGACTGAGCTTCGCTCTATAATAGCCATCTCAACATTAAAATATCATCGGGTGAGCAAGCTATGCTACCCGCCAACAGATGGCGCTGTAGGTTTATGACTAAAACGCGGTAGTTTAAAAAATGCTTTAAACACGGGGAAAACGAATTTTCTCAAACATGAGACCTAGATAGATCGTTTTTTGTCCCCGAAATCCCTCGTAAAGTAAATTTCATCGAAATCGTCAGAGCCGTTTTTGAGAAACCGATTACAAATATATATTTACACATACTCGTATTGCTCATTTAATAGTATGGGATTTGTTTTTCAGATATGCCCGTCCCACCATTCCTAAAAGATTCACTCACAATATACCAAATAGCAGAACAATACTGGGATCTTAAGGCGTTCCCGACACAATACGTCTTCTCTCTTCTGGCGTTAGTCGCTGAGGATGAGCTAGAAAGAGACAAATGTATTGAACTCAGTTCGCCCGAAGGACAGGAGGAGTGGCTAAATTATTCTAGAAGACCTAAGAGAACTATTTTGGAGGTATTTTAATTTGAGTTATGACGTGTGCATGATAAGTTTGGCTCTGACCGTTATTTTCTGCGCATGGGTGATAGGCGGAGAGCCAATAAACGATTCGCTCGCCTCCCCTCACCTGCCGCGCTCGCCCCCGCGACACTTTTTTTGACTTCTGTGCGTTAACGGTCACAGAGTTATTTTGTACGCCGTTTATTAGAAATAATCTTACACGTCTGGTGCTGTTCAAAAATAGTACCTACTACTCCATCTCTGACCATGAATGTCGTAAAAGGCGGCTAAGGGATCTTGAACTGTGTCCTATAATACCTATAGAGTTCATGAAAGAACGCCACGTTTTGTAAACAATACAAAAACTAAAACATTTACCAATTAAGAAAAGTTTCCTCGAGGGTAGTTTATAATCACATTAATACAGTATACTTACACAATTTCGAATGTCCCGTGTGGTGCCGGCAAAGAATAGTACCAACCCATACTTGCCCGTGGGTGTCGTAAGAGGCGACTAAGGGTCCATGAACAGGAGGATGGGCAGCAGCATCTTTCTGTGTATCGTACCATCTTACATACTGCGGTCACCAACAACAGCGGTCGCCAGCCGCAACGCTCACAAGCGTGGTGACTATGGTAAATCCCCTCCAATGTACCATGCGTTTTTGCTGGAGTTCTGGAGGGAGCTCCCTGTCCTGCAGTGGACTTTTTTATGGGATGTTATGATGATGACACAATTTCGAAATCCCACACAAAATGTGCTGTCAGCTGATGCAGTTTGTATGGGAAGTCGAAAAATGTTTTTCGTATTTCGACCTACGTTCATTGGGAAAAGGTGTTCAGTTTCATGGTAAGAACCACTTCTCAAAATATTTCGGGTGATATAAAATCTGTTAGGAAAGCTTAAGAGGGTATCCTGTCTGAGAAATAGGCATTTTTACAAACTGCGCCCCAACAATCCTTCCGAGTCTTATCAAGGAGGTTTTAGTAGCAGCTCTTGCTGCTAAGGAGGGTGCTCTTGCACTTTCTTGCGAGGGACCTCCATACTAAAATGTATGGATTTTTTTTCAAATCCTAAAAACGTAAAATTTTTATCTTTCTCTCTGAGAAATATGTGACATGGGACTAATAAATGCTACTACCACAGTTTTTCTGGTGAAAACACTTACCATTCAGGAAATAACCGGTGTTAAAAATCACGCATAAAATGGCTATTACGGATTATTTACGCTTCCGTTCTTAGTATTAATGATCAATTCACAAGTAAAAAACGATATATTTTCACTTTCGCAAACAAAGTTTATACTAAAACATTAGATTTTTAAAGATATCTTGATTTTTGTAAAACTTAACTGAGTTTATTGACCGACTAGCATGGGCGACAGTGAGACGCTTTACACTTCACTAGCTCATACAGAATATGTATATGGCGGACTCTATAGTTTTTTACTCTGAGAGTCTTATCGTAGTGTGCGATAGGGACAACCTACAGCTTACTCCGATTTTACCTACAAAACGCAGTTCCACTTTCCCCTGTTTTCTTCTCCAAAACTGAGCTGATTCAATTATTTTTGGTATACAAATTTAAAGAAAGGGTAGATCTACGCTCCTATTTTTTTCTTTTACCTTGAAAACTTTTAATTTTTTTCTGGTAGTTGCCTAAATATGGCGGAAAAACGGGCATTTTTTCAAGTTTTGGATATTCATATTTCTTTTGGTAATCATAGTTCGGAAAAAATTTATAACGGGCATGCCTACAGTCAGTATATATTTTTTTTATTTGTTTAGAAAACCAACAGCTATTAACAAAAACCGGCCAAGTGCGAGTCGGACTCGCGCACTGAGGGTTCCGTACCACCATATAATCATAATTGTATTAGTTGAAATTTCAGTAAGTTAATGTGCTAGATTTTTTGAGTCCGTCACGCGCTTGACCAAATTTTATTATAGTTATTATTTTATAGCTTATGCACTATAAACATACCAATTTTCAAGTTTGTAAGTGTTCCCGTTTTTAAATAGAACTAAAACAAAAATCGCCTCAGCGGCCATCCAACTTGACCCCTCTCTTATATGAATGTTCTTGAAACGGAAGCTCACCACAATTGGTTACCATTAGTTGTGAGAAAAGTTGTAATATTTAATGATTTCAGACTTTATCCATTATTTGTACTGTGAGACCTAGCTTCTTGCCAAATTTCATAATTTTAGGTCAACGGGAAGTACCCTATAGGTTTTGCTTTAGTGCATAAATGTATGGAGATGAGGACATAAAATGCCATATCTTTTGATAGCGTCGTTGTAAAAAATTGAAATTTTCAGGTCTTGTGTGGTTCATAGACTCTAATATATGGTATTAATTTCAACTTGATACCTCTACCCGTTCGTGAGATAAAGGGTCTTGACCCTATAAGGGTTTCGTTTTTTTCTTTTGAGTTACGGAACCATAAAAAGAATAGTTTGCTTATGTTAATGGTACACGAGCCTATAACATGTTTCCCTAAGTTAGACCTTGATTTAAAAACAAAATACCATCGCTCTACAGGCATTATCCAGGGAGAAAACAGGGAATACATTTGTATTAATTTGTATAGAAGAAATGCAGCTAGGATACCCTCTTAAGTGGCTACCTCCCGTCCACTAGCGCCCCCATCAGTTAAAAAAATATTAATCGCTAAATACTAAACTTATCGAAAATCCGGAAAGACAGATTGAAGTAAAGGTACATTTGTTTATTTAGAAACTATTTACTCTATAAAATAAAGTTCACAGTAGTTACAGATATAAAAACTGCTACAAGTGGCCGTTTTTCGCACTTTGTATCTATAATTACAGTGTATTATATTTTTCAGAATTGATAGGTTCTAAATAAACTAGGATACCTTTACTTCAATCTGTCTTTCCGAATTTTCGATAAGCTTTGTATTTTGTGAGCAATATTTTTATAACTGATGGGGGCGCTAGTGGACGGGAGGTAGCCTCTTAACAGCTAGCCATTTTATTGACTGGCGAATCACCTACATAGCGAGGACATATCAATGAATGCTTTTTCATTTCAATAAAAAATAATTAATTAACTAATAAACTTACTTTCAGGTTTTACACGACTTCCACAGAACTGCATCAAAACTGACCATAGGAGTTATCTTCGAGTTATTTTCTTACATAAAACCTAGATCTTTTTCTATAGCAAACAAATCTTCACATAAAATAGAGTTACTAGTCGCTGTAGTGAAATACCATACCATACTGAAGAAGGAAAGAGAAGGACTATGCTCGAATTGGTTAAAGGGGTTGCAAGAAAGAGATAGAATATACGGTTGGACTAAGAAAGGAACGCTAGATTTTCCTGAAGAAGTAAGTTTTAATTTCCCGCGTTTTTTCATAGGTGTAATTTTTGAAATTATAATACTCCAGGAACTTGTCGAATCTGAACAACGTTTCCGAAGAACAATACGCCGAGAAATTTAAAAAAATATCGGTCGCTCTATGCACTATAAGGCCGATATTTTACTGGGACACCACAGTGACGCGACTGGTTGCGCCGCCATGGTGTCCCAGTGAAATATCGGCCTTACAGTTCGTATCGTGTAAATTTTTAGGGTTCCGTAGTCAACCCTTATAGTTTCGTCTTGTCCGTCTGTCCGCAGCTTAGCTCAGTCAGAGACCCTTAGTACTAGAAAACTGTAATTTTGTACGGATATACAGAGGGAAAAATATTTAGCTTGAAAGTGCAATTCTTTGTTGGAGTCGAGTGTCCGAAACGAGAAAAAATTCATAGTAGTAGTATATATGATGAAATTAAAAGGAAAACTATCACAGCTAAGTAGGCTTCACAGGTCAATGAGCTATAGCCGAAAAACTGGAAATAATAAAAATATCAATCAGGCGCTAACACCTCACTGAGCATTAGGAGGTAAGAAAGAGTTGGAGTTTACGTTAAGAAAGTTATGAAACGCTTTATGAAAACCTGCTTTGCGATAAAAAAAATCCTAAAAAAGCTATAAAACTATACAAGTATTTTAATTGCTTTTTCAAATTGCTTATTCAATTTACTAGGTCAAGTGGGGTATCATATTCTTCTTCTTTTCGAGTCAATGGTAAAACTGACTATAATAGCTTAGCCCAAAAAGTAGCCACATCAATAGACTTTTGGTTGCCTTCAAAAAGGTCCCTCAGAGTGCAGGAAACTGGAGAATTAGGGCACGACAGCAAGTGTGTCATGGTTTGCAAAATGCCGCATTCACACTTGTCGTTATCAGAGAAGCCCCACCGCTTCATGAGTTCCCCGCACCTGCCAACGCCCGACCGCAGTCTGTTCAGTGACTTCCATATGGACCAGGGAAGATCGTATGGGGTATCATATGAAAGGGCTTTACTTGGACATTCTAAAATAGGTTTTGTTTTTTTTACGATTCTTAGATTTCAAGTTAAAAATATCAAATAAATTACTACTCCGCTCCTTATCTCCGAAGTCGGCAAAACGAAAAATCTGAATTTATAACAGTAATGATCTCTCTAAGTAGCACAGTTTTTTTTAAAACCCTACTAACAACTAACAACTTAATTTTGCAGTCCTAAAAATGGGACTTTATTGCTGCTAAAAATACTATCTAATAGGTATATCGGGAACCCTCGGCACGCCAGTCCGACTCGCACTTGACCCTTTTTTTTATTTATTAAGTGGTGCTAAAAATAGTGCCACTCTAACATTTGCACTGGGTGTCGTTAAAGAAGGCTAGATCATCGCACAAGATTTATTTTATTATATCGATTGCCTGCTTGTTTGAATAAACGTTTTAGTTTCTTTTTATTCATTTGTATTTTCTATTTCAGATACCTCTCATTCTAATCGGACCTGGCACGGGCCTGGCTCCATTCCGGAGTTTGCTCCAAGACCGTGCACTTCGAAACACGGCGTCGAAGGATACTTTGCACTTTTTCTTTGGCTGTCGGTATAGGAACAAAGATTTTCATTGCAAAGACGAATTAGAGGGGATGGTCAAAGATGGAAAATTAAGTTTGTATTGCGCTTTTTCGAGGGACCAGGAGAATAAAATGTGAGTTATCATCATAACATCCCATGAAACGTCCACTGCAAGATAGGCAGCTATCTCCAGAATTCTAGCAAAAATGCTTGAAAACAATTTAGAAAGGAAGTAAGTAAGAGTTGCGGCTGGCACCATATACCGCGTTTGTTGGTGACCGCAGTATGTGGGATGGTTTGATGCAGAGGAGGACGCCTGCTGTCCATACTCCAGTTTAAAATCGTTTAGTAGCCTCTTAGGACAACTACGGGTACAGGTGAGGTAGTTCAAACAGTTATTTAGTCGAAAAGGTTGTTCAGATTGATTGTTATTTGGTTGAAAACTATAATTTTCGCAATACCGGCCACACTGGCGGACAAAGTCCGTGACTGCCTGGCTCTTGTCTCTAATTGTGTGCCAAAACCTACATAAAAACAGTTATTTTTATTGCAGTTACGTCCAACACAAAATAACGGAAAACAGGGAACTTTTATGGGACCTTATACACGAGAAGCAAGGGTGCATATACATATCTGGAAATGCCAAAAATATGCCTGATAATGTAAAAGATGCTTTTGTAGAAGATGTTTTTTGCAAAACTGGAGGCCTTACTACAGAGGATGCTAAAGCCTTTTTGAAGTACATGGAAAGTAGAAATAGGCTGCAAGTAGAAACTTGGTAACTCATACAACGTGTAATTTTAAATAAGCAAAGCCTCAGGGGGTAATTCCACCCATATAACTGTACAACTTTTAGAAATAAAAATTTTGGAAAATCGAATCTTCATACAAAATGAAAATTTAATTCTGCCAATTTGTATGGAGATTTTTTTTTCCAAAAGTTGAATTACAAAAGGTTGTTCAGTTACATGGGTACGACCCGTGAGGTTTTGTGTATTTAGAATATCACGTTGTATAGTGGTGTCACTGGAAAATAATACGGAATCGTAACTTGATGAACTTTCGAAAAATAATAAACTGTACCGAATTCGCTTCTGGCATTCGCTGGCTTGCTCGCTTCGCTCGCTCGGCTCGTGCGTTTGGTCGAAAGAGAAGCTAACCTAACCGATACCATCCGGGATCGGTAAGGTTGTGTTTGCCTTACCTAACGGACCTATGGATCTACGAATTGCCTACGAGTTTTAAGATTGTTCAAAAGTTGGTCAACTTACTAGGTAATTTATCAACTTACAATTGTTATCATTTTCCGGTGACATATAGATTTGCATTTGTATATTTTAGATAAGTTTTTGAAAATGTTTTTTTTTATAGTTGTAACAAGCCCGAAGAGTATAAATCTGCCCACGAAATTGAACATCTAATCCTGAGGGCCATAGATAAAAAATAACATACTTTTAATACCAAACAACTTCTCATAGAAATTGCATCAGAAGATGTTGTGTGGGAGATCAAAACATTTTTTTCGTATTTCGACCTATGCTCCTTAGGAAAAGTTGTTCAAATTCATGGCTAGTTTATACCTGTAACTACCCATTTGTTTGTATAGTGAAGGTTGATAGAATTTTTGAAAATGTTGTTTTTTGTAATTTATAATACCTATACTGTGGGGGACAATAAAAAAAATTCAATCTAATTATGTAACTAATTTATTTTTAATAAAGAAATTATCGCTAGACCTTATAAAATAAATTTAATTCTAAACTGATTATTTGGCCCTCCACCAAAGAGGGGCTAGAAAGCGCAACGGCGTTCGAGGAAAAAATCCACCAATGAGAAAGCTCGGTTGAGCTAGTATCGGGTAACTATGCGATGACATTCGTCGATTAGGAGACACTGCATTGATAGGATCGTTCCGATTGGTCGAATTAAACGTTGTAGATTGGTTACTTCCAAAAGTTACGTTGTTGAATCTCATTGGTTGATTAGTTCCCATCGCGTGCATTTTCTGCGCTCCTATTTGTCGATCGTCTTCACCAGTCAAATGTTCCTTGGTTCTCATTGGTTGAGCCGCTTCTTGCTCCTCATCAGCTGGTTGACATCAAGACCTGCAAATATACATATTCTTAGTGTGACAATGAATGTTTCCACTTTCACTGGAATTTAATACACATACATTAACTTCAACATCTAATACACATACATTAACATCAAGATCACCCCAATTTCAAATACTAAGGTTTTTAGGATTTTGATTTTCTCAAATTGATGCAATATTTCTGTAATATACAGCGTGAATTTTTATTCACCAGAAAATAAATTAAGGGATGATTTTGCTCATAAAACTGAACAACTTTTCCCAAGGAACATAAGTTATCTATAGAGCAAAATCAATTTTTGACCTCCCATAGAAACTGCAGCTCAGCTGATAGTGCATTTTGTATGAGAGGTCAAATTTGGTTTTTCGTATCTCGACCTGTTCCTTGGGAAAAAATTATAAGTATCATGAGCAGAATCATCCCTTAATTTTTTTCTGGTGAATAAAAATTCACACTGTTTACAGAAATATTGCATCAATTTAAAAAAAAAATCATTAAAGTCCTAAAAACCTAAAACTGGTGTATTTGAAATTGGGGTATTATTGATGTTATTGTATGTGTATTAGATGATAATGTTTGTGTATTAGTGTTAATGTATGTGTATAAGTGTATTTGGCTAATGGTCGGCGTTGGGCAGCTCCCACAGCTTGAGGTAGCGAAAGGTTACTTTAATAGTAATAGTGCATCAATTTGAAACCATTACAATGGCCAATAAAACATGCGTATTTGATGTTAATTTATATTTATTAGGTTTGTTTAGCCCCGTGTGGTGCCAGCAAATAGTACCAACCCATCGCTACCCGTGGGTGTCGTAAGAGGCGAATAAAGGTTAATGAACCAGAGGATGGGCAGCAGCATCCTTCTGTGTATCGTAACATCTTACTTAGGCTCAGCGCAGACAGAGAGGAGCGCATCGAAAAGGATTTTATTAAGGCACTCGAAAATCTACTTTAACGTCATTGAAATAAAGTGCATATATGCTTGAACCCGACAAAAAATGCTCGCGCATCCTCGAGGATACGCGGGCATCCGCGCGCGGCGGCGAGCGCGCAGTGTTGTCAGTGAGTTCAAAGAAGGAGGGCGTGTTTTATTGAAATTTACCTACCTAAAGCGCAATCATAACGATATCCCAATCCACCATTGTTGACGAACGGCGACAAACTGGCATGTTTCGGTAGAAGATGACGGTTTACTCGTGCGGTCGCGCGCATGCTCGAGCATGCGCGATCCCTCAGGAAATGCCCGAGCCCGCGCGAGGATTATTCCGTTCTGTCTGCGCTGGGCCTTACTGCGGTCACCAACAACCACGGTTTATGGTGCCAGCCGTAACGCTAATAAGCGTGGTGACTATGGTACTTCCCCTTTACATTTGTCCAGCAAAAGCTGGAATTTTAGAGGGAGCTCCCTGTCCTGTAGTGGACGTTTCATGGGATGTTATGATGATAGAATAGAATAGAGATCACAGATTCAGACAGATACAAAAAAAGGCAATTTGAATGACACATTGACAAATAGTTAATAATTAAGCAAATAACATTGTATTTCTGCATAGTTATTGCAAAAAGGTTTTGGTTCAGCATAAATGTGCAGCAAATAAGTAGGAACTTATTCACTGCAACCACTGATACAGCGCGTCCAGAACAAGTTTGTCCATGACGGTTATTTTCCGCGCATTGGTTGTCACCATGTGGCGGAGAGCCAATGAACGATCCGCTCGCCCCCCGGGGGGAGCCGCGCTCACCCCCGCGACTCATTTTTTGACTTCTGCGCATTAATGGTCACAGACAAAGTTATTTTCAAGTTATTTTCAAGTTCAAGACCAGATGACGATACCTTTTTAGGGTTCCGTACCTCAAAATAAAAAAAAGCAATTCTTATAGGATCACTTTGTTGTCCGTCTGTCAAGACCCTTTTTCTCATGAAGGAGAATAGGTATCAGGTTGAAATTGATAACGAATATTAAGGTCCATAAACCACACAAGATCTGAAAATTTCAATTTTTTACAACGACGCAATCAAAAGATGGCTTTTTATGTCCTCATCTCCATACATTTATGCAAAAAAGCAAAACTTACAGGGTACTTCCCGTTGACCTAAAATTATGAAATTTGGCAAGAAGCTAGGTCTCACAGTACAAATAAAGGGTAAAGTCTAAAATCATTATATATTTCAATTTTTCTCACAACTAATAGTAACCAATTAAGGTGAGCTCTCGTTTCACTTTTCTATAAAAGAGCGGTCAAGTTGGATGGTCGCGGAGATTTTAAAATCAAAGAGCAAAAGCTTATATGGTAGATAGGTACGGAACCCTTAGGGCGCGAGTCCGACTCGCACTTAGCCGATTTTTTTATTGATCTAGTTTCTTTTTTTTTTAAATTCAGTAAATAAATAAATAATGTTTGTTAGCCACCTGTCGACGTTTGGCAGCCCCCACAGCTTGAGGTTGCCGGCGTCCCGCTTCCTCTCGGGCGGCTCCTTGTCCTCGCACGCGAAGGCGGCCAGGTACCGCGCCGGGTGCCACGCCACTGTGAACGTGGCCGCTTGTACCGGGATCTCTGCCACCTTCTCGCCTGCAAGGAAGGTACAGATGTAGGTCATGTCCCCACTAGGCTCCAGGGTTGGCCTGGATAATTATCGTTGATAATTACGTGTTGATAATTATCGTTGATAATTACGTGTTGATAATTATCGTTGATAATACGAGTAACTGTTATTGTACAAAACAAAACGAAATAATATATATGTTTATCCAAACGCATGTTTTTTCGTCACAATATCAAGCGTGTATCCAAACGAACGCCAAATGTCATTCATCTACAGGGGAATCCCTCTCACTGTTATTTGTTTTCGTGAACTGTAGTTTGTGCGCTGCGAAATTAAATAAAGAAAAACATTATGCCTAGAAAACTTAATCCAATATGGTCAAAGGTTGACTGCATTAAAACTAACAATAGTGGTTTATGGGCTAGATGCAAGAAATGTAAAAAAGAAATGCAGGGAATCTTGCGATAAATGAAAATATACAGGGTGTAACGGAAAGGGTATATCAACCCCGAAGGGGGTTAATCTACCCCAGAAACCGAACAACTTTTGCCAAGGAACATATGTCGAAATGCGAAATTTGTTTGGATAAAAAATAACATGTTTCTGCAGAATATTTACTTCGCATGAATTCAAATGTGCCCATCCCTATGCGGTCATTCACCTGCACTGACACTGCTTAGTGGCGTATCTGATCTGACATCTCCTATTTACTGATGCACGCCTAGTACCAAAAGCGTGGCCGTGGCGCTTGCGCGCCTACGGCAGATAGTAGGAATGATGCCGCAGTCAAAACAACAAACCTATGGTTTTTAAAAGCTATGGTTTAATTAATCAATCAAACTTACCGATCTACTTCTTTTTCCTCTCGTGCCAATCTTCTTACCACAGGCCCAAAAATGGTCAAAATTGAAGTCGGTCAGAGGAACGGTTCAAAATGCCGGCCCTGTAGTTGAATACACAATCTCGTCCTCCGAATCATTGATTCTCGCACATTGCGCAACATTTGTGGCGTGATTGTCTGAAACGCGTCTCGAATCCTTGTCACCATTTCTTGTTCTGACGCACAATCCACTGAGTAGACCGTGTTTTTTACGTAACCCCACAAAAAAAAGTCTAGCGGGGTAAGGTCCGGTGATCGCGGAGGCCAAGCTATGCGCCCTCCTCTTCCGATCCATTGCGGGAATCTCCTATTCAAATGAGCGCGAACGTCAAGGGCAAAATGTGCCGGTGCGCCATCGTGCTGAAATATCACTTGATCTTCCATTACCACATCTGCATAATTTCTGACAGACATGTTATCGTCCAGGAGTTCATCCAGCACGTTTCTCAAAAAGTCGAGATAGTTCTGCCCGTTTAGGTTTCCCGGCAAGAAGTAGGGCCCAACGACGTTGTCACCTATTATTCCTGCCCATAAGTTCAATCGCCATTGGTGCTGGAATGATGATTCGCTTGAAACGTGTGGGTTCGTGTGGGACCAGAAATGGTCGTTATGAATGTTGCTGATACCAGCTCTAGTAAAAGAAGCCTCATCCGTCTACAGAACTTTAAGATCAAAATCAGGAGACGCCTCAATCTGCCTCCTGTACCATTCACAGAACGCCACGCGAGGTGAAAAGTCAGCAGGTGTTAGCTCTTGAGTGCGGCAGAAGTGGTAAGGGTGCTGACCGTCGGCCCTCAGCACTCGCCACACTTGCATGTGGTTGTCTACACCCAAAGCCAAGGCAGCTCGGCGTGTGCTGGTTCGAGGGTTTTCTTCTAAGTGTTCAAGAACTGCTTCCTCTAGCTCAGGGTCTCGTGTGCTTGGACGTCCCTCCGACCGAGGCACGTGAAACATACCAGTCTGGTAAAGTCGGTGGCACATCCGCCTGAAACATCCCACAGAAGGCAGGTACTCTTGTTCAGCCACTGGCCTGCCGTCAATGAAACGCTCCCGATACAAATCGCGCGCACGAGTTAGGATCCCACCAGCGGCTCCGACACACATCATCATTTCGAAATATTCGCGATTACTTAAGGACATTTTAAGAAAAAAAAAAATTGTAACAAGAAAATAAAAAACGCAACAAAACACAACAAGATAGCAACATAAAAACACAAACCAAAACAAAACTTAACAATCTAAGTACGTTGTTGACGTTTTTCGATAGGAAACACGCATGTAAGTACACTCCCGTAAAGACAATGTGCAACTGAAACTGAAAACAAACAACAAACAAAATTATGTCCTTTGACGTTTGCCGCCAAAGGTTTACCGCGCCGCCATAATGGTTGCACCGCCAGTAGCGTCAAATTAGGGGTCCTTATAAGAATGCTTCGAACTCGTATCATGCCTACTCGTTGAATTCAGGTAGGTATTCCTAGTACCCTTTATTAATCTTATTAGACGTACCTACTTAAAAAAAATCTTTTGCCATGCTTCAACCGGTATGTTCAATCGAAGCTACAGAGTCGTATAACCATGTTGTGTACGGATCAGAGGCAGCCACGGTTGAGCCACACACTATTTTCACACAGATAAACTCTTCACTTTGCTTTGCACTCATCATCATCTTCATCATGTGAGTTGTAAGGTCGATGACCGACCTCTCAAACCCTGGTGTCAGTGTTGTTGCGCCGCCAAAGGCCTCTGACATGGCTCGGTTACGACTACTTTTGTTGGTAGTAGCTGGGACCAACGGCTTTACGTGCTTTCCGAAGCACGAAATCATCTTACTTTTCGGACAATTTGGTGAGTAATTAAGCCTGCAATTTCCTAACCAAACTGAGGACTTCGCAAAAAGTGAATTTCGTTTTTCATTGTCCCCACCGGGAATCGAACCCAGAACTTCCGAATCAAGAACCGAACGCTCTAACCACTAGACCACGAAAGCTGTTGCTGCCACTGCACTCCAAAAACAAAAAAGTAGTCGTTACAAAAAAAATCTCTGGAACCCATGAAAAAAATCAATATCCTTGATCTTATTCCTCCACAGCTAGAAAGAGAACTGTGTGAAAGAAAGCTTCTTCAAATTAGGGGTCTTTTAGGAATGTTTCGAACTCGTATCGTGCGCACTCCTTGAAGTCATGTATTCCTGGTACTTAAAAGCAATTAACAAACTGTTCCACAGTCAACAACACACAAATAGGACTTTGTACCGTTCTTATCTCAATAGATTTACGGGCTAGAATCGGGCATTGCGCTGCGAGTGTTAAGTTTGACCTGCATTTTTTTTTTTATGTTACAAGTGAGCAAACGAGCAGGTGGGTCACCTGATGGTAAGTGGTCTTATTAGTGACACACTTTGACGCTAATAAGACAGCAAAGCGCGTTGCCCACCCTGAGAACTAAGATGGTATTTCTCATGTGCCAGTAATTTCACTGACTCCCTTACCCTTCAAACCGAAACACAGCAGTGCAAACACTGCTGCTTTACGGCAGAAATAGTTAAGGGGGTGGTACTTCCCCAGACGGACTTTACCACCTCCTGTAGGTCAAACCTTTTTTTAACCTGTACTGCGTTTTGTTAGTAACTTAGGTTACTTTCACTCAGATAAACTCTTCACTTAGCATTCATCATCTTCATCATGTGAGTTGTAAGGTCGATGACCAACCTCACAGACTCTGATGATTTGTTGAGCCACCAAAGGCCTCTGACATGGCTCGGTTACGACTACTTTTGTTGGTAGTAGCTGGGACCAACGGCTTTACGTGCTTTCCGAAGCACGAAATCATCTTACTTTTCGGACAATTTGGTGAGTAATTAAGCCTGCAATTTCCTAACCAAACTGAGGACTTCGCAAAAAGTGAATTTCGTTTTTCATTGTCCCCACCGGGAATCGAACCCAGAACTTCCGAATCAAGAACCGAACGCTCTAACCACTAGACCACGAAAGCTGTTGCTGCCACTGCACTCCAAAAACAAAAAAGTAATCGTTACAAAAAAAATCTCTGGAACCCATGAAAAAAATCAACTTCAAATTAGGGGTCTTTTAGGAATGTTTCGAACTCGTATCGTGCGCACTCCTTGAAGTCATGTATTCCTGGTACTTAAAAGCAATTAACAAACTGTTCCACAGTCAACAACACACAAATAGGACTTTGTACCGTTCTTATCTCAATAGATTTACGGGCTAGAATCGGGCATTGCGCTGCGAGTGTTAAGTTTGACCTGCATTTTTTTTTATGTTACAAGTGAGCAAACGAGCAGGTGGGTCACCTGATGGTAAGTGGTCTTATTAGTGACACACTTTGACGCTAATAAGACAGCAAAGCGCGTTGCCCACCCTGAGAACTAAGATGGTATTTCTCATGTGCCAGTAATTTCACTGACTCCCTTACCCTTCAAACCGAAACACAGCAGTGCAAACACTGCTGCTTTACGGCAGAAATAGTTAAGGGGGTGGTACTTCCCCAGACGGACTTTACCACCTCCTGTAGGTCAAACCTTTGTTTAACCTGTACTGCGTTTTGTTAGTAACTTAGGTTACTTTCACTCAGATAAACTCTTCACTTAGCATTCATCATCTTCATCATGTGAGTTGTAAGGTCGATGACCAACCTCACAGACTCTGATGATTTGTTGAGCCACCAAAGGCCTCTGACATGGCTCAGTAACGACTACTGCCGTATGTTAGTACAGGCCGCGCGATGAGTTAAGGCCGCTGGGCGGAGTGGAGGGGGTATGCGCAGTTGCAATATTTGCAAGAAAAATACTACTGCACATACCCCTCCTCCACTCCCGCCCAGCGGCCTTAACTCGTCGCGCTGGGTGTAGTCGGGACTAACGGCTTACGGTCCTTCTGAAGCACGAAATATTCTTACTATTCGGACAATCAGGTGATTAAGCCTGCAATGTCCTAACCAAACTGGGGACGTTGCACAAAGTTTTGTTTGACAGTGGCCCCACCGGGAGTCGAACCCTGAACTTCCGGATCGAGAGCCGAAAGCTCTAATCACTAAGGGTGTTGCTGCCACTGCGCTCCAAAACCAAGAAAATTGTCGTTACAAAAAATCTCTGGAACCCATGTAAAAAATCAATATCCTTGATCTTATTCCTCCACAGCTAGAAAGAGAACTGTGAGAAAGAGAAAGATAAACAAAGTACTAGGAGGCTAGGTTTTCATTCGATCGGGCGCAGGTTATTCACCGATCAGCTGTTCATCCTTTAGTGTTGTGTAAATACTTGTTTGAGGAACTAGTATCGAATTTTTTTTGAAATGTTACTTTAAAAAAAAGGAGATATAAGAATTTAAACCACGTCAATACATTCTTGGTGACTGCCCAAATTCGACCTTTTCTTCTTGTTATACCCTTTCCGTTACACGCTGTATACGTAATTTGATTTGATAGTTAGATAATTATCAGATAATTATCAGATAATTATCTTGATAATAGCCAACCCTGCTAGGCTCACAGTGAGCCGCTCACTATCTGCCTCCAGTACGCCTCCTTATACAAGGTGTAACAGAAAGGGTATATCAACCCTGAAGGATGTGATTCTACCAATGAAACTGAACAACTTTCCCCAGGGAACATAGGTCGAAATACGAAAAAAAAATTTTACCTCCCATACAAAATGCGCGATCAGCTGATTCAGTTTCTATGGGAGGTCAAATTTTTTTTTTCGTATTTCGACCTATGTTCCTTAGGGAAAGTTGTTCAGTTTCATGGGCAGAATCACATCCTTCAGGGTTGATATACCCTTTTTATTACACCTTGCATACTTTTAACAGAGTGTCCATTCAGCGCATACTGTACGGATATATTAATATTGAGGAGGCTATTATAGAGCGAAGCTCTGTCATCCAGGTACCTTAACACTATTCAAGGCTAGCTTCAGTTTTAATAGGTAATTGAAATAAATTCTACTGCATTAATTCTACTTTCATGCTTTTTCTGCCATACCCAGCTTTCATTTAAGCTTAAAATGGATTAAAATAGATTGGACATTTACGCAAATTAATTGTCTGGAATATAGGAGTGTGAAATTTGCTTAAAAACTCATTAGCTGTATAATAAACAAAAAAAAATTGTAATTTTTTAAAAACTTTGTTAAAAAAAGGCGCAAGTTTGGCCTTAGCATGTAGTATGTCAAAAATTCCAAAATAATTCATATATTAATAACCTAAGAGGATATTAGGCGCAATTGTGCGATAATGGAGATATATATCATCATTTATTTCGCCGACTCCATACAATTTTTTTCGAAAAAAATTCTGAGTGCTCTGTTTACAATAATAAACCTGAAATTTCATTATATAAGTCATTAAGTAGGTATCCTCAATCGTTTTCAAGCACAAAAAGCGTCACTAAAAAATCAATTGAATGTCTATGAAACGCTAATTTCAGCCCACAGTGCGGCGTGGCCAAGTGGTGTTGCTCTTTCTCTCCCATCACGAAAGTTGAGAAACACTGACCAGGTCACAACCACAGACAATCATACATAACATCACGCCTCGTTCCCTGTGGGTTAGGCAGAGACCACAGTCCTCCACCTGCTACGATCTTGACATACTTCCCTTGCTTACTGTACTTTCATCAATCCTTTCACGCATGCTCGTCGGTTTAGGGTACTTTTAACCTGGCCTTTATTCAGAACGTCCTGAATTTGGTCCTGGTACGTTCGCCGAGGCCTTCCCCTTCCAACGTTTCCATTCACACTCTCCTTGTAGATTTCTTTCGTCAATCTTCGACTCCTCCTCTCTACATGACCATCTCAGCATCCCTTTTTTTACCTGTTTCAGTATCTCCAATGTCAATTATATGGTCTTCACTCGCCGAAGCCAACAAGCGGCCATCGAAACTGAACGATAATGTCCGTACGGGCCATTCTAACCTGAAAATAATTAAAGACAAAAAATTACAATCAACACTTTATCTCCTAATTGCTTTAACAAAAGATTTCTTTGCTTTTAAAACAGAATTAAAAAGCAAGCTAAAAATATTAAAGTCTGACCACTGGTACATCATGCCAGGACCATGACTGGACTACGTGACTAATTTCTTTAAATATTCTAGATGTTAAAGCAATGGCCGGCACTAGTGACAAGGTGGACTGACGATGTGCCCAAATTCAGCGGGTTCGATGGGGGTTGGTCTGTGTTTAGTAGTCATCACTATCGAAGATATCGTTCGTGAATATGGGAGATATTCTAGCCTGAAAATAATTAAAGACAATATACAAAAATATCCTATTTACCGAGAAGACCCTCAGACAGGCGAGCTCGTGGCCGGCCGGTGGGGTCGCCGGGCGTGCTCGATACAAATACACGTGTCGGGATAGCTTACTCCACAAATGACAGATTCTCAACAACACATACTCTACTAATGTCTACTTTCTATAGCAGCCATTTCTGCAAAAATTCAAATTTCTACCTTTTCTACAAATGTCACTTTCCAAAAATGTCACCTTCCACAAATGTCACCTTCCACAGATATGATTTTCATCAACTATACCGCTTGAATGCGCCTCCTTGTTAGCTATTTATTCCTGTATGGTAGAGATCCTTACCTGGAGAAGACTCTCAGACAGGCGAGTTCGTGTACGTCCCACAGAGAGACGAGCGCGTCAGCCGAGCCGGTCGCGAAGTAGCGGCCCGTGGGGTCGTGCTCGATACAGATACACGTGCCGGGGTGGCTTATTCCACAAATGACAGATTCTCAACAACACACACTCTACTAATGTCTACTTTTTATAGCAGCCATTTCTGCAAAAATTCAAATTTCTACCTTTTCTACAAATGTCACTTTCCAAAAATGTCACCTTCCACAAATGTCACCTTCCACAAATGTCACCTTCCACAAATGTCACCTTTCCACGACGAGCGCGTCGCGAAGTAGCAGTCGTTCATGGTGTAATTTTCTACAAAAGTCGGTGTTTGCAAATGCCGCTCCACAAGTTTATAACAATTTTTCTGTTTTCAACAAAATAATGTCACTTTCCACAAATGTCACCTTCCACAGATATGTTTTTCATCAACTGTACCGCTTGAATGCGCCTCCTTGCTAGTTATTCCTGTAAAGTGGACATCCTTACCGGGAGAAGACCCGGAGACAGGCGAGCTCATGTACGTCCCACAGAGAGACGAGCGCGTCAGCCGAGCCGGTCGCGAAGTAGCGGCCCGTGGGGTCGTGCTCGATACAGATACACGTGCCGGGGTGGCTTATTCCACAAATGACAGATTCTCAACAACACACACTCTACTAATGTCTACTTTTTATAGCAGCCATTTCTGCAAAAATTCAAATTTCTACCTTTTCTACAAATGTCACTTTCCAAAAATGTCACCTTCCACAAATGTCACCTTCCACAAATGTCACCTTCCACAAATGTCACCTTTCCACGACGAGCGCGTCGCGAAGTAGCAGTCTTTCATGGTGTAATTTTCTACAAAAGTCGGTGTTTGCAAATGCCGCTCCACAAGTTTATAACAATTTTTCTGTTTTCAACAAAATAATGTCACTTTCCACAAATGTCACCTTCCACAGATATGTTTTTCATCAACTGTACCGCTTGAATGCGCCTCCTTGCTAGTTATTCCTGTAAAGTGGACATCCTTACCGGGAGAAGACCCGGAGACAGGCGAGCTCGTGTACGTCCCACAGAGAGACGAGCGCGTCAGCCACGCCGGTCGCGAAGTAGCGGCCCGTGGGGTCGTGCTCGATACAGATACACGTGCCGGGGTGGCTTATTCCACAAATGACAGATTCTCAACAACACACACTCTACTAATGTCTACTTTTTATAGCAGCCATTTCTGCAAAAATTCAAATTTCTACCTTTTCTACAAATGTCACTTTCCAAAAATGTCACCTTCCACAAATGTCACCTTCCACAAATGTCACCTTTCCACGACGAGCGCGTCGCGAAGTAGCAGTCTTTCATGGTGTAATTTTCTACAAAAGTCGGTGTTTGCAAATGCCGCTCCACAAGTTTATAACAATTTTTCTGTTTTCAACAAAATAATGTCACTTTCCACAAATGTCACCTTCCACAGATATGTTTTTCATCAACTGTACCGCTTGAATGCGCCTCCTTGCTAGTTATTCCTGTAAAGTGGACATCCTTACCGGGAGAAGACCCGGAGACAGGCGAGCTCGTGTACGTCCCACAGAGAGACGAGCGCGTCAGCCGAGCCGGTCGCGAAGTAGCGGCCCGTGGGGTCGTGCTCGATACAGATACACGTGCCGGGGTGGCTTATTCCACAAATGACAGATTCTCAACAACACACACTCTACTAATGTCTACTTTTTATAGCAGCCATTTCTGCAAAAATTCAAATTTCTACCTTTTCTACAAATGTCATTTTCCAAAAATGTCACCTTCCACAAATGTCACCTTCCACAAATGTCACCTTTCCACGACGAGCGCGTCGCGAAGTAGCAGTCTTTCATGGTGTAATTTTCTACAAAAGTCGGTGTTTGCAAATGCCGCTCCACAAGTTTATAACAATTTTTCTGTTTTCTACAAAATAATGTCACTTTCCACAAATGTCACCTTCCACAGATATGTTTTTCATCAAATGTACCGCTTGAATGCGCCTCCTTGCTAGTTATTCCTGTAAAGTGGATATCCTTACCGGGAGAAGACCCGGAGACAGGCGAGCTCATGTACGTCCCACAGAGAGACGAGCGCGTCAGCCGAGCCGGTCGCGAAGTAGCGGCCCGTGGGGTCGTGCTCGATACAGATACACGTGCCGGGGTGGCTTATTCCACAAATGACAGATTCTCAACAACACACACTCTACTAATGTCTACTTTTTATAGCAGCCATTTCTGCAAAAATTCAAATTTCTATCTTTTCTACAAATGTCACCTTCCACAAATGTCACCTTCCACAAATGTCACCTTTCCACGACGAGCGCGTCGCGAAGTAGCAGTCTTTCATGGTGTAATTTTCTACAAAAGTCGGTGTTTGCAAATGCCGCTCCACAAGTTTATAACAATTTTTCTGTTTTCTACAAAATAATGTCACTTTCCACAAATGTCACCTTCCACAGATATGTTTTTCATCAACTGTACCGCTTGAATGCGCCTCCTTGCTAGTTATTCCTGTAAAGTGGACATCCTTACCGGGAGAAGACCCGGAGACAGGCGAGCTCATGTACGTCCCACAGAGAGGCGAGCGCGTCAGCCGAGCCGGTCGCGAAGTAGCGGCCCGTGGGGTCGTGCTCGATACAGATACACGTGCCGGGGTGGCTTATTCCACAAATGACAGATTCTCAACAACACACACTCTACTAATGTCTACTTTTTATAGCAGCCATTTCTGCAAAAATTCAAATTTCTACCTTTTCTACAAATGTCACTTTCCAAAAATGTCACCTTCCACAAATGTCACCTTCCACAAATGTCACCTTTCCACGACGAGCGCGTCGCGAAGTAGCAGTCTTTCATGGTGTAATTTTCTACAAAAGTCGGTGTTTGCAAATGCCGCTCCACAAGTTTATAACAATTTTTCTGTTTTCTACAAAATAATGTCACTTTCCACAAATGTCACCTTCCACAGATATGATTTTCATCAACTGTACCGCTTGAATGCGCCTCCTTGCTAGTTATTCCTGTAAAGTGGACATCCTTACCGGGAGAAGACCCGGAGACAGGCGAGCTCATGTACGTCCCACAGAGAGACGAGCGCGTCAGCCGAGCCGGTCGCGAAGTAGCGGCCCGTGGGGTCGTGCTCGATACAGATACACGTGCCGGGGTGGCTTATTCCACAAATGACAGATTCTAAACATCACAGACTACTAATGTCTACTTTGTATAGCAGCCATTTCTGCAAAAATTCAAATTTCTGTCTTTTCTACAAATGTCACTTTCCAAAAATGTCACCTTCCACAAATGTCACCTTTCCACGAGGAGCGCGTCGCGAAGTAGCAGTCTTTCATGGTGTAATTTTCTACAAAAGTCGGTGTTTGCAAATGCCGCTCCACAAGTTTATAACAATTTTTCTGTTTTCTACAAAATAATGTCACTTTCCACAAATGTCACCTTCCACAGATATGTTTTTCATCAACTGTACCGCTTGAATGCGCCTCCTTGCTAGTTATTCCTGTAAAGTGGACATCCTTACCGGGAGAAGACCCGGAGACAGGCGAGCTCATGTACGTCCCACAGAGAGACGAGCGCGTCAGCCGAGCCGGTCGCGAAGTAGCGGCCCGTGGGGTCGTGCTCGATACAGATACACGTGCCGGGGTGGCTTATTCCACAAATGACAGATTCTCAACAACACACACTCTACTAATGTCTACTTTTTATAGCAGCCATTTCTGCAAAAATTCAAATTTCTACCTTTTCTACAAATGTCACTTTCCAAAAATGTCACCTTCCACAAATGTCACCTTCCACAAATGTCACCTTTCCACGACGAGCGCGTCGCGAAGTAGCAGTCTTTCATGGTGTAATTTTCTACAAAAGTCGGTGTTTGCAAATGCCGCTCCACAAGTTTATAACAATTTTTCTGTTTTCTACAAAATAATGTCACTTTCCACAAATGTCACCTTCCACAGATATGATTTTCATCAACTGTACCGCTTGAATGCGCCTCCTTGCTAGTTATTCCTGTAAAGTGGACATCCTTACCGGGAGAAGACCCGGAGACAGGCGAGCTCATGTACGTCCCACAGAGAGACGAGCGCGTCAGCCGAGCCGGTCGCGAAGTAGCGGCCCGTGGGGTCGTGCTCGATACAGATACACGTGCCGGGGTGGCTTATTCCACAAATGACAGATTCTAAACATCACAGACTACTAATGTCTACTTTGTATAGCAGCCATTTCTGCAAAAATTCAAATTTCTGTCTTTTCTAGAAATGTCACTTTCCAAAAATGTCACCTTCCACAAATGTCACCTTTCCACGAGGAGCGCGTCGCGAAGTAGCAGTCTTTCATGGTGTAATTTTCTACAAAAGTCGGTGTTTGCAAATGCCGCTCCACAAGTTTATAACAATTTTTCTGTTTTCTACAAAATAATGTCACTTTCCACAAATGTCACCTTTCACAGATATGATTTTCATCAAGTGTACCGCTTGAATGCGACTCCTTGCTAGTTATTCCTGTAAAGTGGACATCCTTACCGGGAGAAGACCCGGAGACAGGCGAGCTCGTGTACGTCCCACAGAGAGACGAGCGCGTCAGCCGAGCCGGTCGCGAAGTAGCGGCCCGTGGGGTCGTGCTCGATACAGATACACGTGCCGGGGTGCGCCTTCAGGACTGTTTGCAGCTCCAGTGACGGGTAGCTGGAATTGGTAACCATTCGTTATGATATGAGTATGCAGCCCATTTTATTGGATTTTCTGCAAGATTTTAGAATAACAAAATGTTTTAAATTTCATATTTATAAGGCCCTAATGAAATTGTGAACATAATTTTACCATCTACAAACTAGAAAATCGCAAAATTTCACAACCACAGGCAGGATTCGAACCTGCGTCTTCTCCGTCAGTACCGGAGACGCTTTACCAACTAGGCTACCGTGGTCCTGCCTGATGTTGTGAAGGTAGCCTGGTTGGTAAAGCGTCTCCGGTACTGACGGAGAAGACGTAGGTTCGAATCCTGCCTGTGGTTGTGAAATTTTGCGATTTTCTACTTTGTAGATTTATCCGAACACTGGAAGTGTTAAAATAAAATCATTTTCAATAATTTTACCATGTTACCCAGACCATGAAACTGAACAACTTTCCCCAAGGCAGAGGTTCCTTTGAGAAAAATCATCCGTTTCATGAACTAATACATAATATCCTTTATTTCACACCTTTCAAACGCACATCAAACTTGACACATTGAACTTTGTACCGTTCTTATTTCATTAGATGTATGGACTGGAGTCGCACTACGAGTCTGTACCAACCCGTCTCAAGCCATTGGTGGTCGTAAGAGGCGATTAAGGGACTATAAACCAGAAAATCGGCAGCTGCGTCCTTCTGGGTATCGTACGATCTGCGGTCACCAACAACCGCGGTCTATGGTGCCAGCCGCAACGCTAACAAGCGTGGTAACTGTGGTACAGACAACGACACGTCATGCTTGACACTCGCAGTGCCACTCTAGCCCTTACGTCTATTGAAATAAGAACAGTACAAAGTCCAATGTGTCAAGCTTGATGTGCTCTTGACTAAACTCGGTCGCACGTCGGTGGAAAACGTTTGAACTTGAGCGGGTCTCTGGTTTCGGGCGCATGTAGCGCAGCGCTGGTTCAACTTATACTGGTTTTGTTTCGACGTGCTTTCTGCCTTGTTACCTGTACCACGCATTTTAACTGGAATAGGGAATATGCACAATTTTTGTAGTCGCATTTATTAACAAAATATGAAAATACCGTAGTAGAGATAACAAAAATTGAAATTAAAATTTTAATTGGCTAAGAATTACGCGCCGATTAGACAGAGAGATTCGACATGGACAGTGACGTGTGATATGGTAATCACATATCCTCACGTAGCTCCCTTCCTCAATAGAATCACGTAGGAAACGTAGTGTGACGTTATGTAGACGCACGTATAAGTTAGTATATAAGATCAATTAGATTAGTAATAAAGGGAAATTTAAGCAGAGTACACGGGAGAGTTTCATTCAACCATCGAACGATATCTCATGGCGACCGTGACAGCCTTCCACTAATATTCGCCATCGAACGATATTTCATGGCGACCGTAGTGGATAGAGCAGCGTCTTAGTGAAGTCTTCGAAGTCGGTCATCGGGGAAAGCGCCGCATCGTGACCACCGCTTTACGGGCCTTGTAAGAAGATGGCTCCAGATCGAGGTCCGTTGTAAGGCATCCAATCCATGCTGCTTTCTGGACTACGTTACCGGACGCTGCGTGTTAACGTACGACGGGTAAGATGGCAATTTCACGCAACGACGAGATGGCAAGAGGGATGTTCGCCACCTCAAACATAGACGGTGAGTGCGAGGTGAAGGTGCAGCGCGAGGTTCGTCGAGAGCTGTCGGCAAGGAGCGACTGTTTGGCGAGGCGCGAAGTGCAGGGCGGCAGCGCAATGGTTATGAAGAGCTGTCGGCGAGGAACGACAGGAAGGCAAGTGCAAGGTGCAGGTCCTATCTGCATGAGTGAAGAGCACGAAGAGCCTTCTGGACAGCAACAAGCTCAACCCCGGAGGAAGCGTTTGGAAGATAGCAGTCCTCAATTTTGGGTATTATTAATTTGTTTATTTTACGTAACCTAAATACCTAGTTGGTTGTTTTTTTTTTTAGTCATAATAATCTATCTTTTGTTTTGAGTGGTTAATTTTTTAGTTATAGTTATCTTCTTAAATTCTTAAATGTTTAGTAAAAATTAGAATGCATATAACCAGTAATGGAAGTAAACAAACGAAGTGTTAAATAGCGCGCGCGTTTCGTGCGTTGAGTTTTGGTTTCGTTTTAGTTTTGGTTTCGTTTCGATTTCAATTCAAGCATGCCTGAAGCGTAAACATGCTTAGAATCAACGATATAGTACATTGTTCACAAAAATTTTTTTACGCTATAATATGCTGGTTGTTGAGGTATTTTTATTAATTAATAATTAAGGGTTTTTTTATTCGGGGTGTTTACGATTATATTATATTAGGATAATGATTTACTAATATTAAGCTATTTGTGACGCTGCGGGTAAAATAATAAGGAAATACTAATAAAATAACAGAGTTCTAGATATCGCAGTGGAGTTGTAATCAAATGTTACAACTAATGATTACATCATAACTAGATTGACTTTGAATTATTGTTTTGCAAACTGTGCAGATTCTAGCACATCGTGGAATGTGTCTATATTTCAGTAGTTTTAAATGCTGACGTACAATTTGTTGTTTTGTATTATGCACTGCACGTGATGCGAGTGTATTTGTTTTTTCAAATTTAGATCAAATTGATAATACATTCATACGGACGGGCAGACGTGATGATATGTTTGAATTTTTTTTTTGTGGAGTATTCCTATTCCGAGAGAATATTTAAAAATATGGTAGCAGAGATGTGTCATCTCATGCATTCTGTCTATTTTCAAGTTACGAATAGTGGAATTAAATATGTTGTTCAGTATGGGTCTACGCTATTTCCCATTTACAAAAAATATTTTAAAATGGAAGTATATTTGAACAGAATATCGATGAAACGATTTAGGTAGTGTTTCTTGATAAAGTCTCAAAATCTCACGGACGAGTATAGTTAGGAGAAGATAGGCGATAGAGTGGTTGCGTATTAAAAATCATTTTGGGTTGATGTTATGTTTAATTCAACTTGGTACGTCAACTTACTGATATTGCAGCCAGATGGTCCTTGTAAGTGCAAGTTGAAATAGGATTGGGATAGAAAGGAAAGTTTTTTTTTCTAGGAAAATTATAAACGTTGGAAAATCTTATGTTAATAATGTATCGTAATACGATTGGATTGATCACCCAAGAGTTGATGTGTTATTAGCTGAATGATTAGTTTGAGCATAATAGTTAGAAAAGAATGATTAGGATAAGTAAGCATTATTTAATGCAATATGTGACAAACCCATTGTCTGCAAAGTAGCGATAGGGGGAAAAGGCACGATAAGGTTTCAGATCCTTCATTTTGAAGATGTTGGAGACATCCAGTTAGATGTCTTAAAATATGACCTTATACTATTTATGTTATAATGAAGTTCAGTGGAACTCAGTATTATGTCGCGACAGGTCGGTAGAAAGTGCCAAAATATTGTGCTACCGATTATGGTAATTACGGGCTGGCCAACCCGGGAAATTAGTTATATGGGAATGACTAGTATCTGAAGTTCTGAAGGAGCGCCGAGACGCAGCAGGCCTAGGTATTTAGTTACAGACCATTATAAAATGTCTATGAGTCTGACTAAGCGCGAAATGAGTTATTAAAAGGTAATGAATGACCATAACCGATAATGAGGTAAAATAAGAATATGATAACTCATACATTTCATGTAGTGTGGTAAAGGGTAAACATAAATGCTATGTTCTGATCACGAATTTTCTAAGTGAATATTATGTTTTGAATAGAGTTTTTTCCCTGAAAGTCTGATACGTAATTTTTTTTTTATATAATTGGATAAAATGTTATAATGTTAAATTACCCAATGGTATGAATATGAGTATCAAGAATAATGTTTTCTAATTAAATTTTCTAGTATGACCGTTCGTTACATCATCGGTTAACTATAACAAATTATTGAAATAATACTTTGACTATACATAACGCATATAGCCAACAATTGTTAAAATATAGCGTCATGAATTTATAGAAATATTATTTTTCAGTATACAGGTTGGGTTTTTTTAGTTCCAATAAATACAGGATATTATTTTGTATAGTAATTAGCTTACTGGATTTTTTTAGTAATAATTAGATTTAGTTTGTTTTGTATTGTCTTGATTCACTTGACCATAATATTTTTAAGATTGTCATTAATGTTAAAGATACGTTTTTTTATTTTTCTTCCAAGTTAAATAAAGATGAATGTAGAAAAGTGGAAATACTTAATGAAAACAATATTTTGTTGTGATTAGCTTAATTTTTCTTAAAAAAAAAAAAAATATCCATATTAAAGGGAATTGTATACTTACAGTAGTTACAGAAGTCAAATTTAATAAGTATTATAAAGTATTGCAGTTCAATTTTGAATGGTTGAGAGAGCATAAATGCGTTTGGTACGTAATTTAAGTTATATTTTTTTTGTATTGTATCATGATGTTTAAGTTATATTTAGTATATTTCTTGTTAATGATTGCAAAGTTATCGAAATTTAGATTAATGTAACAGTAGATTTAATGTTTCATAAAAAGTTTGTCCCTAGGATTCTCTTTTCAGGGGAGGGAAGCCTATCCTTTTCAGGGGAGGTGTGATATGGTAATCACATATCCTCACGTAGCTCCCTTCCTCAATAGAATCACGTAGGAAACGTAGTGTGACGTCATGTAGACGCACGTATAAGTTAGTATATAAGATCAATTAGATTAGTAATAAAGGGAAATTTAAGCAGAGTACACGGGAGAGTTTCATTCAACCATCGAACGATATCTCAGACGTCACATGTCACTACAGCCGTATAAACTCCGTGTTAAATTTCGTTTTGCTAAAAAGATACAGAAAAAAATCTTAGATGGCTTATATCTTCTACCTTATTCTACCATTGTGGAATGCAAATAAAGTATTGAGTATAGAACTCTAAATTTCATAGTTATTCGAAAAATAGTTTTACTAAACTATTTTATTACATGAATGAGGATAGTTTTTTTAAATAAGAAAAATCATGCATATTTCCTATTCTGGAGGGTGCTCCTGCAGTGGACGATTCCTGGGATGTCATATGATGATCTGGCTTAAGGCGTTTGTAGCGTGGCGCTGCTGGTTCAGCTTATACTGGTATTGTTTCCACGTGCTTGCAGCCGTGCGTACAAACTATTTGTTTGTTTATTTAAGTAAGTAGTCGTTAGCACTTATTGATTATCTTTTGAAAACCTGTAATTGGCTTTATTCTCTTAGTAGTATTTTAAAATATTGTAACTTTAGTGCATAAGCTGTTGGTTTTGTCAAAAATAAAAATAAATAAATGATACTCACGTCATGATGTGCACGCAGCCAAGGCCATTTGTCAAGTAGAACAAGTCCGATGACTGGTTCCAGGATATCTCATTCACTTCGAAATTGAATTGTTCTTCTGTTACCTGAAAGTAAATTTTACTGTGACGAGAAACGGCTAGCTCACCACCCAAATCCACTTGCTAACAAACACTTGACAAGTGCTCAGCTACTACAAAAAGATTAAAGTGATCGTGTGAGCAAGCTATGCTACTCAACAACAGATGGCGCTGTAAGTTTCTTGAACCCACTAAAACGCGCTAAGAAACGTTTAAAAAGACGGTGAAAACGAATTTTCCCAGACATGAGACCTAGCCAGATCGATTTTTTGCCCCCAAAACCGCTGTATACTAAATTTCATCGAAATCGTTAGAGCCGTTTTCGAGAAACCGATTACAAATTTATATAAAAATATTGCTCGTTTAATAGTATTAAATGAGACCAAATCTGATTATAGTCTGGCGACTGATGGCAGATATGTAAATACCAGAAAAAAAAATCAACTGGCGGTAAAACCTACCACTTTGTAAGTCTTGGTGTCAATGAATGAGACGAGGTCTTCTTTGTTGCCCACAGCTATTGTACTGCCGTTGGGCGACCACGCTATGTTGATGTTTTCACCTTTCGTAGGAATGGTCGCTGCACATTTGTGAGACCTGTAATATGAATTTGTTAATGTAAGCCCTACACTGTAAAATATGTCTTAATCATTAGGCAGCCCTTAGACACTCAGTTTGACTGAAGTATAACTGACATCATCATCGTCTTTATTTATAAAACAGTACGTAACTGTGTGCGAATTACAATAAAATTAATAAATTAAATTAAAACTAAAAATTAAAATTATATCACAAAAATAGAAATAAATTATCGAGTGAAAAATTAATAAAAATATCACAAAAAAAAAAAATGCTCTACAATATAAAATGTCCCAAAAAATTAAATCATGACAAATCTATCCTCTACATTTATTAAGTCCAAAATTCACATATATACAACATGTTAACGAAATAAGCGAAATTGAGAAAATAGTTTGTTCAGAATCGAGAGTAGAATCAATGTCACGGGTTTTTGATAGGGGTAATTTTTTTTATTTAAATTTTTACCGCTTCTATTCTAAATATTTCTGTGGATACGCGCGCTGGCGGCGCGGCGCCACGCGGATCATGAGCGATGAGGAGGGGAGGGAAGTGGGCGTGGCGGGCGCGGAGCGCGCGGACTAGAACAACAAAGAAACTAGAACGATGATGAAACTTTAAATTAACAATATCTAGAAAAAAAAATCTTTTTCTATGATTTTTTTTACGGGAATGGATTTATTTTAATAAAAATCAGTTGGAGTGTATGAGGGTTTCGCTTATTCCATTAACACGTTGTATATACATCATTATTAAAATAAACATTGTCACAAAAAAATAAAAAAAAATTACAGCATTTGACATATTTATGGATTGAAGACAAAATCAAAATACCTATCTAGATATTTGACCTCGGTCAATCAATCATATTCTTACACTCTCAGTCATGAGCCCATCAGAGGACAGTCAGTCAGTCATACATCAGTCTGCCTAGAGTGTTAATATATTAGTGTCATAGCATATCTACGACACCAATGACCATTTACCATAATCTGATGGCCTATCTTTATTTTTATTTATTTATTTGTTTACTTATTAGGCCGGCCAACACAGTACATTTACAATTTTATAACATATGTGTTTAAAACTTCTATATCAATATGTACTACACTTATAGGCTAACACAACGTGCTTGTGGTATCTTGCAAATTAAAACTAGGTTGAACTATTATTTTAAAATAAACATAAATCGATCGATTATTTTAATTTGTTAGAAAATCTGCTGTCTGACTTCTGTCCCAGCTATGATCACATTCTTCTTCTTGGAGACTTTAATACTTGCCTTATTAAAAATGACCACCGCTCTAACAAACTTAAGTCGCTTGTTTCCTCCCTGCAGATCCTCCCTCTTTCTCCCACGCACCACTCCCCTAATTGCTCTCCTTCCCTTCTCGATCTCATGACCACTTCCTCCCCCGACAACATCGCCGCGCATGGTCAATTTCCTGCTAACTTTTCTTATCATGACCTCATTTATTTATCCTATAAAATCAAACCTCCTCGGCGTAGACCTAAATTCCTGGTCCGTCGTAGTTTCAGGGGTATTGATTTGGAGGCTTTGAGGCGCGATGCGTCTAATATCGATTGGACTCCGGTTCTCACGGCTGACCACGTTGACGTGAAAGTCCAGGAATTGCAGGCAATCATTCTACTACTTTACAACACTCATGCACCGATCAAACGTGTTAAAATCAGGCATGATCCTGCGCCTTGGCTCACTCAGGATATAAAAGACTGGATGGCTAGGCGCGATAAAGCTAAAAGACGGTTTCGGAATCTCCCATCTGATCAGAACTTGGCAAGGTACAAGTATCTGCGGGACTATTGTAGTCGACTGTGTAGAGATGCAAAGAGACGCCACATCCACAACTCTATCGAAAATTCCGATCCCGGGCAAGTGTGGAAATTCCTCAGGACCCTGGGTATCGGGAAATCTTCCTCTCCTCCTTCTGAAATTCATGTCGATCTTAATGCACTTAATATTCACTTCTCTACCCCACCTGTGAGTTAAGACAATCTTGTCAAAGCTAACACTATCTCACAAATAAGTAACCAACCCCTACCATTTTGTTCTTCCTTTTACTTTACCACTGTAGCTGAAGATGACGTTAGAAAGCACATTCTTTCAATCACCTCTACTGCTGTGGGCAATGACAATCTGTGTTCCCGAATGATATCCCTTATCCTCCCTGAACTCTTACCTATCCTCACTCATGTTTTTAATTACTCCCTGGTAACGAGTACTTTTCCTTCAGTTTGGAAACTTGCGAACGTAATCCCTCTTTTTAAAACCGCCAATCCTACTTCCTTCTCACAGTTTCTCCCGATATCTATCCTACCATTCCTCTCCAAAGTCCTCGAGCACATTGTCGATAAGCAGTTAGTTGATCACATAGCATCAAATTGTCTTCTCTCTCCATTTCAGTCTGGCTTTCGGCCAGGTCATAGCACAGTTACTGCACTACTGAAAGTCACTGACGATATCCGTCATGCCATGGAGAATAGGACTGTGACTATTCTTGTGTTTCCCCTTAAATAAATTTACTTACCTACCATTTATTGATGAAATATTTTTTTATGGCTTTATTGTTACCCACATATTATGCGCGCCAGCGCCAGCTCCAAATACCAGACACGGGAAACAAAACAATTTATTTATAACCGCACATTCAAGGTGTTTTAAAATATTGTTCTGGTTTGAAAACACGATTAAAAGTTAATTTTGTGTACTACATTTTTGAACTAGCGCGATTTCAGGTCCTGGCGGCCCCTTTTCATTGAGTTCAAGTCGTATTTGTAAAGTCTTTTTCGCATTTTTTAATGTAAACGACACTGTATTCGTCCATTTTTACAGTAATTAAGCACGTATACTATTAAAAACAATTATTTCTAAATATTTAAGCAAAATTGCGAACAGTAACTGAAAGCTGTATACGAAAAGTTTGTTTACGTACGTATGATCGGCAACAGCGCCTTGTCACCGAACTGCATACGCATCGCGACCTGGCAACGTAGCATTGAGCAGCGCTCCTGATTAGGCTTTTGTTTCACGCGCTCGAGCGTGTTGATGTTTCTCTTTCACACTCATTGAATTCTGTATAAGGAATTGTACTGAAGATTTTTTCATAGGAGCGCAATCGCTGGCGATCCACTTGGTACAACTTGACTACGTATTTGTTGCGTAATTATTTCTTAGGCTATTATAGATGTATATAACGTATAGGGTTATGTAAATAGGTATGTAATCGTATGTAACTTAACTAGGTAGGTAATACATCCTAAGTTTGAGTTTTGTGAAAGAGGGAGTGCACTGCACCAGTGCTCTTTAGGACGAGCCGCCTCTGCTTTCAACTCTGTAGACTTTGATGTTCTTCTTGCCATTCTTCGCTCTCTCAACATTTCGTCTTCGGCTGCAGCTTGGTTTGATTCTTATCTCCGCGGTCGGTCGCAGCGGGTCCGCCTTGATGAGGCTTCCTCAGACTGGTGTGATCTCGCTGCGGGTGTACCTCAAGGTTGTGTTCTCTCTCCTCTTCTCTTTTCCGTCTTCATTAATACTGTTACATCAGTCATCTCATCTAACTTCCATCTCTATGCAGACGATTTGCACATCTACCGCAGCTGCAACGTCACGGATTTCTACGGTGCCACTGAGAGCCTTAATGAAGACCTTAAACGTATCGCTAACTGGGCCGAATCTTTTGGTCTGCTAGTTAACCCAAGTAAATCGCAGGCTATGATTATCGGCAGTCCATATATGAGTAGACAATTAGATCCAGTCGCAATCCCTCCAGTTCTTTACAACGGCACCTCCATCACCTTTTCAAAAACTGCAAGAAACCTTGGTCTGGTCATGGATTGCAACCTTTCTTGGGACGCTCACGTGAACGAGGTCAGTCGGAAATTGCATTTTTCATTGCATTCTCTCAAACGCCTTCAAAGTTTTTTACCTCTGAAGACTAAAATTTCCCTTGCCCAATCTCTCCTTTTACCAATCCTTGACTACGCCGACTCATGCTATTTGGACGTCACTGAGGAGCGATCAAATAAGCTTGAGCGCCTCCAAAACTTGTGCATTCGATTTATTTTCGGATTGCGCAAGTACGACCACGTGTCTCACTTTCGTTCACAGCTCAAGTGGCTCCCAATTCGATTTCGCAGGAATACACATATCCTTTCTCTCCTCTATACCATTTTGTACAATCCCTCTTGCCCGTCTTATTTACGTGAGCGATTTTGTTTCTCTCGGTCACAAGTTGAGCCTTGCCGCCCCAGCGTCAGGACTAACTTGTGTATCGCCTCCCACCACTCCGATGTCTATTCCTACTCCTTCACTGTTCATGCGGCTAGGCTGTGGAACTCCCTCCCACACACTGTTCGCGATAGTCCCTCTATCGCTATCTTTAATAAACGAGTCAAAGAGCACTATCTTTCCCTGTCTTAGTTATCCATATATTTATTTATTAGTTAGGTATTATTTATGTATAATATCATAACATAATATGTATTTTATATATACAAATATATATCAAATATTTATTATTATTAATTTTTTTATTTGTGTAGAAGGTTTATATATTTTAATTAGATACCTATGTGTAATTTATTATTGTTACTTTTATCTATAATTTTTGAGTTTGCGCACGATCTATCTGCCTTCTCCAATACTATTCACGCTCGCCTAGGTCTGCTGGAAGACATTTCTTTAGTGAAATAAGTAGTACCTGTTGTGTCGTCTTTTTATATGTATTGTCCATTGTGTTTTCTTGTGTGCAATAAACTATAAATAATAATAAAAAGAATTAAAAACCAAAACAAAATTTTGGGTCAAAGTACTAATAAATACAGTAAGTAATATCCAGATAATATTTGAATCATTAAATATATCCAGATCTGCCTTATCTATCAGCAATTTCGCTGTAGGTTTAAATGATTCTATTTAGAGGTGCTGTTAAACCTACATTTGTTCTAGCTGGCAGCGTCTTAAAGTGACCAAAGTTTTTACGTCTGTTATGAAGCTTAGGTACAATAAGATTTATTGATTGTAATATTAGAGGAGAGTCCACTTGACAATTAACGATACTATGTAAGAAACACACGTCGAGCATACATCAACGATCTGATGATAGAAGCTTATATTTCTTTAATTGTTGGATGTAAGATGGATGGGATCAATGTTCAATGCGATTACAATGAACTTTGTAGTACGGGTTCCACCTATCTGCTTGTTTGCCGACTTAGTGGCTATTCTGTATCAGTTATTAATACCAGTCTGGCCTGATTACACATATGGACATCACATAAACCCATCCTGACTGTCAGGGTTCATTTAAAAAGTAATATGACTAGGACAATTACCTGGTATCCCATATTCTAACAGATTTATCTCCGCTTGCAGTGCTGAGCAGGTCTGGGTGAGATGCGTGCCAGCAGAGCTGATCTACGGAACCGGTGTGACCACGGAACACAAAATCTTGAGCCTGCAAATGTCATGTTCTTATTTTATCATCCTATACTATTAAATGAGCAGTATTTGTATATAAACACAACATATTAACGGAATAAGCGAAACTGAGAAAATAGTTTGTTCAGAATCGAGAGTAGAATCAATTTCATGGGTTTTTGATAGGGGTAATTTTATTTTATTCTTAGTATTTAAATTTTTGCCACCTCTATTCTAAATATTTCTGTGGATACGCTCGCTCAACAACGATTGAACTAGAATGATCATGAAACCTTAAAATAACAATATCTAGAAAAATAAAACTTTTTTTGCATATTTTTTACGGGAATGGATTTATTTTAATAAAAATCAGTTGGGGTGTATGAGGGTTTCGCTTATTCCATTAACAGGTTGTATATACGTATATTTGTAATCGGTTTCTCGAAAAGGGCTCTTTTTCGGGGGCGAAAAATTGATCTAGCTAGGTCTCATGTCTGCGAAAATTCGTATTCCCGATTTAAAAAAATCCCGAGTTTAAGACAGAAACTTACAGCGCCATCTGTTGGCGGGTAGCATATCTTGCTCAGCATGATATTTTAATGTTGAGGCGGCTATTATAGAGAGAAGCTCAGTCGACCAGGTACTAATATACTAATATAGTTATTATAATAACTGGAACAAGCTTTATAAATTCTATTATACACACAAAAGAATGTCAAGCGTAACACAATGGACTGTATTGTTCTTATTTCAACCAATGATATTACAATTATATCTTTGATTTCACCAGCTTTAGGTCAAGCTTGACCGATGTGATAGGGCCAGATTTCCTGCAGGATGTGACATTAAAAATAAAGAAATTGAAGTGGAGGTGGGAAGGTCACAAAGCAAGACTAATAGAAAAGTGGAGCAAAAGCCTATTACACTGGTGCCCTAGACATGAAAAAAGAGCTAGAGGCCGTCAAAAGAAAAGGTGTGAGGATGAAATCGTGGAAACAGCAGGACGAACTTGAATAAGAGTGGCACAAGACAGAAAGGAATGGACAAGATTGGAGGAAGCCATTGCTAAGAGGCAGACAGAAATTATTTGAGGATCAGTTAGATTGGGTTTATCTTGACTAACTAACCTCAAATACACTAGGGCTAATCTAACCCCGTTTACAATCTGCCGACGCCATTTTTCAATTTTCTGAACGTATACAATAAGTGGTATGTGCTGTAGTGGACATTTCATGGGATGTTGTGATGATGATACAATTTGCCTGCCTTATGTAAACGGCAAATTATACAATTTGCCTGCGACAGATATATCGAACATTAAGAGCAGATGTGGAGTAGACCACCAGCTCTTGACTATACTAACTAGCGATCATTGCGATTCACCCAAAATTATACAGATTATGCAGAATACAATGCAATGTGACTAAATGAATGTGACATAAACAAAAACATAACCTCACTATTACCGGCCGCTAAAAAACTTAACCCAAGACCTCAAAGTAAGGATTTACTCACCAGTCTGTTTCTCTCCAAATTAAATATCGCAACGCTCTTGTCGAAAGACCCTGAAGCAAGCCGGCGTCCATCGCAAGACCAGCCAACTGAGTGGACTTTTGAGGAATGAGCTATGTACTCCTTAACAACACTGTGTGAAGTGAAATAGTTTCGCAACTCCTGTAAATCTTCTATCGGAGTCTGAGTTGACTTAGGATCTTTCATTTTGTCTATTTCTTTAGGAAAACATGAAAAATAAAGATAACTAAACTACTATACCGATTTTTTGACAGCAGGATTTTTTTTTTTTTATTGCAACTGTCCGTCCACCCATTTTTGGGGACATTCCTGCCAGTGTCGTGTAGGAAAAGTTTTTTTCAAATTAAAATCATGCCTTCCTATAATTTTACTATGGGATGACATCTGCCAACATGTCCCAAATTTTTATGTCAAATCATCAATGATCACTAGGAAATATTCAAAATGACCCGTCAAATCCATAGAACGACGCCTTCACTACCTTGTGACGAATTATTTCTTTAATCCTCCTTCTAATTACCCTTATTTTTCTGTGTTTAAAACAAAGATTTTGGAAACTACGCCAGGGGGCGTTTTCTTACGTCAATGGTTTAAAACCATTAAAAATAGAATTTGACAGATTGTAAGAAGAGAAGCTTGACAGCAATAATTTGTTGACAAATGACAGATTGACAGCCGTACTGCCTGAGGTCTCGGTGGTATTGAGCTACAGCAACAAAACGCAGGACCTTTTTTTTACTGGTTTGGAATTACTGAATTTTGAGAAATAGTTTTTCTGGGGGCTGGTTGATGCCGCCGCGCTGCCATGCCGGCGTAGGCTGTGGAATCTAACTCTTTCTGCTTTTAATCATAGAGTAACACGATTTTCGCGTGCAAAGCAAAGCCCGCTCTAAGCTTTTAACATCTTTTGAAATGCGTACAGCTGAGGAGTGGAATTCTCCGCCTGCGTTTGTGTTCTCGAGTTCGTATGACCCAAATCTATTCAAGTCGCGAGTGAATAGACTTCTTCTGGGCAAGTTCGTTCCATCGTCAACCTCATCTCTTCCCTCAGGGCTAGATTGAGGTCAAGACTAAGCCCATCCACCATAAAAAAGAATAATAATGAATGAGAAAAAAAATATCTGTACAATCAACAGTTTATTCAAATAAAATAACAATTTAGGAACAGTCTCTTAAAATTACAGAACAATTACTCCCAAATATCAGTCACATATAACATCCAAAGTCCAAGTATACCTACTTTATTCATATTAGGAATTAGCTCCAAGGGAATTAGATTCTTTGATCACTTTACGTCACTTCATTTTTATTTTTTCATTCGCTCTTCCTTCAGAAGAGCAGGCTAGTTACGTCATTTCAACTAAAAGCTACTTATGTCACTTCAAAAACAGTGGTATCATGTGGAAAAAAAAAGAGAAAATCCTCCCTCTAATTAGCTGGTTCACTTTGTCAGTTTATCAGTTACACAACATCCTCCCTTAGCTGGCTTACTTAAATAAAGCCTGTTCCAGGTTTTGCACTTGTTTGTATAGAGAAAATGCTGAGCAATCAAGAATCGACGCACATTCTTGTACAACCAAAGTAAAACTTTTAGGGAATGATTCCCTCATCTCCATATCAAACCTTTGCCTTACATTTAGGCATTTACTTAAACAAGATGGATGATAGTGTCTAATCCAGTATTTAATTTTTTTTATTTCTCCTTGATTTTTGACTAAGGGCTCCAGTTTCAGTTCTTTTTGTCTACGTTTAGCTTCTAGAAAGTTCTTTTCTTGTTTAAATTCATCATCTGAATCTGATTGATCTGCTTCATTAGATTTTTGTTTTAAATCATTAGCACTAAGTGTTATGAGCTCATTTACTTTACATTCTTCTATTTTTTTCTTTAGAATTTTGTCTATATCTTCATCATCACTATCATACAGACTATCAAACTGTAGATCTTGCCTGACTTTGATGTAAAGCTGTTTGATATCATGGGTTTTCTCATCGAAATTTGGATTATCATCTGTTAAAAATTCAGCTGCACTGGTTCCTTCTTCAGTTTGAACTTCTATGACACTTGAATCAACTGTTCTGTTAAAATTTTCTATTCCTGTAAATGTTTCATTCTGGTTTTGAAAATTGTTCTGTACATTAACTTCTCTATTATTAACTTCTATTTTATTATCATCATGAGCAAAACTGTCATCATGATTCTCATTATTTACATCACTGTTGGTAATATTTTCTTGTTCTAAGTCAATAAAATCTTTTACAACTGATTGAAAATGTTTAGATACATTGTTGAGTAAATCATTCTCAACCGTTGCATAGTATGCAGCCATAATTTCATCCATTTCATTCTGAGCTTCACCTCTTTTCGAGTAGTTAGACACTTTCTTTTTTTTAAGAACCACTGCACCAGATTCATCTACAGTAAGGGCTTTTTTCCGTTTCCGAGGGCCTCTGGGATCATATTCTCGCGGTATTGGTATTCTGTACTTTTTGCATTCTGCTAATACTAGTTCTTTTATGGTTTTCTGCCTTTCAAACGTCGCTGGGTCGAACTGAACTTCTCTTAAAGTGGTGTCATCATTTAAACTTCTTTCTGTAGTTTCTTCTAGCCTATTGTTAAATTCGAAACTATTTGACTGCATGTCACAGTCTTCAACATTTTCTTCTTTGATTTCATTATCAATAATATCATTGAAAGGGTCATCGAATATAGGAATACTTTCTTTTTCTTCTTCAATTACTTCATTTTCTTTTATTTCAGTTTCATCTCCCAAGTCTTTCGTAACCTCACTTTCTATAGGTGTGCTTTCCAAATTAGAGTCATAGCCATGATCACTGTCCTTATCAATTTCATTTTCATCGAATTTCGTAACATGATCTAACGTTGGCGGATTCGTTTCCAACCAATTTTTATTTTCACAGTTTCTAACATACACCAATGAAAAATCACTTTCTGTGCTCATAAGATTTCCAACAATATATCTGTTGAAAGTTTTGTTTTCTTTACTGACACCTTTTACTAAATTTTCGTCCTCTTTCAGCAATTTGAGGTCTTCGCAAGCGTACTGAAGTGAATATTGGGTGAAATCTTCAGATAAAAGTAATTTCACATCAGGATCTTGAATGTAATGCAAGATGACTTCGGTAAAGTTGGTCATAGGTGTTAATGTGGGTGCGAATTCTGATTTAGGGATAACACTGCCTTCATTTGCTGGTTCTATTTTGTTCAAAATGTCCATGGTGACTTCATCGCCAAGAAGCACTTTTCTTTTTTGCCGTTCTTCTAAATGTTCAATGAATACTGTATCTTCAACATCCAAGTTGTGCTGCTGAGCCATTGGCAGATAATATTTGCATAGCATAGTCTTTCTGAATAGCAAATATTGAGACCATTCCCGAAAAGAAAACAACCTATCCGTATGTTGAATATAACCTCCCAATTTATACGACTTTAACCTACAATCCACATCATTAATCTTCTCAATGGCATCTGATATAACAATTTCGTAATGATCATCCAAACCAAAAGTCATTTTTAAAGCAACTAGAACATAACTCATGACAACCCCTTCATAATCTGGTATTCTAACAATGTTTTTCTTAGATAAATTGTGATTAATGTCTAAGTAATTACAAGGATATTGATGCATTAGAGAAAATACAACATTTTTGAAATCATGTGGAAGGCATAGCTCTTTTACATAATTGTGGACAATTTTTCTTAGATCAGGTACTAAAGGTTTTCCCAAATCAAGCACTTTGATTAAAGACATGGCCATTTTTCGAATGTAGTGTGAAGCATATTCTCTAGTACAGGTTGTAAAGCTTTTCCAATTTGGTATTGATTTTAAATCTAGTTCAGATGGAACAAACTTTGTACAATTGGTGATAGATAGTCTTCCCTCTCTAATAAATCTAAAGATGTGTGATAGCTGAATGTCACTTTTATCTAAATTCAGAGCCATGTAGAGTATTGTTAGTAGAAGTCCTTTTGTTACAACTTTTATGCTGTTTTTAATCTGTTCTAGCTTCTTCTTTTCTTTGAGTCTATCAGCCTTTACATGTTCATCTGTTTCTTCTTCTTCAACAACTGATTTTGTAACGTCTTTATCTTCCTCGAATATCGATTTATTTGAGTCTTTGCCTTCTCTTTCTTTGACTTCATCCAGTGTTCTGTAAACAGACCAGATATTTTTGTTTAATACAGGGTGTTTGGCGCATCGTGTGCCATAATTAATTGGCTGTAAGGAGGAGTCATCTGCTTCTGCTATCCCTTCAGCTCTAAGTTCATTTTTGAATTCAGCGTTTTTCAAAAAGAAAAAACTCAAATTTTATTTACATATTGGGCCTAGTTTAAAATTTGTTCTAACAAATCCAAATTTACTGTCAGTTCTCATCTAATTATTTTTATTTGTGAACTCAGTTTTCAGAAAAAATAAAAATAAACTTAAGGTTTAACTTCGCATGGCTATAAAAAAATTACTAAAAACGATCGAGATCTTCCAATTTCCTTAAAATTTCTCTAGTTTGTCCTCTTTCTAACGATATACCTATTGAAAATTAATATTAATATGAAATCTTTCTTTTTGCGTAAATAACACGTCTAAAGCAGGAACATACGGCCACACATCGGTGAAAACACTTTAGACCTTGTGCTGGCCTCTGGTTTCTGGCGTTTGTAGCCCTAGACTAGAGAAAATAATCACTTTAGCGCTGGTTCGGCTTATAGTGGTTTTTATTCTACGTCCTTGCTTCTCATTTCTTGTCTAATAGTAAAACAAAGCCTCCTCTATACAGGGTGTAAGGAAATTTACCGATTTTCTCTTAACCTCATATTCTATAAGTAGAATAAATAACAATAAGCATGTTCAAACAATAAAAAAATAACAGATTTTAAAAATTATTAACCATTTTCTTTAAGGTGATCTGTCACGGCCAGCTTAGCCCCGAACGCAACTAGATGGAGCCACTGCTGCAAATATAAGGTTTTATTTTTTAATGCAATAAGTACCAACTATATATGTGCAAAAAGTTGATTCGCGTAAATTTCATCGTGCAACTTCAACGCCTAACAACAATTTCTATAAGAAAAATATCACCATATGTCCACTAAAGTCGATTACTCTCGTCAGTTCGTGTTTACATGAGTACGATCACTCACACATGCACACAAAGCACAACCGTACAGTTTTGACCGCACGCCCACAATCGTAATACGAGTATTGAATCAAAAATTGCTAACAAAAATAGTACTTTCAGTACGTTAACTGTATTTTTGTATTAATTAGCGAAAAATTTAACTAAAAATAGCAGTATTCGTTCGTTTTTCAACAGAATTTTATGTCCCGCGTAAGAATGCAAGTCGTTTGAATTTTTGTATGGAAAACAGATCACCTTAAGGAAAAAACATATGAGCAAAGACTGGAAATTCTGAACCTTCCCACTCTAAAGCATAGAAGGCTAAGAGGAGATCTGATCGAGACATATAAAATTCTTACTTCAAAGTATAATCTGCCCATCTCAGACATGTACTCAATGAAATCAAGAACACAGCGGGGGCACAACCTACAAATCGACCGCACCCATGCAAACACGAACGTCGCCCACCACTTCCTTACAAATCGTGTTGCTAGTATAAGAACAAACTTTCCGACGATGTCGTTTCGGCTCCATCAGTGAACTCATTTAAAAACAGACAGGACAATTGGTTTAAAAAGAACTCTAAGTCCTTAAACATTTAGACTGTGTGTGAACTGTGCTTTTTATGAACAATAATGAGCATTAATAATAAAATAAAATTATAATGAATATCAATAATTATAAACTAAATTATAATAATTTAAAAAAACCAACACTGAAGGGCTCATCAGCAAAATTGCTGCCTGTCCTATATCTAATAATAATAATATTAAAATTTAATTGTGTTAACCCTCCCCAGACTCAAGACTATCGCACCGATAAGCGTCAGTACCTATTTGCCTCAAGCAAGTGTCGTCCTTACATAGTTTTCTATCTCATATCTCTGTTGCACTCTAGACAATGAAGTTCTTTAGTGAATGAGGGTGCGTGCGCGTTGCGATTCTTAGAATAGGGTAGGCAACTTGAACTTTCTTTTTTCATAGGAAGTATCTTATTTTTATGTTATTTTTTCATAATTAATATGTTTTGTGTACTTTATTTTACTTATACATGTGGTTAAAAGGAAATCGGTACTTTTCCTTAGACCCTGTATTTTGAGGAAAACCAGGAACAAGAGAAGAATTAATATACAACGCATATACAGCTTTATTTACTACTACAGGTAGCACACTACCTTTATAGAAATGCAGAACAGATGCTGTGCCTGAATTCTCAACAAAGGCTAACAATTAAATTAGGATTTGTGAGCTGTTATGTCTTAAAATTAGAAATTTGGTCTATAATTTCAAGATGTAAGAAAGATTTAGGTGGGAGATTTTTGTTCGCAAGAGAAAACAGGTATACTGTGTGCAGGATAAGTATGGCTCTGACGGTTATTTTCTGCGCATGGGTGACAGGCGGAGAGCCAATGAACGATTCGCTCGCCTACCCCGCCCGCCGCGTCAGCCCCGCGATTTATTTTTGACTTCTGCGCATTAACAGTCACAGCCAGAGTTATTTTGTACGACGTATTACCAGCTTTGCACGTATTACGCGAAAAAAAGATTTAAGTCCGAATTTTTAATGTTATCATGACATTAGCTTATGCAATAATTTATAAAGTTTTTTTATTAATATTTAAAAAGTAATTAATAGCATGTTGTACACCATTAGAAAGTGGATAGACTAAAAAGACAACTTTACAGGGAATTGGAAGATCCCAATCGATTCTAGATTTTTTAAAGCCATGTAAAGTTGAACTTTGAGTTTAGTTTTACCTTTAATAAAAAAACCGATCAAGTGGGAGTTGGACTCGCGCGCCGAGGGTTCCGATATACTTTAAGTATTTTTGGAAGCTATGAAGTCCATTTTTAGGACCGCAAAACTAAATTTGTTTGTAAAGGTTTTTTGCATATTTCTAAAAAACTGTTTAACTTAGAAAGATCGTTTCTTTTTGCTGTAATATTTATATCAAACTCTATCGAGTGTAATTAATTCAGATTTTTCCATTCACAAACTTCGGAGATAAGGGGGGGGGAACGGATTTTTTTTTTACATTTTTTATCATAACTTAAAAACTAAGAGTTGTAAAAAATACAAAAATATATTTTAGAATGTACAAGTAAAGTTCTTTTATATGATACGCCACTTAACGTAGTACCGACAATTTGAAAATTTGCCCCCCCTATTTAGGCCCCCTTTACATCAATAATCATAATTTTTTCTTAATTCTTTTAAGTGCAATGAAGTTGGACAACCATATTCTAAAACTGTTCCAAATTTCATGTCGATAGCATGAGTGGTTGCTGAGATATACAGGTGTGACAGACAGACAGACGGACAGACAGACAAAGCGGCACCATAAGGGTTCCTTTTTTTTACCATTTTGGTATCGGAACCCTAAAGAGACAATAAATTTGGATTTGTTAGAACTTTACAAAAGTGTAAAGCAAAATTTTTAAACTTGGGCCTACAAACAATTTTTGCTTGGGCCTACAAACAATTTCTTTTGATGCAGAATTCAGATTTTTTGGTAAAAATTTGATTTAAAAGTAACCATGGGGTATAGAAGGGGTTATAGGGACTGAAGCACACCCCAGACACTACATACATCAAGCGCGAATTTGAAATTGGAAGGTCGTGTAGGCTCGCATGTTCAGTACAAAAGACCCTCAGAAGGACCACGAGAATCTCGCGGGCGGGTGCGCGAGGGGGTGCGGGGTGGATTGCAAGGGGGGCGGAGAGTGTCCCTTCTGTATGATAGTACTACGAGTATTACTTAATTCTGTGACTGAAGGGATAACAGATGATCCCTCCTAATGGCTAAATTATTTCCGCACATGACGTGCCAAACACCTTGTACACTCGGCCGCACATCAGTAGAAACACTTTTGGACCTTATGGCGTGGCTACCGACAAGCGGTTGACCGTACATTACGTAAGTATGGCTGACATTATTATATTTTTTATTTATTGTTTTTGAAAAAAAAAAAAAATATTTTTATTTATTTTTGTTATTTTTTTATTTATTTTTTTTACATTTTTATTTAAAATAAAAATTTATTTTGCCTGAATGAGAAGTGAAAGCCGTAATAAAAACAGTGTCCTTACCCCATCTTATCTTTATCAACAAATTCCTTCATGTATCTTGTCCAGATCCACAGAACCTTATCTTTGAAAGATGAAGATGCTCCCAGCTTCATCAGCTCTTCTGTCAGCCCAACTATGATGAAGTTGAAAGCATGCCACTTGTGCCATTCCCCGCTCACTGTGGATTTAAGTTGAGGACTTTTTTAAGATGTATTTGCAAAAATAAAACATTGAATAAGAAAAGTTTATTTGCTAGGACAGACAGAAAATAAATAAACATTTGTGGACAATTCACACAAAGTGAATCCCAAACTTGATCCCAGACTAGTCAAGGCCTGTACTATGGGTACCAGAGACTGATATACATACATAAATAGATAAATAACACCCAGACACAGAACAAACACTTGTGTTCATCATACAAATTCATACCCTGAGAGGGGATCAAACCCACGGCCCACAGTGTAGAAAACAGACACACTAGCAACCACACCAATGGGCCAGTCAAGATGTTATTATCCTACTTCCAACTAACATTATAAACGCGAAAGTTTGTAAGTATGGATGGATGGATGGATGTTTGTTACTCTTTCACGCAAAAACTACAGAATGGATTTTAATGAAACTTGGCACACATATAGGTTAGGTTCTGGAATAGCACATAAGCTACTTTTTACTGGGGGAAAACTCTTCATTATACACGGGAAAACGCATTTAATGCGGGTGAAACTGTAGGCAGAAAGCTAGTATAACATAAAATCAGTTTACAGTGCATTCAGATTGCACGTAAGCCTTCAAAATTATAGAATAAAGTTTGATGACAACTCATTAAATCTGTCAAAAATCATCAATTCAATAATAAGTACATGGGCAACCGAGCTTCGCTCTATAATAGCCGTCTCAACATTAAAATATCATCGGGTGAACAAGCTATGCTACCAGCCAACAGATGGCGCTGTAGGTTTTTGTCTAAAACACAAATGCTTAAAAACACGGGAAAACTAATTTTCCGAGACATGAGACCTAGCTAGATCGATTTTTCGCCCTCGAAAACTCGTAAGAGCTATTTTCGAGAAACGGCTTACAAATATACAGGGTGGCCCATTGATAGACGTTCAAAAGAAAAAATTAGATGCCTCATGCTAAGGGGTGTCCAAATCACCCCCACGTATGTTCCGCGTTCCATTATTTGTAGTTTTCGAGTTATTAATTATTTTCTTAAATTTTAAATTTTTCTGCCGAAGGAGATTTAAAAATTCATACTTTTTTTTTTACTAAACATTTTTTCAATTTTCTTTTTGTGTCATAATAATCTTGAACGTTACTTTCATACATAAAATAATAAACCTCCTACGAGTAACATTCCTACTTGTTTAGGGCTGCCATCCGTCCGGGTTTCCCCGGATTTGTCCTAGTTTGGAAGACGTCCGGGGAGCGTCCGGGCGGGGTTTAAATTGTAGTCCGGGTACAACCCGGACTACAATAAAATTCCGGGTTTTCGATCAGATCCCGTTCCCATAATATATAAATATATTATTTAAAGCTATGGTTAGGTATTTCATGGCACGTGCTGCCGACGCTATTTAATTTTATTAACTGAGTAACTAATATTGGGTTTCTGAAAATGAATGCGCATTTTTCTCGCTTTTCCAACTTAAAAAATCATCATGTACATTGTTTTTGTATTGTTGTTGTGTTTTTTTGGAGATTTTTCAAGCAAAAGCTTTTCAATAACCGCTTGAGCACTTTCTTGTAATTCTGGCGGCGTCAAAAACTTCATCACTGTCACTATTTGACGACATTTTTTGTAAAAAGCACGCGCTTACAAAACTACAATTAAAACTTCCAACAACTTCTAAAATAAAACAGGGGTCTTTTTGAAAATCACTGGGTGATAAAATATCACTTGGGGATTTAAAAATTTTAATATTACTCTGATAGTGTTATAACGTTAGCCTTTATGAAATTTAACAATTAAACGCTTCTTTATACAGCGTGAATTTTCATTCGTTTTAAAGCCGAAGCCCAGTCTCATGATAACAAGCAACTTTCCCGAAAAAAAAACTTTTTTTACTCGAAAATCATTTTTCGTCTCCCCCATGGTATAATAATATACTCCGCCGTCTCCCCATAGTAAAGTAGTCACGTGATCGACTCATTTTGTATGGGAAAGTGAAAAATTTTGTTCGAGTAAAAAAATTTTTTCTTCTGTAAAGTTGCTTGTTTTCATCAGTAGAATCACTGGGCTTCGGCTTTAAAACGAAAGAAAATTCACGCTGTATTTATATAATTTTTCCTTGTTGATAAGAAAAAACAGAAATTTTGAATTTTTTACTAAGATTTTATCAGCCGGTGATTTTCAAGCGCGCGCGCTTTCGTTCCAAATGTTCATTTTTAGGGTTCCGTACCTCAAAATAAAAAAACGGAACCCTTATAGGATCACTTTGTTGTCCGTCTGTCTGTCTGTCTGTCAAGACCCTTTTACTCACGAACGAGAAGAGGTATCAGGTTGAAATTGATAACGAATATTGATAACCACACAAGATCTGAAAATTTCAATTTTTTACAACGACGCAATCAAAAGATATGGCTTTTTATGTCCTCATCTCCATACATTTATGCAAAAAAGCAAAACCTACAGGGTACTTCCCATTGACCTAAAATTATGAAATTTGGCAAGAAGCTAGGTCTCACAGTACAAAGTAAGGGAAAAGTCTAAAATCATTAAATATTTAAATTTTGCTCACAACTAATAGTAACCAATTAAGGTGAGCTCCCGTTTTAAGAACTTTTCTATAAAAGAGGGGTCAAGTTGGATGGTCGCGGAGTTTTTAAAATCAAAGAGCGAAAGCTTATAGTATATCATATGGTAGATAGGTACGGAACCCTCAGGGCGCGAGTCCGACTCGCACTTGGCCGGTTTTTTTTTTTCAAATTAATGTTTTTTTTTTCAAAAGTGCAAGTAGCCATATCATTTCGCGGACTTAAATATAAAAAAAAAATATTTTTTTGGCATTATGATATTAAATTAGGTTATCGACAGATTTTAATCAAAATTTAAGAAAAAAAAGCACGTTAGCAATGGATTTTCATACAAAATTCCATCCCGCTAAAACACGTTAACAATGGATTTCCATTAACTTTTTCCCCCGCATATTCTTCTCCTTCATTTTTAAAACAGGACTGAGGTACTTTCCGAGAAGGTGAAATATAAAAAGTATTGAAATGTCCGGGGTGAAAGCTCCAAAATCCGGGGAACTTACGCTTCCGGTCCTGGGGGGCAGGTTTTAGAGATGGCAGCCCTATACTTGTTACTCAAAATGTATGATAAATAAAATTTTCAAACAATTTAATAGGTTGATTAAAATTTTGATCATCAATTTAAAAATACAAAAAATGATGTCCCATAGACTGAGGCTGGTTTTAAAAACTTTTCAGGTCTCTAGGCTACCCAAAACATAAAAAAAATTTGGTGCTTAATGGGGCATTTTTCGCTGTAATTGCCGTTTTAGTGTTGAGAGGGAAAAAACCCTCAATGTTAATTTAGGCTCCAAATAAATAATTTGCCTATTTTGGTCATTCCTATTACAAATTATGATGATAATAGGGCTTCTGTACAAAGTCCATCTGGAAAAGTACCACCTTTTGCCTGTTTCTGTCGTAAAGCAGCAGTGTTTGCACTATTGTGTTTCGGTAGAAGTATTAAGAGAACTGGTAAAATTTCTGGTACATAAGCGATTATATTTTATTTCTTAGGATGGGCCTTCAGAATTTGGTTGTTTTTTCCGTAAGAATGGCTACTTGATAGGGTATTTTGAAAGTGTTTTGGTACTTAAAACAGTATTTTTCGCTGAAATTGGCGTTCAAAAGATTCTAGGGAAAAACCTGAATCTTAACTTATGTTTTAATTGATAACTTTTTCAATTTTCGTTATAGTTGTGGCAAATTTCAAGGTGGTGCGGCTATTCTGTAGTCTGTTTCACCATTATCGAAATTTGCCAAAAAAATTAGGTGACTAAAATTGGAAAATAATTATTTTAACCTAAATTAAGATTCATATTGTTCTCTAACATGTTTTGAACGCCAATTTCAGCAAAAAATACCATTTTAAGTAACAAAATACTTTCAAAATACCCTATCAAGTGGTCATTCTTACAGAAAAAACAACCAAATTCTTAGGTGCTACCTTAAGAAATAAAATAGAATCGCCAGAATGTGCCAGAAATTTTACCAGCTCTCTTAAAAATTCTACCGAAACAAAATAGTGCAAACACTGCTGCTTTACGACAGAAACATGCAAAAGGTGTTTTTCTTTTCAGATGGACATTGTACAGAAGCCATCATAATTTGCAATAGGAATCAACAAAATAGGCAAATTATTTGTTTGGAGCCTCAATTAACGTTCAGGGTTTTTTCCCTTTCAACACTAAATCGCCAATTTCAGCAAAAAATACCCTACTAAGCACCAAATTTTTTTTTTTTTTGGGTAGCCTAGAGAGCTGAAAAGTTTTTAAAACCAGCCTCAATCTATGGAACATCATTTTTGTATTTTTAAATTGATGATCAAAATTTTAATTGATCTATTAAATTGTTTAAAAATTTTATTTACCATACATTTTGAGTAACAAGTAGGAATGTTAGGAGGTTTATTATTTTATGAATGAAAGTAACGTTCAAGGTTATCATGACACAAAAAGAAAATTAAAAAAATGTTTAGTAATCAAAAGATATGAATTTTTAGATCTCCTTCGGCAGAAAAATTTAAAAATTAAGAAAATAATTAATAACTCGAAAACTACAAATAATCACGGAACATACATGGGGGTGATTTGGACACCCCTTAGCATGAGGCATCAAAATTTTTCTTTTGAACGTCTATCAATGGGCCACCCTGTATATATCTGCTACCTGTCCTGTAGTGGACATAGGATGTTATGATGATGATGATTGATACAAATATTGTTCATTTCATAGCATAGGATTAAATCTGTAATTCATCCTTATGTTATCGCATGCCTGATTAGATAAATACTATTAAAATTTGACTCGAAACCAATGGAGTAGGTTCCTACAGTAGAGGAGCGGTGCAGGAGGGTGGTTATATCATTGGAGTAAGGGGAGGGATGCACTTGTATAGGTTGTCTCTGTCACTCTAGGGCTAGCACCTCCCTCTCGCACCGTACAACTAGCTCATGAACCAACTATAAAAAAAATTTAATCAAAAACTAATTCTTATAATAGCAACGAGCAAGCGCAGGGCAAAGTTCTAGAGCAAATCCAAGCAGGATTAGTTGAATACGATGTAAACTTTAGCAAAAATTAAACAAACATAATTCAATTCAACTTCAACTTTTAATAAGATGGCAATCGGCCGTTTCAAGATACAAATCTTTTTTTTTTTTTTTTCAATATGGCTTTCACATCTTTTACTTTATAATTTTAACAATAGTACTCTGTATTGACAGCAGTGACAGTAAACAAGGTAACCTAGCTACACAAAACCTTACAAAAATAGATCGCAATACTAGTCCGTAAGTCGACTTTACTTCAATACTAATATACTATAAGATAAGAACAATATTTGTATATTTATATATTTGTAATCGGTTTCTCGAAAACAGCTCTATTTAGATGAAATTATAAATAATAAATAAATAAATAAAATATTTATTTGAGCCAGTTACACAATTGGAGTTTTAACAAAAAGGAACTTAAAAGGCTAATTAATTTACTAATTGAACGGCGGTCCCCTGAAACTCAAACTAGGTTAAAACCTGTGTGATGAGTGTCAGTGGTCTGTCATCTCTATTATTGTACTAATGATTGCTTGCCAAAAACAATGAACAGAAGTTATTATGTAACTAGGAATCATTTATGTAAGTAAGTAAGTATATAATGTGGGTTTTGTGTCTATATTGTGATGAGTGTATGTGTGTTTGTGGTGTGTGTATGAGATGTGTAGCGGTATATGTGTAAGTGCTTGCAAGAAGAAGTAAAATTAGGTTAGTAGGTATAATTTAGGTTAAGATGGATTCTGTCTGATCATAATCTAAAGATAGTAACCACTTTTTAATTTTATTTTTACAATCATACTTATTTAGTGAGCTAATATGTAGGTTTTCATTGATAGCATTGTAGATGCTTGCACTACGATGTCTGAATTGCTTTCTCGCAAAAGTAGTTTTACAAACTATTTTCGGGCATGGAGGTATAGGTCTTCTCCGGGTGGTTTTATCGGCACTATTTGGTAAGGGGACGGATCTATGTTTACGGAGGGTGGAACGTAATATGTATAATTGCCTTACTGTTAGAAAGGACAATTCACTATATAATTGCTTCGTCGGGAATCTGTACGGCTTGCGGAACAGAACCTTGAGGATGGCCCTTTGTGATCTCTCAAGATCAATAAATTTTGATTTAGACGCACCACCCCATGAAGATATAGCATAAGATAGGATAGATTCAGCGAGTGCTGTATAAACTATTCTTAAAGTTTCTTTGTCGGCAGAGTTTCTTAATTTCTTAAAAATAAATATTAGCTTCCTAGTCCGTGACATAAGAGAACTTAAGTGTTCGTACCAGTTGAGACACTGGTCCAAAAGAACTCCAAGGTACTTTATAGATGGGGATCGTATGAGAGGCAAACAAGAGCACGGAGTAGATAAGGGTGAACATGTATGAGCAAGAAATGTAATGTCAGGAGGCTGATCACATGGTCTTATAGTGAAAGTTAGGAACTTTGTCTTATTGATGTTTAAAGTTAAAAGGTTATTGGAGAGCCAGTTCATAGCTTGCCTGAAGGCAGTTTCTGCGTGCGACACAGTTTCTGTCCAAGTTTCCCCGTACACAATAATGGCTGTATCGTCAGCATACGCAAACAAACAGCTGTTAGGCGAGGTCAATTTGCATAACTCATTCACGTAAATAAGAAAGAGTGTGGGTCCGAGGATGCTCCCCTGCGGTACACCACAGGTTATCGCGAGCTCGTCGCTATGATAAGAGTCAATTTTAACTATTTGGGTCCTATCCGATAAATAGTCGGTTAAGAGATTTAAAGTCATCCCCCTAACCCCAACACTTTCAAGCTTTTTCAACAAGAGTGGGATAGAGACGGTGTCAAATGCCTTAGACAAGTCCAGAAAGATACCAAGACACTTTGCTCTTTCATCAATTTTCTGGACGATCACTTCTGTCAGGTCTATTATGGCATCTTCTGTAGATAGACCCTTACGAAATCCATATTGATTTTTTGACAGAATTTCATGAGCTTCCAGAAAACTGACCAGAGCCGAGTTCAGTACTCTCTCCAAAATTTTAGAAAGAGAAGGTAGAAGAAAATTTGCAAAGGATTGATGAAAGTAGAGAAAGCCAGGGAAGTATGTCAAGATTGTAGCGGTGGAGGACTGTGGTCTCTTCCAACCCTGACGGGAAAGAGGTGTGATGTTGTGTATGTATGTAAGGTATGAAATAGCTGGTATTTATATGCACCTTTTGAATTACAACATTTTATATTAGGATGAAACAAATGAAAATAACCAATAAAAAGTAATTATATCAATAACCTTACTTTCAATAGCATCTTTTAGGACTTTGGTGATTTTTCTAGTCGCAGCATAAGCGAAGGTTCCGTCAGCAAGGACAGTATGCTCCACAACCGTCTCTTGAGCATTGGTATCTTGAGTACCACATTCCACACAATAATAGTATCCATCTATGAGATTCATATCTGTTCCACCACATATTGAACAAGGCTCCTGCTTCATTTTGTACGAATTGAATGTTAATTCAGGTCAGTTTATTCATTAGGTCTGGTTTCTGCGATTTAGAAACACATGATTATAAAAACTTTATAAATTTGCTTTATAACTTGAAAACCATGTGAAGTTTCGCGGGCGTTTGTGTTAGGTTATAGTGGTACTACGAGGGTCGACTTGCGGAGTTAAATTATTGACTTATTTGGTTTATAACTTTGTCTTATTTTACTTATATGTAACAAAAAGGGAGAGATACAGAGATTATGACATGAGAGATGATGCAGTTGAAGTGAAAATCATGCTGTGCGGTCCAATTTGCGCTAACAGACTGCTTTAGAGCACTGTGAGCGCGCTTAAGTCGGTCCAAATTGACCAAAAGCGTGCTCTAAAGCACTCGCTCGTTCACCGCCTTACGTCATTGATGACGTCATCGTTTCTGCTATCAGTGCTTTAGTCAAATAGGTGGAGCAGTGAAAGCGCTAATGTCAAAATCGATTTGACATAAAATCCCACACATTTGCAGCCAGCTGATGTTTCTCAAGTTTTGATTTTAATGAGTTTGTATCTAATGGAAATGAGAGTGGATTTGGCGCACATTTTTCAGGGATTAGCTTAGGCTTTGTTAAAGAAAATAAAAACAAAACCGAAATTTTGACAGATGAACACGTGAGCGCGCTTAAATCCATTCCAAATTGACTGCAGCCATTAAAGCAGTGGTAGCTTTGTGAGCGTGCAAAATCAATTTGGACCGTCCGTCAGTCGCTGTGTTCCAAATTGTACAAACGCTGCTAAAAGCGTATACAGTACTCACGGACGGTCCAAATTGATTTAGCACGCTCACAAAGCTATCACTGCTTTAATGGCTCTAGTCAATTTGGAATGGATTTAAGCGCGCTCACGTGTTCATCTGTCAAAATGTCAGTTTTGATTTTATTTTCTTTAACAAAGCCTAAGCTAATCCCTGAAAAATGTGCGCCAAATCCACTCTCATTTCCATTAGAGACAAACTCATTAAAATCAAAACTTGAGAAACATCAGCTGGCTGCAAACGTGTGGGATTTTATATGTGTCAAATCGATTTTGACATTAGCGCTTTCACTGCTCCACCTATTTGACTAAAGCACTGATAGCAGAAACGATGACGTCATCAATGACGTAAGGCGGTGAAAGAGCGAGTGCTTTAGAGCACGCTTTAGGTCAATTTGGACCGACTTAAGCGCGCTCACAGTGCTCTAAAGCAGTCTGTTAGTGCATATTGGAACGCACAGAGTACTGTATACGCTTTTAGCAGCGTTTGTACAATTTCAATCAGTTGATTGACATCTGTCAGGCAGACGTTTAACGTCTGACGTTGCGTTTTGTTGCGAACGAATGGAATTGGAATTCCATCCCACAATTTACCTTGTGTTTTACAAAGACAAAGAACGCAGCTGAATGTCAAAAGAACGCAGCCTATCTGCTCATGTTGGCACTATTGGAAATTGACGTGTAAATTATTGCCATTTTCGTAAAATCTTACCATGTAGTAGTAATAAATTAATTTAAAAACAAATCAACCCCGAAGCAAAAACGATCACTCAAAGAAGTAAAACATAAGCACAGAATTCATAATAGTACTACATACAGAACGGAAGCTCTCCGCCTCCCACCAATCGGAGTACCTCAAGTGCGCGCGCATCACCCCGCGGGGCCCTGCGCGATATCTCGTCCTATTTCTCGTCCTGTTGCCAAGCGATATGCAAAGCTGGCAAAAGTTGAAAAATGGTGCGTGGTTGTGCAGTTTACGGTTGTCTTTCGACTCTCCAAGACAAAGTAAAATTTGGAGTAAAGTTAAACAATAATAAGAAGCAATTATTATGGAATAAACACCATAAGAAAGACACAGATGTTTTCTTTCCTTTAAACATTTATTTCATTGATAGATTTAATAGAGCATTTTTTGGGTTAAATGAAAAAAATAAAGCTTTGAATAGTATGAATTTATTTATTCCTTTCCACATTAAAGCCATAATATAACAGCATTTTTAAGTGTGACATAAGCACAGAATTCATAATAGTACATAACATAAGTTTAATATTCATCCTTAAATTAGTTATGTGACCGCCAAGTAAACACATTGACAAAATCCACTTACAGACGTTAACTTTGTTGCATATGCAAATCTTTTTTTATCACATCTGCAATATTGCAGCTTTCAAATAACGAGCCTACAAATATCTTAAAGGCCGGCAGCGCACCTGTGATCCCCCTGGTGTGGCGGGTGTCCATGAACGAAGGTGAACACTTACTATCGGTGACACGTCTGCTCGTCTGTCTCCCTATTTTATATAAAAAAAATCTGTTCGAAAAGAGCTAGTTTGTTCTAGGTTAACTAACAGGGATTAAAATCGAGTTTTAAAAGTGATTTGAATTAGGAATGAAGAAGTGATGGAAAGGAACTAAAAGTAGTTTGACTTAGGAATGTGGATTAAGAGGTAGTTAGTTCATTATACGTTTACAGGGACTAACAAATTAGTTCAAAAATTAGAACCTGAGTTCTGGCAAATCTTGCTCTAAAAAGTATGAAACAAGAAAATATTGGCACCTGAAATAGTTATGTACAAATTATGGTATTCTTCTTCTTCTTCTTAGCGTGTCGATCAATCACAAGTATTTAAATTTTTGTAGCCCGGAAAGTTGCCACATTTACTGCCTCATTTGTGGCTTTAAAAACGTCATCACGCGTACATATGTGTATTCATTGTGATGTCCAGATAAAAAAAAATATTTCAGATTGGAATCAATGTTTGGTTAGTACAACTTATAAAACTATGTTAGTATATATCTTAAATCATTTAAATTAAAATCAGAATAAAAACAAATAAAATCAGAATAAAATTACATTAAAATCAGAATAAAAGTACATTTATTTATTTATCGTATGGCATCTCTACTTAAAAAAATAATAATTTATTATATTTAAGGGACGCTACTGCGTCCGTTGATAGCGACAGTAGGTCCTCATTCGTGCCATCAAACCTTGTGAGAGGGCAGTCAAAAACTATGTAGGGTGACTTTTAATTAGTTCTTGATAGCAAAACACATGCATGTACGAATGATACTGAACAACTTTTCCCAAGGAACATAAATATGAAAAACCAAATTTGACCTCCCATACAAAATGCGCTATCAGCTGATGCAGTTTCTATGGGAGGTCAAAACTTGATTTTCGTATTTCGACCTATGTTCCTTGGGGAAAGTTGTTCAGTATTATGAGTACATTCATACCTTTTTCTATCAAGAACTAATTAAAAGTCACCCTATATGTTGCACGGTCTGCTCAGGGCACCCGCACTGGCACGCCGCCGACTCACACCAGCCCCACCTGTACCTGGCGGTCTTTGCTTGATATCAAGCTTAAATAGTTCATTAGGATGGGATTTGAGTTTGATCTCATCAGACCAGGCTTCGTGCAGCTCCTCTGACTCAAAGTTATGAAGCTTCAGAGCAGGAGGCTGCCGGGACTTTAGCCTGGTGGTATTGAACTCGTTGAGGTCTTGATGTACGAGTATAGGCAGGGCTTTGTTTTCACGGATTTTATCCAACTCGTGGGCAAGACATTTCTCTCTGCGAAGATGCGGTGGCATTATGTGGCTGAGCGCCGGCAACCAGTGGCACGGGGTTAGTTTTAGACAGCCACTTATTAGTCGCATTGAGTGATTTAACTGCACGTCAATAGCCAACGTGTGGGCGCTTTATAGCCAGGCTGCCGAACAGTATTCAGCTGTTGAATACATGAGAGATAACGCAGAGGTTCTCAGGGTGGTAGCGCTAGCTCCCCAGGAAGTAGCTGTAAGTTTTTGGATAATACTGTTGCGGGTCCTCAACTTTGCGGACACATTTTCAAGGTGTTGCCTGAAGTTAAGGCTTCTATCCAGGGTGACTCCCAAATATTTGGGGTAGAAATTATAGTTAAGGAGTGTGCTCCTAAACATGACCCTGAGTTCCTTGTTTGCTAGCTTATTGCTAAGATGAAAGCATTAAACCTCAGTCTTGGAAGGGTTAGGGCACAGACGCCAACGAACGAAGAAATCGTCCAGAATCGCAAGGTCCTTTTCCAGTACAGCTTCCGAAGTTTCCATGCTTTTATCCTGCGTTATTAAAGCTAGGTCATCCGCATAGCTGAATTTCCGGCTTACAGTATTTCATAAAGATACATTACAAAATAAAATACATTAAAGTTACAAAATCAATTCAAGAATTTTTATTTTTATTATAATTATAATTTACAATTTTAATTTAAATACCTTTCCACTGGGGCGCCGCCGGGCACAAGAGCGTGAACTCGAACCCAGTGCCCCTGAAGAGGGCAGTCAGGCTTGTCACTGAGGACTTTCAATACCCATGGTCATATTATCATGTTACTTTGCCCTAAAGCGATTAATCGCTATTTCAGGGCAGGTGGCATAATACGAGTATGACTACAGCTATTATCTGAACATCACTATGAATATTTATTAAATACCATAGTTTATACATAACAATTTCAGATGACCATATTTTCTTGTGTCTTACTTTTTAGAGCAAGATTTTCCAGTTAACTTAATCCCCTGTAGAGGGCGCCATTTAATCCTAGGGACTAAAAGTGATTTGAATTAGGAATGTGGGTATTGTTAATAGCCTCTAATTATTTCTGTGTCATGTCTTATTATTATTATGTAAATAAATAAACGTACTTTTCTTACACATTCATGGTTGCATTTATTTTGTCATAGAGAGTGATAAAAAAGTAGAGTGAGTAGAGTGTCCACCTCGGGAGCAACACTATTTTAAAGCTCAAGTGATGTAATTTGAATCGCTCGCTACGCTCAGGATTTTACTCTAGAATCCTACGCTCCGCTCTGGATTCAAAAAACGCTCTCGCCCTTAAAATAGTTCTTTGCTCCTTTGGTAAACAATCTACTACTTTGTTTCATAAATTAAATTTTTATATTTTTTTTATTGGTGGTCCCTGGACGAATTTAAGGATTAACCATAATATTAAACTTATTTTGTTTCTTTGAGCTATCGTTTTTGCTCAAGGGGTTGTTTTAAATTTTTAATTCATAAAGCATACGCCATGTAAACGTCCACAAATAAATATTTTTGACGACTTGTTCAGGAAAAGAGCGTATAACTTTTAAACAGCTAACTGAGATCCTCCCGATTGAATGACCTAAAATAAAGCTGCATTGAAATCGTTTCATTCGTTTAGGAGCTACGATGGCGTAGACAGACACACAGAAACATACACTCGTTAAACTTATAACACCCCTTTGTTTGCGTCACCCCTGACGGCCAGGGGCTAAAAATGTAGAAATTTAATATCCAGTCCAGTAGTATTAATATTCAAACAAACCTTATAACTAAAACCAAATTTTTCGGTTATTTTTGACGTGGATCGTCTAGCTTTCGATGGGGGGGTCATTTCGGGAACAAGAGCTTGTAGGCGAAATAATGTATTACGTCGAGCTTTGGTTGAGTCTATGCTGTAATGAAATGAAGTGAAATGCGGTGAGGTTGATGTAGGTAATGTTGAGGTCCCCCCCGAAGGGTTCCCGCCTTGTCGTGGCGGGGGGGCTTAGTACCCGTGGCTTGGTCTCCCACGGCGAAGCGAAGAGGAACACCACGGGGCCGTGCCGGTGTTCGGCTGGGCGGCCCCGGGTGGGGCTGCTCCTCCGGGCTTTGGTCTCCAAGCCCGCGATGTAGCGGCTTAGGGCGGTAGGTTGCGGTAGTGTATGGGTGCTATCGCAACTGAGGCGGGCTGCGGTGTCGTATGGGAGGCACCGCAGTTGAGGAGTAGGGGCCGCGGCGGGACAGGAGTGTCGGTGTTTCGTTGTGCCGCTCTCCCTACCTTCCGCGGCCTCGGTGGGGTTGCCACCGTTTGATGGCGGACGCGGTGGGGCTGCAGGGGAAGAGGAGTGCTGGTATTACGGTGTGCCGCTCACCCTATCCTCTGCAGCTGAAGTGGCAGGTGGTGGGGCCACTGACCTGACCCGTCGCAAGGGACCCCGGGCATTCAGACACGGGGATGTTTGGCACCCTTCTGGATGGGTCCCCCGCGGGAGGGAATGGCCGGGCACTCACAACCTTTTCCGGCCCCTCCTTATGTGAGGGGCGTGAAGGGCCTGCCGTGTAGGCGGGCGGTCGCCGGTGTGGGACTGGAAGTAAAGGCTCTACCGGTTTCCCAGCCACTTGGGCGATGCGGGAGTGCCGCTGGGTCGTTTTAGTGGGTATACTGGGTATACGGGGACTCCCACATACTCCTTCCATTCCCCGACGGGAGGGGATGCATAAAGCATTTTTTCCTAGCGACAAAAAAAAAGGTAATGTTGAGGTGAGGTTGAGGTGGGGTTGAAGTGAGCTTGCAGTTAGGGTGCGGTGAGGTTGGCGTGATGTTGAGGTAAGGTTGGGGCGAGGTTGAGGCGGGATTTTTAGATGAGATTGAGGTGAGTTGAGGTTGAAAAGTCATCCATCGTGGTTAATCACACATCCGTATGGGCAAATACACGATCGATATATGATATACTGGCAGTCTGGCAATAAATTAAAACCGGCCAAGTGCGAGTCAGACTCGAGTGCCGAGGGTTCCGTACCACCACATAATCATAATTGTATTAGTTGAAATTTCAGTAAGTTAATGTGCCAGATTTTTTGAGTCTGACACGCGCTTGACCAAATTTTATTATTTGTAGTTATTTATAGCTTATACATAAACATACCAATTTTCAAGATTGTAAGTGTTCCCGTTTTTAAAATAGAACTAAAACAAAAATCGCCAACCCGACCATCCAACTTGACCCCTCTCTTATATGAATGTTCTTGAAACGGGAGCTCACCACAATTGGTTACCATAAGTTGTGAGAAAAGTTGTAATATTTAATGATTTCAGACTTTTCCCTTTATTTGTACTGTGAGACCTAGCTTCTTGCCAAATTTCATAATTTTAGGTCAACGGGAAGTACCCTGTAGGTTATGCTTTTTTGCATAAATGTATGGAGATGAGGACATAAAACGCCATATCTTTTGATTGCGTCGTTGTAAAAAATTGGAATTTTCAGATCATGTGTGGTTCATGGATCCTAAAATATGGTATTGATTCCAACCTGATACCTTTACCCGTTCGTGAGATAAAGGGTCTTGACAGACAGACAACAAAGTGATCCTTTAAGGGTTCCGTTTTTTTCTTTTGAGGTACGGAACCCTACAAATGAGAGGACGGGAGGATGCACGCAAGTTAGTCTTATAAGTCCTCACGCGTGAAGGTATCATCATGACAGGCGTGGCTAGAGATAATGAAGAAGGAGATGTCCTAAGCTTAGGACGCGAAAAAGGTAAAAGTGTATACTCACGCAACAATCTCAATTACAATCAGTTGTCACAATCTGCAGATTGCCATCAGATTGCAACGTAAGTAGGCAGATTGGGACTGACTTCAAACTAATTGTCAAATTGTTCAATCCAATCTTAGCAATCTACAATCTGTTAAACAAATTGTGTCCAAATTGCACGCAAATTGCTTGTAATTTGATGAATCGATGGTAAGCACAAGTCCCGCATGTTGAAATTTTGACAGTTATGAAAATTTTGAAATTTCGAGGCATGAAATTGTGATGAAATTGCTTCGTAAGTAGAGCACAGCCAATCTCGATTCTACAGATTGCCACAACTGAGATTGTTGCGTGAGTAGACACTTTAAGATGTTCTACTTCACTCAGTATCATTATAGAACGAAATTGGACTTTTTCTAGAAAGTGAAACAGGCTTGACATTCAACATAAGCAAATAAAATATTAACGACATCATTTTTCGAAATAATAATAATAATACACCCAATGACTTACATCCTCCTCCAAAAAGCAGTTATACTGAATACGTGCCGCATCGTTCGAAAGTTTATTTCGGCTTCCAACTAATATACTTACACGCCTCTTTCCCGTTGGGGTAGGCAGAGACCACAGTCCTCCACCTGCTACGATCTTGACATACTTCCCTTGCTTCCTGTACTTTCATCAATCCTTTCATACATGCTCGTCGGTTTAGGGTACTTTTAACCTGGCCTTTATTCAGAACGTCCTGAATTTGGTCCTGGTACGTTCGCCTAGGCCTTCCCCTTCCAACGTTTCCATTCACTCTCGCCTGGTAGATCTCTTTCGTCAATCTTCGTTCATTCATCCTCTCTACATGACCAAACCATCTCAGCATCCCTTTCTCGATTTTGGTCACTACGTCCTCTTTTACGCCACACCGTTCTCTTATCACACTATTTCTGATCCTGTCACTCAATTTAACACCAATCATACTCCTTAGCGCTCTCATTTCCACTGCATTAATTCTACTTTCATGCTTCTTCTGCCATACCCAGCTTTCACTGCCATACATCAGTGTTGGTACCAAAACTCCCCCATGAACAGCCAAACGAGCCTTGTGAGACACCTTTTGACTCCTCATAAAGGCGTGCAGGGCACCATTCACCATGTTTCCAGCATTCACTCTTCTTTCAATATCACTTTCACACTTTCCATCTCTCGTAAACTTTGAGCCCAGATACACAAACTCCTTCACTTGTTCGACTTGTTCACCATCTATTAATATAGTACACTCTGTCATACATTCTTCTCTTTCAAGTACCATTACTTTAGTCTTGCTTACATTTACTTTCATTCCTTTCCTTTCCAAAGCCACATTCATCATTGTTACCATCTCCTGCAACTCGTCAGCAGATGACGCAAGTACAACTTGGTCATCAGCGTAGAGAAGACATTTGATGACTAACTCATTCATTCTCAGTCCACACATACTCTCTTTCAGATCAATCAAACAATTATCCATGAACAGGTTAAACAGCCAAGGTGACGCTACACATCCCTGCCTAACACCTTTTTCGATGCTAAACCATTCAGTGTACGCCCCGTTTATTCTGACACAAGCACTGGAATCCTCATAGAGAGATTTCAGTGCTTGAATCAGATGACCGTTTACCCCATACATAGACAATGCTGACCACAATTCATTCCTCACCACTCGGTCATAGGCCTTTTCCAAATCCACGAACGCGCAGTAGACTTTTTGGTTTTTAGCCAAAAACTTTTCAGCTATGCACCGCAAGGAAAAGACCTGATCTGTACATCCCATTCCCTTTCTAAATCCCGCTTGTACATCCCATATTTTATCGTCAGTATCTTTCATCACTCTTTCAATCAAAACCTTTGCATACAGTTTGCCGACGACACTGAGAAGGCTTATCCCGCGATAATTTTTGCAGTCCTGTTGTGACCCTTTTCCCTTGTACAGCGGCACAATCACAGCCTTGCACCAGTCACCTGGTACTTGGCCGTTCGTCCATTCGTTCGTTCGTTCGTTCGTTCGTTCGTTCTACTACCCTTCTACTTCTTTGTCTCTTTCCTTCATTTTCGTTTTGGCCAAAAGGCGCGAAAGTGTCGTATTTCCCCACTTAAGGGTGAATAAAAACAATATAGAAATAAATAATAATAGTTTATTGAAATCGATACAATGTTTTTTATAGTTATTCAGCAGTCAGTTAAAAAAGTCTCCAACGAATGAAATTATTTGGTAGAATTTCTAGTAAACGCTTGCAACTGGAATTCCTAAATTCTACCAAGGATTTTTGATTTCGTAGCGTATTGCTTTTCGTCGTCAATAAATCGCTGTAATTTTCGGGCGTGTTCGTCGCTTACGCACAAATTTTGAGGAACTAACCGTGCGTCGTTGCATTCCTCACATAATCGCGTTTATGTAGTAACAGTAATATAGTTTTGTTATGATATAAACCACACCCTTTGGCTTGTGAAGTTCAAGACTATTTTGTACTCGTTTTGGTTGCGTGTTTATCGGAGATTTTTGGAGTCAGCGACAGCCGTATTTCGGGCTGTTGTATCGCGAAGTGTTAACCGTGAAGTGGAGAGTGCGTTGTATGTTTTTTTACCGGTGGGCAGTGAAGTGAGGTTGTGAAGTGCTGCGTCGAACATATTGATGGGAAGTCGCGCGATTGCATCGAAGGCGGCGGACCGGCCGCGGCGGGTGCTTGCTTCCTGGAGGGCCTTGGATAAAATCCGCCACACTGGAACTGATGGAATTAGAGAATATCGTCGCGAACACAGTTTACTTGAAAGCCCGAGAAGGTAGGTCTAACTAGAGACAAATAAAGCTAAGTCATCCAAACCAATAAAAGTTAGGCATTCGAACTATTTACACTTTTCCTGTAGATAAAAACTATTTTATGCAAATTTAGATTATGGCCTACATTCCTGTCTACATTTCATGAAATTTACTCTGCTACTTTTGTTAGAAAGAATGACAAATATCCAAGCATTTAAACCTACAAACTTTGATTTTGATTCCTTATCAAAATGGTTCACGAACTGATCTTGGTTAAAGATTTCAGATGCTCGTACATAAAACTATTTTTTATCCTTTATTTAGGTGCTTCAGGGGATCCAGAGACTCGCTCTAATTGCATTGTATTCTGTATGACATTCAATAAGTATTCTGTAAAGAATCTCATCATCATAACATCCCATGAAACATCCACTACAGGTCAGGGAGCTCCCTCCAGAATTCTAGCTTTAGCTGGAAAAATGTGGAGGGAAAGTACCATAGTCACCTCGCTTGTGTGTGTTACGGCTGGCACCATGGACCGCGGTTGTAGGTGACCGCAGTAAGTAGGATGTAATATACAAAGGAGGATGCTGCTGCTGATCCTCCAGTTAACCCTTAGTCGCCTCTTACGACACCCACGGCTTGGTACTATTCTTTGCCGGCACCACGGGACGTAAAGAATCTACATTGAAACCAGAATATATTTGCACTACGGATTGTTTCTTGAAATCAACGCACACATCACATTCACTGAATATAGTCGGTTTATTTCTATATGCGTGCATACGTCGAATATCATCGAATACAGTTTTAAACCAGACTAGAGCGCGCTTATGTCAATGTCACTGAGAAAAATTAAAAGTTTGATTTTGTTTTGCGTTTTAAGAAATTATTGAGAGATAATGATTATTCAATAAGATAATTTAATCTAAAACCCCAAAAAAAGTTGAATAAAATCTCTCGAAAACGAGATTGATGACAAATGTCTTATGAATTTGACGTTTCGCACACGCTGCACTACCTCATTTTCGTATGCAATGATAGCGCGCTAAAGTGACGTCACTGATGACGTCACGTCGCTTAAACGAGTGAATACGAGCAAGTTTTGAACCAACTATTAGCGCGCTAAAACCGCACACAAAGCTCATGAGCAGGTTTTAATCCGTACTGTTGATGAAAAGAATAACATTGTTTTACAAACTTTATTTTTCTGACAGCTTTAACTAATTGCTTTTGACATAGCTGCAAATGTGTTGGTAAGCATTGGGATAAACAAAAAATATGGATCATTACTCGATTAGGATTGCGTTTTGAATCGGGTAAAAATTACCCTGACAACTGGATAGCGTTATATGACGTCTATCAGTGTGGTCGAGACAGACTGCTGTCAAAGGGTAGATATTACCGTTATGGAACTTAATCTAGAATGACAAATCAACAGAGCTATGCGTAAGAGCAAGACAGCAGTATGTGTCTCTGTTGCTCTAATATATTTATGCATCACTCTCACCTGCTCTCACACTGCTGTAATTCTAATTGAGCTATGTTATTTTATCTGTTGTGGTCACCAGTTTTAGAATGTTTAGAAGTTTAAGAACCTCCTTGCAAAAATTTATTTTTTCGCACTTATCGGTTTATGCTGTCAGTATTATACAGGGTGTTAATTTGATTGCGTGCCATAGCTCAGGGGCAGGCAGTATCAGTAACTGAACAACTTTTCCCAAGGAACATAGGTAGAAATACGAAAATAAATTTTCGGCCACTAGATAGTGCTATCTATATAGGGTGACTTTTAATTACTTCTTGATAGAAAAAGGTATGAATGTACTCATGATATTGAACAACTTTCCACAAGGAACATAGGTCGAAATATGAAAATCAAGTTTTGACCTCCCATAGAAATCGCATCAGCTGATAGCGCATTTTGTATGGAAGGTCAAATTTGGCTTTTCATATTTCTACCTATGTTCCTTGGGAAAAGTTGTTCAGTTACTTATACTGATCCCACCCCTGAGATATGGCACACAATCAAATTAACACCCTGTATACATGATGCCTATTTATGCCATAACTCGGGGAACTGAACCCGTTCAGTATCAGTAAAAGCAAAAAAATTATTTCAGTTTCCCATAGAAACTGCATCAAATGATTTCGCATTTTGTCTGGGATAGGATAGAATATATTCCTTGCTGAAGCTGTACCCGCCTCAGCTCGTCATTATCATCACGACATCCCATGAAATATACACTACAGGACAGGGAATGCCCTCCAAAACTCCAGCTTTTGCTGAAACAATGTAGAGGGGAAGTACCATAGTACCACGCTTGTTAACATTACGGCTGGAACCATGGACAGAATATAAGATGATACAAAACACAGAAGGATGATGCTGCCTATCTTCTGGTTCTTAGACCCTTAGTAGCCTCTTACGACACCCATGGGTTAGGATGGGTCGGAACTAGTCTTTGCCGGCACTACACGGCCCTCAGCTATGGCATGCAATTAAATTAACACCCTTAATTAGTTATTTTATTATTTTGTCTTGAATGTTTAGACATTCAAGACAAAATAATAAAAAAAATTAGCTTAATAAAGATAAAAAATTAATTTAAAAGATTCCTATAATCAAACTGTTGGAAAGGCTTTTCTTGTAAGTTTTCCTTGAAAGTTTTTCAGTTTCATATATTAACCCACTTGCTCCACCGTGTCACAAACGAGATAGTACAGACAATATACAAATTAAAATTGAAATAATTTAACCCTTAATTCGCCTAAAGTCCTAAAGGAAGATAAATTTCTTACCCAATATTTAGTAGCCTTGGTGAAAAATATAACATGTCCCCAAAGTTTTTATAGGGTGTGGGTAATAGGAAAAGAGTTCCAACATTGCCTTAGTTTATGTGGTTAATATGTTCCTCCTGTCCATTACCTCCTGGAATACTGGAGCAGGCTAGTTTTAAGCTTAAAAGGAGGCCCTAGTAACATATTTAGATCAGCATTAAGTTTTTGAAAATCAATATTTTTTTTATTACTTTACATATACATGCATTATATTACATAGAGACAATGTGAAGCATTCTAGTGTGGCCGCTAAATTTATAATTTAAATTTGACAGGTCTAAAAGTGATGCTGTCTTTTTTCAGCCTATAGATGGTAACAAATATGGCAACATTTTTAAACAGCTGTCAAATTATAGCCTTAAATTTAGCAGCCACGCTAGAATCGCCCCCAACAACTTTTAATAAATAACTGCCAAATTAAGAGTAAAATTAAAATATTTAATAAAATATATTATTCACAAGTAAAACCACTGTTTCAGTTTGAACACTACTGTGCGCCTGATACCCTGTATTTAAATACCACCAAAAAACATAGTCTAGTGAAAAAGTTTGCTGGCTTAATAGCTGTATAATTGAAGGTTCAATTTTCAAGGTGGAACAGTATATTTATGCAGCTTTTGGTTCTCACAATGTTTTCTAGGTCTGTTTTTTCATAAATCACTTGTCCTTTTATCTAATCTGTTTATTTATTTTGCATATTTTTTGTTAACATTCGATCAATATGGAAATAAATAATTTGAAGTAGAGTTATGAATGAATGACTGACTGATTATGTATGGCAAAAAATAAACAGCCAATCCAAGTTGTTCTTGCGACTTGAGGGTTTCGTATCGTATGATATATACTTCTCATCAGAAAAATCAAAACACTTCCGTTTTTATGGTTTCTGTCCAAATTGAACACCAAAAGAGTTTTCATTGCATGAAAAAAAAAAACGATTGTATAGCTGGCAGTTTGGCCATTACAGTGGTAAGCGAAAATTCAAAATTAGAATTTCATTTGTTTATCCTATAAATGAAATGAATCACTGTTTTGAGACAAATGTGTTTGGAGTACATTTACATAAATACATAATATCACGCCTTGTTCCCATCGGGGTAGGCAGAGACCACAGTTCCCCACCTGCAACGATCTTGACATACTTCCCTTGCTTCCTGTACTTTCATTAATCCTTTCATACATGCTCGTCGGTTTAGGGTACTTTTAACCTGGCCTTTATTCAGAACGTCCTGAATTTGGTCCTGGTACGTTCGTCGAGTCCTTCCCCTTCCAATGTTTCACCTTTAAAAACAAAAAATTTGCGCTTATCTTTAAACTTTTTTTTCTTTATTTGTTTACTGTGACTTTGGGACGTCCGAAAAAAAGTTTTTTTTCTATAACATATGGATACTTCGCCCGCAGAAGCCGCCCAAGTTATGGTATTGCTGGATTCTGGACTTAGTCAGCGTGTTGTGGCTGAAAGATTGCATCTAAGCCTGTCATCTGTTCTTAGAGTCTACAAACGCTATCGGAAGACTGGTTTGTTCACGCGCCGTTCAGGATGTGGCAGGAATCGGGTCACTTCTGAGCTAGATGATCGATTTATTGTAACAACTTCTTTACGAAATCGACGCCTTAACGTTTTTCAACTGCAGCAGCAGCTTTATGTTGTACGTAGGGTGGCTGTAAGTGACTCTACAATTTAGAAGAAGGTTGAAAGAATGTGAACTGGTACCGCGCAAGCCAGCAAATGGGCAGAAATTAATTGCAGACCATCGAAGAGCGCGCCTTAACTTTGCACGTGAGCACCTAAATTGGTCATACCTCCAGTGAAGTAAAGTCCTCTTTTCTGATGGGTGTAAAATTATGCTGTATGGTAACGACGGAAGAAACAAGGTCTACAGAAGAGATGGAGAACGCTTTGCAGAATGCTGCATTGGTCAAAAGGTCAGCTATGGTGGCGGTTCGTGGACGGTTTGGGGAGTTAACAATCAGAGAAAACACAGCTTATACAGCCAAATACGGTTTGTTTTTAAAGAATGATTATTTGTTTTGCTCTAGTTACAGTAATAACTTAATATATAAACGTATGAACTGTTTTTATTTTTATAGAATCTATTAGAAAAGTCTCGTTTGGTTCATTTCTATAAATTTTTGCATTCCCATTCACGCCCTTATTTCCACACGCAAAACACGTCTTTCTTCAGTGCCATGTCTCGTCAACGCCATCTAATGAACTTTCAGGAACTATCACCTCACAGAAAACTTCCCATTACGTTTTGAGGTACAGTCAAGAGCACATCAAGCTTGACACATTGTACTTTGAACCGTTCGGTTCTTATTTCAATAGACGTACGGGCTAGAGTCGTGCGAGTGTTAAGCTTGACCTGTCGTTGACTGTACACGCGCTGTTCGTTGGCATTTTCCTCGCTGTAGTGAGGTAAACAATTGTGTGTATCGCTCGGCGGCAAAGTTATTTCGCGTCTCGTGTCTTGAAACCTTCGCTATACTCAGGTGTCTTCTTATCCTAGAATTCTGAGTTTGCTTGAAATTCTATACAACGTGTTAACGGAATAAGCGAAACTGAGAAAGTAGTTTGTTTAGAATCGAGAGTAGAATCAATTTCACGGGTTTTTGATAGGGGTATATTTTTTAATTTTTATCATTAAAATTTTTTCCGCTTCTATTCTAAATATTACTGTGGATACGCGCGCTGGCGGCGCGGCGCCCCGCGGATCATGAGCGGTGCGGAGAGGAGGGAAGTGTGCGTGGCGGGCGCGGAGCGCGTGGACTAGAACAACGAAGAAATTTGAACGATGATAAAACTTTAAAATAACAATATCTAGCAAAAAAATCTTTTTTTAAGAAAGTTTTTTACGGGAATGGATTTATTTTAATAAATATCAGTTGGGGTGTATGAGGGTTTCGCTTATTCCATTAACACGTTGTTACAATTTTGCTCCCTGGCATAAGAAATAACTATTTTTATTAATTGAAATATCAACTAAAATTAATTCACCTCACCCTGAACTCTGAGACATAACTTATAGCTCGATAAATCTAATACCAATTAAATTCATATAAAATTCTTTTGAGTCGTGATTTTAGCAATAGGCCTGCAATTAACCGAACAGTGTGTAAATCCGTCGCCATACTAAATTATATGATTGTTGTGCAATATCCAGTTACCGACAGTCTCGAGCTATATTTGGTATGAAGTTGTGTGCAAACCTAAACTTCGGCGCTAACATTGAGTCTAAAGCCCAAACTGCGGCAAAAAAGCTGGGCATCATCAATAAGCGTTACTTCACTCCTGGTCAGCTTCTAGTTTTATATAAAGCCCAAGTCCGATCCTGCATGGAGAATTGCTGTCACCTTTGGGATGGCTCAGCCCAATATACCAACTAGCCGCACTTGACTTGTTAGATTGCAGAGCCAAGAAGCTCGTTGGTGATGAGATGCTGGTGAAAACCAAGTTTCACAGTCTGGCCCACCGTCGTCGCAAAGTTGCATGTCTGTCGGTCTTCTACAGATTGTACTTCGGAGAGTGTGCTCAAGAGCTCCACGAGCTTATTCCACCATCTCCCTTCTACCATCGGGAGTCCAGACGCACCGCAGGATATCACCCATACTTGGTTGATATTCCGCACATTCGCACAAAGCGATTTGAAACATCTTTTATAATGCGCACAGCTAAAGAGTGGAATTCTCTGCCTGCGTCTGTGTTCCCGAGTTCATATAACCCGAATCTATTCAAGTCGCGAGTGAATAGGCTTCTTCTGGGCAAGCTCGTTCCATCGTCGACCTCATCTCTGTCTTCAAGACTAGATCGAGGTCAAGAGTAAGCCCATTGTGCGATAAAAAATATCCAAACAATTAATCACATCTTCTTTTACTGCCATTCTTTTGGCATTTAGCGCCTTGTGCTAAATCTAATCGATGAGCTCATTGAAATCTATGGTGCTCCTGATTTGGTTCCGTTGTGCATTAAAGAGCTTTTAAAAATATTTCTGCGGTAGTAGCCGGCGAGTGCCAGAAACGAATTTGGTACAGTATACAATGTAGTAATTCTAATTGCTTGAAAAATTAACCTTTTCAAATTTCATTACGGTACAAATTTAATCATCTAATTGCTTTTAGTCGAATAACATTATTTCTTAACCTACCGCTAACAGCAAGATATTTGTTTTGTGTAAACAGCCGCTGGTGGCTGTCTTGACACTTTCATAGTAGTATGGTCCCTAGTCGCATTGCTGAGCCGCGCACTAACTCGCCTAATGTGAAAGAGTTTTAACGCTCACCCAGCGAGGTCCAGCGCCTGATTGCTATTTCCATTATCGTTTATTCGATTTAAGTGGTCGAATACTCGTTAGCTTTTAAAGCTTTCTTAGCTTTGACAAGGGTGTCTGGGTTAAGCCGCGGAGAGGCAGGAAACATGACGAAAGGTGCATTGTTAACTCACCATAACATTCCATAAAATGTCCACTACAGGACAGGGAGCTCCCTCCAGAATTCTAGCTTTTACTGGAAAAATGTGAAGGGGAAGTACCATAGTCACCTCGCTTGTTAGCGTTACGGCTGGCACCATGGACCGCGGTTGTAGGTGACCGCAATATGTAAGATGGTATGATACTCAGGAGGATGCTGCTGCCAAGTTTATCACCCACGGGAATATATGGGATGGTACTATTCTTTGACGGTACCACATGGGACCTTGCTGACTACGGACTGAGATCGTTTTATTTTTGTATGGTTAGAACTCAGATAGTATCTGGGTAAATGGGAACATTAATTTTAATGAGCACATGCAATCATTACTGCAACTGATAGGGTTTTTAATCTAGTTGGACTGGTCACATTTATCATTATCACATATTTCATGTTTCCTGTTGTCAGTTTTCGTTCGTTGGTTATACAGGGTATGTGGTATGTGGTGTGGCTAAGAATATTACCACCCGAACTCTGCCGTAAAAGGCGACTAAGGGGTTTTTGACCAAAGGATAGGCAGCAGCGTTCTTCTGCGTGTCGTATCATCTTAAATACTGTGGTACCCAACCACTGCGGTCCATGGTGCCAGCCGTAACGCTACACAGAAAAAAATGATCTCTTAAAACAAGAACGCAATATGTCTCAACTGATATCGCTTGATTATAAAGTTAAATGTCTTAGAGTAAAATGATCACTCTAACGTATTAAAAATGCCGAATTCTTAAAATTCAAGAGAGAATTTCTTCTAATAAGAATTATATTACTAGGTTTGAAATTGATGTTTTGAATTAAAACCATTTATTTTTTACATCAACAATGAAAAAAATCTTAAAGCAAGTAAAATATTAATCGATTGAAAAAATAAATCGTTTCGCCTAAGAATTATGAAAAATATTAAATGAAGATTTAGGACAATATTAAGGCAAATAATATGTTGATTGGTATAAGATGGTTGCTGTTTCGCTCAAGAAATAGTTAGGTAAGCAATGAAGAGTTAAGACTATATTAAGGCAAATAACATTTTGCTTAGTATAAGATGGTTGTTGTTTTGCTCAAGACCTAGTTAGATATGCAGTGAAGAGTTAAGGCGATATTAAGTCAAATAATTGTTGCTGGGTACAAGATACTGTGTCAAAGACGGAACGGTATCAAAATTTCGATTAGTTTGCTAACCAAGCCTGTGGTCTAATGGTCAGAGCGAGGGACTACGATACCGATGGACGCGGGTTCGAATCCAGCCACCCCTAGGACTTTTGGTAAATTAAAATAGTTGATATGATATAATGATGTAAATAGTTTATGATAACGTTAATAAATAATAGAAATGGAAACAAATGTAGAAAGAGAATAGTAAAAAATAAAAAGATCTAATATCAAAAATGCTGGCAGAGAGCAGAAGAAGAGGAATAAAAAGAAAAAACAAGAGATAAAAAAGTGCTTTTTTTAAAAGAGCCTTTTATTTTAGTTTTTATTTTTAAATTTTTCAACAAAATTGTTTCGCTCTTGGGGTGACACATTTAGCTTTTTGAAAAAAGAGCTTCAAAATTTTTATTTAAATTAGTTTCATTCTTGGTGTGATAGATGCTTCAATCAAGTAAGTTTGGTTTTTGTTGTGATAGCTTTTAGTTTTTACAATAAGATAACAGTTGAAAATTGATATAAGAAATTTAGTTCTTGGTCGGAGAACTATAATACAAAACCTTTTATTTCTCAATCTAAGACGTTTTCGAGTTTCCTTATATCGAAAACCCAAAAGATCTTAACTTAAATAATATTATTTGGTTCAAGATATCTTTTTTTTCTGTGTAACAAGCGTGGTGACTAGGGTACTTCCCCTCCAAAATATACTACCTGTCCAGTTGTGGACTTATAGTGGAAGTTTATTATAAACTCGGCGATATAGCAGCAGTAATATCGAAACATTCTTTTTAAGTTACAAGTGAGCAAATGAGCAGGTGGGCCACCTGGTGGTAAGCGATTACCACCGCCCATAGCACCCACTATCTTAGTAGTGAGTGACAGAATTTGACACTAATAAGACAGCAAAGCACGTTGCCCTGAGCACTAAGATGGTATATCTCATGTGCCGGTAATTTCACTGGCTCCCTATCTTTCGAACCGAAACACTGCTTCTTTATGGCAGAAATAGGCAAGGGGTTGGTACTTCCCCAGACGGACTTTGCACAAAAGCCCTACCACCTTCAAATTTCGTTAAAGCGCGAATTCCTAAGACTAAACTCGTCGAGATACGTGACGTGAAGTTCTGAATTAATCGCGATTATATTAAGACTTATACTCCCCAAAAGTTCGCAGCTACACGCTCTTCGATGCAAATGTCAACCTCATTCACATTCCTGCAACGTAGCTGTTACATACAAGTGAGACCGAAATTGGCAAAAATAAGGGAGAAGTGCACCAACTTTTTAGTATGTAATTTAATCTTCAAATATATAAAAATGAATTGTCACGTGTATGACGGAGCATCACTTGAGAACGGCTCAACTTATTTGGCTGATTCTTTTTAGGGTTCCGTACCCAAAGGGTAAAAAACGGGACCCTATTAATATGCCTCCGATGTCTGTCTGTCAGCGGGCTGTATCACATGAACCGTAATCGTAATTCTAAACTGTATTTTAGATAGAGATAATTTTGATCAATGTAGATTCTTTACACGTCATGCACAATACAACATAATGCAAATAGAGCGAGTCTACACCGTTGCGCATCGTGCTATGGCAGCGTAAAAGAAACGGCAAGAAACCACTGCAGCACGGCCTACTTTAAGAGTCGGCTTTTTAAAATGTGTTTCTTGTGTTTCGCTGGTATATTCCCTAACCCTAACACAGGCTAGCTAACCCTAACACAGGCTTCGGTCTTTTTTGGGTTGCTACTGCAGCACCTGATTGTTGAGCGCTTAGTAGTGTCTTGTGTTTCGTGATTGGTGTAATAATTTTGTCATAAGTATATGTTATAATAATAAATAAATAATACATATATCAAACTTCTTCAGGCTCTAGGTAGCTCAGCACCTGTGAGCTGGAAGAATTCCAATTACATTTTCATAGCTTCGATCGGAAAATGGAGCCAGCTCTGGTTGAAATCCATCCTAACCCTCATAGGGCCACTATACTTTTAAGGTAGTTTACATAGTCCTTTGTAGGTGGTAGGGCTGATGTGCAAAGTCCGTCTGAGGAAGTACCGCCCCCTAGCCTTTTTCTGCCGTAAAGTTTGTGTTTCGGTTTGAAGGATGAGGGAGCCAGTGAAATTACCGGCACACGAGACATACCATCTTTGTTCTCAGGGTGGGTAACGCGCTTTGCTGGCTTATTAGTGTCAAATTATTTCACTAATAAAATAAGACAGTGGGTGTCATGGGCGGTGGTGACCACTTACCACCAGGTGGCCCACATGCTCGTTTGACCACTTGTGACATAAAAAAAGGCTAATGAAATACTCGTACGAACTGTACAAAGTCCAATATATGTCAAGCTTGACGTGCTCTTGCCTGTACCGAATCAAAACTTACAGGGTGTTTATAAACTTTCATATATTTAACTGCCTCTCGGCGAGACGTGGGCCAAAATATTTACGTTTATGCTAAGAATTTGTATATTTGCGGCGTGTGTGGTCTTTTGTTTGTTGTTAAAAGTTACAAATGTAGATGTAGGTTGGTAGGGCTTTTGTGCAAAGTCCGTCTGGGGTAGTACCACCCCCTTGCCTTTTTCTGCCGTAATGCAGCAGTGCACTGCTGTGTTTCGATTTGAAGGGTAAGGGAGCCAGTGAAATTACCTTAGTTCTCAGAGTGGATACCGCGCTTCGCTGTCTTATTGGTGTCAAATCATTTCATTAATAAGACAGTAGGTGTCATGGGCGGTGGTGAACACTTTCTACCAGGTGGCCCACCTGCTTGTTTTCCCGCTTGTGACATAAAGATAAAATTTCAACCGGCCAGATATAACTTACTTACTTACTTACTTCGCTGGCTCAGCGACCCGAAGTGGATCTTCGCCTCCGACATTAAAGTACGCCATTCGTCTCTATTCTGTGCCAAATCTGACCAGACGGGCACTTTCAGGTCTAAAGGTCAGGTGGTCAGGTTTCAGGGGTTAAAGAAAGCTTGTCTTGGGGCCAGATATAACGGATCAAAAGATTTAAGCAGACGGACAGTTGTCTTGGTACACACGGCAGCACGTCGTTAGAAACACTTTGACATTGACCGGGTGACACTGCTTTCGGGCGTCTGTAACGTAGCGTTGGTTTAACTTTCTTTATTTTTTCTCAATTACTCTTGACCTCGAACTAGTACTGAGGACAGAGATGGGGTCAACGATGGGACGAGCGCGGCAGAGAATGAGCTCATACTGGTTTTGTTTGTCGTATGGACATATAACTCCGATGCTGACGATTTTCTGCACATCGGTGTCACGCGGGGAGCCAACAAACGATTTGCACGCGCACCGCTGCGATATTTTTTCAAAGGTCAACATGGGAGTGCCGCGCATCATAATATGGTTCAGTTGGTACCTTTTGGGTACGCACAATACCCGGCGCATTCTTCGGACAGTCGGTCAGACAGAAGAGAGCTAGCAACGGATCTACGGACGTCTGGAGGAAATTACCTACTGGAGCAACACTACAGGCCAATATTCACTGTGCCCAAGAGTAGTGGTCACGACCAAGAAGAAGAGAATCCCTGGCGCGGAACTTCGATGCTGACTGTTAATTCCACAGGATGGATCTACGACAAACTATGATGTTCTGGCACTAACTGAGACATTTTTGACGAGCTCTGTCCATGATGGTGAATTATTTCCTGCTGGGTACAGCGTGCTGCGCCGAGACCGCGCGGGCGACGCGGGTTGGGGCGGCGTGCTGCTCGCTGCGCGCGCACCTGCAACACTCCGCCCGGTCACTGACATTGATGGCCTTACGCCTGACAAGGAACTACTGTTTGCCATTGTGAACGCTAAGAATGTGAAATTTATGTGTTGTGTTGTTTATTTTCCGCCAAACTATAGGGATGATCAATATTTAGATACTTTGACATGTATAGAAAATGCTATTTGTAACTATTCTGACATAGATATTATTATTTTAGGTGACTTTAATCAATATTCAATGAGTGCTACTGTAAAAATTCAATTTAATTTTTTTTGTGAATTTTGCAAACTTCAGCAGCACTGTAATGTAATTAATGATCACGGTGGTATCTTAGATTTTGTGTTGTGTGAGCTAGGAGCCGATCGAGTGGTTGTGTCCAAGGTGGAGGAGTCACTCGTGCCGCCTGACAAGTATCACCCAGCATTAGCAGTACGACTTAGGCCGCTTCCTGACTTGGCGGTGCGGTATCGGTATGCAGTAATTTATATTTTACCGCGACTTTACTGATGTCGCTCAGATCTCCTCACTAGGCGGTATACTGTCGGTATGCTTTCGGTATAAAACAGTAGGATCTTGGCAGAATAGTTTGTGCCGTCGCGTAAGAATGTCGTCGTCAGATGAAGAAGATGCTTTAGCGTGTTACGCGTATTTGCGATTGCGTAAAAAAAGAAAGAAGTATTGGGTACATCCCTACATTGCCAAAAATATAAATTGCAGACTTTTTGTTGCGGCACAACAACTTTTAATAGATGATGCAAAATTTCAGGCGATGTACAAGATGTCGAAACAAACTTATCGTGAACTTCTGGGACTTATTGCACCCGAGATCACGAAACAAACTACTACATTTAGGGAATGTGTTAGTGCCGAAGAGAGATTGCTTATAACTTTGAGGTAAGTGCTTGCACAAATATAAATAAAAGTAAATATTATTTAAGTCATTTAATGTTCAAATTCAGAAAACAACGAATTATCATTTATCGAGCCGGCAGATATGTCAGCATTAAATTGTGACTGAGCAGAAAAATTTATAGGCATGGCTTGATTTTGATATACTGGTGAAGATTCAGACTGGTAGTTCATTTGAGCAGGAGGTTCTCTTCGATAGTTGATCGATGCTGGAGGTTCATTTTGATAATCAATTGGTGTTGGTGCCGGAGTGCCTACAGATGAAATTGGAGAATATACGGCATAATATGTTTCTCTTGATGTACAGGGAGTGGAGTCTCTTGAAGACGGCGCGTTCTTAATGTCATCTATAAGTTGCAAACTTTGATTTTGAAAGAACGGATTTGTTGGGCATTCATATCTGTAAACTCGGGTAGTAAGCTTTGAAAGAAAAGGTTCATTTGCTTTTCGGTATTATTTAAGATTACTTCTTCCGCCTTATTGGTTTTATTTTTTAAAAAGTTAATCATTGCGGCGTCTACTTCCGAAGCTGTCGTCTTGCGGCGGCGTACTCCGTGTACAGGTGCGGAGGCCTCAGAAGACGTAGATTGATCCTGTAAAGCAGGTGGCTGATGCTGCTCTGATGATTCAGTTGGGCCCTCGTTTGAAACTTGCTCTTCAGTGTCCGCCTTGCCTTCAGTGTTCATCTCTGTATCCGGGGTTGGTGGTATGTTACCACGATTATCTGAATCATTTAATGGTTTAACGTAAGGTAAAATGAACGTTAAATGTTCGGGCTTTTTAGTTTTTGAGCCACTTGGTTGCGCTTTGGTACTTCTGAGAAATGTAGACCTTATGTTGCGCCATTTTTCCTTACATTCAGAGACTGAAACAACATATAAATTTATCAGATGTTTATAAAATGTACACAAAATGTACACAAACAAAACATTTTTTTACAGATATCTTGCTACCGGAAGTACATTCACAGCACTGGCTTTATATTTTGCAAGAGGGGTTAGCACTATATCCGACATAATAGCTGAAACGACTGAAGTAATTTGGTTGATACTGCGAACAGAGAACATGGCAATTCCAACCACAGAAAAATGGAAAGACATATCTAATCGTTTCTATGAACTTTGGAATATCCCTAATTGCTTGGGAGCCATGGATGGTAAACACGTGCGAATTCAAAAACTGCCTAACAGCGGATCTACAAATTACAATTATAAAGGCTATCATTCGATCATTTTATTTGCAGTATGTGATGCTGATGGCTTATTTACCATGATTGATACAGGCTATGCTGGACGAAATAGTGATGGCGGAGTATTTCAAGCTTCGTCCATCAGTTACTGGTTGCAAAGAGATGGTTTGAATATGCCTACATCATCTCCACTTCCGCATGATGATTCACAACAAGAAGTGCCTTATTTCTTTGTTGCCGACAATGCTTTCCCTTTAAAACGCAATATCATGCGGCCTTATCCTATGACAGGTATAAACAATATCAAAAGAATCTATAATTACAGACTGTCAAGAGCACGTAAAACTATTGAGTGTGCATTTGGGATGATGACTCAAAAGTTTCAAGTACTTTTAACTCCAATTCGTTGTTTAAATTACGCTACAGTGAATAACATCATAAAATCTGTTTGTGTTCTACATTATTTTATACGATCACGAGATGGAGTACAATATACTGCCACTGAGTCCACAGATTATGAGGGTACTCAAAATTTTTCTTTCAACATTGAAAGAGATGAAATTTCCGTCAACGCCAGATCAGCAGGACCAACTGTACGAAAATATTTGACTAACTACTTTGTTTTACCTAGAGCAGCACTTCCATGGCAGTACAATCATTGTATTTAATAATTACAATAAATGAATACCTACTCACCAGTCAATTTTATTTTACGAGCAATTTCTGCCCACGCTTTTTCTGTCAGATCCTTTCTTGAGTATTCAGGTAACTTATAGTTATATAAAAGTGGATATTTTTCCACTTCGGTCACCAAAGTAATACAAATGGTTTTTTCCGTCGCCATTTTGTTTACCAAATACACGCGGTGTGCGCTCGGCATGCAGGATTTTACTGGCCGTCCGTCCCGCGACGCGGTATACTGCTCGCTTACCGCCCCGCTCCCGCGCAGCCCGCGCCAGTCAGGAAGCGTGCATTCAAATATAGGCGCTCGGTAAGCTTTCGGTACCGATGCGGTATACCGAAACGATATCGTAACAAAAGTATTTCCATTTAAAGAGGTTCAAGACAGAAGGTAAAGAATTCAATCGAGAATTATTTAAGTTTTATAGAGAGCAAGTTAAATTATTAATTAACAGTGCATACCAACAACACCTCAAAACTGTGCAGGGCAAAATAATAAGCGAGCCAGCTACCTTATGGGATTATGTAAAAGATAAGAAGAGTGATAGAAGACCTGACAAAAACTATATTGATAGGGATGGTTCAGAGGTAGCAGGCCAGGAGGCTGCTGACGCATTTGCCCTGCATTTCAGTTCAGTGTTTCATGGTGGTGTGCCTCGCCTTAGTGCAGCAGAAGCTGCTGCAGTTGTCGCACCTGGTTTTACGCGTGTTGATGTTAAATCAGTTGATTCAACTGATCTATCCTATGCGACTAAGCGCCTAAAATCGTGTTCTGCTGCTGGCCCAGATGGAGTGCCTCCATTTCTTGTGAAGGATTGTGTCGAAGCCTTAAAAACACCTCTCTTATTCCTATTCAATTTATCACTTAGGAATGGAATATACCCTTCACAATGGAAGAAATCGCGAGTCACGCCAGTACCAAAAGTCAGTAACAGCTCTGCTATTTCAGACTTTCGCCCGATAGCGGTGTTATCAGTTTTTGGCAAAATTTACGAGTCTATTTTAAATAAACATATTATTCGGCAAATAAATGGACTGTTGGATGACTCGCAGCACGGGTTTCGTAAGAATCGGTCAACAACCACCAACCTAATAAATCTCTCGGACTATGTGTCTGCTGAGTTGGATGCAGGTCGTCAGGTGGATGCAGCATACCTGGATTTCAGGAAGGCATTCGACTTAGTAGATAATGACATCCTGCTCCAGAAGCTTGCTGCTGCAGGTTTCGCGCCGAAACTTTTAGAGCTTTTTTCGAGCTACTTACGGAACAGATGCCAGTACGTCCGAGTAGCTGGATGTGACTCGCATGAATACTACACGAGGTCTGGAGTCAGCCAAGGTAGCACGCTTGGACCAACACAATTTTTGCTTATGATCAATGATCTGCCGAAAAGCGTTAGCACCGCTAAGTGTTTGATGTTCGCTGACGACCTAAAGCTGTTTCTGGGTATAAGTGGTCAGATGGACACTGTCGCTCTACAACAAGACCTCAATGCTATTGCTACTTGGAGTGATGCAAATCGCCTCCCATTTAATACATCTAAATGCAAAATTATGACATTTTCTCGCTCCCGCGCACCAATCGCAAATGATTATGATTTATTTGACGCTCCATTGGAAAGAGTAAATGAGATACGTGATTTAGGACTGACTTTGGATAAAAACCTTGACTTTAGGATTCATATGACGAATGTTTGCAAAAGCGCTAATAAAGTACTGGGCTTTATCTTAAGGACCTCCTCCCAGTTTCGAGGAGTACAAGTGGCTATGGCTTTGTACAATGCCTATGTCCGTAGTAAACTCGAATACGGAGCGTTAATTTGGGATCCGTATGAAAGTAAATATTCACTTCTGATAGAGAAAGTGCAGCGGAAATATGCTAGATGGCTCTATAAGCGTATGTACGGTTATTACCCATATATGTACCCATCTATTTTTGTTTCGGGAATGGTTGGGTGCGACACACTTTTTCTAAGGCGTAAGCTTTTGTTAGCTTTGCACTACTACTCTTTGCTGCACAATAGAGTTGACAATCCGAATGCTCTCGGTAGGATCAGCCTGATTATTCCGAAGCTAGGCCCTAGATGCGAAGGGGTAACGCTCCCCCCGCGACTGCGCGCGTGCCTATTCTCGCGCTCTACTCGTACCGCCCGCACTAACCGCTCGCGCAACGCGCCCACAGCGAGAGCGCTGATGCTTCTTGGTGACTTGCTCATGCAACACGTTGATGCTGATATTTTTTATGACTCCTTTGTTACTTTTACTAAAGTAGTATATTTGTACTTAAATAATGTACCTATGTGCCTATAGGTATTTGATGTTTGAACCTACATGTGCTTTGGGTTTGTCCTGTAAACTTGTAAGGTATTTTCTATAATAAATAATAATAATAATTAGAAATAGTGTGATAAGAGAACGGTGTGGCGTAAAAGAAGACGTAGTGACCAAAATCGAGAAAGGGATGCTGAGATGGTTTGGTCATGTAGAGAGGATGAATGAACGAAGACTGACGAAAGATATCTACCAGGCGAGAGTGAATGGAAACGTTGGAAGGGGAAGGCCTAGGCGAACGTACCAGGACCAAATTCAGGACGTTCTGAATAAAGGCCTGGTTAAAAGTACCCTAAATCGACGAGCATGTATGAAAAGATTGATGAAAGTACAGTAAGCAAGGGAAGTATGTCAAGATCGTAGCAGGTGGAGGACTGTGGTCTCTGCCTACCCCGACGGGAAAGAGGCGTGATCTTATGTATGTATGTATGTAGTGTCAGGCGGGGAGCCAATCGCAATTCGAACGCCCTGCCCCGCGCACCCCCGCGATAGATTTATTGAGTTGTGCGCATCAAGGGTCAACATCGGAGTTACTTGCCGCGCATCATAATAGGGTTCAATTGGTACCTTTTTAGTATGTATAAGCCCTGGTGCGGAACTACGGTGCTGACCGTTGCGCATGTGTGACAGGCGGGGAGCCAATCACTATGCGTACGTCTGCTTCGGGCACCCCCGCGACACATTTTTTTTTAGTTCTGTGCAATAACGTTCAGCATCGTTCTTTTAGTACTTACGTTTAGTCAGGATCAACGTTGCGTTACTTGGTTTCTTTCTTAAAAAGGGTGTTTTATTTTATTTATCTCATTTTCTATTGTACCCATTTTATTTTTACCTAAGGAACCCGCGGATTCCCAAGGTAGCCGGCCCTTAAATAGGGCAAGGCTGCTAAAGAAAGTAACAAGTAACAAGAATGCCTCTTCAATATGTATGAGGCGCGCTCCGGTCTAGTTTGCATACATATTGACAATCAGCTACTATTCACAGTGGAACTTACGTAACTGGCAATATTTTCACAGCCGACACAAGTAACGTGCTTTCCGAAGTGCGCAAAATACTGGCCCTTTTATTGCGGCCGCTTAGTATTTCTACGTGGACAAGCCTTATATATGCACCAAATTTTTTCCAGGTAATAGTTAGGTAAATAGCTCTTAATTTTTGATAGGAGCCAATTCTTGGATTTTCAATGTAATTGACTCCTATCATAAATTGAGAGCTATGTACCTAACTAGTACCTGGAAAAAATTTGGTGCGTGTCCACGTAAAGGCGATATAAGATCTTAAGCGACTGGACTGTTTGGTGTGGTTGGTAGTGTGCTTGCCTTCTACGCCGCGGGCCACGAGTTCGATCCCCGCCCAGGACAAACATTTGTGTGATGGACACAATTGTTTGTGTCTGGGTGTTATTTATCTATTTATGTATGTATATCCGTCTCTGGTACCCATAGTACAGGCTTTGCCTAGTTTGGGATCAGATGACTTGTGTGAATTGTCCCCCGATATTTATTTATTTATTATATTTAGGGCTGGACTTCAGCACGGTTTGTAATGACTCTGCCTCCTGCGTCGTCGGTCGTTGGTTCGATTCCAGTACTAGGACAAATATTTTTCATTGCGGTGGCGTATTTAATTATTTGGCGCCCCGGGCCAATATGCCGCCGCATAAAAAGCATGAAAAATTTTATTTCCCGAAAATATAGTGACCACTTACCATCAGGTGGCCCACCTGCTCGTTTGCTCACTTGTACCATAAAAAAAAAATTATTTGCGAGTGCCAGAAACAAATTACGCGTCGTTTTGTTAAATGCCGCCGCCGTTATGTTAAACGGCGAATTGTTGGCTGAATCATTGCGTGAGAGTCAATGACGAAGAACCGGCCAAGTGCGTGTCGGGCCAAGCGCAATATAGAATTCCGTAGTTTTTTAGATTTTTTTTTTATCGTTATGCAGGTTTTTATTTAGTATTTCATAACGTTCATAACATAAACTTTTTACCTCCTAATGCTCAGCGAGGTCCTAACGCCTGATTGCTATTCCTATTTTTATTATTTCCAGTTTTTCGGCTATAGCTCATTATCAACCTGTGAAGCCTACTTAAAAAATAAAATGAAATAAATAAATAAATTTAAAAATAAATAGCTGATAGTTTTCCTTTTAATACAAATCATTTATACATAATATATATTTCATCATATAATATGCTACTTCTGTGTTTTTTTTTTCATAATTCCATTGACTTTACTTGCTGGCAGGGGGGACCACACACGACTTCAACAAAATGTTTCGCAAACGGATCCCTAAATTGAAGAATGATTATGAGAACTAACATTGTTTTAAAAGAGCTATCTAACGACACCCAACACGATAGGGTACAAGATAAAAATATACACCCCTACTTTACTTCTAGGGGAGGTAACCTATAAAAAAATTTTTTCAAGATTTTATTTTACCACTTTGTTGGCGTGGATGAAATGTATGCTCATACTAAATTACAACTTTCTGGTACTAAGGGTTTCTGATCTAAGCCGGGGACAGACAGACAGACAGACGGACATGACGAAACTCTATACATCAAACATATATTTAAAAGAGCTCGTGGGTTTTTTATTGTCGCTTCTTTTTTTCCCACATGGCGCCACATTAAGAGGTTTTTAATATCCTACAATGAATAAAGAACATTTTTTTTGACGATACTATTAGAGTTCCTTGTCTACTACGGAACCCTAAAAACGTACTATTATCCAGATTTTTTACCGTCCAATGTACAAAAAACCATTTTAACCTAACATGGTACAACATACAAATATACCCTGCGAGCTCAGCATGAATCCTTTTATACGATGCATTTAATGAATAAACGAATAATTAAAAGAAAAACATGTTTTTAAATTACGCAATCTAGACCAATGCCAATGTGGCCGTGAAGAGTTAAAGACTATTAAATCTAGTTTTTGTGATAATAAAACTTCTTTTTGAAATGGTTGTCTCAATTAATCGATTAATTCTTTGCCCTAAGGCAAAGACATGACTCAAGGGGCTTACATACATAGCCAATACGAAAAAATAACCGGCCAAGTGCGAGTCGGACTCGCGCACCGACGGTTCCGTACCACCACATAATCATAATTGTATGAGTTGAAATTTCAGTAAAATAATGTGCTAGATTTTTTGAGCCTGACACGCGCTTGACCAAATTTTATTATTTGTTGTTATTTTATAGCTTATGCACTATAAACATACCAATTTTCAAGTTTGTAATTGTTCCCGTTTTTAAAATAGAACTTAAACAAAAATCGCCTCAGCGACCATCCAACTTGACCCCTCTCTTATATGAATGTTCTTGAAACGGGAGCTCACCACAATTGGTTACCATTAGTTGTGAGAAAAGTTGTAATATTTAATGATTTAAGACTTTTCCCATTATTTGTACTGTGAGACCTAGCTTCTTGCCAAATATCATAATTTTAGGTCAGCGGGAAGTACCCTGTAGGTTTTGCATTTTTGAATAAATGTATGGAGATGAGGACATAAAATGCCATATCTTTTGATTGCGTCACTGTAAAAAATTGAAATTTTCAGATCTTGTGTGGTTCCTAGATCCTAATATATGGTATTAATTTCAGCCTGATACCTTTACCCGTTCGTGAGATAAAGGGTCTTGACAGACAGACAGATAGACGGACAACAAAGTGATCCTATAAGGGTTCCGTTTTTTTCTTTTGAGGTACGGAACCCTAAAAATTACTATTCCTAAATTAATAATGCATTTCTCTACGTAGCTTCAACATCTCTTTGGACCCTGAAACCCGCAGATTTCCGAAGATTCGGTCCCTTTGAAAAATAAAGTTTTCATTTTGGTCCAACTAAAGCTCTCCGTATGGGATCCGTGACTTTGATTTTGCTTCCGTATCTGTTTCTCCTTCGGTGTTGGGGAACAGATAGAAGTTACTATGAGTAGAGGACTACCAGCTAAATATAGTAAGTGGGGTGAGTGGTTAACTTGTTTAAACTTGGCTTGTTGAATGGTGTCTATCGAAATTTTAGTTTGTCTCAATTTTCAAGTTGCTGTTGAACTTTACCTCATTATTTATACGTTTCTAATTATTTTGGTCTCAGTTTTTGATACCATCTTTTTGTTGAAATAAGCTATTAATACTCATAGATATCTAAATACTTTACAGCCAAAGTGTTGTTATTCTCACAACTTATTGAACACCCCTCGTACTTCCCCCGCTTCTTCTACTCTCATCCAACTCGGTTTTGAGTACTTTTGACCTCTATTTGGACCGTCTTAAGTTTGGTCTTTAAACATTCGCCGAGGCCTTCCCTTTCTAAGATTACTCTAATGCAATTAATTCATTCCAATAATTTAATCCATCTGCCTACCCCGACGGGAAAGAGGCGTGATGTTATGTATGTATCTATGTATGTAATTTAATCCATTTCTCCAAATATTTGCGTATCAATGGCTGTTTTTGTCTATGGAAAAACATTTTATTACATGTACTTGGAAAAAGATATTAAAAGCACAGTCTTATATTAAATCAGAGCCGCAGGCAACAGCTATTACAAATACAAATCTAAGTTCACCAAAACAGCTTATTGAAAGCCGAGGCCAGTTGCGAAACTGTTACTCAACCAACTCCCTTGACCTTAGAAACGAGCTTACTGTAATTAGATATTTGATTAAGAGTGGTTCAGATCGTGTTATTATATGATTTGTAAACTTATTTTTTAATTTATTTTAAGTACTGGAAGGATCTTTTGACCGGCCAAGTGCGTTCCGTACCGTTCTAAGTTAAATATACCGTCTTAGTTATGGACATGCAGTTACGCAGAAATGTATTAAAAAGTTTTTGTTATTTTTAGTTATTCTATAGCTTATGAACTACCTACAAACATACCAATTTTCAAGCCTGTAAGTGTTTCCGTTTTTACGATAGAGCTAAAACAAATACCGAGCATAAATCACCTGAAAAAACACGGCTTAGTAGGGGAGCCCTACTTATTTTTTTTGTTTTTAGTATTTGTTGTTTTAGCGGCAACAGAAATACATAATCTGTGAAGTTTTCAACTGTCTGCCTATTACGGTTCATGAGATACAGCCCGCTGACAGACAGACAGACATCGGAGGCATTGGGTCCCGTTTTTCACCCCTTGGGTACGGAACCCTAAAAAGGCGGTTCTTTGTGTCACAGGCCAAGCCCCAAAATAGTGGTTCGGCCGCTGAGTCAGCACGTAACTGTGAGTGATCGATAGTGGAATAATAACAAGAGCGTTTCTGTGCTTCAAAAGGCATGTTAGGCCGGCAGGCTTGAATTGAAAACTCGGAATCTTATGCGTTGTTGCGAAAGTCGTAGAACATTTTTTTTCTTTTTACCTCACCAATAATTGGACAAAAGGATGCCAGATCCAAAAAAAATACTTTTACTTATTACGATCAACCGCACGTCGGTAGTAACTTATTCAGCTCTATTACCACGCCATAAGGTCCAAAAGTGTAAGCTGAACCGGCCCTACGCTACAAACGCCCGAAACCAGAACCAGAAATAAGAACCTCAAGGTTGTTTTGAGGGTTCCGTACCTCAAAATAAAAAAACGGAACCCTTATAAGATCACTTTGTTGTCCGTCTGTCTGTCTGTCTATCTGTCTGTCAGTCAAGACCCTTTTACTCACGAACGAGAAGAGGTATCAGGTTGAAATTGATAACAAATATCAAGGTCCATAAACCATGCACACAAGATCTGAAAATTTCATTTTTTTACATCGACGCAATCAAAAGATATGGCTTTTTATGGCCTCATCTCCATACATTTATGTAAAAAAGCAAAACCTACAGGGTACTTTCCGTTGACCTAAAATCATGAAATTTGGCAAGAAGCTAGGTGAGACCTAGCTTCTTGCCAAATTTCATAATTCATCATCAGTACAAATAAAGGGAAAAGTCTAAAATCATTAAATATTTCTCACAACTTATAGTAACCAATTAAGGTGAGCTACCGTTTCAAGAACTTTTCAATAAAAAAGGGGTCAAGTTGGATGGTCGCGGAGTTTTTAAAAACAAAGAGCAAAAGCTTTTAGTATATCATATGGTAGATAGGTACGGAACCCTTAGGGCGCGAGTCCGACTCGCACTTGGCCAGTTTTTTTTATTGTCAATTGGCTTACTCTTGACCTTGATCTAGTATTGAGGACAAAGATGAGGTCGACAATGGGACGAGCTTGCCCAGAAGAAGCCTATTTATTCGCGACTTGAATAGGTTCGGGTTATTTGAACTTGAGAACACAACAGGCAGAGAATTCCACTCTTTGGCCGTACGCATTATAAAAGAGGTTTCGTTCGGAGGAAGCGTGGGTGATATCCAGCAGTGCGTCTGGACTCCCGATCGTCAAAGGGAGATAGTAGAATGAGTTCATGGAGGTCTTGAGCACACTTTCCGAAGTGTTTCTACCGTCTTGCGGCCATGTATACATACATATATTGCTCGTCATATCACAAATATTATATACAACTTCAAGAAGAAGAAATATATTGTACATTTCTATTTTGATATCAATCGATGGCGGATATAAATTGCTCACCGTAGCATACCTAGTAGCGATTCAATCAAGTCGTTGCCGAGTCCCACGCAATCACATAAATCCAAATGTCTTGATGTTCACCGATGAACTGTTGTTGTTTTGGCGACGGGTAGGTGAAGTTATGTGATATACATGACTGGTTACTTCATACACTTAAGTCGAAATTAAACCGTCCTAAATTCAAAGACTAATTCGGCATACATTGCTGGGGGCTTGTTTCTGTCAATTCCAATATCCTTACTTCAACCAGCAATGTATGGAGAATTTGTTTCTTAATTATAATGGAAGTGCTTGTGGCCAAGTGGTAGTTGTTCTTTCTTTCCGATAACGAAAGTTAAGCAACGTTGGCTGTGGTTAGAGCCTGGATGGGTGACCGCCAGTGGTACAACTGTGCTTCGGCAGGCACGTTAAGCCGTTGGTGGTCTTAAACGACACCGCAGCCCACCCTAGGCTGCTCCATCGCGGGCTTAGAGGCCAAAACCCGGAGCGGCAGTCCCGCCCGGGGCCGCCCGCCCGGCACGGTCCCATAAGTTCCTCTTTGCTTCGCCGTGGGAGACCAAGCCACAGGTACTGAGCCCCTGGGACATGGCGGGAACCCACCGGGGAGGAACCTAACATAATCTAATATTACTTCACCTCACCTTTTTTTACTTGGGGAAATTACCTGGGGGAACGATACTGTCATGTCAGAGCCTATCCCAACCCTATCTAGAGATATAACAATTTTACTCGATGTCCATCTTTAGGCGAAGGCCAGACAGGAGAAGCGCGACACGCCGTGTGGTGCCACCGTATGGCGCGCCGGTCGGAGCACCGCCTCGTCTTTCTACTCCTCTTCGTACATTTTGCATACAAATGCGTGCACCCGCTGCCACTCCGAGAGGTGCACCGCTGTATGAAAGAGAAGCGGCGCAAGCCAGACACCGCTTCCGTCTGGTCAACGCCTTAGCCAGTCAGTTTTCTATCTGGTATACGTAAAGCAATCCAGCAATTAACTACTTATATTTTTCTAAGTCGTAACCCCAGGGGATAGTGACCAATCATAACGTCAAGTCGGTAGATTTTGGTTGGGGCCGAGTTAAAAACTTGGATTTCTGTAGCGTGGACTCAGGTAGCACCTACGCATTGGACAATTCAGTTTGCTTTCTGTCGATAACCTTCAGTACTCTAAAGGAGTGATCACACCTAGCTGAATTCAAAGACTAATTCGGCATACAATGCTCGTTGAAGAAGCAAGCATATTGCAATTAACATAACCAAGCCTCCCAGCAATGTATGCCGAATTAGTCTTTGAATTCAGTTAGGTGTGATCACTCCTTAAGCCACTCGGCAGTGTATACTACTGCTGTGAAATGTCGTCATCACGTTAGAATTTATCAGCCGTAGTTCGATGAACGGCAATGTCTATGGTAATGAAGTTAGATTTGAAAATATGAGTAGGATTGTATCTTAAAGAATAACTAAATATTGCTGTGGCGCATACTGAAGGTAGGTTATATTAATATTCAGTATCTGGCCGACCGAGCTTTGCTCTATGTATAATAGCCGCCTTAACATTAAAATATCATCGGTTGAGTAAGCTGCGCTACTCGCCAACAGATGGCGCTGTAGGTTTATGTCTAAAACGCAGTATTTAAATAAAAATACTTTAAAACACAGGCAAAAAGATTTTTCCCAGACATGAGACCTAGCTAGATCGATTTTTCGCCCCCGAAAACCCCCGTATGGTCAATTTCATCGAAATCATTAGAGCCGTTTTCGAGAAACCGATTACAAATATATATATACAAATATTGCTCGTTTAATAGTATAGAATACATAGGATTTATTCGGTACCCGAAAGCTCGTGTTAGATTTTATGAAAGAAAATATAGAGGAATGTTAAAAACAGGCATGATTTAAATTCACATGAACATGAGATAAATGAAACCTTAAAAATGCAATTTTGTGGCTGACTCAAAACAATCTTAAAATTAATAACATAAAAAAAACTATTTACATGCAATTTTCTACGTACCAAGGAAAGCCTCCAAACTTAAATATTCAATTTCAGGGTCAATCGGTTAATAATGTTACAAGTACAAAATTTTTAGGGATAACCATTGATAGGTATTGCAACTGGAAAGAACACATAGTTAAAGTTTGTTCAAGAATAAATAGTTTTGTATATCCGTTAAAGCTCACGTCACACAGAGGCGGTATGATTGCGAAAGCGGTCCGGGGCGGTTTGGCGGGAACAAAATACCGCGCCGCAACCGCTTTTCAATGTGACAGGGTGCATATGAACTCATACTTTACAGAAAATACCGGCCCCGGAACGCTTCCGCTACCGCCTCTGTGTGACGCGGGCTTAAAGCTCAAGTCACACAGAGGCGGTATGATTGCGAAAGCGGTCCGGGGCGGTTTGGCGGGAACAAAATACCGCGCCGCGACCGCTTTTCAATGTGACAGGGTGCATAAGAACTCATACTTTACAAAAAATACCGGCCCCGGAACGCTTCCGCTACCGCCTCTGTGTGACGCGGGCTTAAGGCGAGTCACTCAAGTCTTTTCGAAAGAAGCTGCAATTACTGCCTATCGTGGATACGTTCAATCAATTTTGCGGTACGGCATAGTTATATGGGGGAACTCATGTGACGTTAATAGAGTTTTTATTATGCAGAAAAAATGCATCCGGGCAATATTCGGGCTAAAACTGACGGATTCTTGTCGTCCTCTCTTTAAAAAGTATGAGATTTTAACGGTCTGATGTTTGTATATATTAGAGATAAGTGTATTTGTGCACACAAATAAGCAATGAATACACAGGTACACTAATTACACAGAAAAACGCAAAAGTACTTAACTGAGGTGTTGTTCGGCTGGTCCCACCATTTTGACTAGCCCGAATTTTCTTACATTCTGGTTTTATAACATCGCAAACGCAACTTATCACGTCATCGCTAGCCAATCACAGAGCTTATTTTAAATAACTGTTAAAACTAAATTAAGATTAAAACATTGTGTACAAAATTATTTTACAACTTTAAGAGAGACGATTGGGCACATTAAGTAATAATTTTATCTTGATCTAGTGTATAAAAATTACAAAAACAAAATCAACCAATGACAGCTTACATAAACAAACAATGGGTAACAGTTTACGAATACGGTTACAATTAGCAACTATTCTGGCTCTAGTTTATGGATAAAGTTATACTGCATTTAGTAGAAATATAATACTTATTTTACCTAAGATGCTGTCACACGCGAGTGGAAAGTAGTGTATTTATAAAAGTGGCGCCACCTGTGTACCGGCACAGATAATATAATACTATACTAGTACAGATGCCTCACGTCATAGAACGAATTTGTGCCGAAAATTGTTCGGGCTATTTTTTCCATAAGGTATTTTCTTAGAATAAATTGATATCTGGATGTTAAAATTAAATTAATGTCATAGTTTACACCTTTACCTACCAACCTAGTAGTAACATTTAGTTTAATTATTAGAAACAAAAGGGCCAAATGAATTCGGGCTATTTACTCCGTCGAAAAAACCGTAGTACGGAATGAGACCCCATGGTATCGGTTATCATGAAACATTGTCAAAGTACAAGCAATCTGCGATAGATGGCGCCACAAGGTTTTCTGAAACGCGCTATCGATGTGGCTTCTGCGTATTATAAGTAGCCGTGGTCTAAATTCGAGTCCGGCTGGATCTCGCCTGTCGCGTCGAGGAGGTCAGATTCAGTCCGCGCACTTTTTCTGACTACCCACATTCGGTAGATATTACCTCGCGGTGGGTATTCTGGGTTGTTTACATGACGTGAGGAGCCCGGATACCCACAAACCGCGTACGACTCGCCCACCTGCCCCCAGCCCTCTTGGGGGTAGGCTTTGTCTACGTGTGGACGCGACACCCAGCACGCTGCCTTTTAGGGAGACATGACTCCCCCCGCCTCCATCGCGAAGGTTAAGAAGCGACCGAGGACACCCCGCAATGTTGCCCAGGCCTTCTACCTTCGGGAAGAGTACGCCAACGAGCGCGCCTCACAGTCGCCCGCCTCGCCGCCGCTTCACCGCACCCCGACGAAGCCCCCCGCAACCGCGGGCCCCCGGCAGCCGCCTCCCTGGGCCATCCAGCCTACGCCACAGAGCCTAGTCACATACAAGCCGCCGACGCAGGTCCCATGGCGTGACCCGCGCCTTGAAAGGAGGGACAGGCCCCCGGCCTCCCCCCCCACCCCGCAACCGGCACCCCGCCGGCTCACACCGTCGCCGCAGTCCGCGCCCCAAGCGATTGACCAAACGACGCCGCCGCCGTCCACATCGACGGCCCCCGCACCGTCGCAGCCACTTCCCCCGCCCCCCGCCTCATATGCGGGTGTAACCGCCGCCGCCAAGCCTCGCTCACCGTTCCCTTCCCCGGTGACGCAGCAGAAGGCCCCAACCACGCAGCCAGCCGCAGGACAGTCCCGGTCGGCGCGGAAGCCACCCCCTATAGTGGTGGATAACTTCCCCGACTGGCCTCATCATCTTCGCGCGCTGAAGCAGCAGTTGGGCCACGCGCCGAATGTGCGTCCCTATGGAAAGGGGATGCGCTTCCTGGCGCAAACCGCTGACGAGTTCCGGGCCTACCAGCGCTACCTCACCGCGCTGGAGGGGCAGACCGGACTCTCGTGGTTCGCCTACGCGCCGAAGGAAGAGAAGCCGCTGAAGGTCGCGATTCGCGGCCTGCCAGCCGACACGAGCCCGGACGACATCGCCGCCGAGCTACGCCGCCTGGGCTACGAACCGCAGTTCGTGCGCCCCATCCGAGCCCGCCGAGGACGCCCTGGGTGTATTCACTTCGCCCAGCTCACCTACACGCCAAACCTCACCCCGGGTATCTACGCAGTGAGCGAGCTCCTGTGCATACCCGGCGTGAAGATCGAGGGATGGCGTGGAAAGCAGAGAGTCCCGCAGTGCCACCGGTGCCAGCTGTTCCGACACAGCTCGCACAATTGCCACCGGCGGCAAGCCTGCGTTTGCTGCGGCGAGGAGCACCCGGCGAAGGAGTGCCCACGCCCACGCACCGAGCCCGCCACCTGCGCGAACTGCGGGAAGGCCCACCCGGCGAACAGCCTCGCGTGCGTCGTCCTACGCCGCGAGGTGCGCAATAGGAAAGCCGGCACCGCACCGAAGACTTCCACCCAGCCCGCAGACCCGGCCAGGGTTATCGTCGCCCCCACGGGAGAGTCGAACGCGCCGGGGTCACTCATGGCCTCCGCGAACGAGCCCGGGGGGACGATCAAGAAGAGGAGGGGAAGGAGGAGGAGGAAGGGAACCGCCTCCACCACCCCAGCCGCCGCCGCCGCCACTGCAGCCGGCCCCACCCAGTCACAGCCAGCGGCTTCGAAAGCGGTCGCCGCCCCGCACACTGCCGGGAAGAAGGCGAAGCAGTCGAAGGCGCCTCCCAGCACAGCTGCAACACCCACGCCGAATCAGACGCCCCAGGAAGCGGTCGCCGCCCCACTAAACGTGGGCAAGACGGTGAAGCACCCGGGGGCGACCACAAGCAACGCAGCCGACGCAATCGACCTCGCCATCGAGCTCCTGCTCTCCGTCCTCAAGGCCGTGAGGGCAGGCACCGACCCGGCGGCGATAGTCACGGAGGGTGTCTCCATCCTGGCTCGCATGAGGACAGGATGCTGAGGCCCCTCCCCTCCACACCAGGCAGCCCACGTCCACTACTCCCCGTCGAGTAGTCAGGACTGTGGGCCCCTACCACCAGCCCCCAACCACGTCGTGCGCAGTGCGCGCGCGCCGCACAAGCGTGCCGACGCCGCACCGCGCCCGCCCACCTCCGATGAAGAGAAGTCGCCGCTGGCTCGTAGGCGCTCACTAGGCCTCCCCCAACGGGGAATCACCTGGTGGGCTGCCTCGCCGCGGCGTGAAGACCGGACTCGACAGGCCCCTCGGGAGGCCGCCCCCGTGACACGCCTGTAGTTGCAGGCGTCGACTTGAGACCAGCCTCAGTGGCCCCAGGCCAGAAAGGCTCTCCCCGCTGCAGCTGCGCTGCAGCGAGAAGAACCCCGCAAGCAAGAGTCCGGCAGTAAGCTGGTAACTGAATGATAACCGTCTTCGCCCTAAAAATTTTTGGTAACCTCTCGACTAAAGACTGAGAAGTAAAGCCGTGTATGAAAGTATAAGGCCGCTTACCGCTTGCCCACCGCGACGATAGCGATAACAAGAAAAAAGCATGCCAGGTTGCGCATTGGCAGACCAACGTTTTGTAGATCTAATAGGCCACTACTCTCTCAACAAAGTTGCAAATATCTTGTACTGTGTGACGTAGTATATCTTGCGGAGCCCTCAGAGTCTATATTGTTTGGTTTACAAATTCTATGTCAGAGAAATCCCTATACCTAACATTTTTTTAGGGTTCCGTAGTCAACAACAAAAAAAAAACAAGGATTCACAAAAAACAACATTTCAACTTAATTAAGCTTAAGCTTCCTATGCTCCGTACAAAATCTGTCAAGGACTGCCTGTGCCGTTAACATATTTTTAGAAATCATTTTTTATGTGCAGCAATGATATTAATGAAAATCGATCTAGCAGCACGCATGGTACGCATCCATGTTTTCAATCGCCGCATAGCAGAAAATCAAGTAAAAATAAAAGTGTTTGAATGATTGTTAAGGTGGGAGTGACAAAATTATCGTTTTTGAAAACGGCTGGATTTGGATAATTTATAAACGGGGGATGATAATAGTAGTTTATGCAACGGTACATAATGAGGGGTATAAAACTCGAGTGTCGGTTTATGGGACGCAGGCGAGCGTAGCGAGCCAAGTTCCATAATAGAAGACACGAGTGTTTTATACCTAATTATGTGGAGTTGCATACACAACTTTATCTACTCTCATTTTTCTCTTTATCTTTCTTTTCCCATACTTGTATCAAAACTTGAAAAGATCGGCATTAGAGGCACACAGCTATCACTTTTCCGTGACTACCTCTCAAATCGAACGCAGTGCGTCAGAATTGAAAAAACTATTAGTAAAGAGTCAAAAATAAGTTTCGGTGTGCCGCAAGGAAGTATCATAGGACCTACCTTGTTTCTATGTTATATTAATGAGTTGTGTAGAATGAATATATATAATTGCAAAATTCATTCATATGCTGATGATACAGCACTTACTTTTCACGGCAACACGTGGGATGAAGTTTTTAACATTGCTCAGCAAGGGTTTAATCAGGTCTGCGATTGGCTTAGTAAAAATTGTCTTACCCTTAATGCCTCTAAGACAAAGTATCTTCTTTTCTCGATTAGAGGTACACCGGGTCCAGCAGTCTCAGAGATGGATATAGTTGCTCACAATGACAATTGTAGTAGGACTGTAAGTTGTGCTTGCCCATGCATTGAGAGATCAGAGTCTGTTAGATACCTTGGGGTTATAGTTGACAACCGTCTTACATTTAAGAATCACATCACAAACATTTCTCAGAAAATACGAAAACTTTCGTATATTTTCAGTCAACTTCGTCACGTAGCTGAAGAAAAACTGGTGAAAACAGTGTATATAGCGTTGTGCCAATCGATTTTATCGTATTGTATCTCCATTTGGGGTGGTGCTGCAAAATCCCATGTCCTGGAGTTAGAGCGTGCACAGCGGCTCATTTTAAAAGTAAGCTTCTTTAAACCGCGGTTATATCCTACAGAGGCGTTGTTTAGAGATTGTGAAGTGTTAACTGTCAGGCAATTATACATACTCGCAACGGTTCTTAAAAAGCATTCCCAAGTACCATATATATCTGACCATCCAAATGCACAGAAAAGACGCAACTATATAATTTGTCAAAATTCCCCTTTTAATACGATGTTAACCAACAGATTTTTCTGTTTTCAAGGGGGCCGTTTGTATAATCTGTTTAATAAGTTATTAAATATACATGGCATGACCAGGCGAGAGTGTAAATTTAGAATTTTAAAATGGTTATTGTCACAAAATTATGAAAACACTGAGAAACTACTTTTGACTTTAAAATAAAACAATTTTGAGGTAATATGTCGTATATAATTTTTCACAAACACTCACATTTACATACACACCTACATGATCACATACATACACACACAAACACACTCTTACATACATACACATACACACACACACAAACACACATGCGCGCACGGCGCTTTCCCACACGAACTTAAGGTTAAGCTTTAGTTCCTTTTTTGTTTGGTTAGCTTTGTATCTGTATTTCTTTATATTTTTTTGTCAAAAACTAACTATTATCTTTTACAAAACTACTATTTAAATGTAAGTTAATTTTGGCTGCCTTATTTATGTGTCGTCATCCGTGGGAGAAGGACCAGGAGTCCTATGACACAGGGTTTCCTAGTTTAGGCTCCTGTCTTCTACACACTAATAGTTCCAAGTGTAAGGCTTAGTTTATATGTATTGTTAAAGTTTGTAGAAGAAAAAAATAAATACATTTTATCATTTATCATTTATCATATAGTGACTAAAATAATGTGTTCAAAAACAAACCCTATTGTTTGTCTCTTTTTTCGGTGATAACTGCTAAGCGAAGTTCCTATAGCTGCTTTAAAAACACTCGAAGGCAAATCGTAAACGATTTTATCACTTATTTCATTACAAAACTAATAAAATTATGTAACTACAACTTTTGTTTGCTGAGGTTTCCATTATTGCAATTAAACCTCCTTGCAGCCACAGACTACAAAAACATCAAGCTGTCAATGGCGCGCCTATAAAAATTTAAAAATTGTTTAATAGGTCTCCCGCGATGACTGTTAGTAAATTCAATACTTCATAATACACTCCCACAGATAAAAAATGCTGCTTAGAGTGTTTCTAAGCACAGATTGACATTATGAAGATGTTAACCTACAATTTTTGAACGCATTATTGAGGATTAACGATATGAGAGTAGATAAAAGAATTAAACGTAAAGCCGTACTTAGGTATTCATATTTTACTATATAAAAATGATAAATGAAGGAGTACCTATGCAATTTTTTTTGTACCTGAAGATCTTTCTAGGGTGGGCAATGAGTTTTCTAGGGTGGGCACACCCATGACGTGCCCCTGGCTACACCCATGACGACTACGTACCTAATTGCGTGGATTTTTTGTATAGCATTGCTTTAAAGGATATAAGACAAGATTATTGATTAATGATGTCTGTTTGTTCCAGGTGGTTCCGATAGCAACAAGGGCAAGAGTAAGAAGTGGCGGAAGATCCTCCAGTTCCCACACATATCACAATGTTTAGATATAAAAACAAAAATAGGTAAGTGCATCTCTTGCTTAACTGTTTTATTTTTACAAACTTTTGACGTGGACAGGCCTGTTTCACTCCGCGCTGTAGGTATGACCAGCGGTGCGTGAATGCGTCTTTAGCCGCCGGTCTAATCTAAGAAGTGCGATGCGGATGCGCGCATAGCGCCGGTGCAGTACGCAAGAAGTGCGCGAAAGGTGTGGTGCGGGCGTCGGCAATGGACGTATTTAGGGCATTCTAAATTTCGATTTCAATAAGACAACATGTCCTCTTCATCTGATGATGAAGACATGCTAGCTTTGATGCATTTAGCAAATTTGCATAACAGGAGATACGCATTTTCCCTGTGTCCGTACTCCGTCCCTGTGTGTATCGTTCGGCGTGCAGCTTCAAACTGATGCGCGCATCGGGCGCACTGCACGACCGCGCCTCACCCTCGCCGCACTGCGACGACGCGTCGCTTTGTATGAAACAAGTGACAGGCGGCGTGCATCATGCGCGCATCCGCATCGCACTTCTTAGATTAGACCAGCGGCTAAGGCAGTTGAATGTCACGCATATCATGCGCTACACGGACGGCACGGTTTGAGAGAAAATCGTCGAAATATGTTTAAATAGGAAATTTTTATAAGTGCATCTCTTGGTTTAACTGTTTTATTTTTACAAACTTTTGACGTGGTCAGGTCTGATTCACTCCGCACTGTTGGTATGATCCGCGGCACCGAACCTCATTGTCATTGTTGTATTCATTTAATCTAATCTATAGTAAGCATTTTTTTCATAACGTTTGTTTTACACATTCGTTATTTTGTGGCGTTCGTAAAACGGCAATAATTATTTCTTTGTAGGACTTAAGCATCTACATTGTTACTTCGAAAAAAGTGATATTTGCCTACATCCCCTCTCCCCCGCATGAGATTGGATGAGATTCGGGTCGACCTGCCCTAGTGACGTACCGCTAGATGCATAAACCGTCTTTAAATTTAAAGCTCCTTTAAATCCATTGCTGGCACTTTCTTTGTCATTAAAACAGAAAGTGACATTAATAGACTTAACAGACATTTCACTTTAAAGAAGCTCTGTACAACTGCCTGTCAGTAGCAATAAATATTTATTTGTGCAGCAGAATTAGCAACTGACCTGATCACGGAGCAGAAACAGAAGAGGAGATGTTGATATGAATCGTTTTGAATCAATCGGGCCTTGACGTCACAAAAGGGGCGGGGCGAATGTCATTTTACCTTTGAACTTTGAAGGCTAGCAACGTGTTCCGTCCCACTGACTCGATCCCCCGCGCGGCAACACGCTTGGTTTCGTACAAAAATTTGCTAGAGGCACCTCCTCTCTGTTTTCTGCTCCGTGTACCCGATTCTGTTTGGGATCGGATATAAGTTTTGTTTGCCTTACTTAATGGACCCATAAGAGGACTATACTAAGAATCTTCTAATAGATCGCCTTCTTCATCGGCAATCTTTATTCAAGCTCATTTTCTGCGACTTAATCCACGATCACACCTTCCCTAATTCAGAAACTAATTCGGCTTACATTGCTCGTTGAAGTAAGGATATTGCAATTAACATATCCAAGCTTCCCAGCAATGTATGCCGAATTAGCCTTTTAATTCGGTTAGGAGTGATCGTGGCTTTAATCGAGTACTCCACACAGAATTGTAGAGTAGAACTATTCCGTGTGGTACCGGCCAAGAATAGTACCGACCCATCTCTTCTTGTGGGTGTCGTAATAGGCGACTAAGGGTTTATAAACCGGAAGATGGACAGCAGCGTCCTTCCGTGTATCGCATCTTACATACTGCGGTCACCAACAACCGCGGTCCATGGTGCCAGCCGTAACGCTAATAAGTGTGGTGGCTAAGGTACTTCCTCTCCACATTCTTCTACCAAGAGCTGGAATTCTGGAGGGAGTTCCCTGTCCTGTAGTGGACGTATTATGGGATGCAATTGATGAAAAGAGTACTCTTATACAAGTTATATCCTCACAAAGGAATATATTCAATTAAAAAAACTGTATTATGAAAAGGCTGTGTATTAACGTGCCACTAAATTTGAGTAAATTTTTACCAAATAATATCCACCAAATTTTGTCTACCAAAATGGATGAATGTACACCAAATTTGCTTCTGGCACTTCGCCGGCCGCTGCCGCGGCACGCTCGCTCCGCTCGCTCGACTCGTGCGTTGTGGTCGCAAGATAACCTAACACAACCTAACTGAACCGGTTACCCAAATTTGGTGTATGTTCAGCCAATTTGGCGTACATTCATCCATTTTGTCTGAAGTGTATTGGGGTATAAAAAAATTATTTTGGAAATCATTTAATTTGTTGCCTTATGAAAATAAACATCTGAAACATAGATTTTCCGTTGCGTACGGGAAAATCTGGCAGGACCATCGTGGAAACAGTAAACAGAAATTTATATTTGCCATGGCGAAGTTATTACGTTTCATATTGTCCGAGAAGCTACGAAACGCGTGGGAATTGTGCAAATGTTGTTCAATCAACCGCATGTCAGTGGAAATGTTACCGGTAATTCATTTTATCCGGTATTCTATAAGATGCCTAGGTGTTTTGGCAATGTAGTTCATCATCATCATAACATCCCATGAAATTTCCACTACACGGGCTGGCTAGGAGTAAGACACTGTAGGGGTTTCAAACTATTGTTCTAAAAACTCTATGATGGTTTGCTAAAGGAGTGATAACACCTAGCTGAATTCAAAGACTAATTCGGCATACATTGCTGGGAGGCTTGGTTATGTTAATTGCAATATCCTTACTTCAACGAGCAATGTATGCCGAATTTGTCTTTGAATTCAGCTAGGTGTGATCACTCCTTAACCTGAAGGACGTATAATCTGAAAAAAATGTTTTTTATTTAATTCTCCTTCATCAAACGATTTTCTTGACCGCGCCTCAAGTAATGTGTCTTGTAATATTTTTATTTACGTTTAGTCGTTTTATACAGTGTAAGGGACGGTGTACACAAAACTAAAAGGGCGTGCTCTGTCAACGAAAGTGAACAACTCTCCCAAAAAACTATTATTGGGAAATGAAAATTTTTTTTTAACTAAATTATTTTCATTTCCCTAAAATGTTTCTTTGGGAAAGTTGCACGCCCGCTCAGTTTTCGGTACACCGTACCATACACCTTGATGTGCGTATAGTAAAAGCTAATAAATAATTAAACGCGAGTGAATTCATTATTTATTATTGTCATTTAATTGCTGTGTGTTTCTCAATAGTGATCTGATATTCTTGAAATTTATATATTTGTATTATTGTCGAGGTTTTCTATCACAAAAAAACTGCATTTTAGGAGAGCCTTGGAGCTGTTTCAGTACCTACTCTTAAGACGATATGTAAATTTTTTTGGGTATTTTGAAGACAAATATCTTTTTATATACTTACTCAGTACCTTGCCGCGATTTTCAGGTATGTGTTTCCTGACCATTCAAGTGATAATAACCAAGACCAAAACATGATTAGTGAAAATCGACTCGACAAAATAAAAAAGTTGCCTCTTCAATTTTCATTCTTTTCTTTTTTGTGGAATCTGAGGTGTTTTTAGTAGTGAAATTAAGTATACAAAAAGGTATTCGTAGTTGCTATCATATACCCAACCTAAAAAGTTGATATTTTATATGGGGCGCTTACGTCATTTAGTTTTGGTAACACGCACAGTATATCTGTCGCAATCTAATGCGTTGCGGATGTATCACTTTATCCCTTTCTTTCAAGCAAAAAGACTGCGCCGACTGTCAAATTACTATTTTTTCCAATCTTTTCACATATTATCCTTTTAACATGATCTGTCTGTTCAGAATGTTCTCCTAACCGTAAAACCAAAAGATAATGCCTAACACTCAAACTAGAACACACATTATAGTCTGTGGTGTGGTCATAAAACGTAGTCCAAACAACTTTTACGCTTTTCAAAATGTTGACGTTCCAAAGCCGCTGTTATTCTATTCTTAGCTCCGCTCATTATGCGCTTAGAGTTTACGCTTGTCATGAACGTACGTGATATTTACTTAGAAAATGTGTGAAGCATGGAAAATCAAGTTTTACAGATTTTTGGGGCTCGCGTACTTGGGAAAGTTAGTTTAGGCACAGATAATATAATACTATTCTAGTACAGATGCCTTACGTCATACAACGAATTTGTGCCATTAATTGTTCGGGCTATTTTTTCCATAAGGTATTTTCTTAGAATAAATTGATATCTGGATGTTAAAATTTAATTAATGTCATAGTTTACACCTTTACCTACCAACCTAGTAGTAACATTTAGTTTAATTATTATAAACAAAAGGGCGAAATGAATTCGGGCTATTTACTCCGTCGAAAAAACCGTAGTACGGAATGGGACCCCATGGTTTAGGTAATTATTGTTTAGTCAAGAGCAATTCAAGCTTGGCAACGCAGCGCGGCCTTTTTTACAGGTCTAAAAGTGGTGATGTCCGAAACATCAACTTTTTTAACTTACGAAATTGAGATTTTGGTGTCCCTCCCTAATAAAAGTATGATTACAACATTGTCCAGTGGTGAATCAATTATATGATGAAGAAATCAATACAAAAGGTTATGAATAATTTGGACTGAGGGCAGGAATCGGGAAGCGGGATGTTTCTTTGGTAGGGCTTTTGTGCAAAGTCCGTCTGGGGAAGTACAACTTCCTTGCCTTTTTCTGCCGTAATGCGTGTTTGCACTACTGTGTCTCGGTTTAAAGGGTAAGGGAGACATCGTTTTGCTGTCTTATTAGTGTCAAAGTATAGTAATAAGACAATGGGTTTCTCGGGCGGTGGTAACCACTTACCGTGGATGACCTGCTCGCTTGCCTACTAGTGATATATCGAAATTTGAGAGAACCTATACGGAGAGCTGTTTTTCAAAAGGATCGAGGCTTCGGAAAGCTGTGAAATTCAGGGTCCAAAGAGATTTGGAAGCTACGAAGAAAAATGCATTTAATTCTCACTACTTATTGATCGCCGTAGTACAATACAATGTACGTATCAATGGCCACATTTTACTGCGCCAATGTAAATAGTAAGGGTGATGAAGGACAAATTTCTTTATGATTTGCTCATGTCTGCCTCTTTGACTGATGATAAGGAGCATCCTCTAGAAGATACAAAAAATATTAGCGGACATCCACACCCCTGCGTTTTTGAGGAATTAAGTTTAAACTATTTTGAAATTTGACAATGAAACGTACACCTGGCAGACTATGACTATCTGGTTAAATACAATGTATAAAAACTCCAGAAAAATAGTCTGCCACCATAATAGCCCTGCGTCGTGAAGTTACAGCTCTTCAAAATGCAAAAATTCACTACTTCGTCCCGTGATAATACAGAGCCCTGCATGTCTGCCTCTTCGATTTTCTACATCTTCAGAAGTATTTTAAACAGGAGCCACAAAGGCAGACCAAAAAAACATTATTTAGTATCTTATTTTAATTTTTTTTGCTTTAACTCAAAAACGCAGCGACGCACAGAAAAACTTGTAAGGACCAAATCGATTCGTATTGAGCTGATCTATCATCCCTAATAATATGAATCATGAGCAAATCATATACCCAAATTGCAGCCAGCACCCTAACTATAAGGGGAAGCTACATTTCAACCCTTTTGTTTATTCTGTAGGCGTAACCACGAAGCTATTACGACACCCAAACACTAGCCAACGTAAATTTTCGTACGTAAAGTAAACGTTATTATTACGTAACGCGTGCACGTAATAAACGACGCCCCAATCTTATTACTAAGGCTTGAATCCGGTTAAAAATATACCGGTTATAATCAATCGGCTTCTTTTTCATCACTTGGAATTATTGTTTTTTTATGTAACAAGTGAGTAGAAGAGCAGGATAGGTCACCTGATGATAAGTGGTCACCACCGCCCATGACACCCACTGTCTTATTAGCGAAATAATTTGACACTAATAAGACAACAAAGTGCGTTACCCACCCTGAGAAATAAGATGGCGGTAATTTCACTGGCTCCCTTACCCTTCAAACCGAAACACACACACTCTTTACTACAGAGAAAGGTAAGGTGGTGGTACTTCCCCAGACGGACTTTGCACATAAGCCCTACCACCAATAAAATGTCTGTCTGTCAGCGGGCTGTATCTCATTAACCGTAATGGGTAGACAGTCGAAATTTTCACAGATTATGTATTTCTGTTGCCGCTACATCACAAATACAAAAAAAATAAAAAAAATAAAAGGGGCTTCCCTACTAGACTGGTATGAAAGTACAGGGAGCTCCCTCCAGAATTCTATCTTTTGCTAGAAAAATGAAGCACCAATAGTCACCTCGCTTGTTAGCGTTATACGGCTGGCACCATGAACTGCGGTTGTAGGTGACCGCAGTAAGTAAAATGTAAGATACAAAGGAGGATGCTGCTGCCCATCATCCAGTTAACCCTTAGTCGCCTCTTACGACACCCACAGGTATGTATGGGTTGGTACTATTCTTTGCCGGCACCACACGGGACATCTTAAGGCTTATCTAGTTGAATTTAATTCATCATTTATAAAAATACTAAAGCTCAAGTCAGACAGAGGCGGTATGATTGCGAAAGCGGTCCGGGGCGGTTTGGCGGGAACAAAATACCGCGCCGCGACCGCTTTTCAATGTGACAGGGTGCATAAGAACTCATACTTTACAAAAAATACCGGCCCCGGAACGCTTCCGCTACCGCCTCTGTGTGACGCGGGCTTATACGTCTTTTCAATTTTTTTATTTATAATGTCATATTGGATATATCACCACCATATGTAGTCATTGTCCCAACCATATAAGTGTTTCCATTGCGGAGGTCTCGTGCCTTTAGGCGGTTCTGGTGGCCTCGTAGGCCTCTTTATCTTCCTTGGGTCGAATTCGTAGTCTGATCCTATGTCTTTCTTATCGAATATATCTCTTTGATCTTGCTGATAATTTTTTAGGAACTCTTGCATCTAGAATAAAATATAAAGTTCTTCCATTATTCTAACTAGATTCTAACAGCCTCTGTGGTCAAGTGCTTAAAGCGCTCGGCTCTCGATCCGTGGGTTCTGGGTCGATTTCCGATGGAGGCGACACTGTCAAAACAAAAATCCTTTACATCTCTCATATTCGGTAAGTAGGTCCTTATTACCCCCAAATGGGGCTTGTAGGTGACCGATTAGCGCTCTAGGGTAATAATGTAGCTAGAAAAGCCCTAGGGCGGTAAGTAATTGTAACGCCCCAAAGGGTTGTTGCTAACGGTTTTGTTTCTTCCACCTATGGAGCGTCGTCAGGTGTACCACAGGGGTCACATTTAGGACCTGTACTTTTCCTCGTCTTCGTAAACGATATAGTAGATCGAATAAGAAATAGTAAATGCTCACTGTATGCGGATGACCTTAAACTATATCGTCTTGTATCATGTCCTGAGGATGCAATCTTACTCCAAAAAGACTTGGAACAAATACATAAATGGTGTATCGAAAATAAGATGGCCTTAAACGCCAGTAAATGTTGCCATATAAAATTTTCAAAAAAGAGAAAGGTGATACCCTCTCACTATAACCTAGATGGAACTCCTTTACAAGAAGTAGATACAATTAGAGATCTGGGAGTGGTATTAGACAAAAAACTATCTTTTATACCACATATAGACAGCATAGTTTCTAGAGCTTTTAAAATGGCTGGTTTTGTGAAGCGGGTTTGTAAAGATTTTACCGACATTTTTCCGTTGTTGGTACTCTATAACTCTTTCGTTAGAAGTGTGATTGAATATTGTTCACCTACGAGTATCTGGTGTCCATCCTACAGGATACACATCACCCGTGTAGAACGTGTACAACGCGCATTTTCTAGACACCTGGCATTTCGGGATGCGAATGCATGTTACCGATGGAGTTATAGTCAGAGACTTAACCATTTTAACATGATGTCTCTAGAAGATCGGCGAAAGATGATTAGCCTGCTTACTTTGTACAAAATTATGAACAACGCACTCTTAGCACCAGATGTTCTGAGCAGAGTCAATATTTCGGTCCCTCGGTCTGCTAACGTTAGAACTTGCACTAATCGTGGGCTTTTCTCCACACGCGGAAGTCGTACAAACGTTGGAGTTTACTCCCCTTTGAACACTATGTTAGCAAACTATAATGAGTTTCAGAATCTCAATAATAGCATCGATATTTTTGGCGACACTTTCATCAACTTTAAAAACAGTATTCTGTTAACTGTTCAGAATCACAGCATGTAAACGTCATTTTATATTTAAATTTATTTAATTTTTATTTTATTTAAGTTCTTAGTTTGTCGTGCTCTTTATCATTTTGTTTTTGTGTAATTGTTAGCGTCATATTCCCATAGAATGTTGTGTATGCCTATAAGTGACGCATTCAGAGTGATTTCGATTTATGTGTATATTATTATATTAACCAAATTATGTATGACTGTGTTGTTGGCGTACCTATTGCATAAATAAATAAATAACTATATATTTTTTTTTATATACAACTTCATAAATGACTTGTAACAATAATGGTTATGAATAAAGAATCTGTATCTAATCTGAAGGCGTAATGGAGGCAGACAGTGAGCGGCTCACTGTGAGCCTAGTTGGGACATGGCCTAATGCTCTCGATTTTACTCATTTTTGCGTTAAATTAGTTTGCGGCGTTTCGCTTGCGGATTCATTCAGTGAGCAGCTGAGTCGCTGCAAACTATGCTCGCGGTCGGCGGCTCAGTCAGCTCACTACGCCGCCGGTACGCTGCGCAGCGTCACGCGGTCATATAATATATACTGACCGTACCATCCCAAGACTTAGCAAGCGCTTCGCGGCTAATACACTACGGTTCGCCGCTAACTAATCATTGAGTTAGCGACCGATACGCCGCTCAGAGCCAGTCAGGCCGCTCACTGTGAGCCTAATGGGGACGCGGCCTAAGGCTAACAACAAGACACTACAAAGAAAAAAGATTACCTTGTTCTGATTAAACATTTGGGCGTCTCTAGCCTTTCTTTCATGTCTGAGCTTCTTCATCTCCGCCATTATATCACGTCCACGTTTTTCCTTAGCAAATTTTACTTTTTTAAATTGTACTAAAATTCAAACAAATTGCTATTATTAGTACTTCGTACAGTCACACTCACGGGAAGTCGCTATCACACCTTATACAGGGTGTTAGGAAAAGTACCGATTTGCTTAAAACCACATGTTCTATACATATAATAAAGAACAACAAGCATGTTTAAAAAAATAAAAAAACAATAAAAAAATAACAGAAATAAAAACATAAGTAATATTAAAATTTATCTGTGTCAACCCTAACCAGACTCAAGACTAGATCGCACCGATAAGTGTAGGTATTTGCATACTCGTTACGAACAGACAATTGATCTCATTATTCTTTATTGTACACGAATACATTACAAAAACAAGCACAAGTGAAAACATATAACAATGGCGAGCTTAACTCAAAATTGAGTTTTCTACCAGCTAACCTTAAATAGAAAAATCTAGTAGACAATACAGCGGACATAAAAGTGTAGAACACAAATAATTAAAACAAGATTCCTTACTACAATACTTTAACACGAATAAATAAAGAATAAGTAATAAATATAGGTATAAATCACTACAACTATGTAACAAGTCGAAACTTTTTTGGAATTATAGACTTATATAGCGATTACTTTATGTGTCTATCTCAAAATACTTTTTCTATGTTGATTAATTGGGTAAATACTATAATTCAAAAGTGGAACTTCTGGCATCTCCTGCAGATAATTATTCTGGTAACTACACACTACACAGACATGTCTCACACTAATACTCACAACAATACTTACTCACAACGACCTACGGAACAGTCAATCCACAGATACCTAACCATTTCACACAAACCATACCACACCCGCAACGAGCTCCCCCACCATCTCTGCCAACATACCATAGTTTTTCATCTATCATGTGTACCGCCTTCGTACGAATATAAGACCAAATTAAGATACTTAACCCTACGTTTTAATAATTATAAACTGAAATCATGAATATCACACACGTATACAATGATTTAGACAAAGCTACACATATTACATGTCCCTTGCTTAACCCAGAGCAATGCAAAGATTACTTTGAACTTGGCTCTAAATTCAAATTTCTAACCTTGAACATTCGAAGTATTACAAAAAACTTTAATAATTTTTTAGTGTTACTTCGACGCTTTGATTTTCAGTTCGATATAATTTTACTCACAGAATGCTGGCTCGACGATACAACCCTTATTCCACAAATCCCAGGATATTCTTCTTTTAATACCACTCGCAACATAAACAGAAGCGGTGGTATAGTCGCTTTTGTAAAACAGAAATGGAACGTAACTATGCGCGAACCCCAATTCTCGGAGGCTTGTTGCATAATATTGGAAATCGATAAAGTAGTGACGGTAGTCGGCCTTTATCGCTCCCCTTCCTTTAAAGATCTCACCGTATTTCTAAACGCGCTCGATGACGTCATGTCTTCGCTAAGCTCGAAATCTGAGGTTATTTTAGCGGGAGATATGAACATAGACATCCTAGACTCGGAAAACGGCATGAATAATCAAAATTCGCAATATCTTTGTCTCACAGCCCAGCACGGGCTCATTCCTGCTATAGTGAAACCTACCAGACTTGAGGCATGCCTTGACCACATCTTCGTTAGAACTAAACAGTCACCTTTAAGTGCTATCTGTGATACCGACATAACGGATCACAAACCAGTGCTTATAGCATTCGCGACTGCTAACTCTAAACGGGTCCATAACCGTACTAGGACGGTTGTTGACGTACAAGGGATTTCTGACGAACTCAAATTAGTTAACTGGGACGCGGTTTATGTTTGCTCCGAAGTGAACGATGCTTTAGAGGCTTTCTTCAACATCCTACTTCCACCAGTCAAGTCAAACACTCGCACAGTCAGAATAAGTAGGTCAAAGTTCCATTATGCACCCTGGATGACACCTGGCTTGCTACGATGTGCCAGACACCGTGACCGTCTCCACGGACTGACTAAATTACACCCCAAAGACGAAATTCTTAAACTATCGTACAAGAGGTACAGAAACTTTTACTATAATCTAATAGAAAAACTCAAATCACAACATGATCAAATGGAAATAGACTCAAATTTAAAGAACCCGAAAAAACTATGGTCTTCGTTATTTAGAATATGTAGTTTTAACAAAAATAAATCCAGCTCTTCAAACGACATTCTTGCCGTCAAAAGTGATCCAGCGGAGTCCTTACATCTCTTCAACAAGTATTTTGCCTCTGTTGGTCCTAACCTCGCTGAAAAGATCCTGCAAGAATCTGGACAGAAAGAAGAAGATCTTGCCTCCCAAATTCGCTCCACGAATACTCCCGTTGGTTCACTATTTTTAATGCCGACTGATCCGCAAGAAATAGATAAACTTATTAGTCAACTTAAGAATGATAGTGCCCCAGGCAATGATGGCATAAACAATAAGTTGATCAAAACAATTAAGAATGAAATTATTTCACCGTTGTGTCACATTTTTAATTTGAGTCTCAGCACTGGTCGCTTTCCTTAAGTTTGGAAGACTGCCACAATCACTCCAATACATAAAGATGGGCCAAAAAATGCCCCATGCAACTACAGGCCTATTTCGCTTCTTAGCAGTTTATCGAAACTGTTAGAAAAAATTGTAAACAGGCGCCTTACGGACTTTCTTGAACAGAATAGTCTACTTTCTGAGAAGCAGTTTGGGTTCCGAAGGGGTAGGTCCACAGAAGATGCTATGCAGACGCTAGTAAAACGGGTTGCGTCACTTTTGGATGGTGGTTATAAATGCTTAGGTGTATTCCTTGACCTCGCCAAGGCGTTCGATACGGTCTCGATACCTATCCTTTTGCAAAAACTACAAATACTCGGCGTTCGTGGAATAGCCTTGGCGTGGTTCCAGAGTTACCTCATTGGCAGAAAGCAACTAGTTAAGGTCGATAACATTGAAAGCAATATCTTACCGGTAAAATTTGGCGTACCCCAGGGCAGTATTCTGGGTCCTACCCTGTTCTTAGCCTACATGAACGACATTCACGATTTACCTATCGCTGATGCGGAGATTGTCTGCTATGCAGATGACACTGCTATATTATTCCATGCAAAAGATTGGTCAGAAACATGGCATAAAACTGAGATCGGAATGTTAACTCTCTCGAAATGGCTTAGTGACAACCTACTAACGCTTAACATGAAGAAAACTCAGTTCATATGCTTCCACAAATCAGCGGCGACAAGACCACGTGTTCAAACCGGCATACCCCAAGGAACAATAAAGGTTCTTAAAAGGTCATAAACAAGTTCTAAAACCTTTTTTAAAAATATGCTGGTGAGTGCCACTTAACACAAACAACGTTACATTTTGGACTACAGAACCTCCTGAAGCCAAAAAAGGCCCAGCCTTGGTAACATCTTGAGAACTAATAGGCTCTGACTAATTTAGAACCAAAAAGCAAATGCCAGATCTTAAAAGCAAAAAATAATACCTTTAAGCAATTTGTAGATACTATAAAATAACCTTTTCAGATCCTTAAAGCTTTAAGTTTAGCCAAGGTAGGACCTGAATCTAAGTTTAACGTGGTTATATTTAAGTTTCAAAAAGGGCATTAAAGTAGCATGTAAGCAAATTTTTTGTATTCTAAAAAACTACAATTAGGCTAATATAGCCCCAAAAAGTGTTAAATCTAAACAATTAGTTTTACTTTGAGCATAATTAAGCTTTCACATAAAATATTTATAATTATGAGGTAACTTACAAAATAATATAAACAATGGCGACGACGTTTAAGAAACTATACTAAAATTGGTTCCAGAAATTATACAGCTAAATAGTTAAGTAGTTACGGGCTTGATTACTATGCGCATACCAGTTTGTCGTCAAAGTTGGATGTGATTAAGTTAAAAAACAAAGGCGCCCTCAAATTTATGAAATTATAATAATTTATTTAATTTAAAAAAATACTATTAATATTTTTTATTGTAATATTGGCTTCAAAAGCTTAAAAATAAGCTTGAAATGAGTTATTATTGAAGTACCTTTAACAACAATATTTTTTTTTATGTATTTTCATTAAAATAATTTATTTGAATAATAAATTTTACCCGATTTCGTAATACAAAATGGTGGCCTGAGTTATAATTCTTACAAGCTGCAAAAAATGCATAAATAAGAATTAACAGAAACTGCTAAGTACACAAAGAATTTAAAAATGCCAATAGGTTTCACAAAAAGCTAAAGCAGAACTAATGAGGCATTTCTTCGGGCTAACTGGCTGTTTGAATTACCATTTGGATGTCGAAGTTCTGGTGAATTCTAATAAACGGCTTGTAGGAATGGAACATGGATTGATTAGCAAAATCGACGGCCGCGCAGCATTGCTCGAGACTTGTGTGATCTTGTTTAGTCGGCAAAGAGTGCTTGACGGAAGAGGTTGTGATTGCTTTGAATACGAAGTTACTACAAATATATCTACAGGCTGTGACAACTTAAAAAGGTAAGTTCATATTCATTTCATAAGATATTAAGTAGGTTTTATTTATAGACGCGTCCATCGTGACTACATTTTTGTTGGAAATATAGTGGTAAATCCAGAGTAAGTCTGTATAGTTCGCGCAAACTCAATAACACGTGACTGAAAAATTATTTCATTCGACAAACCCTTTCATTACTAGCCATAAATATGTTTGTACGCTAACGTTGAATTCGAATAATTATTTTGGATGCCACCCAAATACGCTACCTAACTACCTACTTACAATATATTATTTTGAGCTTGAAATTCGATCTATATAGTATAGAGTCTCATAAAAAATCAAGCATAAATGCCTAAATAATGTCCCCGAGTCTTGCCCCGAGTCAATACATCATGCATACTTACTTAAGTATACAGTTGTATACTTTTCCAGTTGCTTATAATAAGAAACGTTTCAGTACTATTTCATTTGAATTTAAGCCTTATTCATATGCGAAGCGCACCGAAGTGCAACGGATAGTTTGCGTTCTTAGAAGTGATTGTACCTAATTGACTGGTAATTTTATACTCATACAAATTTGTGTGTTTTTCAGATCATGCCTTTTAAAGTAGTGCAGACCAAAGAACGGGGGAAGATTTGTATCTCGGCAGTCCTAAGTGGTTGGGAGATCGATGAAATCTCATTTAACTGAGTGACGGTAGCCGTCACGTGAAGTCACATAATCTATCTAGCTAATTTGTTTGCTAAATGTTTTCGGTGGCAATATTATCTTGAAGAACTGATTTTTGTTATTTAATTTTTTTAAATTTGCATATTGTTTGATTGGCTGCGACTTTGATGATAATGTAAAAGTTTTAAGTTTTAGTTTGTTTTCGAAGTTTTTATCGATGTGATAAAACGTTTTGATTTTGAATAAATAAAACCAAATAATACTAAGTAAAAATTATTTATTTAGAAAGAGTGTGCAGCAGAGGTATACGGTTTGGTCCTTATTTATTACATGCACTAGCTTACATTTAATAGAAGACACCTTTAATATCTCCACTGGTTTGAATTCGATCCGAGCAGTGAATATGTTTAGAACAGTCGAATTTATCGGTGTTAGAAAAAAAGCCGAGGCTTTTGTAAGTTTTTTTCCATAAATTAAAAATTCATCTTTCATTTTTACTGCCGCTTCCATATACACTATATCATTCTGTTTAGTTAGGAACCATTTATTTTCGTAGCTCCCGCCAAGACAATATTCTTTGAAATAAATTGTTTTGTAAATAATCATACTATCTTCGGCTTCAACAATATTACGAAGATGAATATATTATCACTTACATATTTTAATAATGGAAAAACAGGCGATTCCTGATTGGCAGAAATGTCAAATTTTTACTTTTCAATAAGACGCCGTGCTACTTGTGCTAATGGATTGTTACCGCTTCTGAACATGTTCTTTATTTCGAACAATTTTGATTCGAATGGATAGGCAGTAAACTTATTTAAGTTACCCAAATTCTTTACATCATCTACTAAGTGCATTAAATTGTGAATATTACTTGTTATAAAATGTTCACCATATATTCTGGAGTAACAACTCACGAAGCGCACTAATAATGCATCGGCAACGTGGAGGTGTACTGCGTAATAATCGGAACTGCATATTGTTATCGCACAAAATAAACCCAGAAAGTGTTCATAAACATCTGGTTTTAGCACATCCTTCAAAATGACAATTCCAATGTATAAAAGGAAATGTCTGTATTCCAATCCTTTCCAGTGTGACAAACGATCCAGTCCTCTGACAACTCTATTAAGCTCCTTGGGTAGTTTTACTTTCAACATATTTTTCGAATAGAGGCCAGGTTAAAAGTACCCTAAACCGACGAGCATGTATGAAAGGATTGATGAAGGTTCAGGAAGCAAGGGAAGTATGTCAAGATCGTAGCAGGTGGAGAACTGTGGTCTCTGCCTACCCCAACGGGAACAAGGCGTGATGTTATGTATGTATGTATGTATATTTTTCGATATCTCATCGGTAACTTTGGCAGGCCATTTAAGCAATTTGATTTTGTAGGTTTCGTCACGCCAACCTGTAATTACACATTAAGTAAGTACATACCTAAATAAAAAGAAGAAGCACACAAACCATATCTTAGAACACCTAGAACTTCTAGGCTAGAAGGTGAGACATAGTATGTAAAGTGAGGCAAAAAAACATAGCCTAATGGCTTAGTTTTCAAATTTGTTTCCTTCATAACTTTACCTAATCGTAACCAAAATCTTATAGAACCGTAATCGTAACTTATCTGTAATGGCGAGTACATGACACACCTTCGATTTGCCGACGATATTTTCGTAATGGCTGAGACCCTGGAAGATCTCGGCACGATGCTCAATAACCTCAGTAGAGTTTTACAACAAGTGGGTCTTAAAATGAACATGGATAAGACGAAAATTATGTCTAACGCCCTTGTTGTATCCACTCCACTCAAAGTAAGAGAATCTTCGCTCGAAGTTGTCGATGAATGATGATGACGTTTATCTGAGAAAAACAGTCCAGCTGGGTAAATCCAACTTAGAGAAAGAGGTTACTCGTCGAATCCGACTCGGATGGGCAGCGTTCGGGAAGCTCCGCAACATCTTCACGTCCAAAATACCGCAGTGTCTCAAGACGAAAGTCTTTGACCAGTGTGTGTTGCAAGTGATGACATATGAAACCAAGACGTGACCGCACACGATGGGCCTTATCAGGAAGCTCAAGGTCACCCAAAGAGCCATGGAAAACCGCAGAAGAACAAAAGTAACTGACATAGCCCTGAGAGTCGCTAAACTAAAGTGGCAGTGGGCAGGGCACATCGCAAGAAGAATCGATGGCCGATGGGGCGTAAGGGTTCTAGAGTGGCGACCACGTACCGGAAGACGAAGCGTTGGCAGGCCCCCCACAAGGTGGACGGACGATCTGGTCAAGGTCGCGGGAAGCCACTGGATGCGAGCAGCGTGGGACCGGTTGTCATTGAAATCTTTAGGGGAGGCCTATGTCCAGCAGTGGACGTCTTTCGGCTGATATGATGATGATGAAATTCAAATATTGACAACAAGGATAGCCACCAAGTCATCACCATCATTACCTCATGCAGAGTCTATTACTTCGGAAGTAAACCTTCCCAGATAGTTTCATAATAGGTACAGTTACCAACACAGATCAGAAATAAGTCAAGATGACTCAAGTGTACCTACTTTGCGTGCCTAAACCCGTAGCTCAAACTAAGCTCAAAACGCTTAGTTTGCTTGTCATGGGCTTGTCATACCACCGAGAACTGTGACACGCTTCGTTTTCATACAAACGGCGGAGTTTGCGTTATCTAGACTTATTTCTGATCTGTGGTTACCAAGTTCTTGCTCTTTTTGATATTGTACCGTCACTCATATCGATGAGAAACAGACTCTGGTCTGAAAATTATTAAATCAGCCAGTGAATGTCGAAATTCACCTAAAACAAACAGGCGACATATAAAAAGTGTTAGTACCTACATTTTAATATTATTTAATAAATACATACATACATAACATCACGCCTCTTTCCCGTTGGGGTAGGCAGAGACCACAGTTCTCCACCTGCTACGATCTTGACATACTTCCTTAATAAATACCTTTCACAAAAGACCTCGCTGGAGAATCACATATAAAACATTTTAGAGATACATTTAATTTGTGTTCGCCAATCATTATACCTTCATTCATTATAATCAAACACTCTTCGACGAATTCTAATAAAAACTCGTTTAGGTTGCTAGGCTTGCCTTTTCCATAGTACATGCCAATTATCATAGGCTATTATGTTCATTGACGTTAAAGAGTATAGGCCAAAATTCATATTTAGAAGATTTAAAAATTGGTAAACCATCAATGTTAATATTTATAGTAATAGCCTGACTACTATCTGTGTCTTGATATAATTCTTGTAGACATTCTTTTAAACCATTATGCCAATATTGACCTCCTGCAATATCCTTAACATTAGTTTTACTAGGAGTAGCTAAGAAAGTCCTAGCGTCTTTAGGCAATTTTACATTCGTGTGATTATTCAGGATTCCCAAAAGATCGTTTATAGCACTATGCTTGATATTGTGTTTCAGGGCCCACTGTTTAACGTTTTGACTAAAGTCAAAATTCTTATCTTCAGTTACATCATCTTCAACTTCACTTTCACTTTCAACTGAACTCTGATGGTCGAGATTACATTCGTCGTTCAAGCTACTACCACTTTCATAATCAGTGCCTGATTCTTGAAATGTAGGATTTGTGTTTACATCACTAAATTTGACAAGTGCATCATCAACTTGGAGGTTAACCTGAAAAGAATCACTGATAGAACACGTTACATCTGTAAAATAAATATTGTTTTTTTATTAGGAATAGTCTCTGATATACGAATACATGGATACCTACGCGATAGAACCGGGTATTCTTATCGTGCCCCACGACGTTGTCCCCGAGGGGACAATGGGAAAAAAATTCACACTGTCCCCGACATCTTCACTCAAGAAATAAATTGGGGGACACTGGGATTTTCTTCCCATCGTCCCCCGTGAAGGAAGATGGGAATAACCGGATAAAATGGAGAGCGCGGAGCGAGGGGTTCTAAGATAATACTACTTCTATAATTCCTATTTCTAATCTAGTTATAATACATTTCTAGCCAAGTATTTTTATCTCTTCTTTTTAATAGTTATTTAAAATTTTCTTGTCTCATAATTTATGGAGAATGCTGTGTATGCTTAACATTGGCAACTAAGATAGAAATAATTATTTTATACGTAAGTAAATATATTTATCGCTGTTAGCATACTAAAATAAATAAATAATCGAAAAAATACTTACATTTTCAGTTCTTATACGTAGCAATTTTTTTTTAACTTTTCTTTTAAAATGTCCACTTCTAACTATTCGTTGCCAGGGCATCATCCTGTATATTCGTAGGTTTCACAAGAGTCCCAAACCAAGGAGGAACCAAGAGCCAAGAGTCACAAACCGATCTTAAATTGGAACGTGTTACTGCTAAGAAGTCACGACGATGAATAAAGAGAATGTTTAGTATGTGATTAGCTGTACAATAGTCAAAAAGGAAATACTTTATTCCAAAAAGCTCATAATTAGTTCTTAAGGTTTTATAATAAACAAATTGGTCTAGGATAGGTTGCGTATAGTGCTAACTGGTTTTTCAATTATTAAAAGACCAAGTGGTTGTGAAAAGGTAACGTGTAAGACAAATAAATCTTATTTTACTATTTTTATTGCTAAAATATGGCTAAAATAGAACATATTCTAAACCTAATGGTTTCAAAGCCTTTGGGTTTGATATTGAAGCAAGTAGAACCTTGTTATGACTTTTTGTTTAAGACCATAATGATTTTTCACAAACTTACTGGTTCTAATACCTATTTGTAATTGATTTTGCCTAAATATAAACTTTAAGCAAGACAGTAACCAATTTACGTCCTTTATAAGATTAAAAGGCCTTGGTCAGAACTTACACCTTCAAAAAATGTTACTTGGGACGTATACACAAATGTAGTACTTTCGCAGCTAACTCTGGACAGGACACTTGCCACTGTAACTCTATCAATAGAGTAAAAGATATAAGATACTTGGGTATTGTACTGGATGAAAAATTGAATTTTCAAGCCCATATCTCCTCCCTCGCATCCAGAGTTCGCAAAATCGTAGGCATAATGAGAGAACTTCGCAATTCCGCACCTAAGCCGCCGGTCTAATCTAAGAAGTGCGATGCGGATGCGCGCATCATGCGCGCATCATGCGCGCAACCGGCAACGCCGGTGCAGTACGCAAGAAGTGCGCGAAAGGTGTGGTGCGGGCGTCGGCAGTGGACGTATTTAGGGCATTCTAAATTTCTAATGTAAATGTCTAATGTAAATCCATATAGGTAAATATTTATTCCAATAAATAATTGAACTAACCTGTCACGTTTAATTGATTTGCAATGATTTCCCACGCTCTATCTTGCACGTTTCTGTTACTATAATCTTTGCGATTATAATCATAAATCACCGGATATTTTTCAATTATCTCACAAAAATAAATATTAAATTCTACGTCGTCACGCATTTTCCCTGTGTCCGTACTCCGTCCCTGTGTGTATCGTTCGGCGTGCAGCTTCAAGCTGATGCGCGCATCGGGCGCACTGCACGACCGCGCCTCACCCTCGCCGCACTGCGACGACGCGTCGCTTTGTATGAAACAAGTGACAGGCGGCGTGCATCATGCGCGCATCCGCATCGCACTTCTTAGATTAGACCAGCGGCTTACTGCATCTTAAAAAACGTCTACACTGCCACCTGTGAATCAATCGTGAGCTACTGCATAGGAGTTTGGGGCTGCGCTGCCAAGACATTTCTAATAGTACTTGAAAGAGCACAGCGTGCAGTCCTCAAAACGATGCTCAAAAAACGATTTAGATTCCCTACTGACATCTTATATGGAGAGGCGAAGGTGCTGAGAGTCAGGCAAATCTATATCAAAAAGGCTTGTCTTACCACTCATAAAAATATTCTTATTTCTCCCAATCATGACATGTTGCTACAAAAAAGGACATTTAGTATCCCAGTAATGCCCATAAAAACTAATTTTGCAAGCAAATTTTCGTTCTTTGCATTCCCCTCCATTTATAATAAAGTCGCTAAAGTATGTGATATAAAAGGTTCCTCAATGAAAAAGACAAAAGATGCGGTTCACATATGGTTACTTGGCATGAATTACATCCAAACCGAATCTATCATCCCTTAATAGACCTGTCACACCATCCACATTTACACATATATACACAACACATGCGCTCCCACACACACACAGACACACATGCACACATCACTTAAATTATTTAATTTAGCTAAATTGTGACTTTGTCAACTTCCTTACAACTGAGCTATGTAACTATGTTAAACGTCCCTCTAGTCCTATGTAAATTATATGTATAAAGTAACTATTAATCGGTTGCCCAAGAGACAGGCTGCGTCCTAGTTTGGGAACCTCTAGTGCACTCTTTTGTAAATTATTTCTGTGTGGAATTAATAAATTTATTCTTATTCTTATTCTAAATGTAATATATATATATATATATTTTTTCGCTAGCCTATACTGCCCCACTGCTGGGCAAAGGCCTCCCCTTCGGTCCTCCAACTGTCGCGGTCCATAGCGAATTCTGGCCAATCGCGACGGTACGAGTCTAAATCGTCACGCCATCTTTTTTTTTATATATTTATATAAATATATTGATAATCTAGTTGTTCTTATCTGTCAAGTGTCGTCCTTACGTATTTTTCTATCTCCTATCTCTGTTGCACGCTAGTGAATGGCGTTTGTTAGTAAATGGCGGCATCGCGCATTTAACTTGTTTAAAAGTGCGCGTTGTGATTCTTAGAATAGGGTTGGCAACTTGAACTTTTTTTATAGGAAATATTTTATATAATATTTTGTTTTTTTATTATCAATATGTTTTATGTATTTTATTTTACATATACATGTGGTTAAAAGGAAATCGGTACTTTTCCTAACATCCTGTATATATATATGTAATATTTATTGAACACAACAACAGTGACACAAATATGAGAAAAAAAGTTAACAATGGCGAGCTTATCTCTTAAAAGAGACCTGGTTCCGTTAATTCCAATATTCTCACTTCAACCACAATGTATGCTGAAAGTATTTCCTGAATGTAGGTAGGTGTGATAGCGGATAAACTTGTAACGAAGCGCTTGCGTTTCGTTTTGCCTTGTTCGAAAATTCATACAGCCAGTGTCGGTCACAATCACTTCACTTCACTTTTTAATATTTTGGCAATCGGTCGTTGTAAGGGGGAACAACCATTCCTGCCAATCTCAAGTTAAAGGAAAAACACTGTCACTACAATCAGGTGACAATCTAAATTCAAAAATATTCTGCGCGTTCGTAATGCTTTGGACATTTTTCATTACTTGGCATCGAGCGATCGTTTTTAGATCGATAAATCTATCTTTTAATTTAAAAATCTGTTTTATAAATATTTGTAGACACCATTGGTAAGTGCTTGTTTATTACTTCGTTTATCTTTAGGAAAATTATTTAAATTACATGTGACCTCTAATAGTAGTTTATGCAACGGTACATAATGAGGGGTATAAAACTCGAGTGTCGGTTTATGGGACGCAGGCGAGCGTAGCGAGCCAAGTTCCATAATAGAAGACACGAGTGTTTTATAAATTATGTGGAGTTGCATACACAACTTTATCTACTCTCATATCGTGAATCCTAAAATAATGTGTTCAAAAACAAACCCTATTGTTTGTCTCTTTTTCCGGTGATAACTGCTAAGCGAAGTTCCTATAGCTGCTTTAAAAACACTCGGAAGGCAAATCGTAAACGATTTTATCACTTATTTCATTACGAAACTAATAAAATTATGTAACTACAACTTTTGTTTGCTGAGGTTTCCATTATTGCAATGAAACCTCCTTGCAGCCACAGACTACAAACGCATCAAGCTGTCAATGGCGCGCCTATAAAAATTAAAAAATTGTTTAATAGGTCTCTCGCGATGCCTGTTAGTAAATTCAATACTTCATAACACACTCCCACAGATAAAAAAATGCTGCTTAGATTGTGTCTAAGCACAGATTGACATTATGAAGATGTTAACCTACAATTTTTGAACGCATTATTGAGGATTAACGATATGAGAGTAGATAAAATTTAATTACAGGTGTCTACACCCTATATTATAAACACCTCTGCATATATTAAATTATCATCTCTCCTACTTTGCTCTTGATCCATCTACACCACTGCTCTCCACCAGTGTAACTTCAGACCCTTCAACGAACCCACGAACATCCCCTGGCGTGACTTTCCGCCGTTCTGTCACAAACTCCCTACAATCGGACTGATTTCCCCATAGACCCACTGCATTCAGATCCGGTCCGTTCTCTTGACGCCCAGGATACTTCGCTCCATTGGCCTAGGCGAACGTACCACGACCAAATTCGGGACGTTCTAAATAAATGCCAGATTAAAAGTACCCTAAACCGACGAGCATGTATGAAAGGATTGATAAAACTTAAAAGAAGCGAGGGAAGTATGTCAAGATCGTAGCAGGTGGAGGACTATGATCTCTGCCTACCCCGACGGTAAAGAGGCGTGATGTTATGTATGTATGTACTTCGACTTATGTTCCTTTCTAAAAATAATCGTAAGAAACATGCTAAATATTGCCTATGTCGCAGCCAACTGCTTTAATTAGGCAGTTAATTGAATGCCTAGGCGGTTGATTGACTGCCAACATTAACTGCCTGATTAAACTAGTTAGCTGCGACACCTATAACACTTTGGAAAAATTCTTTTCCCGGCTGCTCGAGAGCAATCAATCATAGGTTCTTTACCTTTTTTTTTGGCAGCCAAAATTAATTAAAAAATATACATACACAATTTGATGTTCCCGGTATCCATGACTTCAGAAAGTACTTTGAACTCTGGCTTCTCTGCATACTTCCTCGGCACTTCATGGACCATCATCACCAAGTGATACAACTCCAAGTAGTAGTCCTGCTGGTCGAACAGTATCCTCTGTACGTGATGTATCGGATCCGGCCAATCGTTCACCCGGTACACGTTGTCAACCATTTTCCTGTACCTGTCATAAAAATACACGTATCACGCTTTCTAGGGTGTTTCTAGGTAGGGTTTATATGAAAATATTGGGGGACATTTTACGCAATGCAATCTGATCCATTATGTAGGGTGTCGTTGGATAGGTCTTTTCAAAAAAATTTGAGCCTGTGAAGAGAATTTTTCGGTTTAGGGATCCGTTTGAGAAATATTTAGCTTGAAAGCGCGATTTTCGTTGAGTCGAGTGTCCCCCCCTGCCAGCTAAACGATAGTTATTGGAAATGTGAAAACATTCACAGTAGTAGTACATATAATGAAATTGAAAAGATCACAGCTAAGTAGGAGTCATAGGTTTATGAGCTATAGCCGAAAAACTGGAAATAATAAAAAGAAGCAATAAATACCAGCTAGGCGCTAGGACCTCGCTGAGCATTACAAGGAAAAAAAATATATGAACGATATGGAAAACTTTGTCAAAACCTATTCCGCGATAAAAAAATCTTAAAAGACTACGGAACTATATTGTGCGTGGCCTGACACGCACTTGGCCGGTTTTTTGGCTTTCCTTTGCCTTATAATTTTTTCATACATAGAAGGACGCTGCTGCCCATCCTCCTGTTCATAATCCCTTAGTCGCCTCTTACGAAACCCACGAGTACAGATGGGTTGGTACTATGCTTTCCCTGAACCACAAGGGCAAACTTTACGTATACACGGCCGTACAGCGCGTTTAGGACAAGTCTGTCTATGACGGTTATAGAGAGCCAATGAACGACTCGCTCGCCCCCACATGCCGCATCTCACCCCCGCGACTCGTTTTTTGACTTCTGTACAGACAGAGTTATTTTGCACGCCGTATCATCATAACATCCCATGAAACGTCCACTACAGGACAGGAAGCTCCTTCCAGAATTTTTGCTTTTGCTGGAAAAATGTAGAGGGGAAGTACCATAGTCACCTCGCTTGTTAGCGTTACGGCTGGCACCATGGACCGCGGTTGTAGGTGACCGCAGTAAGTAATTAAGATACAAAGGAGGATGCTGCTGCCCATCCTCCAGTTTATAACCCTTAGTCGCCTCTTACGACACCCACGGGTATGTATGGGTTGGTACTATTCCTTGCCGGCACCGCACGCCGTGTACGTTGGTGAAAACACTTTGACCTTGAGCGGGTCTCTGGTTTTGGGCGTATGTAGCGTAGCGCTAGTTCAGCTTATACTGGTTTAACAGCCTCCGTGGTCTAGTGGTTAGAGGGTTCGGCTCTCGATCCGGAGGTTCTGGGTTCGATTCCCAGTGGGGACACTGTCAAACAAAAATCTCTTTGCGCGACCTCCCCAGTTTGGTTAGGGCATTGCAGGATGAATCACCTGATTGCCCGAAAAGTTAGATGATTCCGTGCTTCGGAAGGCACGTAAAGCCGTTGGTCCCGACTACTATCTACGGATGTAGTCGTTAATGAGCCATGTCAGAGGCCTTTGGCGGCTCAACAACTCTGACACCAGGGTTTGTGAGGTCGGTCATCGACCTTGCAACCCACACGGTATGATGATGACTGGTTTTGTGTTTACGTGCTTGCTGTCGTGCTTACCTTTCCATAATCTCTCCAATGACGTATCCAATTTCGAATTGTGGAGACTCTTCGTACATAAAGCGAATGTCCTTTATTCTTGATGCCTGAAATAAGGTTGTGTATAAAATTATAACATGTACACGTCGCACAAAATAACTTTGGCCCTGTCATTGATGCGCAAAAGAAAAAATTGCCCATTTTTGACTTCTGCGCATCAATGACAGGGCCAAAGTTATTTTGTGCGTCTTATACAGGATTGTATGTGTTGAATCTCTCCCTGTTGATCTATTAAAGACCCTAATATTATAAATAAACTAGCTGGTGCCCGCGACTTCGTCTGCGCAGAATTGGACAATTCACACAATATCTTTATAAATTGTAGCCTATGTGTTATTCGATGTATAAGCTAAATTATTGTAAAGTTTCATTAAAATCAATTCAGTAGTTTTTACGTGAAAGAGTAATAAATATCCATACTTACAAACTTTTGCGTTTATAATATTAGTTGGAGTAGGATAGGATAAATAAAAATGTCACGTGACCGTGTGAACCTTCCTGGTAATGGGGTACCTGATGTTCCATGTCAGTCATGAGTTGGCTTTGAATCTGGAGCAGCCTCCTGCGTGAAGCCATATACAATGATTCGTTATGATAAAAACTTAATTGGCAGTGACAGATATTCATCATCCCTGGAAGCAATAAACTGTTCAGGATCGAAAACGTCTTTTACCCTAAAGACCAAGTCACACAGAGCGGCATGATTGCGAAAGCGGTCCGGGGGCGGACCTGCGGGAAGCGAAAGCGTTCCGGGACCGGTCACACAGAGGTACCGCACGGAAACCGCGGCGGAACAGCGGCGCGGTAGCGGTCGGTGTGACAGCAAAAGAGGCCATCTTAAAAATTTCTGAGTGATATTTTTTTCCTGACGATGGACAGTGACGAAGAAGAATTGATACTGTTATTAGCGTTGTAATTTTAAATAAATTCTTGTAAAAAAATACAACGTCAAAGTCCGCGCCCGGACCGCACCGCTCCGCGCCGCGCCGCGCCGCTGCCGCTCTGTGTGACGGGTTGCATTAAACGCAATGGAATACAGCGCCCGCTCCCGCCAAAGTTCGGCCCCGCGCCGCGCCCGGTCCGCGGGGTTGTATTAGCGGCCCGGCAGTACCCGCGCAGCACCGCGCCGCGCCGCGACCGATTTCAATGTGACAGGGTGCATAAGAACTCATACTTTACAAAAATTACCGCCCCCGGAACGCTTCTGCTACCGCCTCTGTGTGACGCGGGCTTAACGGTCTGGCCACGAATTTTCAATACAGAAAGAAAGAAATAATATTTATTTAGCATTCTAAAAGATAAACATGAGTGTACACATAAAAAAACATCTGAATTGGCCTCCAGCTCAGCACATGCCAAAGCCAAGTAAAGGGCTATGGCGCTGATTTTCGGCTGGAACCATTTTTAAACGTCCAGATGGTCAAAAGCATATGGATACCTCTACGTTACAATTTAAAACACAAAACATAATTTTACTTAACAATAAAATTAAAAACAAAAGAAAATTATAAAAAAACTAAAGCTAATCAAATGTGTACTGTGCAAATTACCGTGTCAGTAATACAAAAAAAAAATAGAATACATCGTCTACACACCGCTGCGTGCATGCGTAATATTGGTACTCAACGAAACGTGTATTGCAAAATCGCAGGTCGCGCGGTCCCTCCCATGATCTGCCGGACAAGTCCAAACGGAGTCCTATTGCTGTCACTCTCGTGTCCGTCCGTCCGTCGTTTGCCACACAGGTTTTACAGCCAAACGGAGCTGAAGCCTTCAAATTGTGAAATAATATCTGTCCGATACAGCTAACCAGCATCCCCGGGTACGAAAAAAAATTTGATCTACCCCTTCCAGTAGGGTTTAGTTATTTAGAGCTCGTTGAGTAGGTAAATACTGTATGTTTTGTTTTAAGAAATATGGAATACTTTGAGAAGTCACCAACGTCAGCTTTTTTATACAAAATTTTAAGCTATGATGGGTTATAAAACATAGAACTACTAGAATATGGGGTAATAGTAACGAAGAATATTACCGAAAAGTTTAGTATTTGTGACGCATTAAATTTATTTCTTAAATTAGCAGCACCTCTGCTCTGTTATTTTGGCTTACCCTTGACCTCGATCTAGTCTTGAGGACAGAGAAGAGGTCGACGATGGGACGAGCTTGCCCAGAAGAAGCCTATTCACTCGCGACTGGAATAGGTTATATAAATTCGGAAACACAGATGCTGGCAGAGAATTCCACTCTTTAGCCGTGCGCATAATAAATGATGTTTCAAAGCGCTTTGTGCGAACGTGTGGAATATCAACCAAGTGTGGGTGATATCCTGCGGTGCGTCTGGACTTCCGATGGTGGAATAAGCTTATGGAGCTCTTGAGCATACTCTCCGAAGTACAATCTGTAAATATCTGCAATCTGCGGTTTATTATATGTGTGTATAATGCCAGAAAGTATACAATTAACGTACTCACCATAAACACTTAGAAGCGCTATATAAAGCTTCATTTTGTTCCTGAAAATTATATTTGCAGGTGCAGTTAAATATGACCAGAGCGTACAACATTATTTTCCAGCTCCTTGTAAGGTAGTTCAAAAGAGCATACAATTTTTATGAGGCTGTAAACCTGTTACGGGTATTACAGCAGTTAACGAATAATTCTGGCAAGTCCGTGTCGGACTCGCTAACCGAGGGTTCCTCAATATATCATATCATCATACCATACTTCAGGCTTGTATGTGTTACCGTAGATTTCTAAAAATAGAACAAAAATAAAACTCAAACTCACGCTTCGATTTTCAGTAACACGGAGTAACACCTAACCTACTACGGTATAAATTAATTTACTGATAAGTGTTATTAAATACCTACTTAATCAAAATTAATTAGTACTTCGTTGATAAAAAAAAATATTGCAGCTAAGTTTAACTACGTACTATCTTGGCCATTCCCAAGATGGGCGGTGGCGACCACTTACCATCAGGTGGCCCACAAGTTCGCTCGCTCACTTGTTACATAAAAAAATTATAAAAAAAACCGGATTACATTTTCTCTTTTCTATTTGGCGACATCTTTAGTTTTTCAGTTTTTGAAGAAGAAAAAGAATGTCTATGCAAGATTCAGAAGAAAAAAGATCTTAACTGAACAAGCTGCAAATTCCGCAATAGTACTTTTATTTTTTTAATAAAGTGAGTAGCTGCACCTAAGAACGCGATGTTCAACGTACATACATACATAACATCACGCCTCTTTCCCTGTGGGGTAGGCAGAGACCACACTCCTCCACCTGCTACGGTCTTGACATACTTCCCTTGCTTCCTGTACTTTCATCAATCCTTTCATACATGCTCGTCGGTTTAGGGTACTTTTAACCTGGCCTTTATTCAGAACGTCCTGAATTTGGTCCTGGTACGTTCGCCTAGGCCTTCCCCTTCTAACGTTTCCATTCACGTAAAAGTGTTAAATAATTGGATGTATCTGAGTAGTTGTATGGTAAACGATGTCTTAAGCGTTTTTCTGTATGTGTGTAGTGGCACAGATTAAATAATAGTAAACTAACGTTGTAGTGGTTACAAACGTGAGCCTCATGCAAGGCTTGGAACCGGTACCAAAAATACAGGTTCTGTACCGGTACTTAGAGGTTCTTTTCATTTCGGTACCTGGGTACCTGTTCCAGATGGGTACCGGTACTCCGCTTTAAAAGTAAGGTCAACAGCAAGTCAGTAGAAACAATTTTGGACCTTAATACAGTTGAAAAAGTTTCTACCGACGTGCGGTTGTATGTACCGGTACCTAATTCGTAACCGCGCGCATATCAACAAAATACTTATAAAATCGTGATCTAAATATATCACAGAATGCTACGGCTTCGAGTCAAACTGATAAACTGAAAAATATATGATTAGTACCGGTACTGGTACCGGTATAGTACCAATACTTACAGAAAAATAGTACCAGTACTAACTGAAAAATAGTACCAGTACAGGTACTATGTCTGGTACCGGTATCGCACCAAGTTAAAAGGTACCGGTTCCCATAAATACCGGTATTTCAAGCCGTAGTAGGTAATTAAATAAAAAACTCTTTATACTGCAGTTGTTTCTTTACGAAACGCAGCTTTTTTCGGGAAATAGATAAATCTTTTACTTACTTTTATGCGGACTTTTTTTATTTACTTTTATGTGGACTTTGACAGTAACGTGAAAAATCTCTTTACTAATTTTAATTTGTTTATTTATAAAAACGAATAGGCGAGAGTACTCGACATTGTGCGGTGTTGACTACCGGAATAGGTTGACCATGGATTTGACGTTACGTAGGAGCACTTGAAGTTGTTTAAAATTCTCTTTACTCATATTAATTTGTTTATTTATAACAACAAATAGGCGAGAGTAATCGACATTGTGCGGTGTTGACTACCGGAATAGGTTGACCATGGGTTTGGCGTTACGTAGGAGCACTTGAAATTGTCTGTGGTCTTTAGAATGTTTGCTAGTGTTCGAACGAGTGGAATAAGCTACTCTTTAATAAATGTAATTTCTTGAAACGGATTTAGTATTGAATCTTTCATGATAATATTTTTCATCATAATTTCTTTCGCATATCTCAGATTAGTAAAATGGTAGTAAACTGACGTTCTTTTATACACAAACTTATCTTTCACGTAGCATAGGGTTTTTCATTAAGAACATTCAAACTTTAAAATTACATAAAACAACCTGTTTTAGTGGTATTGCCGCAATTTTTATTTTATTTTAAAGGACATTTAATAACATTATGTATGGAATATAATTTTAATGAAATGGCCACTACGACTCCGCTGTAGGTGGTGTATCCTGGTGGACCAATTTTGTATGACATCTTTGCATAAAATGAGGCATTTCATGAGGCACGCGAGTTATGCTGGCCTCCAGAGCGGCAATTTTCTGTGGTGTGTCTGCGACTCTGCGTAGACCAGATATTTTACGTAGCTCCAAAGAAAATAGTCGAGCGGTGTAAAGGCACACGATCTCGGTAGCCATTTGATATAACACCGCTCCGGCACCACCGGTTGATGCGCCAATGAGCACGGAAAGTTAGGCGAACGGAGCACTGACTTTGATAATGATTTTTAACAATTTCTACGCGTGGTTGAATAGTGTAGCGTCCCATACTAAAATGTCACGATTAAGTAAGTGTTTCTGCCAAATTAGACAGCTATCGCTGTACCAAGATGGCCGCTATACGTTGTCAAAGTTCGAGCCTTCGCGAGCTTGCCTATTGAAAATCCCCTTAATTTTTGTATTTTATCATTAAAGTACCTGGGCGACCGACCGAGCTTCGCTTTATAATAGCCGCCTCAACATGAAAATATCAGGGGTGAGCACCCTATGATACCGGCCAACAAATGGCGCTGTAGTTTTCTGTTTAAAACTTGGTACTTAAAAATGCTTAAAAACTCGGGGATAACGAATTTTCCCAGACATGAGACCTAGCTAGATCGATTTTTCGCCCCTGAAAACCCCCACTTATGGTAAATTTCATTGAAATAGTTTGAGCCGTTTTCAGATACAGATTACAAATATATATACAAATATTATTCGTTTAATAGTATAGGATAAAGTAACGTCACATGTCATAAACAATTCTTGTACAGTCAACTACAGGTCAAGCTTGATACTCGCAGTGCGACTCTAGCCCGTACGTGTTTTGAAATAAGAATGGTACAAATTTCAATGTGTCAAGTCTTCATGTGCTCTTGACTGTAAGGTGATTTTGAATCGTTGGGAAACAGTTATTTCTAAACACGGAAAACAGTATTTTTCGAAGTCAACAATTTGTTGTTATTTTATTTTTATATGGATTCTAATAAGTATAAACTTTTTAAACCGGTCGCTTCAACGCGTTCAGCGGGATAAATTCGGACGAAAACCTCTAATCTAATTCGGAACTTCTCACCCGCTTGAAAGCCTTCGAACTGGCTTAACGAAAGCTTCTCTTCTAAACATTGAGTTACAAGCAAAGACACAGCGGCTAAATTATTCCCTTTACTTAGTCATTCAGTGAATATGTATGTATACGATACTCACCGGCGGCGGAAATCAACCTTTCTTTTCTTCAGTCCTTCATCACGTTATGCCAATTGAAACTTTGGATGACTGGATGCCCATAAATTTCAAAATTATGTGTGTATTTGTACATATCTTACACATAAAGATAAGTATTTGTGTGTCCATGGCACTCTAGCAAAATTTCAGTAAGCTTTTTGTAAATATTTACGAACCTGTGAAATCATATCTGCCTTACGTATCATAATGTTCTGTCAAATTATCATCATCATCGTATGGCATTTTAATTCTTACGTTTAAAAATGAATGTCTTTGTTGGATAGCCATATCTCACCTCGAATCGCCTCGGGTGTCAGTTGTTGGAGACCCCGCAGTCCTCATTCATGTCGTGGGATGAGAGGTCTAGAAAACATATTCAGTGTGCCGAGTATACTCAGAAAATTTTGGCCTTCTAGGACGTTGCCTGGGATGACCGCCTCGAGTAGGTATATTCCTACAATTTACCACCCAGTTTTTTCAAATATTCACTCCATTTCTTCGTACGGCACCCAAGATGCAATAACCCGTCGTCACCTATGATTAGAATGACATTTAACTTGCTAACTTTAATGTTAATTTTTAAGAATGTGTTAATGTACATTCTGTTGGTGACCTAATAAAATAAACCCTCCTTTTGGGCTGGCCGCAGCGCGATTAAAAAAATTTGCAAGCGGGCTTAAAGTTTTATCGCAATGTCTATTCTAGTACGTTAGGGCAATAATAGTTCAGTGCTTTCGACCGACAATAATTTCTTAAGTGCAGATTCGTAGCAAATGGGGATGAAAGTTCGATGATTTAAATTTAACTTTTCTCGATAAATTTCCATCACGGTCAACAAGATTTTGAGACATTAAAAATACATCGGCTCTTCGGAGTCGTTTCCTTCTTTTTAATGCGGGAGTAGTGTAAAGTAACTGCTAGTTTAGTTTGGGATTTTGCTTTTAAAATATTTTTGTTCTTTTTTTAAATTCTGTCTAAGATCCTACACCATCTTGTTGCCTCATTCTGCCACTGAGCAGCAGTGGTGGCACTAGAATAATCCGCTTTGGAGCATGGGTATGACACAAGAAACACAATGTAAAAAGCCGACTCTTAAAGTAGTCTGTGCTGCAGTGGTTTATTGCCGTTTCTTTTACGCTGCCATAGCACGATCCGAAACGGCGTAGACTCGCTCTATTTGCATTGTATTCTGCGTGACATTCAATAAGTATTCTGTAAAGCATCTACATTGAAAAAAACCGGCCAAGTGCGAGTCAGACTCGCGCACCGAGGGTTCCGTACCACCACATAATCATAATTGTATTTAGTTGAAATTTCAGTAAGTTAATGTGCTAGATTTTTTGAGTCTGCCACGCGCTTGACCAAATTTTATTATTTGTAGTTATTTTATAGCCTATGCACTATAATCATACCAATGTTCAAGTTTGTAAGTGTTTCCATTTTTAAAATAGAATTAAAACAAAAATCGCCTCCGCGACCTTCCAACTTGACCCTTCTCATATATGAATGTTCTTGAAACGGGAGCTCACCACAATTGGTTACCATTAGTTGTGAGAAAAGTTGTAATATTTAATGATTTCAGACTTTTCCCTTTATTTGTACTGTGAGACCTAGCTTCTTGTCAAATTTCATAATTTTAGGTCTACGGGAAGTACCCTGTAGGTTTTGCATTTTTGCATAAATGTATGGAGATGAGGACATAAAATGCCATATCTTTTGATTGCGTCGTTGTAAAAAATTGAAATTTTCAGATCTTGTGTAGTTCATGGACCATACTATATGGTATTAATTTCAACCTGATACCTCTACCCGTTCGTGAGATAAAGGGTCTTGACAGACAGACAGACAGACAGACGGACAACGAAGTGATCCTATAAGGGTTCCGTTTTTTTTCTTTTGAGGTACGGAACCCTAATTATCTGAATCATGTGCTTTTAATCCCATACCACAAGGGCTTTAAACGGGCATGTAGTTAAGCTATATCGGCTTCGGTTCGGGACCATGTCGTGAAGTACCAGCACATTGCTTAGTTCTGCCGCAATGCAGCAGTGTTCACATGTGGATTACACACACCTTCACGTAGCCACCTCATACTTGTAATATGTTTGATGACCTGCTTTAATACTTACCAATTAAGACATCAATAGTGTGCTGCCCACACTGAGAATTAAAGAGAGCCCTAAAATTATGCTAATCAGGCTTTTTTCATATGCCACTAAGTTACCTTGAGTATTCGAATCATCATCATCATAACATCCCATGAAACGTCCACTACAGGACAGGGAGCTCCCTCCAGAATTCTAGCTTTTGCTGGAAAAATGTGAAGGGGAAGTACCGTAGTCACCTCGCTTGTTAGCGTTACGGCTGGCACCATGGACCGCGGTTGTAGGTGACCGCAGTAAGTAAGATGTAAGATACAAAGGAGGATGCTGCTGCCCATCCTCCAGTTAACCCTTAGTCGCCTCTTACGACACCCACGGGTATGTATGGGTTGGTACTATTCTTTGCCGGCACCACACGGGACATTCGAATACGAATAAAAAATAAAGATTTTAAATTTGATTTTTGATTTACTTTCCTGATGTCACGTGGTCATGGTCACCCTACTGATCCGCGGGATAAGAGGATATCCCTACTTTACCATGTAGGGCCGTGCGTGTTCCCCACTGTAACGACTTATGTGGCTTGTAGCATAGTAGTAGTGCATCTGCCTCCGTCGCTTAAGGTTCCAGGTTTATTCATACATACATAACATTACGCCTCTTTCCCGTCGGGGTAGACAGAGACCACAGTCCTCCACATCATGTAAAGATCTTGACGTACTTCCCTCGATTCCTGTATTTTCATCAATCATTTCACACATTCGCACAAAGCGCTTTGAAACATATTTTATAATGCGCACGGCCAAAGAGTTGAATTCTCTGCCTGCTTCTGTGTTCCCTAGTTCATATAACCCGAATCTATTCAAGTCGCGAGTGAATAGGCTTTTGGGTAAGCTCGTTCCATCATCGTCCTCATCTCTGTCCTCAAGACTAGATCGAGGTCAAGAGTAAGCCCATTGACAATAATAAAAAAAGTGGTTAAAAATTAACGCCTTGGGTGGTAATCAATTCTAACACCAGGATTTGTGAGGTTGGTCATCGTTAAAACAAGTCATAAGATGATGATGACTGTCCTCTGACTTGGCTTGACCACCACTTTCAGTGGGAGTAGCCGGGAACGACGGCTTAACGTGCATTCTGAAGCACAATAAACGTTTGAGTTTTTTATCTTAGAACATGAGAGCAAACGAGCAAGTGGGCCACCTCGTGGTACCACTCATAAAAACCGCTGTCTTATTATTGCCATACAGTGATACTAATAAGACAGCAAAGCGCGTTGCCCACCCTGAAAACTTAGATTGTATGTCGCACGTGCCGGTAATTTCACTGGCTCCATTTCACTTCATTTCAAACCGAAACACAGTAGTTCAAACAGTAGTACTTCCCTAGACGGACTTTGCACAAAACCCTACCACCTTTTGTAAAGAAAACGGTTCACAGGAACACTTAGGCGAATTTCAAAAGTTCGTATTACGAAAGTTGAGTTTAATCAGTTCCTAAAGTTTGTACGGAGCGTGCCCAAATATGTACACTCAACAGCACGTCAGTAGAAACACTTTTGGACATTATGGCGTGGTATTACAGTTGAAAAAGTTTCTACCGACGTGCGGTTGACCGTAACTTTTTCGGTAGATATTATTTGTGATGTTATACGCACGGCAGCAAGTTAGTGGCAACAAAACCACTATAAGCTGAACCAGCGTTACGTTACATCGCCGAAACCTACGACCAAATCAATTTCAAAGTGTTACCACTAACGTGTGGCTGACTGTACACTCAACAGCACACCAGTAGAAACACGACTTAATGCTATAGTAATAAAGTTAAAAAAGTTTCTACTGACGTGTGGTTGATCGTACAGTCAACGACAGGTCAAGCTTGACACTCGCAGTGCGATTCCTGCCCCTACGTCTTTTGAAATAAAAACGGTACGAAGTCCAATGTATCAAGCTTGTGTGCTCTTGACTGTACTAACAAATTTTCAACCCCATTACAACCTCTTCCAACGTTATTTCAGTTATTTGAATTCCTCGCGTTCGATCTAAAAGTTTGAAATGCCCTGATATCGTTAAAATTTGGCACGCAAGGAATTTCCTTTCAAAACTTATGTAAAGCTGTAATTATGTTTGCGAATGGTATGGAATCTCTTGAGAAACGAGTCCGACTCGCACTTGTTTGCAATTTTCATCATCATCAGAAGCTGTAAGATACAAACCCTGGTGTCACAGTTGTTGAGCCGACATAGAATAGAATAACCTTTATTCATTAATTATTTTACAAAAATTAAGCAACATGATGCCTCCTTTTAAGCAAACAATGCCTGTGCTAGGAGACATCTCTCTTCCATTGGCACCGATTAAGTTTAATGAATATAAATCTTAAAAATTTAAATTTTAGGGTTAGTACTAATCTATGTGTGTTTATGTGTATGTGTACGTGCGTGCGTGTCCGTGGGTGTATGTATGTAGGTGTGTGTGTGTGTGTGTGTCTGGGTGAAATAGATCTAAGACATCGCTCTTTGACGACTACTTCCCTAGATAGTCATCATACCATCCCATGAAACGTCCACTACAGGACAGGGAGCTCCCTCCAGAATTCTAGCTTTTGCTGGAAAAATGTGGAGGGGCATTACCTTAGTCACCTCGCTTGTTAGCGTTACGGCTGTCACCATGGACCGTGGTTGTAGGTGACCGAAGTAAGTAAGATGTAAGATACAAAGGAGGATGCTGCTGCCCATCCTCCAAATCCTTAGTCGCCTCTTACGACACCCATGGGTATGTATGGGTTGGTACTATTCTTTGCCGGCACCACACGGGACTAGATAGTAGCCAGCTAGGACCAATGGCTTAATGTGTTATCCGAAGCACGGAATCATCTTTTCGGACAATCACCCTTCTACCATCATCGGGAGTCCAGACGCACCGAAGGATATCACCAACTCTTGGTTGATATTCCACACATTCGCACAAAGCGCTTTGAAACATCTTTTATTATGTGCACGGCTAAAGAGTGGAATTCCCTACCTGCGTCTGTGTTCTCGAGTTCATACAACCCGAATGTATTCAAGTCGCAAGTGAATAGGCTTCTTCTGGGCAAGCTCGTCCCATCGTCTACCTCTTCTCTGTCCTCAACACTAGATCGAGGTCAAGAGTAAGCCCATTGACAATAAAAAAAACCAGTTCATTCAACCTGCAATGCCCTAACCAAACTGGGAAAGTTTTTTTTACCTCTAGACAACGGAGGCTGTACGTACAATGTACATTAGCTGTACATTTTTACTAAGGAAAGTTATTTCTTAAGTTCAGGGATACCTATTTAACTGAACTTTGTAGTTAGGTACTGCGGTTACCAACCATCGCGGTCCTTGCGCCAGCCGCAACGCTAACATTGAGACTAGGTATTTCCTGGCCCCTTGTTTTGGTTGGTAGTGAGCCTGCCTTCCACGCCACGGGACGCGGGTTTCATCCCCGCCCAGGGCAAACATTTTGTGTGATGAACACTAAAATTTCGGACCTCCTTACTTCGCTCGGAATAGATAACATGCTAATTTATTTTACTATGGTATGACATCTGCCAGCATGTCCCAAATTGAAATGTCACATCATCAATGATCGATCACTAGGAAATATTCAAAATAACGCTCCCAAATCAATACGAGTAGAAGGACGCCTTCACTACCTTGTGACGAATTAATTTTTAGGGTTCCGTACCTCAAAAGAAAAAAACGGAACCCTTATAGGATCACTTTGTTGTCCGTCTGTCAGTCTGTCTGTCAAGACCCTTTATCTCATGAACGGGTAAAGGTTGATACCTTTACCCGTTGAAATTAATACCATTTATTAGGATCCATGAACCACACAAGATCAGAAAATTTAAATTTTTTACAACGACGCAATCAAAAGATATGGCATTTTATGTCCTCATCTCCATACATTTATTCAAAAATGCAAAACCTACAGGGTACTTCCCGTTGACCTAAAATTATGAAATTTGGCAAGAAGTTAGGTCTCACAGTACAAATAATAGGAAAAGTCTGAAATCATTAAATATTACAACTTTTCTCACAACTAATGGTAACCAATTGTGGTGAGCTCTCGTTTCAAGAACATTCATATAAGAGAGGGGTCAAGTTGGATGGTCACTGAGGCGATTTTTGTTTTAGTTCTATTTAAAAACGGGAACACTTACAAACTTGAAAATTAGTATGTTTATAGTTCATAAGCTATAAAATAACAACAAATAATAAAATTTGGTCAAGCGCGTGTCGGACTCAAAAAATCTAGCACATTAACTTACTGGAATTTCAACTAATACAATTATGTTTATGTGGTGGTACGGAACCCTCAGTGCGCGAGTCCGACTCGCACTTGGCCGGTTTTTTAAACCTCAGGATGAACATGAGTGTTTGTTCTGCGTCTGTGTGTTATTTATCTATTTATGTATGTTTATCAGTCTCTGGTACCCATAGTACATGCTTTGCCTAGTTTGGAATCAGATGACCTTGTGTGAATTGTCCCCCAATAGCTAGGGTATATCGTCCAAATATTCCATAAATTATAGCTATATGATCCACATGTTAAAGAAGAAAAGAAACTCAGTTTCTGCGTACAGTCAAGACCACGCTAAACTTGACACTTTTTTATGTAACAATTAAGTGAGCAAGCGAGCTAGTGGGCCACCTGATGGTAAGTGGTCATCACCGCCCATAGCACCCACTGTCTCATTAGTAGCCTAATTGCCAGCACCATGAGAAATAACATGGTATGTCTCATGTGCCTGTAATTTCACTGGCTCCCTAGCCCTTCACACCGAAACCCGTGGCAGCCCTTTACGGCAGAAAAACGCAAGGGGTGGTACTTCCCCAGATGGACTTTGCACAAAAGCCCTACCACCTTCACTTGCTGTGCGACTTTAGTCTCTATTTCACTCTTGTTATTTGGAAGCTCACGTATGTTTCTGCAGGGAAGAAATATCGATTTACCTATAATGTTCTTGCGTCGTCCCAAGAGTTTAAATAATCTAATCGGTGAAGTGCATCTATGTCTCGTATACAGGGTGTTCGAGGCAACGTTGGCCAAAGAAAAACGGTGGTTTCAGACCATAAGGGATCCCGCACACGACTGAGAATCGGTGACCGATTTTTTGTCGGGATCCCGCTCTGACGTGTTATCACCTGGATCTTCCGTCCTTGTCCTGGCCGATAATCGCCCACCGATTCTCGGTCGTGTGCGGGAGCCCTAATACTGAACAGTTTTTCCTAGGGAACTTGGATCGAAATTGGATTTTTTATTTAGTATCTCTCATATAAAAAAGTGTTGCTCTTTCTTTTCGATTACAACATACCATAATACGTCCATTACAAGACAGGGAGCACCCTCCAGAATTCCGGCTCTTGCTAGAAGAATATGGAGGGGCCGTAACGTACCTTAGTCACCACGCTTGTTAGCGTTACGGCTGGCACCATGGACCGCGGTTGTTAGAGACCGCAGTGTGTAAGATGTTGCGATACACGGAAAGACGCTGCTGCCCTACTTGCGGTTTGTAAACCATTAGTCGCCTCTTACGACACCCACAGGTAGAGATGGGTCGGTACTATTCTTTGCCGGTACCACACGGAGCAGTTTCCTATTGAATTTTTTTTTCCTATTCGACTTGGAAAGCGTAAAAGCGTCGTCGGGGTCGACCTAGAAAAAGATGGAGGGATGAGTTCGACACCTGCGCGAATAACTTGAAGGAGTTGGCCCAGGAAAGTAAATGTGGAAAGATGGGAGAGAGGCCTTTGCCCTGCAGTGGGACACAACAGGCTCCTAATAATAATAATTTCGACCTACAATAAGATCCTTTTTTTTATTAGGTTCACAAACTGGATACAGCTCAAGAAAATGAGATAATAAACAAGCACAAATAAAACAGGTTTTAGAACGTACCATACTATGAGTTAACACAGCATGCAAATAACAAATATACTCTAGTACATAAAATTATTATTATTATTTTTTAAATTATTGCTTAGTAACTAACAACAACGATCTTAACTAGAAACTTAAAAATATATCAGAGAATTTAATCTGGTTTAGGTCTTGTGAGGCAAGGCAAGACCTAACGGACTTCTTAGCAGAAACCACAGAACCATTGAAAATATCAAAGTCATTTCTAATAGCATTATAGGCAGTGCACATGCGATGCAATGGGCTATGTTGACCTAGTTTGTTATACAGGCAAGGGGTGAGAAGTTCGTACGATTATGCACACGACTACCAACACGAGGAATAGTGAAATTAAGCTGTTGCAGAATATCCGGCGTGTCAATGAAGCCATGAATGAGTTTAAATAGAAACATCAAATCAAGCAGTTTGCGACGATCATGTAACGAAGTGATGTTGTAATGTTTTAAACGTGATTCATAAGAATGTACTTCTTTACATTGAAAGTCATTATATGTTAAATGATAGATGAATCTTTTCTGAATACGTTCAATTCTATTAGAATGTACAGCATAGCTAGGACTCCAAACAACAGAACAGTACTCAATTATGCTTCTTATTATAGAATTATAAACTACAATCGAAATTGTAGGATTTTGAAAATTTTCATTTGTCGTGAAACACAACCCGAGAGCCTAGATGCCCTACTGATAATATTATCGATATGATAACGGAAACTTAGACTAGAATCGAAGAGAACTCCAAGGTCGATGGTATTTACTTCAGTCAATGGTACACCATCAATGGAATAAACAGCAGTGATGGGTGTCTTACGTCTAGTGAATTTGATGTGGTAGCATTTGCTGGTATTTAAAGCCATGTGATTATCACAGCACCATTGATGAATTCTATTTAGCTCATCTTGCAGGCTTAGCACGTCATCTAATGAGTTAATTTCTTTGTAAAGCTTCAAGTCATCTGCGTACATTTTGAATTCAGATTGCAAAATGTAGGATAAATCATTGATAAACATCAGAAAAAATAAAGGCCCTAAGTGAGAGCCCTGGGGCACACCCGACGGAACCAACACCTGCTCTGACTTAAAGCCATACACTGAAACTAGTTGTGATCTATTGCGAAGATAAGATTCACACCATCTGAGCAACGACCCATGCATACCCATCTGTTCAATCTTATAAAGAAGGATGTCATGATGTACAAGGTCAAATGCCTTTCTAAAGTCAGTATACACCGAGTGCACTTCTCCACCATTATCTATAACTTTTGTTAAATCCGTTAAATATGCTACAAGGTTAGAGGTTGTCGATTTGTGAGGTAAAAATCCATGTTGATTGCTACTGAGTAATGGTTTGATGTGTGAATAAATTTTCTTTTGTACGAGAGATTCAAAAATTTTGCAAGCCGTGGATAAAATAGAGATTGGTCGGTAATTCGTAACGTTATTTGTATAACCAGATTTAAGAATAGGCGTGATATGAGCAAGTTTCCATCCCTCAGGAAATGTCCCATGTTGGATCGACATGTTGAAGATAATGGAGAGGGGTTTATGCAAGACGTCGGCGCAATTGCGGAAAAGTTGTGGAGGGATAGAGTCTGGCCCAGCACCTTTGTTGCAGTCCAGTGATTTAAGGCACTTGAGAGTTTTATGGTCAGAGTCCACCGTTTTAGTTTGGCCAACCGTTGTTCCGAACACCCGGTATAGGATAGGTCTACTAAACTAATATAATAATACACCGAAGCTATAAGCAGATTTGGTTCCAAGTATGGAAAGCACAGAGGTATATTTTGACCTGACATGTAGAATAGATGAAAGTCTTTGTACAGTGTGTGTTGCCAGTGATGACATATGGCACCGAGACGTGGCCGCTCACGATGGGCTCAAAGTCACCCGAAGGGCTATGCTCGGAGTCTCTCTGCGGGATCGAATCATAAATGAGGAGTTCCGCAAAAGACCTAAAGTAACTGACAAAGCCCTGAAAATCGCTAAAGTGGTAGTGGGCAGGGCACATCGCAAGAAGAACCGATGGCCGATGGAGCGTAAGGGTTCTAAAGTGGCGACGACAAGGTAGACCGACGATCTGGTCAAGGTCGCGGGAAGCCGATGGATGCGAGCAGCGCAGGACAGTTCTCATGGAGATCTTTAGGGGAGGCCTATGTCTTTCGGCTGATATGATGATGATGTAATAAAAAGCTCCAACTTTTGTTCTACAACTTTTGCAACTTAGCCCAAAGTTAATTTTAACATCCCATTATGTCCCGTGTGGTGCCGGCAAAGAATAGTACCAACCCATACATACCCGTGGGTGTCGTAAGAGGCGACTAAGGGTTAACTGGAGGATGGGCAGCAGCATCCTCCTGTGTATCATACCATCTTTCTTACTGCGGTCACCTACAACCGCGGTCCATAGTGCCAGCCGTAACGCTGACAAGCGAGGTGACTATGGTACTTCCCCTCCACATTTTTCTAGCAAAAGCTAGAATTCTGGAGGAAGCTCCCTGTCCTGTAGTGGACGTTTCATGGGATGTTATGATGATGATGATGATTATGTTTTTATCACTTTTTTACAACTCTATTTAGTTAGGGTAGTTTTAACTTGGCTTTTATTCTAAACCTATATATAACAATAAAATTAATGTCAGACAGGAACGCAACCCTATAAAGAGGATAGGATAAAGAACATTAACTCTAAAATACAAACTGTAAAGTACAACAAACAATACATTTCGCAGTTTATGTGTTAGTTTTACTTAGAGCAAATTGAAAACAGTAATATAGCTGAGTACGCTACATTTACTGCGAGTGAGCAATACTATGGGTTGTCACGATCGTGGCTACTATAAATTACGGAATAACGAAGAATTTTATCGTCGAAATATATTCAGCTCCTCAAATGGCCCGCGTCCTAAAAATAGGACAGAATCTTTGAGGGTATGACATTATATTCATAGATTGAAGAAGCCCGAATATCGTTGTTTGGAGTGTATAGAGCTGAAAGAAAATAATATAAAAAGAAAATTGTTATTTACATTTATAATTTAATTTTTCGTACGTTACAATCTCACTCACTTGACATGTTTAATATATTTAATTATTGACTTAGATAAATGATTCGGAGCGCAGCGAATCATTTATCTAAATTATTGATTTATTTTTGTTTAAAACATAAACTTTTTATTTTTATTCATAACTTGACATTTTTATCTTCTTTTTCGTATTTTTTGTTAATAATTTAATATTGAATTAATTTTTTAAATTGTATTTTAGTTTTAGTTCGATATTTTAAATTAACTTACTTTTGTGTAATTCTTTGTAAATGCTAAATTGTAAGTATTCCCACACAGTATGACTACATGAATAAATGAACGATGATGATGATAAAATACCGTGATTTTTTTCTTCTTCTCAAAGTCACGGATCATTCAACCTGCCCTGGTATAAACAATATTTGTATTGTATTAAATCTCTTTACTAGCACTTTATTACCAGCTTGCTTTATTTTTTATGTTCAGATTCGGCAGCCCTCATAGCTACCGTAGCGTATAATATCCTTAATTGGTGCCAAGGGGTCAGATTCCGTTAGATCCAGGGGTCAAATGGGTACGGGTTCGGACGGGTTAATGACAAATTCACGGTTTCAGTAAGTTCGTTTGTTACCGTGGAAATTGAATTAATTGGAAGTGCTCGTGGTTTAGTATTAACCACTAATTTTATCTTATTTTGTTGGGTTGAGTTTCTGTTTCGGGGATTTTCGGGTACTTCGACTCTATAGGATCTTTTGTACTTCCCTTGCATTTTTTGTATGTGATAAATGAGCAAACGAGCAGGTGGGCCACCTGATGGAAAATGGTCACAACCGCCCATAGAGCCCGCTGTCTTATTAGTGGCATAACTATTCCCTAATAAGACAGCAAAGCACGCTGTCCACCGTGAGAACTAAGATGGTGTGTCTCGTGTGCCGGTAATGTCGCTGGCTCCCTCAACTTTCAAACCGAAACACAACAGTGCAAACACTGTTATTTTACGGCAGAAATATGGCAAGGGGATGGTACTTTCCTAGACGGACTTTACACAAAAGCCCTGCCACCTTGAATAAATGCTCCTCTGATCTTGTTTATGAGCTGATTCTCTAATTTCAGGGAACTTGTGTCGGGTAAGCCTAACCCAGAATCCTCCGCGTTCCAACGCTTATACAAAGACAAGTATTCCATGAATTTGCTTTTCTCATCATATGCTCTGCAGGTGGTAGTGTCTTGTATAGGGACCCTTCCTTATTTTTTGACTTTTCTAACTTTTCTATGTTTTTAGCTAATTTTTTAGTTAATCCGCCATAATAACACACATTTTCTGAAAATTACAACCGTATTGCTAATATAGCTACTATGGTTTAAAAGATACAATACAACCCTCGGACAGACAGATATACAGACGACGTAGGCTTAGTAACCCTACCCTTCCGAAGTAACCCTTCGGCTACGGAACCCTAAAAACTTAACCAAAAATTTTTTGCAAGCCCTGGCCATATTATGGTTAAAAAATTTTTGGTTACCCCATACGTCCTTACTGAAGGCGCAAGGTATATATATAAGTTGTTCAGTTTAATTAATGTTTTAAGTAGAGCTAAAACTTTCAGTGATTAAAAATAAGCCTTTATGTATGAAGTGAGCGAGTAGAAAATTTTATAGCTCATCCAATTTGCAAGATAGGGGTCATCCGTAAAGCAATTAAGTTAAACGGCTGGCGTTAAAGTGATTAAGTTTCTTATCTATGTTATCGGCCAAGCACCGTTTTAGAACATACTGCGTTTCCCACTTTAAGGCCGGTATTTCACTGGGACACCACAGTGGCGCGACTGGTTGCGCCACTGGTGTCCGTAACTAGACACCAGTAAAGACACCAGAGTCGCCACACCCTGCGGCCACAGTATTAAGGGGTATATTTCACTGAGAGTGGTAGCGCGACCAGCATCCGAACTGGTTGCGCCGCCAAATTGGTTGCGCAACCAAACGGACACCAGGTGAGTAACTCTCGTCTCTCTATAGAGCTGTATATTTTGTTGGTAGCGGCGACTGGTTGCGCTGCCATGGTGTCCCAGTGAAATACCGGCCTTAGGCTCTATTTACACTGCAGCTTTTTGCTTCGATACAATCTGTATGAACGCGCGTTTGCATCGATACAGTGGCGATTCAGTCGCGATGCTGCTTTGATACAGCGCAGCATTGCTAGTACCTTCGTTACTTTTGTAAGTCGAGTCGTTATCCTCATCCACAACCTCCATCATCATCATCAATCTCATCACCTACCTTATCATCATCGTCAGATTCAGATAATTTTATTCAATGTAGATTCTTTACAGAATACTTATTGAATACAATGTAAATAGAGCGAGTCTACGCCGTTTTGGATCGTGCTATGGCAGCGTAAAAGAAACGGCAAGAAACCACTGCAGCACGGCCTACTTTAAGAGTCGATTTTTTATAATGTGTTTCTTGTGTTTCGCTGGAATATCAGAGCACCATACCTCTTTGTCATTCATATAGTCATCTAATCTATAGTAAGCTTTTTTACATAACGTTCGCTCTACACATTGTTTAAACTTTCTCTCAGGTAATTGCACTACATTGTCAGGTATTTTGTTGTAGGTAGTACACACGTCAACAACCTCATCTTAAGCCTCATCATCCTCCTCATTCCCTTCTCTCCTCCAAAACTTAGCTCTTCCCCCGCGATTGTATCGATGCAGACGAGCGTGTGTAGCATCTACTCACGCGCGTTTGCGGCGCGTCAGGTTTCTAGTATATGTATAGGTCTTTGAGGTAAGTCGCGGACAGACAGACAGACAGGCAGACGGACATGACGAAACTATAAGGGTTCCTTTTGACTACGGAACCATAAAAACAACACTTACATATTTTTCTCGCGTCACGTTCCTACTTACGTATGTAATTCTACAAGAAGACTACAAAATAACCGCGGTGAGCATCCAAGCGATGTAATATTCGCCGTAATATTCACAATCTGAATGTCATTTGAATACAGGGTCAACAAACCGCACCCTCGGAGGCGTAGTGTTGCCAGAGTCGACTTCCTGATTTAATTTTTGTTCGTCAGAATAACGTTTCAATCACTGCTAGCGGTTTTCTCACCCTTGGTCTAGTGGTTGGAGCGTTCGGCTATTGATCCGGAGGTTCTGGGTTCGAATTCCGGTGTCAAACAAAAATTGTTAGTTTTCTACATACGCAAAAACATAATCCTACTTCCTATCCTACTAATATTATAAACACGAAAGTTTGTGAACATGTATGGATGGATGTATGATTGTTACTCTTTCACGTAAAAACTACTAGATGAATTTTAATGAAACTTTACAATAATATAGCTTATACATCAGAATAACACATAGGCTACAATTTATAAACCTGCGCAGACGAAGTCGCGGGCACCAGCTAGTTACTTTATAAATTTCCCGATAGAATATTTTTTTTGCTTTTTTTCGTATTATAAACAAAATCACTTCAAAACGATTATTAATATCGACACAAAATTTGTTGTGTTGGAAAGCCTTTTTAAATCTAGGTTTTTACATACCACTTTTTCAATTTGTTGAGTATACGCTGAGTAAAGTGCAAAAATGAGCGAAAAACGTAAAACAGCGCGAATCCGCTCTGTTCTAGCACGCGCATTCTGCCCTTTGTTAGAAAGGGAGGTGATTTTGACTATGTACAGCGCCTTAAGAGTTTTCCTTTGTGCGTTTTTATGTTATGTTTATGTGTGCAAAAAATAATTTATTCATTCTTTCATTCGTAACTGAACAACTTCATTGAATAAAACTTTCAGGAAATGAAAAAGAAATTTGTCTCAGATTGCAACTTAAGATTTTGTAACTGACCAGTGGGCAGTTTTACCAAGTTGGGGGACAGTTACAGCTAATTAAGATAAAACTTGGCACTCCATTCCATGGAAAACCCGATCGGTTATAGTATCCTCGAAAAGTTTATTTTCCAAATTTTCCAATGTACAATTTAATATATTTAAAGTTCTCTGCACTACATACACTAAGTCACTACACTTTTCATCTGACATACTGGCAACACTTTGGCCTTCTTCCAGTATTGCCAGAACTCGACAAGTTATCCCTATTCTCGTATAAACGATCTCTGTATTGTCTTGGCCTGAATGCTTGTCTCATATTGTCATGGATATCGTGTTCAAGTGTTCTCTTTCTACATGTTATTGGCATTTTTGGGTATCGTCTTTAGCTATTTATGTACAGGCGTATCAACTTATTCCTATCCCATTTTTGCAAGAAATAGGTTGTACCAAAAAAATAAGGTTTTCTTCTTTGACATTTTGTATGAATGTTTACGCGAAATTCAACCTATTTGTATTTTAATGTATGTGTCGCAGGCAAATTGTATTATTCGTTATTATACATTTTGCCTTGGCATTCTACAAAATGTCGAGAAGTTTTTTATTCGTCATTTTACATAATGCCGCGACAATTCACAAAACGGCGCGTAATTCTTTTCTGGCATATTGGCGTTGTGGTCGTAAGATAACCTAACCCAGCCCAACCGCGATCCCGGGTAATGTGCCGGCGCCGTTTTACAATTTCCCCACCGTTTGTAAAATACGCACGAAAATAAGCTCAAGCTTGGTCATGATCAAAATTGGTCCACCGTACAGTCAAGAGAACGTCAACATTGACACATTTAATTCTTCACAGCGCTTATCTTAAACAGCGTATAGAGACGGAAATCGCGCTGCGAATATCACACTTGACCTGATTTTGACTGTACACAGCGATTTCGTTCGCTAGAATTGTAATGAACTTTTATTATAATAAGGAAATTCTTATGCAATTTTTCTACTTATTCTGTTTCACCCCAGGAACAGAAAAAGTATACCATATTTAAAAGGGAACCACGAGACTTCGTAAGCACAGAATTTAGAAATAAAGTAGCCTATGTAGTTTCCCATGGTTCAAACTACCCGCACATCAAACATCTAAATCGGTTCGGCGCGGCGGTTCAGTCGTGAAAGCGTATCAGACAGAAAGACAGAGTTACTGTCGCATTTATAATTCAATGGGATCACTCTTAACCTCGATCTAGTCTTGAGTACAGAGATGAGGTCGACGATGGGACGAGCTTGCCCGGAAGAAGCCTATTCACTCGCGACTTGAATAGATTCGGATTATATGAACTCGGGAACACAGACGCAGGCAGAGAATTCCACTCTTTAGCCGTGCGCATAATGAAAGATGTTTCGCTTTGTTCGAATGTGTGGAATATTAACCAAGTGTGAGTGATATCCTACGGTGCGTCTGGACTCCCGATAGTAAAAGGGGGGATGGTGGAATACGCTCATTGAGCTCTTGAGCACACTATCCGAAGTACAAAAAGGGGCGGGACACTTAAGCAAACAGATCCCTACATAGATGTTTGCAAAATGTTTACAAGCATTATTTTTAAAAGACCTATCTAACGAAACCCAACACGATGGGGTAGACAAGAAAAAAATTATATTACCCCTACTTGTAGGGCAGGAACCCTAACATTTTTTTACCAGATTTTATTTTACCACGTCGGCGTGGATAAAATGTATTTTCATACTAAATTACAACTTTCTAGTACTAAGGGTACCTGAGCTAAGCCGCGGACACGCAGACAGACGGACATAACGAAACTATAAGGCCGGTATTTCACTGGGACACCATGGTGGCGCGACAGCCGAGCTACCAGTGTCCCAGTGAAATACCGGCCTTAGGGTTTCTTTTTGACTACGAATTAACACCTTTGTTTGATAAAAATCCTATAAACGGAACTTCTTTTTGGCAATTTTCGTACCACGTACTATACCGCGTATTAATTGAATTCCTGAAAAGTTTAACCTTCTAAAACTATATGGTTAATATATCCATTGTTTTATCCACCAGGTTTCTACTTTTTCCTTTTGTGGCAGAGCCTGCTGAAACTTTTGTTTCTATAACAATGGAATACGTTATTGGTTTTTGGTATGAATAGAATTTGATAATAGGATTGACCTAATTGAAGTTTCTGCTTGCCTGGTATATGGCTGCTGATATTAGAGATGTACATAACTACATACCATATAAAAACTGCCCAGCGGCAGTCGGACTGGTGGGCTGAGGGTACCGTACCACCACGTTATACCTACGGGGTGATTCAAATAGTTAAGCACTAACCTTATGTGACTTGCGTTTTTTTTATTGTTTTAGAGTTTTGTTTGTGACGTCTGACGGGCGTATCCGATAGAAATTATATAACGCTGAGAGGAAAGTCAAAGATCATTATCGAGTGTCACACTTGTTTGTGCTAGGTAATAAGATTTAACAAAATTGAAAATTTTTGATGATTTCATTCTTGTTTGTAAGTGTACCGTTTTTACGACAGAGCAAAAAGAAGTTATAACAGAAAGCATTGAACAAAAAGAATTATTTCCTTTTTTTTGTTGAGGAATTTCGCTACGAAAATTATTATATATTTTGTCTATTAAGAGTATATTTCAACCGGCTACCTTATACGATTTAGAATGTACTAAATATCAGCCCTTTTGAAGGTAGGACAGAAACATACGAACGGCTTAAGATTAGAAAAAATACCGGCCAAGTGCGAGCCGGACTCGCGCCCTAAGGGTTCCGTACCTATCTACTATAGGCAAATATTTAACACGGCAACTGAAATCCTTTTTAGGCGACTTTCTATTAAGTCACAAAAAAACTAACTTTGCAGTGATTAAATATCTTAGCAACTATTAAACTATACAAGCAACAAAAGGCTAGGATCAAAAAAACTAAAAAACGGCTGCTATTGTAAGGTATCAAATATATCAAGCGGGATCAGTGTAAAACTGGTTAAGGTATTATAAAACCTAATGCGGCGACTAATTTTTCGGAGGGGATATCAAACATTCTTCACTGGCAACTATTGGCTTTCATTATAAAAATACACATTTGGCAGCGATTTTTAGGTAGCTTTAAAACTGAAAATGGGTATTATAATAATGTATTTGGATATTAGAATATTGTTTGCAGATTCGTAAATTCTTGAAAAAGGCGGCAAATGCGTTCGTTAGGTTAGGTTAGATATATAAAATAGATATTAAATCAAAACTAATTAAATTAATCGATTTTGATTGACTTAGATTAGTTTTCCGTTCGATACATAATTTTTTCACTCCCTTTTGTTACACTTAAGATATTCAAGAAAAAATTAAATAGACCAAGAATAGTTTTTTAGCATGTCACAATTTGGTTTATTTAGATTCCTAAAAATGTAGCCAAAAGTATTTATTTTAAGATCTTGTTTGTATTTATATCAGACCTTGGTCAAGTTTATAGACAACCCCATTTTAGAATTTATGAAAGCCTATTTTAACTTTTTAATCCGCCAATAATTTGTCGCCTTAGAAGAAATTCAAATGCCACAAAAGAAAATCACTGCCAGATAAAATTTTAATAAAACCTCAAAACTCATTAAAAAGCCGCCGCTTTCTAGTTAAGATGCTACATCAAATTAGTCGCCAAAGTAGTTTATTTACTATCCCTTTTCAGTTTTTTTTAAGACCTGAAATGGTATCAATTTGTCGCCGCGTTAAATACATGCCTCTACTATATGATATACTAAAAGCTTTTGCTCTTTGATTTTAAAAACTTTGCGACCATCCAACTTGACCCCCCTTTTATAGAAAGTTTCTTGAGACGGGAGCTCACCTGAATTGGTTACTATTAGTTGTGAGAAAAATTGAAATATTTAATGATTTTAGACTTTTCCCTTTATTTGTACTGTGAGACCTAGCTTCTTGCCAAATTTCATAATTTTAGGTCAACGGGAAGTACCCTGTAGGTTTTGCTTTTTTGCATAAATGTATGGAGATGAGGACATAAAAAGCCATATCTTTTGATTGACTCGTTGTAAAAAATTGAAATTTTCAGATCTTGTGTGGTTTATGGACCTAAATATCCGTTATCAATTTCAACCTGATACCTCTTCTCGTTCGCGAGAAAAAGGTTCTTGATAGACAGACAGACAGACGGACAACAAAGTGATCCTATAAGGGTTCCGTTTTTTTATTTTGAGGTACGGAACCCTAAAAAGGGTCTCATGCGATAAGGAACCCCAAAAACCACCCTTTCCTCTCTTAAGCGAATAAAACGTCATCTTGTATAGTGCCAAGGACAGAATCAGTGAAGTACACGGAACAGCTCTCAATAGTGGTTCAGTGGAGGCTTTTAGGAGCACTCTTTGATTGATTATCGAAGGGTGGAGGGCCTGAAAGGATTCTGACCTACTTCGTTTTGCTATGTTAGTACAGGCTTGACATTCGCCTTCTATTATCGGGCCGGAATAAAGCTGCAATCACACCTGTCTACATTCAAAGACTAAATCGGCATACATTGCTTGGAGGCTTGGTTCTGTTAATTCCAATATCCTTACTTCAACAAGCAATGTATGCCAAATTAGTTTTTGAATGAAGGACGGTGTAATAGCGGCTTAACATTTGCTATATTACTACCAGTCGTATAAAAAGCCTTAACAGATCGACGTATAGTTCGTTTCACAGTTTGGCACACCTAATATTTATTCATTATAAGACTTCTACGTATAAGAGAACCCGTACGTACTTTAAAATAAAATATATTGTTCCTTTCGTAGCCCAGTAGTGCAGTGCTCACCTAACTATAATCCGTTTTACGAGTCAATGACAAAGCATACCAACACATTTTGCAGCTATATCAAGGCTATTGTGCTCCATGATCAATAGTAATCAGCTAAAGCTGTCAGAAAAAACAAGTTTGTAAAACAATGTTATTTTTTAGGGTTCCCTACCTCAAAAGAAAAAAACGGAACCCTTATAGGATTACTTTGTTGTCCGCCTGTCCGTCTGTCTGTCTGTCTGTCAAGACCCTTTATCTCACGAACGGGTAAATGTATCAGGTTGAAACTAATACCATATATTAGGATCCATGAACCACACAAGATCTGAAAATTTAAATTTTTTACAACGACGCAATCAAAAGATATGGCATTTTATGTCCTCATCTCCATACATTTATTCAAAAATGCAAAACCTACAGGGTACTTCCCGTTGACCTAAAATTATGAAATTTGGCAAGAAGCTAGGTCTCACAGTACAAATAATGGGAAAAGTCTGAAATCATTAAATATTACAACTTTTCTCACAACTAATGGTAACCAATTGTGGTGAGCTCCCGTTTCAAGAACATTCATATAAGAGAGGGGTCAAGTTGGATGGTTGCTGAGGCGATTTTTGTTTTAGTTCTATTTAAAAAAACGGGAACACTTACAAACTTGAAAATTGGTATGTTTATAGTGCATAAGCTATAAAATAACAACAAATAATAAAATTTGGTCAAGCGCGTGTCGGACTCAAAAAATCTAGCACATTAAGTGCGCGAGTCCGACTTGCACTTGACCGGTTTTTTTTTCCATCAAATATAATCTGGTTTGTCTGGTTCTGTAGCTGCAAATGTGTTGGTAAGCTTTGGCATTGACTCGTAAAACGAATAGGTAGATGAGCACTGCACTGGGCATCCCTATTTACGTAACTGGTTGGAAATTGGCTATGAAAGGAACAATATATTTTATTTTAATGTACACTCAACAGCACATCAGTAGAAAAACTTTTGGACCTTACCGTGGTTCTCTTGTACGTAGATATCTTATAATGAATAAATATTACGTGTACTGTTACTTGTTAGATCGATTACCGACCTCAGAAACCCTGGTGTCAGAGTTGTCGAGCCGCCAAAAGCATCTGACATGGCACATTAACAATTAATATTAATAATAAAAAGCCTTTATTCAAAAAAAATCACATACATACATAACATCACGCCTCTTTCCCGTCGGGGTAGACAGAGACCACAGTCCTCCACCTGCTACGATCTTGACATACTTCCCTTCCTTCCTGTACTTTCATCAATCCTTTCATACATGCTCGTTGGTTTAGGGTACTTTTAACCTGGCCTTTATTCAGAACGTCCTGAATTTGGTCCTGGTACGTTCGCCTAGGCCTTCCCCTTCCAACGTTTCCATTCAGTCTCGCCTGGTAGATCTCTTTCGTCAGTCTTCGTTCATTCAATAAACACATTTTATTAAACAATAAACACAATAAACACATTTTTAGGGTTCCGTACCTCAAAAGAAAAAAACGGAACCCTTATAGGATCACTTTGTTGTCCGTCTGTCTGTCTGTCTGTCTGTCTGTCTGTCTGTCTGTCAAGACCCTTTATTTCACGAACGGGTGAAGGGATCAGGTTGAAATTAATACCATATATTAGGATCCATGAACCACACAAGATCTGAAAATTTCAATTTTTTACAACGACGCAATCAAAAGATATGGCATTTTATGTCCTCATCTCCATACATTTATTCAAAAATGCAAAACCTACAGGGTACTTCCCGTTGACCTAAAATTATGAAATTTGGCAAGAAGCTAGGTCTCACAGTACAAATAATGGGAAAAGTCTGAAATCATTAAATATTACAACTTTTCTCACAACTAATAGTAACCAATTGTGGTGAGCTCCCGTTTCAAGAACATTCATATAAGAGAGGGGTCAAGTTGGATGGTCGCTGAGGCGATTTTTGTTTTAGTTTACAAACTTGAAAATTGGTATGTTTATAGTGCATAAGCTATAAAATAATAACAAATAATAAAATTTGGTCAAGCGCGTGTCGGACTCAAAAAATCTAGCACTAACTTACTGAAATTTCAACTAATACAATTATGTTTATGTGGTGGTACGGAACCCTTAGTGCGCGAGTCCGACTCGCACTTGGCCGGTTTTATTATTATTCATCCTCTCTACATGACCAAAACATCTCAGCATCCCTTTCTCGATTTTGGTGACTACGTCTTCTTTTACGCCACACCGTTCTCTTATCACACTATTTCTAATCCTGTCACTCAATTTAACACCAATCATACTCCTTAGCGTTCTCATTTCCACTGCATTAATTCCACTTTCATGCTTCTTCTGCCATACCCAGCTTTCACTGCAAAAAAATGCATGAAGTTTTTTGGCAGAAAGAAAATCTCTCAAAGTTAATTTTAACACATTGTTACTCGTAGCATACCGCTTTTCCTTTGTCTATCTAATCTTTTACAATGCCATTACTTGTGCGCATACCCCCCTTTGACTTCGCCTTTGTGCCAGGACTTAATTTATCGCGCAAGCTGTAACCCCTATAAACACTATCCTAACCAAACCTTTTAAAGTTAGGGAAGTTATGAACGGAACTTCGGGATTGAACCTAAAGCCACGATCACACCTAGCTGAATTCCAGGACTAATTCGGCATACATTGCTGGGAGGCTTGGTTATGTTAATTGCAATATCCTTACTTCAACGAGCAATGTAAGCCGAATTAGTCTTTGAATTCAGCTAGGTGAGATCGTGGCTTTAGTCATGTCTAGTTATAGTTTCCTCACGTATCTAACTATATTCTGCCATAACTTATATTGACTTCTCGGCTCTCCCGTCGCGTCCCCCCTGCCAACTTTGTTTGCCACTACCAACACGGAGGGAATACCTAATTGAACTGCTAAATAAATACCAAACTAACGAAGGTTACTCCACTTTGAAGTTGTTTATTTATCTCTTTGCTTAGTTACTTAGTGGCCTTATACAGCGTGACGTCATTAAATAATACTATATATATAATAAAGTAATAGTACTATCATACAGAACGGACACTCTCCGCCCCCCTTGCAATCTACCCCGCACCCCCGCGCGTGCGATTCGCGTGGTGCTCCTGCGGGTCAGTTGTACTGAATATGCAGACCTACGCGCGCTTCCATTTTCGGTCTATTAGGTCCAGTTCCTCAAACGTCCATTTCCGCGAAAGTCTATTTCTGTGAAAGATTTTTTAATAAATTTTTTCAAGTCCGTGTTTCTTAACCCCTCGAAGGTCCTCAAAAAGGTAGAATTTAAAAAAATGCTAAAACTTAATTTTATTTGCATTAGTACGTCTAAATACCAATTTTTAAGTCTCCATCTTCAAAAACAACTATGTTTCGAAACCCTTCTTCATTTGGTAGAAGAAGGGTGGGGGTAGGTTGAGTTTAAGTTTGAAATACAGACTTTAAAAAATGGACTTTTACAGAAATGGATGTTCACGGAAATGGACGTTCGCGGAAATGGACGTTCGAGGAACTGGACCTAATAGACCGAAAGGCTCATTTTATGTATTGTGGTCCAATGGATAGAGCATTGGACTTACAAACCGTTGGGTTCCGATTCGAATACAGCCTCCCACCCTTGGATTTTCTATCATTTATCATTTGTTTACAACATTCTATAACAAACAAATTGTCCGGGGTGTGTACGTACCAACACACTGCGGTTCGTTTGTGTTATATTATCTGTGGTTTGTGCCAGCCTCAACGCTCAACCGTGGCGACTATGTTACATCTTCTACCAAAATATACCGCGCTATTTGAATGTAAAATGCTAGGGAGAGTGAGGTCCCTGTTTAGCGAAAGACTTCCTTGTAGGATGAAGATGATGAAATAAAGAACATTTATCAAGCTAGTATCGCTAACCGCTATTCATCATCATTATCATCATAACATCCCATGAACCGTCCGCTGAAGGACATAGCTTCCTCCAAAATTCCAGCTATTGCTGGAACAATGTGGAGAGGAAGTTTTTTTTTAATCGTCAATGGGCTTACTCTTGACCTCGATCTAGTCTTGAAGACAGAGATGAGGTCGACGATGGAACGAGCTAGCCCAGGAGAAGCCTATTCACTCGTGACTAGAATAGATTCGGGTTATATGAACTCGGGAACACAGACGCAGGCAGAGAATTCCACTCTTTAGCCGTGCGCTAAAATATGTTTCAAAGCGCTTTGTGCGAATGTGCGGAATATCAACCAAGTATGGGTGATATCCTGCGGTGCGTCTGGACTCCCGATGGTAGAAGGGAAGTATCACAGTCACCACGCTTGTTAGCCTTGCGGCTGGCACCATGGACAGGTAGCTCCCTCCAGAATACTGCTAGTACTATTATTAACTATTCTATGGTTAAGCCAGACTAGAAAGTTTCAAGCTGGCATCCTTTACTATTTAAAATGCAAATGGAAACACTCAATTAAGTCAATAGCACCCTCCACCTTCCAGTGCCACGGTTTGAAGCGACTTTATGTGGCGTGATCGTATCTCTTCGATGAAATTGACTTTAGGCGATTGGGAGATTGGGATGTAGTGTAGGCAACGAAGCAGTTGACCCCAAAATTAATTTCTCAGGCAGATTTTATTTGACAGGATGATAAAGAATCATGAATTAAATGTAAATTCAAAATATCCAAAAAAAATTTTTCATACATGTTTTGTAATTTTTGAATGGTAAACTTAAAATTACCGGTTTTTTTTATAGAAGGTTTGCTCAGCAAAGTTTCATCAACTGAGGATTTAATGCGGGGGTCTTTATACAACGATCCGCTTCGTTGCCTAGAGTAATGGTTTTCTTTTACTTTTGACTGGCTCGTTGGTATGGTTGATAGTGAGTGAGCCTACCTTCTACGTCGTAGGTCGCGAGTTCGATCCCTTCCCAGGGCAAACATTTGTGTGACGAGCACGAGAGTTTGTTCTGTGTTTGGGTGTTCTTTATTTATCTTATGGGGGCGCTAGTGGACAGGAGGTATCCCCTTAAGTTTGGTATGTTACTCGATATACCGTAATATCTCTCATCTTTATTTTTTGTCGCTTTCAATTTTATACTTTTTGCAGGTTACGATTTCTACAAGGGGATAGACAGTCCATCTTCTTATGCGTCCTTGGTATTATTATTGAGGCATGTCAAGCAAAATTAAATACAAAGAATCTAGGACAAAGAACTCATTCAATTATGGTTTTGGCAGAATATGTTACACTCATTATCGTAACATGTTTTGTTTTTAGGGTTCCGTATTCAAAGGATATTAACCATTAGGCTAATCTACGATTTTTGGAATACAAAGAATCTAGGACAAACAACTCATTCAATTATAGTTTTGGCAGAATATGTAACACTCATTATCGTAACTTGTTTCGTTTTTAGGGTTCCGTATTCAAAGGATACCAACGGGACCATATTGAGAGGCATTATCCCCCAATTAGGAGGTAGGAAGTTCCCGGTTAGGAAGAAAGTCAAATCCCGTCAAGAATCAAGAAATTCAATTCAAGGTCAATTTATAATTTATTTATGTAATCTAATAATAGATAAGTTAACTTATGTTTTGGTGTAACTGTTAATATGGTCAATGTTGCGGGAAGCCGGTGGTGGAAGCAAGCAGCACAGTACCGGACGTCATGGAGATTTATAGGGGAGGCCTATGTCCAGCAGTGGACATCTTTCGGCTGATATAATGATGAACTGTTAATAAGTAACTAGACTTAATAAATAAATAATAATAGTAGGATCCCATAAAATCTCTTCTTTGCAGCTGAACATTTGTTTACAAAACGTAGCGTTCATTCTTACATACATAACATCACGCCTTGTTCCCGTCGGGGTAGGCAGAGACCACAGTTCTCCACCTGATACGATCTTGACATACTTCCCTTGCTTCCTGAACTTCCATCAATCCTTTCATACATGCTCGTCGGTTTAGGGTACTTTTAACCTGGCCTTTATTCAGAACGTCCTGAATTTGGTCCTGGTACGTTCGCCGAGGCCTTCCCCTTCCAACGTTTCCATTCACTCTCGCCTTGTAGATCTCTTTCGTCAATCTTCCTTCATTCATCCTCTCTACATGACATTCTTGGAAAGGATTATAACCTTATCAATCACATTCATAATAATTGAAAGTAGATTTTTTGATATAATATTTGATATAACTTTAAAGAAACTTTCTGCAAAAGTCTGTTAATTAAAGCCACGATCACACCTAGCTGAAATCAAGGACTAATTCGGCATACATTGCTGGGAGGCTTGGTTATGTTAATTTCAATATCCTTACTTCAACGAGCAATGTAAGCCGAATTAGTCTTTGAATTCAGCTAGGTGAGATCGTGGCTTAAACCGTAATAGGTTATTAAACGGTTGAATTTTGACTGAGTACTTACCTACTCATGTGTTATTATCATAGTGTTCGAGGTTTAGAGGAGGCAGATAATAAGACACGTAGTTGCCGTTTGAGCAAGCGTAATTCCAAAGAACGTAGGTATATACCATAGAATACATGAAACAGAGTTAGAAAGGCGAAGTAGGCGGGCCCCGCGTGCCCCGGATAGGTCCGTAGGACAAACAAACGTCAAAACCTCAAAATGACCCCTTCAGTCATTTGCCCGACTCAATGGCGTAAAGAGCAGCGACGTATTTTTTAAGAAAATGCCGTTTTGTGCGATATTATCACGTCGAGCTCACAGCAAAGATAAAAATTTGCAAAATGGAGGCCTATTGTACCACCGATAACCATTTTGAATACCTTTTTATCCACTATATTTGTTAAAACCATAGAGTAACACGATTTTCGCGCGCAAAGCCCGGAAAAGAGTAGGCAAAGCATCATATTTTCATGCAAATAGTTCTGGCATTTTTTGCGGGGGCCGGGGGGAGGTGAATCAGTGCTGCCAGAAGCTTATTTTGGTTGGTTGCGCTATGTTTGCTAAAAAAAACAGAAAAGTTCCTGTAACGTAATCGGAACTATACTAATTGGTTAAATTCATATTCTGTTTTTGTTGGTGGCTAGAGTATTCGAGCCTTGATTGGTCTTTCTGAATGTCTTCGAATAAATTACGGATCCAGGTCAGTTACTGCAAAGATAGCTTCTGCAGGGGGGTACTCGTATTCATAGGCAGGTCTTATAACATATGAGAGGGCGGTGCTGCCTCACAAGCGGTGGAACATACGACAAATATACGGATCCCTACCTGAACATTTGACATATATATACAGAATAACTTTTATTTACTTCTTGATAGCAAAAGAGATGCATGTACTCGTGTTACTGAACATTTTTCTCAAGGGACATAGGTCGAAATATGAATAAATATTTTGATTACTTCATAGTAAAAGTAGTAGTCATGAGTACATGCATGCATATTGCCACAAACATGACGTCAGGTTGGCGACTGTCATACGAGAGAACTGTTTGAAAATTTCGTCAACAAAGTTGATAGCCCCGTGGTCCAATGGATAGGGTATTGGGCTACCAAGCCAGCTTTTCCCATCCATATGGATGTTTTATCATTTACCATTTGTTTAGAACATTCTAGAAATAATAGAAAGAAAAGAAGCTGAAGAAAGAGAGCTAAAATCTAGAAAGATCCAACAAAAACCTAAATTTAAAAGTGAGTCCAGAATATTCGAGAACGAGTAACATGGGTATATAAGGCCGGCCACCGAGCGGCTATGCTGTAGTGTAGTTCAGTTTCATATTTCCCACATAAACTAAGGCGATGTGGGAGCTTTATTCCTATTGCCCATACCATATAAAAAATTTGGGGACATGTTATATTTTTCACCGAGGCCCGCAAAATGTCAAATGCTGGGTGGGAAATATTCCTTTTTACCAAATTAAAGGTTAAGAGATAGTCAGATAGTCAAATAAAATCCATTGGACCACCATGTACGCCCTGTGGTTACGAAAACCTACTTCCCCCTAGTCACACATCAATGTTGAGGATTTACGCATCTTATGACAGTTTGACAATCAAGAATTAGTGATTATAATCTTATTTACTTTAAATTGACATTAGTTTCATGATTTCCGAAGAATTTGTGACTTTTACAAAGAGGCAGACAGTAGGTATGCCAATGTTGTTATATGCTCTTTGTCGTACAGCCTCGCCTTAATGGCCCTGTACGTGTGGTGTGATTTTACCTTAGTATACAAACAAATAATAATATATTAATAATATGTCGATTTATTCTTAGCTTTTGGTGCCTCAATTTTGTCTCGTGTATATTAGCTTGAAGTTCCGTCAAGGCTTCAAAAGTTCCGGAATCGGAAAATGAAAATGCTGGCAAACCTATTACTAAAGTGCTGTTCTGCATACATATATCGACATATCGAAAGATTTATAGAATTATTAAGAAGAAACAATAAAAGTAAAAAAAATATACTTTACAAGTTACCCGCGACTTCGTCTGCGTAGGATTCGCAGTAAAAGTAAGTAGAAATATTCCTGCCACTCATCAAGTTTTGTTCAGCGGTAAGGCCGTAAAAGAGTAAGAAACATATAAAATTTAACCTTTATGAATAATATTTCTTGCTGTTACCCGAGACTTTGCCCGCGAGGATCGAACAAAAAACTCGTACTTGAGTGAACTAGCGAATTAACGTTTCTTTCACGACAAAATGTTGTTGCCTTGAAGTTTACAGTCGCTGAATAATTTCATGTGCATGTTAAATGTTATCACATTTTGCAAATTTAATTTTTAAAATCAATAATTTGGCAGTATGATTCATTATCCTTCTGGAAAAGGCTTCCTGAACTCTGGGGTTTGGTCTAAAAGTTCTCACAAGGTTTTTCTTTATCCTCTCATTGTCCCCCATCTACTGAGACATCTCGTTTTCTTCCTGAATATCACGTGAAAACCAAGGGAAAACATTTCTCGGATCCCGTACCATTTTGGATTTTATTCATACTTTTCATAATGTGCAAAAGTGTGGTTATTTATTGTACTCCATACACGTAAATAAAAGATAGAGACATAATTTTTGGGACCACCTCGCTTTATGTGTTGTGTTCTACTCCGTTTCTCAAATTTATCGACACGTACTTTGTACGTTGAACATCACTAAATTATTCACCAAAAAGTCAGATTTATCTTTCAACCTTAGTGTAGAATAGAAAGGTAGAGAATGAGGTTTCATTTCAAAAAATTGTTGACAACCCCATCGGCTGTCTTGACTTGTATTGTTGATGTGTCAAAGTGAAAAAAAAATTGTAGTATTTGAAGAAATTTCTCATCGAAAACATATTCAAAACATTGAAAAACATCGCACAAAAGCTGAGATGTGCACTGATTTGTGAATTTAAACAGAAACAAGAAGAGATAATTAACATTTTCAGTTAGGATTAAGAGTATTTTTGTGAACTTATCGAGTGAAATCGGTAGTCTAGCATGACGATTTTGATCAGTTCTTGGGACAAATTAATAAAGCACTAAAATAAAAACAGGCCATGTGCAAATCCGACTACTAAACCAAGAGATCCGTACCACTAATGTGACACGTATCGTCCGTGAGGTGCCGGCAAAGAATAGTACCTACCAACTGATCTCTACCCGTGGGTGTCGTATGAAACGAATAAGGGCTTATGAATCAGAGGATTGGCAGCAGCATCCCAGCTCTGTGCATCGTATCATCTTACACACTGCGGTCACCAACAATAGCGTTCGCTAGCCGCAACGCTTTCAAGCGTGGTGACTATGGTAAATGCCCTCTAAGGTACCACGTATTTTTCGCTGGAGTTCGGGAGGGAGCTCCCCCTGTTCTGCAGTGGACGATTATAATGAAGGTGAAAATACCGTCTTACTGTCGCTCAGAAGTGTATTAAATGTGCGCCAGTCCAACTTGCACTTGACCAGTTTTTATTATTTGTTGTTCTTTTATAGCTTATGCAATTTAAACATACCAATTTTCACGTAGTGTTCCCGTTTTTACGATAGAGCTAAAAAAAACACCAAGTATATGTCTCTTTCATGGAGACCCTCTAATATTTTACTTTTCATTGATTTTATTATTTGTTAGCTAATCCGCTACAATCACACCTAGGTATTCTGTAAAAATTCAAACCATATCTAGTTACTACGGTTCCAAAGATAAAGGTCGGACAGACTGACAGGGCTTAGTAAAAAGTCCCGTAGACACGTTACCCCTAGGGGACGGGACGGGACCTAGTTTAGAGACTAACATTAATAACTATAGGCTTCCATGAAAAGGAGCAGCACAAATAGTCAAGTGCGTGCAGCAATAAACGAAGAGCATAATATCTAAAGCTTTTCAGGAAAAATAAGAATGTTGCCCGCAAATAAATCGAGTTTGCATGCAACCTATGTCCAGCAGAAAATTACAATTGATGTGCCAAAAAATAAAATAAATTAACAAGTATCAAATCTATTTTTCTGACTATAACCAGTGATACCATACGAATTTTGTACAAATTTATTTCAGTATCTTCTTTCAATCAAGATCTTCGGTGTTGTCAAACAAATCCGACGATTGATTTAGAATAAAAACACGAATTTCCTGTTTTTTAAATAATTAAATAGCAATTATACAGTAACCATTTATTCGATGTGAAATGAAACACGTTCTTTTTGTAAGCTTCATGTCACAGATCTTTTTTTACAGCAGAAAACACATTAACAAAGCATGTTTGTACTGTGACCGTTCACGACGACGACTAGACTTGGTCTAGTTAAAAATCCGAGTGCAACTAGTTTTGTTGAACGCATATGCTCTTTTGTGCTTGTACTTTGGCAGAGGGGAAGCTACATAAAAGGCGTCTCCTAAACGGGCTTGCGCGGTTTGACGCGTTGCTCTAAGGTTAAAACAAAAATATTTTTTAGCCGGTCGAAACCAGAGCAAAAGTGCTTCCAAAAATACAACGATATCGATAAATTTCTGTATACTGGAATTATTCCTGTAATGTTGAATACTTACTTGTATATATTTTTTAGCTTTGAAGTTAACCAATAATTTTTTAATAATTAAAAAAATAAAAATTGTTTCCACTCATACTAAATCCCAACTTAAAAAAGAGATTTTTGGCAGCTACCCAGGTGATCCAAAAGAAAAGCAAAGATGGATCGATGCCACAGGGCAAAAAGATTGGTTAGCCACCAAAACAAGTTCTACTTGCTCCAAACACTTTTTGGAGAGTGACATCATCTTTTCGGCACAAAGAAGACATTTAAAGCCTCTTGCTATACGCTATACCTGTTAGAAACCGAAATCACTTCCCGGAGGGACACCAACTTTACCACACACGTCTTTACTGGTATATCAATTTAATTTGTTGGTTCTTCTTATTGCTGACTAGCAGTTGCCCACGACTTCATTTACGTGGGATTCGAAAAAGAGTAGATATTATGCTTTTCTAGGTCTAAGTCCATATTCCTGCCAAATTTAATCAAATTCTGTTTAGTGGCTGGGTCGTGAAAGAGTAACAAACATCCAAACATATAAAAATTCAAACTAAAATAAATTATCTTTATAATATTAGTGAGATATAAATAAGAAAAATGTAAATATCATGTAAATAATAAAACAAAACAATGCTTCATGATCTATTTTATTGTTGAAGAATATTTACACGCAGGGATCTTCTAATAAAAAACCGGCCAAGAGCGAGTCGGACTCGCGCACCCAGGGATCCGTACCACCACATAATCACGATTGTATTAGAAATTTCAGTATGTTCCTGTGCTAGATTTTTTGAGTCCGACACGAGCTTGACTAGATTTTATTATTTTTTGTTATTTTATAGCTTATGCTATATAACATTGCAATTTTTATTTTATAGCTTATGCACTATAAACATTGCAATTTTCTTGTTTTCAAGTGTTCCCGTTTTTAAGATAGAGCATAAACAAAAATCGCCTAAAAAAGGTCTTTAGTATCGGAGCCACACTTAATTTATATATTTATTACTGTTCATGAGATACAGCTCAAACAAAATTTTGTTGTTGTATCGGCAACAGATATACACAATTTGTGAAAATTTCAAATTTCTACCTATTACGGTTCATGAGATACAGCCCACTGACAGTCAGACATCGGAGGCATATCAATAGGTCCCGTTTTTCACCCTTTCGGTACGAAACCCTAATAAAGAATTAGTATAAAACTAAAACTCGTATACAAGGTGTAAGTAAATACTTGGCTTCTCAAACAAAAGTTATTATGATGCGTTTCCAGGCAATACACAACACAATAAAACTAATTAAGAACGCATCCTTTCAGATTCAGATTCAGATAATTTTATTCAATGTAGATTCTTTACAGAATACTGGGATCATTAATTACTGGGATCCTTTTTGTCACCAGCTTTGAATAATGGAACTACTTTACTTTTTTTCATTAAGTCAGGAAATGTACCATGATCGACACAATCATTGAATATAACAGCTAAATATGGAGATATAGTATCAATGATCGCACTACAGACTTTTACTGACATTCCCCATAGGTCCTCAGCAGTTTTCATTTTAATACTTTTAAAGGCTTTAATAATTTCGTTAGGGGTGACATGATTGAACCCAAATTCAGTTTCGCAGGCGTCCACATTCTTTTGAAGTAAATCGCTAGCAAGTGAAGATGAAGAATTGAGTGACTCTGTTGTTTTCAAAGGAATATTAGTAAAAAAGGTTTCGAATTCTTGAGCCACTTCTATGTTCCTTCCCTCTCTTCCCCCCCCCCCGTACCTGCCTGAAACATCCAAAAGCAATGGCCGCGCGCGCAATTCTGTTCTCATGAAAATAATATCTAAAACGACAAAAACACCTGTGTATAATACAGTGACTTTGAATTTACAATGTTTTGTGTAAAGATTGATTGATGCAGTGTGACCTCTAATAAGAACCAGCGCCTGGATTCCCTATCATCAGGTACGTCCTTCTTTACCCCGCCGCCTGAGAATCGGATCTGTAAACGTTAGTTTAGTATTATTTAATCTGTGATTTTAGTGAGATATAAAAAATAAAACAGCTTGCACAACCTAACATTAGCGTGACGATTAGTTTCTGCGCATGGTGACATGCGGAGAGCCAATGAACGCTTCGCAGTCCTTCCCCCACCATACCCCGCGCACCCCCGCGACTCGTTTTTTGTGTTCTGCGCATTAACCGCCATCGCTAGAGTTAGTTATTGCAAGCTGTACGAATCTAAAACAAACCTATGTTTCGTGGAAAAGTTGTAATCCAGAGTAAGTTGTAAGTTGTGATCCACAATAATCCATTTTATAGATAATTTGCCCAATGAAACATACATCCCTAGCATTTGCACAATAATGATACCAGTATAACACAACAATTTAATATTTTCTATTTTCTATTTTTAGTAAAGAAAAATCTAAATTATTTTTTTAAGTATTATGCATAATGTTGCAGACATTTATAAATATATTGTTAGGGAAATATTTAAAAGGAAAGTTAAAACAAAGAAAGATCCAACGGATACTTTTTGAACCGTTTTGTGCAAACTTTATTAGTATGGCCACATTTTATCTTTGTCTCTTTCTCACCCAAAAACGTCAGATGTTAAAATTTTCAATGATTTTTTGGCTGAATACTCGGTAGACCATAATTCATTTCCAGAGAGTTTTATGCCTTTCCGGGTTACGTTTTCTAGTATGGGGATTGTCAGTCTTATTATTATTCGTCCATGTTTATACTCTTTTGTAAGAACGGTTTTAATATTACGAGTTGACCTCATCTCTGTCCTCAAGGCTAGATCGAGGTCAAGAATAAGCCCATACATAGTAAAAGAAAAAAGAGTACAACTTACAAGCGTTAAACTACCGGAATCCTTATGGTGTGCTAGCCTGACTCGCACTTGAACGGTTTTATTGTTACAATATTTTTCGTAACAATCTCAGTACAACTGAGAGCGTTGGTTGTGCGCCAAAATCTGTGCAATGCTTTTATTATAATTCTCATTACTTAGATGGCAACATTTTATTTTATATCTATGTAAGTACGAGTATAATGTTTCTGTAGTAAGTTATCTGTTATTTTTTTACGACGTTATTTCTGCTTGGATGTAATTGAATTCAAACCTTCGGATAAATTATCTGCTGAGCCAGAAATTACGGGCAAATTATATGAAAATACACACTCATCATTTTATCGTGTGGGTTAATGACCGACCTCACAAACCCTAATGTCAGAGAGTTGTTGAGCTGAAAAAGGCATTTGATAAATACATACATAAACTCACGCCCCGTCGGGGTAGGCAGACACCACAGCTCTCCATCTGCTACGATCTTGACATACTTCCCTCGCCTCCCGTACTTTCATCAACCCGCATATACACGCTCGTCAGTTCATGGTACTTTTAAGCCCGAGTCACACTGAGGCGGTAGCGGGCGGAAGCGTTCCGGTGGCGGTATTTTTTGTAAAGTATGAGTTCTTCTGCACCCTGTCACGTTGAAAACCGGTCGCGGCGCGGTATTTTCTTCCCGCAGATCTGCACCCGGACCGCTTTCGCAAATCGCAATCATACCGCCTCTGTGTGACTTGGGCCCTGACTAGCTAAAATGAGGAATAAATAAATTGAGGAATGGTACTAAACAATTTTCCCAGACATTTGACTTGGAGCTAGATTGCCTTCAAAAACCCCTGTACTGCATTTCAGCAAAATCGTTACAGCCGTTTTCAAGAACCCTGTTACAAATATTCAATATTTTCTATGTGGTAGGGCTTTTGTGCAAAGTCAGTCTGGGGAAGTACCATCACCTTGCCTATTTCTGCCGTAAAATAGCAGTGTCGTCTGCACTGCTATTTTTAGGTTGTAAGGGTAAAGGAGCCAGCGAAATTACCGGCACATGAGACATACCATCTTAGTTCTCAGGGTGGGTAACGCCCTTTGCCGTCTTATTAGTGTCAAATTATTTCACTAATAAGACAGTCAGTGGGTGTCATGGGTGGTGGTGACCACTTACCACCAGGTGGCCCACCTGCTCGTTTAGCCTACTTGTGACATAAAAAACCCTATTACAAATTGAATTAAAAATTGAACTAAAATATGCAAATATTTATCGTTTAATAGTAGAGGATTATAGCATAAATAAACATGGTTGATATGTACGGGAAATATTAGAGAAGATTACATCCGACACTATTAGGTCGTAAACAGAATTTGCCGCGACCCCAAGGGTCCCGAACCCACCGAGTTAACGTCAGTAACTTCCCATTTCCACTCTCATTATGATTTAGTTGGTGGTTTGTTGTTGCTTTTGATGAAATTTGGTGCAGATAGTTGTTATTTTCCTCTGGGATAACAGCCTCCGTCGTGGTTTAGTCGTTATGCCTTAGAGCTTCGGCAGGTTGTGGGTTCGAACTGTCAAAGGAAAAATATTTAGATACTTTCTTCTAAGTCCTTTTTTAAAAATAAGGAAGAACGTACGTAATTCATCATCATCATATCATCCCATGAAAAAAGTCCACTACAGGACAGGGAACTCCCTCCAGAATTCTAGCTTTTGCTGGAAAAATGTGGAGGGGAAGTACCATAGTCACCTCGCTTGACAGCGTTACGGCTGGCACCATGGACCGCGGTTGTAGGTGACAAACATCCCGTCATTGCAACCGTTCAAATATGCGGGATGGAATATTGTATGATAAATAATCCATTTCTAACGCGTTGTTTTTTTTAATTTACGTCAATGTCGGTCGATGGCCTTCTTTTAATATCATAATGTCTTAAACCAAAAAGTTTTTATTTCCAACTCCGCGACATGCTACTGGCCACTTGCACTTTTCATATTTGACATTGTCGAAATACTTGTAAAGAGATGTGAGCGCCATAAAAAAAATATTAGAAGAGAAATTTTGTATCGTTGAAGTATAAAGCACTATGCATCACTCGAAAGAAAGTACGATTTCTATCTCGGCACACGACACCCTCGTTGAGAATCGGTCCCTTTCTCATCTCTATGAGCAATTTACTATTGCTCCTCAGAAGCTCGGAAAAATTTGCTGCGTAAATCTGCATCCAAAAGTTATTTTAGGCTTTTTTTTTGGGTTTTTGAAATAAGAACGTGGTACGAGGTAATGATATTATTCGTTAGCATTTTCCTCGCTGTAGTGAGGTGAAAAATGGTGTATTTCGCTCGGCAGCAAAGTTATTTCGCGTCTTGTGCCTTAAAACCCTCGCAACGCTCAGGATTCATCTTTTGAACCACTCGCTTCGCTCTTGGCCTAACCTAGTATCTTTCGCTTGCTCGAGTTTCAATACAAAGCACTCGCGCCAAATAACAGTTTTTCAGCCTTGCGTGACAAATAACTATTATGTGTCTCACACTTGATTTTTACGATAAACCAAGCAAAGGAAATCGCAAAATAAAGCTAATAAAATAATATAATCCCGTAACAGGAAATTGAGAATAGACCCTTCGTCTATTTGCCCAAATCTATTACCTCCTATTGTACCCTAATAAGGATTTTGTAGTACTTATAACAGGGAGGGACTCTATTGAATTACTTATTAGGTCCGTAGGCGTAGGCCAGACAGAAGAGGTGCTCCTTAACCGCCTCGCTCGGAAACCGGGCACATGTGCCCATGTTTTTGTATGAGATCTATTGTTATGCGTTGAGCGAACGGGTTAAGGCTATACCTTTCCTAAAATTAACAGCTACACGCTCGTCAATGTTAATTTCGAGCTCATTTACACGTCAATAACGTTCACTTGAGCGTGCCTGTTACGACCAACGGTGACTCCGAAATTCACAAAAATGAGAGAAAAGTTTTTTTTTCTATGTTGTTTCAAAAATGTAAAACGGCCACATCATATTTTTGATTAAAAATGTAGCAGTAAGATGTTTACAAATGGGAAAAAACCGGTCAAGTGCAAGTTGGACTCGCGCACCGAGGGTTCCGATATACCTCTAATATTTATGAAAGCAATAAAATCCAATTTTAGGGCCTCAAAACTAAATTTGTTTGTAAAGGATTTTTGCAGATTTCTAAAAAACTGTGCAACTTGGAAAGATCGTTTTATTTTTGCTGTAATATTTACATAAACATTTATCGACTGTAATTAATTCATATTTTTCCTTTCTCAAACTTCGGAGATAAGGGAATGGTATTTTTTTGTCATTTTTCATCATAACTTGTAAACTATAAAAAAGTACAAAAATATATTTTAGAATGTACAAGTAAAGCCCTTTCGTATGATACCCCACTCGACCTAGTAACGACAATTAAAAATGTTGCCCCCCCTATTTTGGCCCAATCCCGAAGGGATCGGTTAGGTTGGATTAGGTTATCTTGCGACCACCACGAGGGAGCGAAGCGAGCGTGCCGCGGGAGCGACCGGCGAGTGCCAGAAACGAATTTGCACGCCGTTTTTCAAAGCAGCGCAACGACGAAGCGCCCGTTTGCAATTGGGCGGCTCATTACTACGCCGCTTTGACGAACGCGAAGTGCTCATTGAATGCGGCTTACGCGGCGGAAAGGTAGGCAGATTGCAAAACGGCGCCGTTTTTAAATACGGCGGATTCTTCAATCCGGCTGCGACATCCTACTATCCTACTAATATTATAAACGCCAAAGTTTGTAAGTAAGTATGGATGGATGGATGGATGGATGTTTGTTACTCTTTCACGTAAAAACTACTCAATGGATTTTAATGAAGCTTGGCACACATATAGGTTAGGTCCTGAAATAACACAGGCTACTTTTTACCGCGGGAAAGCACTTCATTCCCACGGGAAAACGTATTTAATGTTAATGAAGAAGGTGACTGACTCACTGACTGACATATCAACGCACAGCCCAAACCGCTGGGTCTAGAAATTCCAAATTTGGCATGTAGGTTCCTTATAAGGTTTAACGGTGCACTAAGAAAGGGTTTTACAAATTTCCACCCCTAAGGGGGTAAAATAGGGGATGAAAGTTTGTATGAAAGTCCGTCAATTTTAAAGTTAGGATCTTCAAATTTTGTATTTAGGCTTAAGATTAAAAACTAATATTTACGTATCTCAGGGTTTTTGAAAATTCGACACCCTAAAGGGTGAAAAGGGGGATGAAGTTGAAAATCTTTTATTATTTGGGCATTAGGTTTGTAACTCTATGCAATGTTCATCACTGATATTGAAATTCCACCCCAAATTCATCCCCTAAAAAAGGGAAATGGGGTGAAAAAGTCTAAAAACCAATATGGGTATCGTTTGTATGGTTCATTGGGTCGCTGATTGCGAAAACTACAACAATTTTGAAATAAAACGTGGTGGACGTGAAATACCATCATCCCCTGGGGATGGGGTTGGGGTGAGATAGGGTTGAAATGTCTTGAAATCAATATGGGTGTGATTTGTATGATTTAAAAACTACAACAACTTTGAAATCCAACGTGGTGGACGTGAAATTGGGGTGCGATAGGGTTGAAATGTCTAAAAATCAATATGGGTGTCGTTTCTATGTTTATATGAAGATAGGGATAGCGGTAGAGATGGCGTTAGGGGTAGGGATAGGGGAAGGGATACGAATAGAGGTAGGGAGAGGGAGTGGGAGAGGGACAGGGAGAGAGAGAGGAAAAAGGACAGGGAGAGGGAGAGAAAAAGGGAGGAGAATAGGGAGGGGGAGGGGGAGAGGGGGCAAGAAACAGGATGGTTTGACGAACGGTTGGACAGATGGTTGGACGGACGGACGGACGACAGATAGACGGAAGGGTGGATGGATGGATGGTCAGATAGATAGAATACCTTGCGGACGAAGTCGCGGGCAACAGCTAGTCCACCATAATCCTGTTCTAAGAAGTCAAATGGAGAACATCGAAAGGATTCATACAAATCCTTCAAATCAAATAAAATTCCATCCCAATGTCTATAGGTATATGTAATAGTCAAGCTTTGTCACATCTCGTCAAGGAGCGGAAATCATTAAACCAAGTTAAAGTCGGCATCCGACATTGCTTGCTGAGAATGCTAATCTCACAGTACAGGGTCAGATTTAGGGCGCGGGCGCTATGATCCCTAGAGCCCCTAAATAGTGTTATAGGTAATCCCATCAAAAACATTTTCATGTAAAATGTTGCCAAGACAAGACCATATAGCTCGCATTTTCAAAAAGTTATCAGATCTCTTGTAGAGCCAAGCTTCTAACTCTACACACCTTAACCAAAGAATATATAATATTACGCTAACGCGTCCTTAACTTTACAAGCCCTTACTTCACAAAATCTACACCTTAGTCAAAATGCTCCATTTGTCAAGCTAGGAAAGTGGCGCAATTCTATCACAGCATTGGTGGAAAAGCAGATGTGTGACGATCAAGCGATTATGCAAGGTACGGTGGGGTGAGTCGGTAGGGTGGTCCCTAGATTCGCCCCTGTCAGGATACTTATCTCCCTCCGGTATTAAGCTTTAACAAAGCTGAAGAATTTTCAAGGAAAATTGCTAACAAATGAATTTATTGTTTCGTTCAAGAATTTTAATATTGTTCTTTATAGTAGATATATTATTTGCCTAAAAAATAAGTATTTAAAAAAAAATAAGAAACAAAAGCGCCTATCAGCGACTATCTTCGTTATTTTTCCTGGTCTTAAGCACGATTGATTAGCATTGATCCAGTGTCTCGATCTACTTTGTGCTTGCAGCTAGAACAATTAAAATCGGGCCTTATCTAGATCTAGACCACAGGATCTATAGCCAAACGCACGGCCAAGGCAAGACGGAAAAAAAAGAGCTCCGACGACCGTTAATTTCGAATATCCCGTAATTTACTTGCAAGTTTACATGTATAATGAGAGCAGTTCAAGCTTGACACTCGCAGCGTGACCATAGCTACAACGGCTATAGAAAAAAAGACCAGCCAAGTGCGAGTGGGACTCGCGCACCGAGACAAAAAAAATACAAAAAAATACCGTATCTGTTATAGACGCGCAGTCACGCAAAAGTGTATAAAATGCGCGCGAGTCCGACACGCACTTGAACAGTTTTTATTATTTGTTGTTATTCTATAGCTTATGCACTATAAACATACCAATTTTCACGCTTGTAAAGTGTTCCCGTTCTAACGATAGAGCTAAAACAAAACTCGAGCAAAAACCGCCCAAAAACACTTTTTCAGTAAGGAAACCTTAATTTTTATTTTTTATTTTTAGATATGTAGATAGATAGATAAATGCTTTATTGCGCACATAACAAAAATATAACTAATTTTACAGGAAACCTTAAACATAATGTGAGCAAAGGCGGCCTTATCGCTACAAGCGATCTTTTAAAGGCAACCTTAAATAATTGGATAAATATAAACAAAAGCACTGCGTTAATTGGAACCAAGGAGAAAGAAAACAGCAATTAATTTAAATCAAATGATAAATACATTAACAGTAAACAAAATAAAACGACAAAATATATAATCATATAATATTCAATTATAATAAAAATGTATATATACATCAAAAAGACAAATATATAAATATACATAAATACGGTATAAATATATAAAATAAATATACTACATGAAATAAATAAATATATATCTTGTGTTAATAATAGGAAAATATTATTATTAATAGATATTAGTACTTGTTAAAGCGGCAAAAGAAATACATAACCCGTGAAAATTCAACTGTCTACCTAATTACGGTTCATGAGATACAGACAGACATCGGAGGCATATTAACAGGATCCCGTTTCACCCGTGTGGGTACGGTCCCTTTGGGTACGGAACCCTAAAAAGAGCGTTGCAAAGATCAATGTTTGTGTGCTTTCAATTGTACCCATAACTTTGCTATGCAACAGACAACATAATAATAAACAAACAATATTTTTTGTGAAAAAATAATCTATTATGTAATGTTACCTCAAAACATACTTGATTGTTTTAAGTGTGTCAAGTCTCGTCAAGTTGTACGTCAAGCCGATCATCGAGGTTACCGTGTCGTGATAAATGTTGTTTTAACTATTAAAACAATTAACCTGTGACGAAGGCTCTTAACCATTTGTTTAGTAAGACGTTTGTCATATGAAAAGTTTAAGAGGTGGCGTTTTTCGCAATTAAAAAAAACTAACATATCTTTATCTTCTATATACTTAGGTCAATATACCTAAGTATTTGATATTATTTTCGACTTTTATTGACATTTTAGTGAACTGTACTCGTAGTCATACCAAGTTTGACACTCGAGTTACTAACCGTTCTGACGATAGAGCAAAAACATATAAATACGTTTCTTGAATGGCGACCCCCCTTATTTTTATTACATTTTAAATTTTTGTTATAAGGTGATATATTTGTTTAAAAAATTCATATTCTGTAAAATTTTTGTCACTCGAATTACTAACCGTTCTGACGATAGAGCAAAAACATATAAATACGTTTCTTGAATGGCGACCCCCCTTATTTTTATTACATTTAAAATTTTTGTTATAAGGTGATATATTTGTTTAAAAAATACATATTCTGTAAAATTTTTGGCACTCGAATTACTAACCGTTCTGACGATAGAGCAAAAACATATAAATACGTTTCTTGAATGGCGACCCCCCTTATTTTTATTACATTTTAGAATTTTTGTTATAAGGTGATATATTTGTTTAAAAAATACATATTCTGTAAAATTTTCAACTCGTACCTATGTCGGTTCAACAAATACAATTTTCAACCTTGTAAAAAACCGGTCAAGTGCGAGTCGGACTCGCGCGTTGAGGGTTACGTTATACTTTTTGTATTTTTGGAAGCACTAAAGTCCATTTTTAGGACCGCAAAACTAAGTTTGTTTGTAAAGAGTATTTGCAGATTTCTTAAAAACTGTGCAACTTAGAAAGATCGTTTTATTTTTTCTGTAATGTTTACTTAAATTTCTGTCAACTGTAATTAATTCAGATTTTTCCTTTTACAAACTTCGGAGATAAGGGGGGGGGGGGATTTTTTTTTGACATTTTTCATCATAACTTGAAAACTAAGAAACGTAAAAAAATACAAAAATATATTTTATAATGTACAAGTAAAGCCCTTTCATATGATACCTCACTCGACCTAGTAGCTGAAATTTGGCCCCTCCTATTTCGGGCCCCTTTACATTAATAATCATAATTTTTTCAACATTCTTTCATGTGCAATTAAGTTGAGCAACCATATTCTAAAACTATTCTGAATTTCAAGTCGATAGCATGAGTGGTTGCTGAGATATAGAGGTGTGACAGACAGACGGACAGACAGACAAAGTCGCACCATAAGGGTTCCTTTTTTTACCATTTTGGTATCGGAACCCTTAAAACTACGTATTTTTGACTTTATGCCCCACTGTGCATCTCAGTCGCGTCCTGCCGGGGAGCACCACTTTTAATATTTTACCTATAGGTATGTTCTATAGGTTTGGTCTCTGGGTGGGTAACGCGCTTTGCTGTCTTATTACTGTCAAATTATTTCGCTAATAAGATATTGGGTGTCATTGGCGGTCGTGCCACCAGGTGGCTCACCTGCTCGTTTGCCTACTTGTGACATAAAAATAATCTTTTGTATGGAAACCGCTCATGAAATCAAACTGTTAAACTAAAACAATCAAGTATTAACGTCATCGGTTAAAGAATGTACAATGAACCTGAGAAGTGTGTAGTGTAGGTACAAGATGTCTGTGTAAATAGGTGGTTGATGAATTCATGTTGTGTACGTATGTACATTACTACGACTGTCTATATTACGTACGATAAATACCTATGCAATGAGTAGGTCTTACTTTTGTACGCTCTGTCGGCCGTGTGGTGCCGGCAAAGAATAGTACCAACTCGTCTCTACTCGTGGGTGTCGTAAGAGGCGACTAAGTGTGTATGAACCGGAGGATGGGCCGCAGCATCTTTTTGTGTATCGTAACATCTTACATACTGCGGTCACCAACAACAGCGGTCGCCAGCCGCAACGCTTCAAGCGTGGTGACTATAGTAAATCCCGTACAAGTATCACGCGTTATGCTGGTATGCTGGAGGGAGCTCCCTGTCCTGCAGTGATCGTTTCATGGGATGTTATGATGATGGTACGCTCTTATTAAGCCAGCCTTGTTTCTCTGGCCAATAGACATTGTCCCCACCAGCGCCACCATCTCCATTCCCCATTGGGAATGGAATCCAAAACCTCTGCAGAGCCAAACGCTCTAGCCCCTAAACGACGGAGGCTGTGTATCTAAGGGGTAAAATATACTTAAAGGGCATACGGCGAGAGCGAAGTTTGGGCGAGGCGCAGGCACGGCAGGGGCGTGAAACGGATACTGCACGGACGCGACATTACATACAGAAACCGGTCAGGTGCAAGACGGACTCGCGCGCCGAGGGTTCCCATATACCCATAGTATTTTTGGAATAAAGTCAATTTCAAGGACCGGAAAACTAAGGTTGATTGTAAACGTTTTTTTTTTTCAGATATCTGAAAAACCGTGCTACTTAGAGAGATCGTTTTATTTTTCTGTAATGTTTCCATAAACTTCTATCGACTATAATTAATTCAGATTTTTCGCACTGCAATCTTCGGAGATCAGGCGGGAATGGTATTTTTCATCATTTAACTTGAAAACGAAGCCGTAAAAAACACAAAAATATTTTAAAATCTATACAGGGTGTTAATTTGATTGCGTGCCATAGCTCAGGAGCGAGTTTAGTATCAGTAACTGAACAACTTTTCCCAAGGAACATAGGTCGAAATACGAAAAACCAAATTTGACCTTCCATACAAAATGCGCTATCAGCTCATGCAGTTTCTATCGGGGGGTCAAAAATTGATTTTCGTATTTTGACCTAAGTTCCTTGGGAAAAGTTTTTCAGTTACTGATACTGATCCCGCCCGTGTGCAATGGCACGCAATCAAATTAACATCCTGTATATAAAGAATAAACTGACTGACTGATAAAACAAACCCTTATAAGTATATTTAAGGCTTTAGAAAAGGTAGCCAATAGCCATTTTGCGAAGTGAAAGGCTCACTGGTGTAAATGACGGTCGAATGGATATTGCCTCGCCTTAGTTAGATATTCATGGGGACAATGGAATGAGCTTTATCCCATAATCAAAGGGTAGAGCTTGAATGGGTTTCACTCTTTTTAAGTCCGGGCGAAGGCATTGCGTCATTCACTGCGTGCTTAGTAAGAAAGTTATGTAAGCGCGGTGCTGTGCGACACGCAGTGGATGCCGAGACATGCCACCCGCTCCGTGCGCCCGCGCGAGTTTAGTAGACGGCCTAAGGGACGGTGGTGTACCGAAAACTGTAAGGGCGTGCTCATTCAACGAAACTGAACTATTTTCCCATACATTTTTTGGAAATGAAAAAAAATTTTGACCTCTCTTATTGGTGGTAGGGCTTTTGTGCAAAGTCCGTCTGGGGAAGTACCATTCCCTTACCTTTTCTGCCGTAAAGTTTGCACTGCTGTGTGTCGGTTTGAAGGGTAAGAGCGCCAGTGAAATTACCGGCATGTAACATACCATCTTAGTTCTCAGGGTGGGTAACGCGCTTTGCCGTCTTATTAGTGTCAAATTATTTCATTATTATAACAGTGGGTGCTATGGGCGGTGGTGGCCACTTACCATCAGGTGGCCCACCTGCTCGTTTAGCCACTTGAGACATAAAAAAAAAAGATGCTCACTGATCGTACAGTTTGTATGGAGGTCAAAAATGTATTTCATTACACAAAAGTTGTTCAGTTTCGTTAACTGAGCACGCGCTATCAGTTTTCGGTATACCGCACACACAGAATGGAAAGTTAATACAGGGCACACAACAGGGCTGCTAACAGAAGCATTTTACCTACAAGAAAACGTGCTTAGGAGACTAACCCTAACTTTTAGAGGTATTTTGACCTGCATTCACAGATTTCGTATACAAAATATAGCCAGGACGAAAAAGTGCAATTTTCGTAAAATCGCTACGCTCGTGATTCATCTCTGGCCCTCGCTTTAAATCCGCCTTTTATTCAATAACTGCATAATATACTATTTAATTATTTTCTTTGCAATATAGTCGGGTACGCATATTCTAAAACTATTCCAAATTTCAAATCTTTAGCGTGAGTGAGTAGTTGCTAAAATAAACAGGTGTGTCAGACAGACGAAGTTGCACCATAAGGGTTCTGTGTTTACCATTTTAATTCGGAACCCTGAAACTACATAGAGACAAGACTTTCGACATCAGTTGTAAACAACTTCTAGAGTTTAGACTTAGAGCGTTTTCACATTATCCGATTCATACATTTTACTTCCTCCGATATCGGATCGGCATCCGACACCGATAATGTGAAAACGCTCTTAGTTGGAAAGTTCGAAACTAGTCTACGTGTTGGAAGTTCACATTTCCACGCCAGATTGTCTGTCCGGAACTTCTGTGCGGTATCATCTGACTGTTTGTTAAGCCCAAGTCACACAGAGGCGGTATGATTGCGAAAGCGGTCCGGAGGCGGATCTGCGGGAAGAAAATACCGCGCCGCGACCGGTTTTCAATGTGACAGGGTACACCCAACAGCACGTCAGTAGAAACACTTTCGACTCTATGACATGGTAATAGAGTTCAAAAAGTTTCCACTGATGAGCGGTTGATCGTACATAAGAACGCATACTTTACAAAAAATAACGCCCCGGAACGCTTCCGCTACCGCCTCAAGTGTGACTCGGGCTTTATTGTGTAGATCAGTGTTTCTCAAAGTGGGGTATTCGTCAATTTTTCGTCGTATTTGTTACCTTTTATTGATATAAAAAAACTTTTTTTTTTGTGGTAAGAAAAAAGTAATAGATGTGTCAGCACTTTTTCAAAATCGTCTCTCAAGGCAGCGAAATCAAATATGAATTACTTATTTGAGATATCTTCATAGGTTTTGCGCAAGGTTCGCCTTGTTGGATCTCCTACTAAACAGGCTAATTCAAAATTCTAAATGACTTATGTTTATTGTATCAACACTTTACATTCAAACATATTTAAAAGAGTGCGTGGGTTTGTATTGTCGCTTCCTTTTATCCCACCATGGCGCCACTTTGATTGTGAAGCGATGTAGTTTAGCTGACATCATTAAGAGCTTTTAATATCCAACAATTAATAAACTATATTTGGTATCTATACATACATAGGTGCCATGAAAAGACATGTTCACAAACACGTCCCAATCCACAAGCAAATATCCAAGCTTATTCGCCCCCCGGTCGGAAATTGATCCCGGAACCTGCTAAAATTACCACACCGGGAAATGCCAAGGAAACGCTAATGAAAAGATTCATTTTATTTATTACTTTCTTCATACTGAGTAGGAGTGGAGGGTGTCAAACTTTATATGGAAATGAAAAAAACCTGTCACTTTGCCGACCGCCCACATCAGTCGTACTCGAGCACCCACATCAGTCGTACTCGCGCACCGAGGGTTCCGTACTATACGAGTACTATACGCACTAGACCAGTTTTTATTATTTGTTGTTATTTCAAATCAAATATAGTTTATTCATTGTTAGATATTAAAATCCCTTAATGACGTCAGCTAAACTACATCGCTTCACAAACAAGAAGGCGCCATGGTGGGAAAAAAAGAAGCGACAATAAAAACCCACGCGCTCTTTTAAATATGTTTGTATGCATATTCTATAGTGTATGGACTATTTACATATTAATTTTCACGCTTGTAAGTGTTCCCATTTTTACGATAGAGCTAAAACGTTTTTAGTAGGGAAGCTTTTCTATTAGGGTTCCGTACCCAAAGGGTGAAAAACGGGACATCTGTTTGTCTGTTAAAAAAATGTTACTACAATGGTGTCGGTTCTAGCAGACCCAAACTAAAACTAAACTAAATTTGACAGGTCTAAAAGTGTTTGTTACTTTGTTACTCCCTACAGACTAATAAAATACAGCATAATTTTTACACCTTTCAAATTTAGTTTAGTTTTAGTTTGGTTTGGGTGTGCCAGAATCGTCACCATTGTTGGCCAACTGTGTTGTCTAAGTATATGAAACTAATAGATTGTCCGGTTCAAACTTGCCACTGCGTTATTACTCGTTAACCCTGCTCTCTGTGATGTGGAAATTGTACAAAGCATTTTCATGTCAAATTATTAAGGGCAAAACAAACTGTCAAACAGATATGGAGCACTAGCGGCTTCTTTCCTCAATGGCCATCAGCACCATACTTGTGCAATTGGACTTGATTGGATTAGCGCAGCGCTGAACAGTACTGCAATTGTGGAAAAGGAGGGAGACTATTTTTATTTAAATTGCATTGTACCTAATACCTATCCTGTGCATACAGTTCTCTTTGAGTGTAATAATATTGGCATGTTTCATTCAAACAACCGAAGTTGTAAAGGGTAAAGCTGTGTATGGCAGACGAAACATCATCATCATCATCATATCGTGTGGGTTGCAAGGTCGATGACCGACCTCACTATCCCTGGTGTCAGAGTTGTTGAGCTGCCAAAGGCTTCTGACATGGCTCAATAATGACTACATCCGTAGATAGTAGTCGGGACCACAGCTTAACGTGCCTTCCGAAGCATGGAATTATCTAACTTTTCCGACAATCAGGTGATTCATCTTGCAATGTCCTAACATGAAAGTAGAATTAATACAGTAGAAATGAGAGTTTTGAGGAGTGTGATTGGTGTGAAATTGGGTGACAGGATTAGAAATAGTGTGATAAGAGAACATCGTGGTCTCTGCCTACCCCAACGGGAAAGAGGCGTGATGTTATGTATGTATGTATGTATGTATGTATGTGTGTGGCGTAAAAGATGTTGTGACTAAATAAAATAAATGCTTTGGTCATGTAGAAAGGATGAATAAACGAAGATTGACGAAAGAGATTTACTGGACGAGAATGAATGGAAACGTTAAAGGGAAGCCCTCGGCGAACGTACCAAGACCATATTCAAGACGTTTTAAATAAAGGCTAGATTAAAATGTATGAAACGGTTGATGAAAGTACAGGAAGCGAGGAATGTATCAGAAGTATGTGAAGTTCGTAGCAGGTGGAGGACTGTAGTCTCTGTCTACAGCGACAGGAAAGAGGCGTGATGTTTTTAAGTATGTACCTATGTATATATTATTATGTAACCTAAGTTTTCTTGTCGTCGAATTATTTTCTTCAAGGCTTTGCTTGAATAATCTACATAAAGTAAAGACTTAAAGGAATTGAAGAGACCTAATCCTCTCCTTATCTTAATAAGAAGGTACTTAAGTAGCTCCCATCTCAAAAGGTATTACGGCCTCATGAATCACCTAAGAAGTCCTGAGCTCGGTTATAAAAACAAAATGGCCGCATAATGCCCTGTTACGATCCCTTCCCGCGTAAAATAATAACGAACGACTTGTTAAGATCAAAATGGCGCTGAATTTTATTTTCTATTTCACATACATTGCTGTCTTAAACCTTGTCAGTGTCTGCTTACTTTACGAGGTACGGGGACGGGCGAGTTAACAACACGGCAGCCATTTGCACACTGGTTTATTACCACTTGTCTATAGCTAGATATACATACACAACATTTCTCCCCTCTTAATAAACAACCCAACAACTTTTCCCCCTCCGAGAAACAAAAGAAAAAAAATAAGTGGAATAGAGCATTTTGCTAACAAACATAAAATATGTACCTATGTATAATAACCGTATTACTTAAAGAATGGCCTATAATCTACGGGTGGTCTAACTCGTCTAGAACGTGGCGGTGGTTGTTCTGCCCCTGAGGTAGGGGGTTCTGGTCTTGATGGTATCGAGTCAACGGCAGCTTGAGGCGTCGACGGTCCTGCAGCAGCTGGCAGCGAGTCGCCGGCCGTGGAGGCTGTCACAGCCGGGGCAGGTGCAACGCTGGCCGTGGTGGCGGAACTGGCGGCGACGGGTGCTTTGCTCGCCTGGCTGGCCGCACTACTTCCCGGCTCGCGTTCAGTTCCGCTGTCTTGGACTAAGCCCCCCGTTGCTGCTTGGTTAGCCGCTGAAGACGTACTCCTTTCTGCTCCCATAGTATTTGTTGTAAGTCTTTGTGATTGGGTTAAGGGGTAAACATTTCGGAAATCGTAATTTATTTCCTCTTTGTTACGAGTATCTCCTATGAAAAATCTTATCTGATTTTTGTGCTTCATTTGTATACAATTTTTGTTTAGCAGACGTACTTCATACATTACTTTTCCGATTCTCTTTATTATTTGACCCTTTACCCAGTGATATTTCGTATTACTCTCATTTTGTTTTACCCATACAAAGTCTCCTGGTTCCAAATCTTTTCTCTTAATACCACCATAGTTCTTAGCCTGTAAGGACTGTTTAATACCAACCGATTTAGACAGTTCGGGAGAGGAAGGCGAGATAGGGTCTGTAACTAGATCTAAACGTGAACGAAGCTTCCGACCGAAAACCAGTTCAGCTGGGGACAAGTCGGTGGTACTGTGGGTGGAATTTCGATAGTTAAATAGAAACCTTGCTAAGTTAGTTTGTACATCGCTCTCACTTCGGTTTGAAATAAAAATTGACTTTAATCCTTTTTTAATTATTTTTACATAAATCTCGGCTTGTCCGTTACTCATAGCGTGATAAGCAGGTGAAAAATAATGAGTAATGCCATTTAGCAAGCAAAAATTTCTAAATTCCTGTGAGGAAAAAGCGGTCCCATTGTCACTTACTAATAACCTAGGAATGCCAAACCGTGACATAAACTCGCATAACTTAACGATTACCGCTTTAGAAGTTGTATTTGAATTCATGCAGTAACACTCTGCCCATTTTGAAAAAGCATCCACTACGATAAGATACATTTTGTTGTGAATCGGGCCGAAAAAATCCATATGAATTCTGTAGAAAGCATGTGGTGGGTATGGCCATGGTGCCAGCGGCGCGCGCGGCGGAGCGGGTTTCATTTGTGTGCATACACTACACATGCCTACCAACCGCTCTAAAACTGAATCAATGCCCGGAAACCAGAAACGAGCCCGTGCTTCCGACTTCATTTTCACGATTCCCAAATGAGTCGCATGCAATTCAGTAACGATATGATCGCGCAATTTTTCTGGCACAACGACTTTATGGCCTCGCATTACTACACCATTTTCAATGGCTAACTCATTTCGACACAAATGAAAAGGTTTTAGATGTTGGTCCTGAACTTTCCGTGGCCATCCGCCCATTACGTATTGCGTAACACGCTGCAACAATGGATCCGCTGCAGTTTCCCGGCGCAGGTCACTTAGTGTGACTGGCAAACACCCTTCTACTACGAAGTTAACGTACGCGGCTTCGTCCCGCGCCTCGTCCTCCGCCCCGGTGCCGCCCTCCTCCCGCATAACCGGTACTGCACGCGATAAGAAATCCGCGCTATTTGATGAGCTAGAAATATATTCAATCTCGTAATTGTAAGCGCTAAGGAAAATCGCGTACCGCTGTAGCCTATTGGCTGATATTTCTGGTATTTCGCGCTGATTACCGAAAATTACAGTCAGCGGTTTGTGGTCTGTGCGTAACACAAAAGGCTGCGACCGCGCATACAAATATTGATGAAATCTACGCACGCCAAAAATAATTGCTGTCGCCTCTTTTTGTATCTGAGAGTATTTTTTCTCAGCCTTTGATAGCGACCGTGAGGCATATGATACGGGCCGCTCAACACCGTCATTGCCTACCTGTGCCAATATTGCAGCTAATCCATCTGGGGATGCATCCACCGTCAATATAATTTTCGCCTTATGATCGAAATGAGCTAACACTTGGTTCGATGCTAGACATACTTTAATCATATTGAAAGCTTTATCATGTGAGCTGGTCCAGTTCCATTTTACTCCTTTTTGTAGCAATGAATGTAAAGGGCTTAGGATAGATGAAGCATTAGGTACAAAAATCCTGTAATAATTTATCATTCCCAAAAATGATTGTAATTCACCTATATTTTTGGGAGCCGTTGCCTGCAGGATGGCATTCACTTTATCCGGATTTTTCCTAATTCCGTTTTTGTCTACAATGTAACCTAGATATGTTACCTCATTTTGGAAAAACGCACATTTTTCTTTTTGCAACGTTAAACCTGCTTCCTGTAAACATTGCAAAACCTTATTTAATCTTTCTAAATGCTCATTTTTGTTTTTACCTGTGATCAAAATGTCGTCCAAGAAAAATACTACCCCTTCTATGTTACCAATAACCGATTCTATGGCACGTTGAAAAATGGCAGGAGCGCTAGATAAGCCAAAAATCAAGCGAGTGTAATTGTATAGGCCACGATGTGTGTTTATACAAGTATAGCTTTGCGACTCTTCATCTATTTGTAATTGGTTATAAGCCATAGATAAATCTAGTTTACTAAACTGTTGGCCTCCGTGCAATTTAGTAAACAATTCTTGCACTGTCGGCAAGGGGTATTTCTCCACAATGAGCTGTCTATTTATTGTTACAGAGTAATCGGCGCAGATCCTAACTTCACTATTTTTCTTTAAAGCTGGAACGATTGGGGATGCGTACTCCGAATGGTTTACGGGCTTAAGAGTGCCTAACGCTTCCAGTCGCTCTAACTCTGCGTCTACCTTATCTCTTAACGCAAATGGAATCGTACGCGCTTTGAAAAAAATTGGCTTTGCGTCAGGCTTTAAATGCAATTTTATTTTGTATTTATTAAAACAACCGAGTTTCTGTGAAAAAACATCTGGGTACTTTTGGCTCAAGTCGTTTAACAAATCATGATCACTAACCGGTTCACAATAATTTATTTGGGTCAGCTGTAGCTTAAATGATTGTATGAAATCGCGGCCCATTAGGGGTGGACCGCCGTTTTTAACTACATACACTGATAACACCGCGGCCTGATTTAAATATTCAACCTTTAATTTAGCCACGCCGATCGTTTCAATACTACCCCCAGTATAACTTATCAGCTTTTTTGGAGCAGGTGACAATGGGACATTCGCAAACTTCTTAGCATAAGTTTTTTCTGATATTACCGAAACTGCGGAACCACTATCTATTTCACAGAATACCTCCTGACCCAAGATACTCACGGTTACCGTCATCGGCTTCCCATCAAAACAACGAATGTTGTAAAAACACTTACCATCATCGCCTTCGTCTTCCTCACTACTACCCTGATCTACGAAATTCACTTTCTGTTTTGGACACATTTTGCGCAGATGACCTTTCACATTACAGCGCTTACACTTATAATTTGAAAAACGGCACTTCGATGAATCATGATTAGATCGACCGCACACCGAACATTTGACGCTTTTTCCGCTCTTGTAAATTTTGTGAATTCCGTCGGGAGCCGATGCCGTCGATGATGATGACGCAGCTGCGCTGGCGCGCGCGCTCCTTTGTGTTTCAGCTAGACTAACCGCATCGCTCAGTGTGAGCTGGCTAACATCCTGCGCGAACAGTCTGTCGCGCTCCGGTCCTGGAATCATGCCCATCACAAATTTGTCGAGCAGAGCTTCTTCAAGACTTTTGAAATTGCAATGTGCGGCGAGACCTCTTAACCGAGCGGCCCACTGCGTGTGTGACTCATCGCTTCGTTGGCCGGCAGTGTAAAATCTGGACCTTTCACCAAAAACACATCGCTTAGGCGTAAAATGAGCGTCGAGCACCTTAATAATGTCCGAATAATTTTTTGTTTCAATTTTTTCCGGCAGTAGAAGGTTGACGACCAACTGGTAGGTAGATTCGGTGAGTGCGCTGAGTAGGAATGCCTTCTTTTTCACTTCTACTTTGCTGCTTTCGTCCCCGAAATCATTTAGCACGAACATTTGTTCCATTCGACCTTTAAAAGTGTTCCAATCTTGACTGGTATGGTCGAAACTAGACAAATTTGCGAAATTCAACGTCATTTTGTAACACGCGCGAGTCTATTATCGTCGCCACTGCTTACTTTACGAGGTACGGGGACGGGCGAGTTAACAACACGGCAGCCATTTGCACACTGGTTTATTACCACTTGTCTATAGCTAGATATACATACACAACAGTGTCAAAGTATGTCTGAAAAAGATAATCCCTGGTTGACTAAAACCTTAGGTTGTTCCTCGTGTGTTCTGCTGTCCTGCCTTGTACGGACACGAAAAATCTTTGAACCGGCCGTAAGTTTTGCGTGGATACGTCTTTGTAGGTAGGTACAGTCAGCTCCCACCCACGTTCACTCATCCCCCCCCTCCTCCTCACCGCCCCTTCCCTCACCTCCATCAGTTCCTCCCCCTTTCACCCCACCCCTCACCCTCTGACTCATCCAAAGTCGATGTTCTTAGTACCAGTTATTGCCACCAGTGGGCTTATATCCAATTTTCACGAAATGACCTAAACGAAAGCATAGAAGTAGATATCGACATCAAAATAAGATAGTTGAAAGGTGACACATTGGCTTAACTTAAGCCTCCCAAGTTTATCAGGACCTCAAAATGCTGAAATCCTTACAGGACCTTGTGGTAGAGGAGCCGAGAAGGATTTTTCACGTGATAATCAGGGCGACTAAGAGATGTCTCAGTAGATGGGGCTTTATGAGAGGATCACGAAAAACTATGTAAGAAGTTCTAGATCGGAGCCTGGTGTTCAGGAGGCCATTGTCTGGAAGTGAAAAGTATTTTTTTCTACGTGATATTCAAGGCGAACAAAAGTGATTGCTTGTAATAGAGAAGCTAATACTGATAACAAATAAAAATAAAAAAAACAGACAAAAATTGAAGACTTTTGGCAAACCAGACCAAACAAATATCCCTTTTCAGATTTTCAGGCTTGTCTGGAATGACTTTAGCCCCCGGTTTTCTCGTCTGGTCAAGGTTTTTATATCACTACTCATCAGTCCCCATTTTTTGGCATGACAATTGTTTTTGCTGAAGATCACGTTTTTTGTTCCTTTTCATTTCCAGACAATGGCGTCCTGAACAGGCTCCAGTCTAGAACTTCTTACATAGTTTTTCGTGATCCTCTCATACATAAAGCATCTTCTGTTGAGACATATCTTTTGCGCCTTGATTATAGCGTTAAATTTTATCAGGTACTCAATAGAAAACATTTTAATGGTCTGGTTTGCTAACAGTCTTCAGATTTTTGGCACACCAATGTCTGGTCAAAGTTTTTATATCACTACTCATCAGCCCTCAACTTTTGGCATGAGAATTGTTTTTGCTGAAGATCACGTTTTTCTGTTCCTATTCATTTCCAAACAATGGCCTCCTGAACACCGGGCTCCGGTCTGGAAATTCTTATATAGTTTTTCGTGATCCTCTCATAAAGCCCCATCTACTGAGACATCTCTTAGTCGCCCTGATTATCACGTGAAAAATCCTTCTCGGCTCCTCTCCCATTGGTATTGGGTAATAATTGTATCATCGTACCTTTTCCCTTGGGGATCGTTAAAGTGTACTAAAGCCCAAGTCACACAGAGGCGGTATGATTGCGAAAGCGGTCCGGAAAGCGGTCCGGGGGCGGACCTGCGGAAAGAAAATGCCGCGCCGCGACCTGTTTTCAATGTGACAGGGTGCATAAGGACTCATACTTTACAAAAAATACCGCCTTCGGACCGCTTCCGCTACCGCCTCAGTGTAAGGGATTTTGTAACTATTTAATAGCAATTTTAATACTAGAAATAAGTACATACTTGATCAACCATATACTCGATTAGCAAAAGTCAATACATCTTTCGTTGGTCTGTGTGTACCACATAATAATATAACAGAATATAGTGCAATTACCTGAGAGAAAGTTTAAACAATGTGTAAAGCAAACGTTATGTAAAAAAGCTTACTATAGATTAGAAGACTATATGAATGACAAAGAGGTATGGTGCTCAGATATTCCAGCGAAACACAAGAAACACATTGTACAAAAGCCGACTCATAAAGTAGGCCGTGCTGTAGTGGTTTCTTGCCGTTTCTTTTACGCTGCCATATCACGATCCGAAACGGCGTAGACTCGCTCTATTTGCATTGTATTCTGCATGACATTCAATAAGTAATCTGTAAAGAATCTACATTGAATAAAATTATCTGAATCTGCAATGTATATGAAACTCATCGTAATACTACTTATCTGTAGGTGTCATAAAGCAGTAACATCGTTTAAATTGATCTTGAACGGAGATCAGAACTCATCAAGAGCTAAAGCATCGTAGTATTTACTTACTGTATAGCTATGATTGCGTTTGCTGGTCTATGGAATATAAATGTAACGGCTTAAGACAGCTGTGAACATACCTCAAGATTAGCCGACAAAACTTAGCATTATTTTCGAGTACCGGCTAAAGTTCGATTTTCGTCGAGTAAGTCGAGTTATTTCAACTTTAGCCGATTTGAAGCGCCAAAAAACATATGCCTAGACATTTAAAAAATTAGCGTGATATTGAAAAAAATATCATTTATTATGACAACAAGGGCCAATTTGTTAGTAAGACAAGAAAACATATCAATGTTCGTACTTATTTCAAAACAAATCTCAAATCAAATCACAGTCATAATAAAATAATTAGCAATTACCTATCATTGAAACAGCGCAGACTCGCTCTATTTGAATTGTATTCTGCTTGACATTCAATAAGTATTCTGTAAAGAATCTAAATTGAAGAAAATTATCTAAATCATTATAATTCTTGCCTAGGTCCTAGGACAAAGTGACACTCCGCCTGACCAATACACGCATGAAAAGCATGGACATGCAGGAGTGAGTCGTACTTTTCCGGTAACAACTTCAGGATGCTGGTCAGACTGCTACTCATTCTGGCGAACAGTGACGCTGTTCTTGTTCTTAAAAAAAACTTTTTTAATTAATTTTTTTTTTCGTACTTCAACCTATCTTCAATGGGGAAAGTTGTTCAGTTTCATGGGCAGACTCAGGTTCTTCGTAGTTATTCTACCGTTTTTATTACAAATTATATAGAGCGACAATTTAATCGGGTCCCGGAATACTCCGATTACGCCATTAATTAAATTTGAAAGTAATAGCCCTGGGACAGGAAGGTCCCTTGGCGTCGTGAAAAATTATGTCGAAGATCAGGGCAGGACTATGGTTAAATTTGTTGTTTGAAAGAGAGAAAGAAATATAAATTACTTGGCACCAAAATCAAAATGTTCTTTATTCATTGTAGGATATTAAAAATCTCATAAGTAATGACGTCAGTTAGTCTAGGCAACGAAGCGGGTCGTTGTATGAAGACCCCCGCATTAAATCCTCAGTCGATGAAACTTTGCTGGGGTATTACACTACATGAGACAAACTTTCTATTAAAAAAAAAATCGGCACCTAATTTTTCCATACAATTTTTTTTTTTTTTTTTTGAATATACATTTAATTCATGATTCTTTATTATCCTGTCAAATAAAATCTGCCTGAGAAATTAATGTTGGGGTCAACTGCTTCGTTGCCTACACAAAGTTACATTTACGTTGCTTCACAGACAAAGTGGCGCCATGTGGGAAAAAAAAGACGCGACAATAAAAAACCCACGCGTCCATTTAAATATGTTTGATGAGCATGGTTGATACAATAAACATAAGTCAGTTAGAATTAGCTTTTGAGAACCGTAGTCTAATCCCATGGATTTTTCTCTTCTAAGTGATCTGATATTTTATAATAAATAACCTTTCTTGTATAATCAAGACTTGTACAGTCACCTTAAGACTAAATTAATTGAGCACCTACCAAGTAAAGTGACCAAATTGGTGTGGTGACTGCTTAGCAATTTGTCTCGAGTTTTTAAACCCAAGACGCTGATCTTCCGTGGTTACCGTAATAAAGGAAAAAACGCGACAAAGCGCAAACTAAGTAATCTCTCTCTCTCATATTTAAGAGCCGCGCTCTTGTCGGTGGAGCAATCTCCATTTCTCTCTGTCCTCTGCCAATGATTTGACATCCTGATAAGACTCGACGTTTACCCTCTCTTTTATCTGGTCAAAATAAGTGCGTCTTGGTCTTCCTCTTCCTCTTATTGAAGGAAAAGTAGAGGGCAGAAGAGGAAGAGGAAAACTAAGTAATATCCGGTCTTTTTTTCATTAAATTAAAATTAAAAAACCGGTGAAGTGCGAGTCAAGCGCGCCGGGGGTTCCGATATACCTATAGTATTTTTAGCTTCAGAACCGCGTAATTAAAATTGTTTGTAAAGTTTTTTTTGCAGGTTTCTACAAAACCGCGCTTTTAAGTTCTTTTAATTTTCTATTTTGTAATGTACAAGTAAAGCCCTTTCATATACCCCACTGAAACGACAGTTAAAATTTTGACCCCCCCTATTTGGGCCCTATTTAAAATAATAATAATATTTTTTTATAATTCTTTCATTTGCAATAAAGTTTGGCAATCGTATTCTAAAACAATCGTATTCATTAAAACGTAAACTCGTGGACATGTGTATTCTCCCAACACTCACCTACGGAGCACAAACTTGGTCTTTGACGGAAGCTCAAAGGTCCAGACTCGCAGTTTGCCAGCGAGCAATGGAGCGTAGTATGTTGGGCCTGAAACTGACCGATAGGGTCAGGAACAGCACAATACGCTCAAAAACACAAATTGCCGATGTGACCCACGCAACTGCCAAGCTAAAGTGGGACTGGGCTGGTCACGTAAGTCGCATGCCGCTGGAACTCTGGGCCAAGACCACAACTATCTGGCAACCGCCAAGTAACAGACGGCGTCGAGGCCGACCACGGCGCAGATGGCGCGATGAACTCGACGTTTTCTGTAAAGACTGGCAACAAGAGGCTCAGAGTAGAGACCAGTGGAAGGAACGGAGGGAGGCCTTTGCCCAGCAGTAGGACAGAAATGGCTAATAAGATAAGATTCTAAAACAAGTGGTTGCTGAGATATACAGGTGTGACAGACAGACAGACGTTTGGTTCGCAACCCTAAAAATGGATCATTCATGATTCGCTGTGACTTCGACGTAGCGTGGCTATTTTGGATACCTTTACAATAATAACAATATTTTTTTTCGTTTGCTATAAAGTTAGGCAGTTATATTCTCAAACAATTCTTTCAAGTCGATGATAGCATGGAGTGGTTGCTGATATAAACAGGTGTGACAAATAGACGGACAGACGAAGTCGCACCATAAGGGTTCCGTTTTAAAAACTTTCTAAATGAACAAAACGAAACAAAACCTTTAAACTTTAATTTAACCAATGTTATTTGTATTGTTACAGATGTAGGGTACGACTATGTAGTGGACCAGCAGCCGATTGGGAAGCTGCTGTTTCGTCAGTTTTGCGAACGAAATCACACCAACTATCACAGATACAACAACTTCCTTGATGTGGTACGTATCTTTTTTAAATTTCCTTGATTACAAGGTGTAAGCGGTGGTGACTACTCACTATCAGGTGGTCCACAAAAACCTCTGTACCTTTACACCAAGTTACAGTGGGCACCGTATTCGTACAACTCACGTAGGATGAACAGTTTTTTATTAGTATCACCATTTCATAAAACGAGAGCGTTTGAAGGAAGTTTCCGGTATCAGGCCTCCAAATGCTGGAACAACCTACCACCTCCTTTAAGAAAAACCAGTTGTAAACAAACATTAAAAAAAAACCGGTCAAGTGCGAGTCGGACTCGCGCGCCGAGGGTTCCGATATACTTTTTGTATTTTTGGAAGCAATAAAGTCCATTTTTAGGACCGCAAAACTAAATTTGTTGGTAAAGGTTTTTTGCACATTTCTAAAAAACTTTGCAACTTAGAAAGGTCGTTTTATTTTTGCTGTAATATTTACATAAATTTCTGTCTACTGTAATTAATTCAGATTTTTCCTTTCTCAAACTTCGGAGATAAGGGGGGGGGGGGGGGGGGAATGGTATTTTTTTTGACATTTTTCATCATAACTTGAAAACTAAGAGTTGTAAAAAAATACAAAAATATATTTTAGAATGTACAAGTAACGCCCTTTCATATGATACCCCACTCGACCTAGTACCGATAATTTGAAAATTTGCCTCCCCTATTTGGGCCCCCTTTACATTAATAATCATTACTTTTTCTTAATTCTTTCACATACCATTAAGTTGGACAACCATATTCTAAAACCGTTCCAAATTTCAAGTCATTCAAAATAGCATGAGTGGTTGCTGAGATATGCAGGTGTGACAGACAGACGGACAGACAGACAGACAAAGCGGCACCGTAAGTTTTCCTTTTTTTTACCATTTTGCTATCGGAACCCTAAAAACACCTTAAAACTATACTATTAAAACAACAACGTGGGTCCTGATACCGGAAGATTTCAGTTTTCAGTCTTCAACTACTTACAAATACCTATATTCTTATAGTATCTTAATTATACATTATGTATTTTTGTTTCATTTATATTTTATTTTATCATTGTCTAGTTTATAACTGCCGTACCTTTACAGTAATTTTAAAATTTATTATATTAGTATTTACCTATAATTATTATTTATGTTATTCCCTAATACAAGCAAATGATATATAAAATAATTTATTACCCACATTATGTAAATTCTGCTCGCGATGGTTAAGCTGAGCTTGCAAAATTAGGTGCGACTGAAAAACAGCGTCTACCTCTTTTTGAGATCTAGACACAATGCTGAGTCGTTCCCTCTTTCATGGTTATGCCACGATACATATTATGATGTAAAGAACTCTTTTTTTATGTTGTTTAATCTGTGTAGTGTCACAAACTAATGAAATAAATATTATTCTTCCTTTCTTTCTTTCACAAGCTCGCTTGCTCACTTGTTACAAAAAAAAAAATTGTTTGAAGAAAGTGGATTGTAATCATAATCGAGCTATAATCTATATTTTTCGTTAATTCCAACGCTTACCAACACATTTTTGGAAAGATTAACATGAAGAATCTTAAACAAATTTGTTTTTTTCTGATAGCTTTAGCCAATTGCTTTTGACATAGCTGCAAAATGTAAATAAACGAAAAAAACCGGGCTAGTGCGTGTGGAACCATGCGCAGTAGAGGGTTCCGTAGGTTTTTTTTTTCAATTTTTATCTCAAAGCAGGTTTAGATTAAGTATTTCATAACGTTTTATTCCTCCTAATGCTCAGCGAGATCCTTGCGCTTGATTTCTATTGCTATTTTTATTATTTCCATTTTTTTGGCTATAGCTCATTCATTATCCTGTGAAGCCACTTACTTACTTAGCTGAGATAGTTTTCCTTTTAATATCATCATATACTACTACTGCGAATTTTTCATATTTCCAATAACAGTCGTTTTGCTGGCAGGACACTCATTTCCAATAAAAAATTGCACTATCGAGTTAAATATTTTGCAAACGGATCCCTAATTCGGAATATGATGTTTGCAAACACACATTATATTTATTTTATTTTAAATGGACAACCAGTAGTAGTATCTATCCAACGACACCCCACACGATGGGGTAGACGGGAAAAAATGCACCCCAGCTTTTTTTGTAGGGGAAGAACCTACCCAAAAAATACTATTTTTTCAAGATTTCATTTAACTACTTTGTCAGCGTGGATGAAATGTATATTCGTACTAAATTACAGTTAACTAGTAATAATGGTCTCTTGAGTACTAAGGGTCTCTAAACCGCAGACAGACAGACACAAAAACGGATATGACGAAACTATAAAGCCCAAGTCACACTGAGGCGGTAGCGGAAGCGTTCCGGGGCTGGTATTTTTTGTAAAGTAGGTATGAGTTCTTATGCACCCTGTCACACTGAAAGCGGTCGCGGCGCGGTGCGGCGCGGGGGCGGCCGGGCCGCTAATACAACCCCGCGGACCGGGCGCGGCGCGGGGCCGAACTTTCGGCGGGAGCGGGCGCTGTATTCCATTGCGTTCAATGCAACCCGTCACACAGAGCGGCAGCGGCGCAGTGCGGTGCGGTCCGGGCGCGGACTTTGACACTGTATTTTTTTACAAGAATTTTGCGGCTTTGCGCAGACTTTTTTTAGGTTATCAGATTGGTTTTTTATTTAGAGCAAAGGATTTACGTCTTTTGAATAATCACAGATAAATAGTGTCACACCGACCGCTACCGCGCCGCTGTCCCGCCGCGGTTTCCGCGCGGTACCTCTGTGTGACCGGTCCCGGAACGCTTTCGCTTCCCGCAGGTCCGCCTCCGGACCGCTTTACCGCTTGTACCGCTCTGTGTGACGTGGGCTTAAGGGTTCCTTTTCGACTAAGCAACCCTAAAAATAGATGATACATTATTTCGACATAGCGTACTAAAGTATGAATATGTTCTTCCTACTTCCAGGCTGAGCACTATGAAGTGGAAGTGGACGAGAACCGTGGCGCGCTCGCGACCGAGATCTTCGGGCGTTACCTGAAGACTGAGGATGGGGACTCTGTTACGGATGTCATCGGCGAGCATGTGGTGGAACAAAGCAGGTCGCAGCTCGAAGGTAAACACTGTCAGGGCAAGACGGCGTATCTTCGGGTGATACCTGAAGACTGAGGATGGGGAGTCTGTTACAGACGTCATCTGCGAGCATGTGGTGGAGCAAAGCAGGTCGCAGCTCGAAGGTAAACACTATCAGGGCAAGACAGCAGATCTTCGGGCGTTTCCTGAAGACTGAGGAGGATGCAGAGTCTGTTACCGAAGTGTTCAGTGATCGAGTGGTGGAGCGATCCAGGTCACAGCTGGAAGGTAAACACTGTCGGAGCAGGACAGCAGATCTTCGGGCGTTACCTGAAGACTGAGGAGTAGTAGAACAGTCCAGGTCACATCTGGAAGGTTCGCTGCCTCCTGCGCCTAAGGTTTGATCCGGCAGAAGCAAAAATCTGAATGATGGTGTTTGTTTCCGGTTCTATCTGGTGGTGTACCAATTCGATTCGTCAACGTCGAGTTTACAGTTTTTTATATATTTGTATCGACTCTCGACCAAATTTGCGGTCTACTACCTTTGGCCTTACGATTGAAGTTATTTTATTTGTAACACCTTGTATATATCGCAGGCAAACTGTATAATTCGCTGCTTTACGAACGGCCGGCAAAATATAAAACGGCGTTCGTTAGTCAAGATAAACTCAATCTAACCGATCCCGAAAAATTGGAACGCACCGCACGAGCCGAGCGAGCTAAGCGAACTTGCCCTGCGCGGCAACGGCCAGCGAGTGGCAGAAACGAATATTAAGCCTTTTTGTAAAATGCCTAGGCATTATGTTAAGTGGTGAATTTCACAATTGGCCTGCGTGCGACACATTATAATAAACTAGTAGTGGGAAATGCAAGATTTTAAAAAACTATAGGTAATTAAATTTTAAATTATTTCGTTTCGGCAGTTGGCGCCAAAGACATATTCGTAGAGTGCGTGAAATGCGTCAAGAACTTCTTAGCGGGCAGTCCGTTCGCGGAGTTCGAACGGTCGATGTACTTCCACCGGTATCTGCAATGGAAGTGGCTGGAAGCTCAACCGGTCACCCATCACACCTTCAGAATGTACCGAGTGCTCGGCAAGGGAGGCTTCGGGGAGGTCTGCGCTTGTCAGGTAAATACTATACTTTAACGAAAACTGTTCTAACCAATTCGATGAAATTTACAATACACGGTGGAAGGTGTACCGAAAACTAAAAGACCGTGCTCAGTCAAAGAAACTGAATAACTTTCCCAAAGAAACGTTTATGGGAAATGATAATTTTTTTTTACTTCCATACGAACTGTTAAATCTGAGTCATGGGGATTTCAGCAGGTCTTCAGAGTCCAAGGGTCTACAGCCGAGCCCTAAGCTAAAGTTGAAGTCCTAAATTTCTAGAGAAGGTACTAGGAGAGCATAATTTGAATAATACAAAAGAAAAAAAAATTACGGCTCTATTGATAAAGATTGTCAGGATACACTGACATTAGTGTTTGTAATAGGTAAACAAAACATTTTAAGAAAATATAGCTAAAAAGCATCCCCAAAGCGGATAGTGATAAAAGGGGCGTCGTGCGGGTCACAGGTATGTTGCACTGTGTGTGTAGTGTGTCCTGACTGTTTCACTAAACATTATCCAAAGTACAAGCATTCTACGATAGATGGCGCTACAAGGGTTTCTGAAACACGCCATCGATGTGACTTCTGCGTATTATAAGTAGACGTGGTAATATGTTTCGCTGATTTTGACTTCACGGAAGAGTAACGTAATTTTTGGAAACCTCTCTCAATCAAAGACAGAGGTTGCATTGTACATTTGTCATAGGGAAAGAGAATAATAGTAGGCTCACGAGTCACGTCATGATACCGTGAATTTTATTAAAATAAAATAAATAAAATCTTCTATACAACAAAACCAAAATTAGATGTGGCCGTGTTTTTTGGCTCGACGGCCGCCGCCATCGTTTAAATGAAAAACATATTTAATAAAAGTTTGAATAAAAAAACGCATTTCTTAGCAGGCTACTCGATAGTGGAGGTGGGCGTTAAAGAACGTAAATAGTTTTGATAACTATTTATTGGTGCATTAGCTTCATTACGTTATTGGCTATTGCGAAAACTGTCTATCGAGCGAAACTAGTTATTTCTGAAAATCGAAAACCATTGAGATCGCGCGACTCAACGCTTGAACGAACGAAGCTTGATTACAGCGCGAAGTTAATTTGATTTCGATATTTGTTTAAATCTACACTCAAAAGTCCGAAAATATCCCTAATCTAACTAAATCACGTATTTCATAAAAATAACCAACACGCATTTCGGTTATTCTGATACTCGTTTTCCGAATGTCACAAGCGATATTCAAAAATAAATAGTTATTAAAATAAATAGTTTCAAAAGCCGCTATCGGCTAACTATAACGATAGCTAGTTTCGGTATTCCGAAAAACGAAAACGACCCACCTCTACTCGATAGTCGATAGAATATAATAACTTTTCATATAGTGTAACAGCGCCATCTATACTATCCGGGTGTCGATTTCTATAGAGGGATTTTGTAAGTCCTATGTTAAAATAGACCATACTAAAGTAGGGCCAACATAATAGATTCATTTTGACGTTTACTTAACACCAACACACAGAGTTCATTTTTCTTTGCAGGTCGTAATTATTCATTGTTTGACAGCTGTCACAAAAAGGACCTATTACGATAGCCTTACTTTAATGTAAAATTTGGTAAGCTAAATAAATAAAAATGATGTTTTTGTTATATTTTTAACTGAAAATTTAGACTATTTTAGAAAACTAATTTGTTTTATTCCGCCTAAACTATTATTATTATTTTATATAATTTTTTTAAGTTTTAAAGTTGATGACGTCATTTCAAAATAGACGATGAAACGAACGTTACATAGTGCCACAGTGTGGTCACAGTGAAACGAACGTGCTTCGACACAGATGTGTCAATCAAACTCGAAACGTCAAATTGAATCGTTTGACAGAAAGAGCACAGAGAATAAAAGCTTTCTTTTCTATTGCTTTTTTTTACTTGTGGAATGACGTCACTCAGTGGTCAAATGAATGTCACAACTGCCGCAGCATTTTTGAATATATTACCGTAATCAAATTACTTTACTAGTCGAAAATAAAAAAAATATGGTATGATATAAAAATATCTCGAAATGGTTTTTGTATTTTACATCTCTCATATTCGGTAAGTAGGTCCTTATTACCCCCAAATGGAGCTTGTAGGTGACCAATTAGCGCTCTAGGATAATAATGTATAGAAAAGCCCTAGGGCGGTAAGTAATTATAACGTCCGCCTTGATGGCCGCCTCCAGCAGCGGGGTGGCGGGCGTTTTAATTACTAACAGCCCTAGGGCTTTTCTAGCTACATTATTACCCTATAGCGCTAATTGGTCACCTACAATTTGGTGGTAATAAGGACCTACTTACCTCACAATCGAGATGTACAGCAGAGTAGTTAGCTCGGGTGTGAGCATCAATTGCACCTTCGAACTATAGGCGGCCTCGCTGCGCTCGTGCGCCTAAATTGATGCCTTACAGCCCTTGGCTACTAATCTACTATTAGTGTGTTATCATATTTAGCTTGGCCAATTGTCTAATTGGTCTGTTAACGTACTCAATGGTATACTTAAAGCGGACAACGACTAGCAAGGTGGAAATCCAGCAGAGGCTCCGGCGAGCCACTACTGCACACGAAACCATAGAATAAAGTTATAGTACACACGACCGCACATCAGTAGAAACAATTTTGGACCTTATGGCGTGGTAATAGAGTTGAAAAAGTTTCTACCGACAAGCGGTTGACCGTACTATCATACAGAACGGACACTCTCCGCCGCCCGCCCTACAAATCTGAACATGCATGATTTTTTATATTTAAAAAAATTATTCTCATTTATGTAATAAACAGTTAAGTAAAACAATTTTTCGAATAACTATGAAATTCAAAAAGATATAAGCCAGCGAAGATTTGTTTCTGTCTCTTTCTAGCAAAACGAAATATGGCCGTAGTGGCATGTGACGTCACATGCCATGTCGAATGTCTCTGTCTAATCGGCGCGTAATTAAAAGTTTTAAATGCTTATATCAGCCCTATTTCTTAGCCGATTAAAATTTTAATTTCACTTTTTGTCATCTCTACAACGGTATTTTCATATTTTGTTAAAAAAATCGACTAAAAAAAATTATGCATATTCCCTATTGTACTGAACATGCGGGCTTACGCATCTAATTCGATGTGGTGTCTGGGGTGTGACGTAACTAAACTTAAGGGTGCCTGTCCGTTGACGCGGAGCGAGCTGGCGGAGCGGAGAAACGAGGAAATACTAACCAATAGGATTGCAGAGCGATTGCGGAGCGGAGTTTCTTTGACAAGCCCGTTGGTGTGGTTGGTAGTGAGCCTGCCTCACACGCCGTGGGCCGCGGGTTCGATCCCCACCTAGGGCAAACATTTGTGTGATGAACACGAGTGTTTGTTCTGTGTCTGGGTGTTATTTATCTATTTATGTATGTATATCAGTCTCTGGTACCCATAGTACAGGCTTTGCCTAGTTTGGGATCAGATGACCTTGTGTGAAATGTCCCCCCAATATTTTATATTTAAATATTTAAAAATCCTATCGGTTACTAAACTAACTAAAAGGGCGTGCCCAGTCAACGAAGCTGAACACCTTTCCCAAAGAAACATTTATGAAATGATAATTTTTTTTACTACCATACGAACTGTTCAATCAGAGTAAGCAATTTTTATGGAGAGGTAAAAAACATTTTTTGTTTCCCAAAAATGTTTCTTTGAGAAAGTGGTTCAGTTTTTACTGGGCACGCCCTTTTTTTCATAAATGAGGAGATCCGCAGAAGAACTAAAGTAACTGACATAGCCCTGAGAATCGCTAAACTGAAGTGGCAGTGGGCAGGGCACATCGCAAGAAGAACCGATGGCCGATGGGGCGTGAGGGTTCTAGAGTGGCGACCACGTACCGGAAGACGAAGCGTTGGCAGGCCCCTCACAAGGTGGACCGACGATTTGGTCAAGGTCGCGGGAAGCCGCTGGATGCGAGCAGCGCAGGACTGGTCGTCATGGAGTTCTCTAGGGGAGGCCTATGTCCAGCAGTGGACGTCTTTCGGCTGATATGATGATGATGATGATGACGCCCTTTTAGTTTTCGGTACACGATCCCTAACACCCTGTATAGGCGCTTACGGGGAAACATCGATCTAGCTTTCCACCGTTTTTCAAGTATTTTTTCGGAAAAAATAATAGCGCGATTGAAGAAAACCTACAGCGCCATCTGCTAAACTGCTTTGATATTAGACAAAGTTGGCGGCTGACCACCTTGAAGTTTAGTGTCGTCACAACCCGAACACTACATCGAATCAGATAGATAGATAGATAGATGGATAGATGGATAGATGGATAGATAGATAGATAGATAGATAAATTCTTTATTGTCACACAAAAACAAAACAATACACAGGAGACTCTTAAAACTAGGGTGGACAAAGGCGGTCTTATCGCTTAAAGCGATCTCTTCCAGACAACCTTAGTTGCTTGTAGGAAAATATATATAGTAACTGTAGTAGTGTGCCAATGCCAATATATAGATAATATTTAATGTAAGTACAACTACAATAGAAACAAAATATACACAATAAAAAAAATACACATAAAAATATATATAATTATATAAAATATATAGACAAATAGATAACATATAAATATATACAAACTCAGTTGCAAACTAAGGTACAATTTTATTAATCAGATGTTGGGCTCGCCGGAGCCTCTGCTGGATCTCCACCTTGCTAGTAGTTCAAATTCAAATTCAAAATTATTTATTGCTGTAAATACAGTAGTATTAACAAGATGTTAGGTGATATGTACATAGTCCTTGCACTGTAAACTCCATAAGAGCATAGCAATATTTACAAAAAGAAGTCAAAGTTAAAAGATTTGAAAGCATACATTACAAATTCACTAGTCATAATATAATCCAACTTAAATAATAATAAAATTTCATTGCCCAGTAATAAGAAGTCAAAATAATACAAATAAAATGTCAATTATAAAAAATAAAAAGATAATAAAAATAATGAAACAAAATGTCAAACAGAGAATCTTAAATAATATGGTTTGTGTCAGTTTCCAAATATTCCCTCACAGAGTAAAAACATTTTCTTATGAGCCAGCGGTGCAGTTCATTCTTTAATTTGTTTAGTGACAGTAGTTTAAATGATCCAGGAAGATGGTTGTATATTTTTGTACACAAAGAGTAAAGAGTCCGATTATATGCTTTTATTTCATCTGTTGGAATCTACTTGTGTCAAATATGACAATGTCTTAGTTTTAGGAGATTTTAATCTATACTCTGCTTCTTCGGAAGTAAATTCTTATTATGAATATTTTATAAATTTTTGTGAATTTGGACAGACTAACAAAATAGATAATATAAATGGACGAACATTAGATTTAATTTTGACTACTGTTTCAAATGAACATATAAAAGTGACGCGTGACCCTGAGCCACTAGTACCAGAGGATATGCAACATCCACCCCTGAAAGTAGAAGTGTCCTTAAGTCGTAACTGCAACAGAAGTCTAGGTGCAGGTACTACTGCTCCTGATTCTAGTAGCAATCCCAAGTTGCTAAAGTGGAACTTTCGAAAATGTAACTTTGGAGAATTATATTCTGCACTCGCATCTATAGATTGGAGTCCTCTATATAATATCCAGAATGTGCATGAAGCGACCCAGTATCTTTACACTTATGTAAACAATGCTATTAACATGCACACACCAACCAAACGAACAGTTCCGCCGGCATCGTTAAAATATTGCTACCCTGAATGGTATACGTCAGATATAAAACATAACATTATCGAAAAGGCAAAATGGCACAAAGAATTTAAAACATCTGGCGCTAAAGAAGACTATGAGATGTTTTCGCATTATAGGCGTGTAGTAAAGTCAGAATGCTCATTTGAGTATGAAAAATACAAAGAAAAAATACAGCTGCAGTTTACTAGGGATCCATTATCGTTTTGGAACCATATCCGCTCTAAGCGTGCTAAGCGTAGTAGTGCTAAAATATCGAAGGATGGAAAAGAAATCCCGGTAGCTGATCTTGCAAAGGAATTTGCAGATCATTTTTTTTCCGTTTACGCAAACTCAGCGCCTAGACTAGATGTTGATGAAGCATTACTCAGGTCCGGTCGACAGGGCGTAGATGAGGAAACGATAGTGAGTGTTAAGTCCCTACAAGAATGTGATGTGCTCGCTGCATTAAAGCGTTTGCCCAACAAATGGTCGGTAGGCCCCGACGGAATCCCTCCTCTCATCGCCAGGGACTGCCGGGAAGTCTTGGCTAAGCCACTTGCCTATGTATTTAATTTATGTCTGCATAGATCTACGTATCCCGAATGCTGGAAGACCTCTCGAGTCATACCAGTGCCAAAAGGATCGAGTAGGGAAGTGACGGAGCATAGACCGATAGCAGTTCTGTCGACATTTGCAAAGGTCTTTGAACTAGTCCTCCACTCGGAGGTGTATTCACAGATCAGTCCACAACTGAATGAAGCACAACATGGCTTTAGGCCTGGTCGCAGCATTGACACGAATTTATTGGTTTTTTCTAACTACGCTTTACCAGCTATGGACAGCAAGATAGGCGGCCAAGTTGATGTGGCCTATTTTGACTTCAAGAAGGCGTTTGATATTGTTGACAACGATGTACTCCTCACAAAATTTGCATCGTTCGGATTTTCACGTGACCTTCTTCAATTCTTTGCTGACTACCTGCGGAACCGGAAACAGTATGTGGAGTGTGCCAGTTCCATCTCGGAACCATACCACACGTTTTCTGGCGTTAGTCAAGGGAGCAACTTGGGACCATTGAGCTTTAACATTATGATCAACGATCTTCCGAAAGTTGTTAAAAAAGCTAAATGTCTTCTATTTGCGGACGACTTTAAACTCTTTCTGAAAATCGACAAAGTCCAAGACTGTGCAAATTTACAGGAGGACATTGATAGTGTAGCGAATTGGAGTCTTAGAAACAAGATGCACTTCAATGTCGCAAAGTGTAATGTGATGTCTTGTACCAGGGCGCATAATCCTTTGTACCACACATATACTATCAATGCGCAGTCGATGGCACGTGTCGAAGTTGTTAAAGACCTAGGAGTTAAAGTCAATAAGGATCTTTACTCTCGAGAGCACATCGTTGACGTTTGCAAGAAGGCCTTCAGAAACCTTGGATTCATCATAAGACAAACTCAAGGGTTTCAAAACACTTCAGCTATAAAGGCGTTGTATAACGCGCTCGTAAGAAGCAGATTGGAATACGCTTCAGTGGTCTGGGGCCCACATGAAGACAAGTATAAAATGATGCTGGAGAAGATCCAGAATAAATTTCTGAGATTCCTTTACTGGAAGCAGTATGGTGTATATCCTTTCTACCCACTAATGTACCCGACCATTTTCATTATGGGAATGGTCGGTTACAATACACTGGAAGTTAGGAGAAACATGGCCCTTTCCAAATACATCTACAAGATTCTCAGGAAAGATTTGACAAACGTCGAAATTTATCAGTCTCTGATATTGGAAATCCCAAATCCTCGTTTGAGATTTGGTCCTAGACAAAGATTGTTGATAGTCCCAAGTTCCAGGACAAATCTAGGGAAACACGCACCTCTGGCTAGGGCAATAAGGATCCTAAACGAAGTGAGCAAACATGTTGATTTGTTTAGTTGTTGTCTGTTTGAGTTCACCAAAGTGACTGAAAAATGTCTAACATATGTTAAAATTGTATAGACGTACTAAATATTGTACTTGCTTGTTGTATTGGTTTCTTACTGTAAATTGACATGCATTTTAATATTGTAAATAAATAAATAAAAAACATGTAATAACAATTAATGCTATGTATGTAGTTATTAGGGCCTAGTTTGGGTACCTCGTGTTGAAGCAACATACATCCTGTTTTGTTTGAAATAATTCAAAATTACTTTTTACAAAAATACAAATTTCATATATGTACAAACAGGGCAATGTTAGCAGTTTCATGTCATAAAACAAGGGTTTACAACTGGTAAAAGGTGGAACGTCGCATATTGCTCGAATACACTGTTTTTGGGCGTTGTTCGCTTTAAGTATACCATTGAGTACGTTAACAGACAAATTAGACAATTTTACATTAAAGTAAGGCCATCGTAATAGGTCTTTTTTGTGACGGCTGTCAAAAATGAATAATTACGACCTGCAAAGAAAAATGAACCCTGTGTGTTGGTGTTAAGGAAACTTCAAAATTAATCTATTATATTGGCCCTACTTTAGTATGGTGTATTTTAACATAGGTCTGACAAAATCCCTCTATAGAAATCGTTACCCGGTTAGTATAGATGGCGCTGTTACACTATCTGAAAAGTTATTATACTTAGCCCCTGTTTCACCGCTTCCCTATAAAGTTACAGATAGCCTATCTGCTAGTTATTCTGTCGGATAGTAAAAATTATTTGATTAACCAGTCTCCGATTGCACTAACTGACACATAAACTTGCTATTAAATTAGCAGGCAGATCAAGTAGCCGTTATTTTATCATCTGTCAGATAAGAAAACTTTTTCAAAATGGCGGGTCAGTAATTCAGTTTTGTGTCAATTAAATAGCTGTCAAATAGTATCTCCGCTGCGATCCGTTTCACGTACAAAATATTTGTTATCGTTCCTCAATAATTCTAGCAAAATCTTGGATTTTGCAAATAACAGATAAAATAAAACTTTTTTTTGTCAATGGAACATTATAAATACAAATATCATACTTGGAAAAGTATTTTTGTATAGAAATACGCCACTTTTATCAAAAATATGCGTGAAAAGAACCGCGCTTGAAAAAAAGAAATAAAAATGCGACGTTGCCGCTCTTACTCCCAGACAGTAAGCTGTTAGATAATTTAACTGAGACTTATGTGGTGAAACACATAAAATATATTAGACAGATATGAGGCACATTTAGCTGGCAGATATTTTATCTGACGGCTTACTATTGGGAACTTGAGCAGCAACCGGTGAAACGGCCCCTTAGTCTATCGAGTAGCCTGCTAAGAAATGCGTTTTCTTATTGAAACTTTTATTAATTTTTTTTATTTAAACGATGGCGGCGGCCGGCGAGCCGAAAAACACGACCACATCTAATTTTGGTTTTGTTGTATAGAAGATTTTATGAATAATAAAATTCACGGTGTCGTGACGTGACTCGTGAGCCTACTTTGCCCAAGTCAACTATTCTCATGTACAATACAATGCAACCTCTGTCTTTAAACGAGAGAGGTTTTCAAAAATTTCGGCTTGGATTCGACCGATACCACCTGAAGTTACGCGAAATATATTAGCCATGTCTACTTATAATACACAGAAGTCACATCGATAGCGTGTTCCAGAAACCCTTGTAGCGCCATCTATCGTAGAATGCTTGTACTTTGGTCAATGTTTAGTGAAACAGTCAGGACACACTACACATACCTGTGACCCGCACGACGCCCCTTTTATCATTATCCGCTTTGGGGATTTATATTTTTTATGCTTTTTGTTTTTAGCTATATTTTCTTAGTTCCACTACCTACAGGACACTCCCTCCAAAATTCCAGCTTTTGCTGAAACAACGTGGAAGGGAAGTACCATTGTCACCACGCTTGTTAGCGTTACGGCTGGCACCATAGACCGCGGTTGTTGGTGACCGCTGAATGTAAGATGATACGATACAAAGAAGAATGCTGCTGCCCATTTTCCGGTTCATTAACCCTTAGTCGCCTCTTACGACACCCACGGGTAGAGATGGGTTGGTACTACTCTTTGCCGGCACCACACAGGGCATTTCAAGTACATTCATATCCCACCAAAAACATAAATGTAAAAATGTAGGCCAAGTTCTTGTACATAAAAAAAAGAGTTGATATCTAAACTACAGCCAAGTTAATAATAATCAGAACCGATATTAATCATTCCAACTTGGCGGTTTTTCATCACACCAATACTTCTAAAAAGAGCAAATCTTGCGGAGGTAAGTTTTAGAGTTGGACTTTTTTCCTTCATTAAAATTTCAAAACCCGCCAAGTTCGAATGATTAATATCGGTTCTGATTATTATTAACTTGGCCACAGATTAGATTTCAACTCTTATTTTTATGTACAAGAACTTGGCCTACATTTTTACATTTATGTTTTTGGTGGGATTTCATTTCTTTTTGCTCAGTTTGCTTTATAGTACCTATCGCAACGTTGTTCATATTATATTATTATTATTAAAATGAAGTGTGTCTAGTCCACCAGATGTAATAATAGCTTTATGTAACAGGTAATAATTTAAACATTTATTTTAAACTGCAATACGATACGGTGCACGACATCTTGGCATGAATGTGGCATGGGTTCTTCACCCAACAAAAGTTGGATTATCTCCATATTATTCGAGGTTCAATTCGAATCGGTAATGATAAATGATATCGAAAATGTACGAGAAATTTGATAGCGGCCCCACCTGCGTTACCGGAGTAGCCTAGCCAAATAACACGTAAACGTAAACGACACACACAACATAAGCCCGAAGGCATATAAATAGTAATTGAAATGGGAGTTTTAGCCACTATCAAAGCGCTAAACTGTTACCGCCTTCACCGCGTGGAGGTACTCCCAGCTTATGTTGATTACCAAACCAATATTTTAAGATAGATATGTTTTATAAAATCTGAATGTTCGTTCAGTTTCTTTAAAACATAGTTAGGTACTTGTTTTCATGCATGACTAATTCTGACCTTCTGGAAGTACTACTTTTTTAAATATTTAGTAAATTATTTTTAGTCTGACTCGCACTTGACCATTTTCTATTTTCTAAAGTTTTCCTTTACTTTTATGCTAACGACTACCCCGATGCCAAATTTCAGATTTGTAGGTCTTAGAGAAGTATGACCAAAATTTTTACATACATAACATCACGCCTCTTTCCCGTCGGGGTAGGCAGAGACCACAGTCCTCCACCTGCTACGATCTTGACATACTTCCCTTGCTTCCTGTACTTTCATCAATTTTTTCATACATGCTCGTCGGTTTAGGGTACTTTTAACCTGGCCTTTATTCAGTACGTCCTGAATTTGGTCCTGGTATGACCAACATTTTTATACATAATAATGACTATAACCTGACTCGCACTTGACCAATTTCCAATTTTCGATGTTTTCTTTATTAGGGTTCCTTACCTCAAAAGAAAAAAACGGAACCCTTATAGGATCACTTTGTTTTCCGTCTGTCTGTCTGTCTGTCTGTCTGTCCTTGTCTGTCTGTCTGTCAAGACCCTTTATCTCACGAACTGTTAAAGGTATTGTTGCATTAAACCAACAACTGTGCTGGTTTACCGGCTAGTGGAGAGCGCGTGGGTTCCTGTGGTGCTAAGACCGTAGTCCGATAGGTATCTTACTCGTCGGTGAATGAAGGTTGGAAGCGGTGTCTATACATCACTTACTTTCAGGGCGCCACCAGTCACAAAACTGGAAATGTGTTACAAATAAAGGTGTTAAATTAAACAACTTAATTATAATAAATGAGAGAGCATCTTATTTCGTACCTTTCAAATACATTAGTGTTACAATTGACGAGGAACAATAGGCTTATCCTCAAAAGCAATTCTCGAACAAACTACTTCTTCTAGGAGTTATTCTTAAAAAACAATTCTTTCTTAAAAATATTCCTTTCTAAAGATAGTCCCTAAAGGGATGTGAAACTTATGACGATAAACTTACTTACTATTTTACATACAACGACATTTACATGGATAGGCCTCTCCATGTAAATGAGTGACGTGACGAGAACATATATCCTTAATTCTAATACATGTTGGGGTACGAGTTGGTTCGAAGCCAAACAAGTAATACACCAACCCGAATACGGCACACCGGTGTGGGGGTAGCGTTCACTCACAACGGGTGACCTGGCATTGCAAACAACGGAGAGAAGTTCCCGTACAGATCTTCACAGAATGGTTGTGTCGAGGTTCAGAATAAAACGTGTGATGACTCACTTGGTCTGCGCATTGCGTTACCTCCCATGACGATGTACCGATGACATGACGATTCTCTCTTTTGTTATAAAAAAGATTCTCTCTTTTATTATAAAAAAATGCGAGTCAGCGCCGCGGCATCACGCGTGGGCTTATGACGAGACTCACGATATGTGAAAGAAGCCTAAGCTACCAGATAAAAGAAGAAGGCGACATCCTGTAACAAAGGAATTACGTCAACAGAATGTCATCCACATTTTACGAATTCTACCTAACGGGAATACAAAAATAAACCACCGACCTGTCGCCTCCTGGTTCTGTTTGTCAATCTGACATTGTACTAATGGGTGATCCACAGGATTACCCTGGATATTTGTCGATTTTCTTGGAATGGGTCCGAGATGTGTGTGCTCAGTTACACGGAAAATGAATGACAGGTTAGTTAGTTCTCTTTGTCAATCGACAAAATGCGAGGACCGGATAAAAAAATAACAAAGCACCAAATTCAATAAGAACTTTACAATCCAGTTGGAATAATTTCTACGAAGGGGTTTATCTAATAATTTCTATTTACTTCTGCTTTTCTAATTTGGAAATATTATTTAAGAGAAAGACCGGTATCGGAATGATGGCGTGGAAAACGCACTCGTCTCCACATTCTGTGGCACTTGTCTATGGTAACTGTCAGTCGACGAACGTAAACAGTGTCTGTTTATCCTAACAAAAATACACCGAAAAACACATTAATGTTAAGAAAAACGTATTTAAAACTATAGGGGACGATGTGACGACATCACTCCGGCACTGTGAAGTGAAATGAGGTAGTGAAAACACAAAGAGGCGAATAAGACGACGGCGAACGTTGACAAAACAACAGGTTGTTTTGTATCACTGGTTTTCTGCCGGTATACTACAGATTCTATGTGACGAGACGCAAGTGGAGCTCTGCTATTCTGTCCCTAGTCCACCTAGAATGCCGCAAACCTATTCCACGTAAGTCCTACACAATAGATCAACCTTGCCAAAGGCAATAGACCTACCGGTGAAACCGTGTACTCTGCTGGAGCGTCTTGGCTTCACTGAGTGGGACGTACTCCAGCGCAGTTCCTGCGAACAGTCCTACGAATCACCAGCAAAGTACACGCCTTCCCAGGTGATTCTTTACAACATTGAACATTGTAGAAAATAACATGCAACAACACTCCCCTCCTAAGAGCGAAAATAGTTTCGAGTACCGCGAGGTAGAATTTTCGCGATACACGGAGAAACTAAAGGTAAATATTTCTTATAAACAAGTTACGTGTAAGCAACGAAGAACCACTGACCCTTGCTTTTACAACGCACCATTTCTTCTAAGCTACTTTTGGTTAAGTAACCGAACGCGTTCTATTCTTTTTATAAATCCTGTTCTATTTGTAAGTTTATAACACCTAGGAAAACATACGAATCCTTTAGCTTAAGATTAAGTCTTTGTAAATAGTCCTATACTAACTAATACTTAAGTCTTAACCAACTCAGGTTTTGCAAATATTTAACTTTACGGCTATTGTTACTATTGTATACTATTTTACCCTACTCTTAAGTAAATTACTACTCTGTTACGATTATATGTTAATTCCTTATCCTAATGCGCGCGCGACTATACTAAAATATTTGGTTGGGGATCCCCTTTGGATACCTAAACTACACTTAAATGTTAACGATTTGTTGACCTACTCATGCAAAAATATTTACTCGCTAAGGATAATTCTACTCTTCTACATGTATAATATCTTTAATATGGGTAAGTCCCGCTTTCTTTCCGTTTAGTGCGCGTAAGCGATACACTAACGGGCTAATCCTTTCTTCTACTACACACTTTATATTACGGGGTGCTAGTTTACTTGCGAAGTTCTCGCTAGCTTTCGACTGTATATAGTCTTTCTTCCAGACTATTTGACCTACTCTCAAATTGACGTCTCTCTTTCTCCTATCATAGATTCGCTTTCCTCTTTCATATGCTGCGGCCAGCTTTTCTCTAACTTTTGAATAAATCGTCCGAAGTTCTTTCAAGGATTCAGCGTATTCATTTCTCCCAGAGAAGGTCAGTTCACCTTGTTCTTGAGAATTGGGATTGTAATGTTCTGTTTCCAAGATAATCTCTCTCCCATGAACTAGAAAAAATGGTGTGAACCCAGTGGCATCATGCTCACTATTATTCATGGCTGATTGAATATGTGGAATATGGACGTCCCATTCTCTTTGGTCTTTCTTAAGAAATGCTGAAATGGTATCTCCGACTACCCTATTAACTCGCTCCACAGGATTTACCTGTGGCGTATACACCGCGGTGTAGAAGAGATTAGGGATTTTGTATTTTTCTACAAATTCCCTAAAGTCTTTAGAGGTGAAGACACTACCATTGTCGCAAATTAAAGTTCTAGGTACTCCGTGCACTAGGAATACATTCTCTTCTAACTTCTGGTTAATAGCAGAAGTCACAGCTCTTCGTATAGGAAAAAGAAACACATACTTTGTGAAGTAGTCGGCGACTACCAAAATAAAGGTATTGCCTTTCTTGGACTTGGGCAGAGGACCATGTAAATCAATTGATATAGTTTCAAATGGCCTGTGCACCTTCTTAGGCTGTCCCATTAATCCTGGTCTAGCTTGGTTACTAGATTTATTAGCAAGACAGACTTCACATTTCTTGACATAGCTCTTGACATCTTTTAATAATTTGGGCCAATAATAACGTAAAGCGATTCTCTTTAACGTTTTATTAATGCCAAAGTGTCCCGCTGTTGGCTTGTCGTGGTTCTCAGATAAAATCTGCTTTCTTTCCTGAATGGGTACTACTAATTTCCAAGCGGTGTCATTTTCTAAGGCGTATTTGCATTTTATTAATTTATATAGCTTCTTGTCGATAATATTGAATTTAGGGTAGCGGTGAGGGTGCTTCTCACAGTTCTCATACAGCTTATCGTACCATGGGTCATTCGACGGGAATGTAATCCTTTCTACGACATTGACTTCTAGCCTGCTGAGCGCGTCCGGCACTACATGCAGATGGCCTTTCCTGTGTTTGACATCAAACTGGAATTGCATGAGTCGCATCGCCCATCTCGCCAATCTACCACTTGGTGACTTTATGTTTAGCAGCCACTGGAGTGATGCGTGATCAGTAATGACTGTGAATGGATGTCCTTCGACATAGCATCTAAACTTTTCAACACTATACAGGGCTGCTAGGCATTCTTTCTCTGTCACCGAGTAATTCCTCTCCGCTGCGGTAAGGCTACGCGAAGCGTACGCTATGACCTTCTCTTCTCCTTCTATATTCTGAGTGAGTACGCTCCCTATACCCTTATCACTAGCGTCACATTGTATGAAGAATTCTTTTGAAAAGTCTGGACAAGCCAAGACTGGTGAGGTTATTAAGTGTTCTTTGAGTTTATCAAAGGACCTTTGAGCATCGTCGCTCCATTCAAACCTTTTCAATTTCTTACTGGTCAGCCGATTTAATGGTGCTGCCACCGTTGAAAAATTTGGAATGAAGCGGCGGTACCAACCCACCATTCCCAGAAAACTTTTCACTTCTTTCGGAGTTTTAGGTTCTGCTAGTTTAACAATTACCCTCGTTTTTTCTGGATTAGTTCTCAGGCCTTCCCTATCAACTTTGTATCCTAGATAATCCAGTTCCTCTCGGCAAAAGTGTGACTTCTCTATATTAATAGTAAGCCTTGCGCTTTCTAACTTCTGATAAACACGGTCTAACAGAATTAGATGGTTATTGAAATCGCCACGAGAGACCACTATGATATCGTCTAGGTACGTAAAAACAGATAGGGTTAAGTCTGGGTTCTGAAATTCCGCCGTTATAACGCGGTCCATCAATCTTTGGAGGGTTTGTGCTGCAGTACTCAGACCGAAACACATCCTTCTAAATTGAAATAACCCTCGACCGGGGACGCTAAAAGCCGTTTTCTCCCTGCTACCTGCGCTCAGTTCTACTTGCCAGTAAGCAGACTTGAGATCAATGGAAGTCATGTATGTCGCTCCTCGTAGACTATTGAGGATAAAGTCTATGTTTGGTAGTGGGTAACTATCAAATTTTGTTACGGAATTAAGTTTTCTACAATCCAAGCATACGCGTGGTTTCCCATCTTGTTTCTTAACTACCACCAACGGACTGTTCCACGGTGAGTTAGACGGTTCTATCACTCCTAGTTGCAACATATGATCGACTTCCTTGTGAATGAGTTCCAGCAGGGCGGGCGAATATTGATGACACTTTTGTCGCACGGGTGGATGATCACCAGTATCGATCGTATGTTGAACTAAGTCAGTTTTATTTAAAGTATTCTTAGAAGTTAAATTCTTAAACTTTTCTATTCTCAAATTTAATTGCTTGATTTGTTCTGGAGTTAAATCCGTCGAAGTTTTAAGTACACCAGCTTCTATGAAATTTTCTAACGTCAAACTATTCGTTTCTATTAACTGTAATACTTCTGAACCGATGTTAAACATTTGCCAAAAATCGATTCCAAAAATAATTGGTGTGCTTATTTCTTCTACGACTAAAAATGTAACCATATGGGTCATGTTTTTATATTCTACAGGCAGGCGAGTATTACCAGCAGCTGTACTTTCCGATCCATTAGCAGTTATGATCTTAACAGTGGATGTTGTTTTTTCTAGGGTTGCACCACACTGGTTCAAGTAACGGAAAGCAGAGCCACTGATCACACTGCACACGGCCCCCGAGTCTAAGAGACCTTTGCATTCTTTACCTAAAATCAGAACTTTTAAAAATGGTCTGGTTTCTTCAGGTTTAGGGCAAAACTTAACTTCTTGAATTTTTGACATATCGCCGACAGATGGTTTTTGCTGATTATTACGGGTGCGGCCAGGGGACTCTATCCTTTTTCTGCGTCCGAGGCCTTCCCTCCGTTTAAATTCTTTTGAGGGTTACATTTTGGACACTTGGGTCGGATAACTCCCTCCTTCCCGCAGCCGTAGCAATGCAACGTGCCATTGAATTTACAGTCGTTGGCGATGTGTCCTTCTTTCTTACATTTACTGCAAGTAATACGATAAATTCTCGGTCCACCGACCGCTCCTACGTTCTTTTCCTTCTTTTCTGGGTTTGACTGGCGAAAATTTCGTGTTTTGTAACACAGATCCGAGTGTAAAGAGTTTTGCGTGGATGTTGAAGGATAAACATATGACGAGCATTCAGCTTTCATTTCCTCTATCTGTTTACACTTGTTTCGCAAATCGTCTACACTCGAATATGCTTCACCAAACACTTTTGATTTGTAAAAGGGGGCTAAATTATCCTTAATGATTTCTACCTGTTCCTTCTCAGGAATCGGTGTATCTAGCCTTCTAAAGTAAGTTTTCATCAAGTAGATGTAGCTGGTCACGCTTTCTGATGGGTGTTGGGTCCTATTGTAAATTTCTTTAAGAGTTTTTCTGTTATAGGACGTTGGCAAGAATTCGCTTTTTAAAGCTTCTACGAAGTCTTGCCAAGTCACTTGTTGTTTACCGTAAAAGCGATACCACTCTAGAGCTTCTCCTTCGAAAAGGTCAGCTACACCTCTCAACAATTCTGAATTGCTAACGTTTTTAGAAATACGTAATTCTTCTATCCGTTCTATAAAAGCATGTAGACTAAGTCTGCTGTCGCGTCCCGAATATTTGATTCCCCATCTAGAAACCGAACGCATAGGGTCAATAGTTACTCGAAGCTCACCTGTGCCAACTGAGGCGTCTTGAGTCTCTCCGCGGTCTCGATCCTCATCTTCGTACTCTACTCCTTCCTCGCTTACCGCGGTCACATCTAAGGCCTGTAGGCACAGAGCGCACTTCCTCTTAAGTAACTCCAACTTCTTCTTCGAATCTTCTTCATCTGAGGGTAAACGACCAAGTCTGAATTGAATATGTAAGAGCCTAGATATGAGTCTTTTAGTCTGTGATGGGGTATAATCTCCAGCAGCTATTTTAGAGCCTATCTCGTTTAGTTTGTCTCCACAGATGTCTAATTCTAATTCTAAGTCTAACAGTAGTGGATCAATAGTGACATCCATCTGTGAGGTCGATATCAAAATCGAAATTCTTCTTCTCATCTCGGCTACAGTCTTGACATCAGAATGTCCACGAATACGGAGTTCATATTTGAGTTCATCACCCAACAAATCTCTAAAGTAAATCTTTGGACCAGACATGGTGAAAGACTACCGAGTACTTCTATTCTTAAAACAATTCTATCATAAACAATGACAAGACACTAACCTCCAACTTGTTCCAACGATATCGGGCCCCACGTTGGGCGCCATTTTGTTGCATTAAACCAACAACTGTGCTGGTTTACCGGCTAGTGGAGAGCGCGTGGGTTCCTGTGGTGCTAAGACCGTAGTCCGATAGGTATCTTACTCGTCGGTGAATGAAGGTTGGAAGCGGTGTCTATACATCACTTACTTTCAGGGCGCCACCAGTCACAAAACTGGAAATGTGTTACAAATAAAGGTGTTAAATTAAACAACTTAATTATAATAAATGAGAGAGCATCTTATTTCGTACCTTTCAAATACATTAGTGTTACAATTGACGAGGAACAATAGGCTTATCCTCAAAAGCAATTCTCGAACAAACTACTTCTTCTAGGAGTTATTCTTAAAAAACAATTCTTTCTTAAAAATATTCCTTTCTAAAGATAGTCCCTAAAGGGATGTGAAACTTATGACGATAAACTTACTTACTATTTTACATACAACGACATTTACATGGATAGGCCTCTCCATGTAAATGAGTGACGTGACGAGAACATATATCCTTAATTCTAATACATGTTGGGGTACGAGTTGGTTCGAAGCCAAACAAGTAATACACCAACCCGAATACGGCACACCGGTGTGGGGGTAGCGTTCACTCACAACGGGTGACCTGGCATTGCAAACAACGGAGAGAAGTTCCCGTACAGATCTTCACAGAATGGTTGTGTCGAGGTTCAGAATAAAACGTGTGATGACTCACTTGGTCTGCGCATTGCGTTACCTCCCATGACGATGTACCGATGACATGACGATTCTCTCTTTTGTTATAAAAAAGATTCTCTCTTTTATTATAAAAAAATGCGAGTCAGCGCCGCGGCATCACGCGTGGGCTTATGACGAGACTCACGATATGTGAAAGAAGCCTAAGCTACCAGATAAAAGAAGAAGGCGACATCCTGTAACAAAGGAATTACGTCAACAGAATGTCATCCACATTTTACGAATTCTACCTAACGGGAATACAAAAATAAACCACCGACCTGTCGCCTCCTGGTTCTGTTTGTCAATCTGACATTGTACTAATGGGTGATCCACAGGATTACCCTGGATATTTGTCGATTTTCTTGGAATGGGTCCGAGATGTGTGTGCTCAGTTACACGGAAAATGAATGACAGGTTAGTTAGTTCTCTTTGTCAATCGACAAAATGCGAGGACCGGATAAAAAAATAACAAAGCACCAAATTCAATAAGAACTTTACAATCCAGTTGGAATAATTTCTACGAAGGGGTTTATCTAATAATTTCTATTTACTTCTGCTTTTCTAATTTGGAAATATTATTTAAGAGAAAGACCGGTATCGGAATGATGGCGTGGAAAACGCACTCGTCTCCACATTCTGTGGCACTTGTCTATGGTAACTGTCAGTCGACGAACGTAAACAGTGTCTGTTTATCCTAACAAAAATACACCGAAAAACACATTAATGTTAAGAAAAACGTATTTAAAACTATAGGGGACGATGTGACGACATCACTCCGGCACTGTGAAGTGAAATGAGGTAGTGAAAACACAAAGAGGCGAATAAGACGACGGCGAACGTTGACAAAACAACAGGTTGTTTTGTATCACTGGTTTTCTGCCGGTATACTACAGATTCTATGTGACGAGACGCAAGTGGAGCTCTGCTATTCTGTCCCTAGTCCACCTAGAATGCCGCAAACCTATTCCACGTAAGTCCTACACAATAGATCAACCTTGCCAAAGGCAATAGACCTACCGGTGAAACCGTGTACTCTGCTGGAGCGTCTTGGCTTCACTGAGTGGGACGTACTCCAGCGCAGTTCCTGCGAACAGTCCTACGAATCACCAGCAAAGTACACGCCTTCCCAGGTGATTCTTTACAACATTGAACATTGTAGAAAATAACATGCAACAGTATCAGGTTGAAATTAATACCATATATTAGGATCCATGAACCAAACAAGATCAGAAAATTTCAATTTTTTACAACGACACAATCAAAAGATATGGCATTTTATGTCCTCATCTCCATACATTTATTCAAAAATGCAAAACCTACAGGGTACTTCCCGTTGACCTAAAATTATGAAATTTGGCAAGAAGCTAGGTCTCACAGTACAAATAATGGGAAAAGTCTGAAATCAATAAATATTACAACTTTTCTCACAACTAATGGTAACCAATTGTGGTGAGCTCCCGTTTCAAGAACATTCATATAAGAGAGGGGTCAAGTTGGATGGTCGCTGAGGCGATTTTTGTTTTAGTTCTATTTAAAAACGGGAACACTTACAAACTTGAAAATTGGTATGTTTATAATGCATAAGCTATAAAATAACAACAAATAATAAAATTTGGTCAAGCGCGTGTCGGACTCAAAAATCTAGCACATTAACTTACTGAAATTTCAACTAATACAATTATGTTTATGTGGTGGTACGGAACCCTCAGTGCGCGAGTCCGACTCGCACTTGGCCGGTTTTTTTAAGTGTTAACGACTATCCCCATGCCAAATCTCAGATTTTTAAGTCTTAGAGAAGTATTACCAACATTCTTATACATAATAATGACTATAACCTGACTCGCACTTGACCAATTTCCCATTTTTCGATGTTTTCTGTACTTTTTAGGGTTCCGTACCTCAAAAGAAAAAAACGGAACCCTTATAGGATCACTTTGTTGTCCGTCTGTCTGTCTGTCTGTCTGTCTGTCTGTCTGTCTGTCTGTCTGTCTGTCTGTCTGTCAAGACCCTTTATCTCACGAACGGGTAAAGGTATCAGGTTGAAATTAATACCATATATTAGGATCCATGAACCACACAAGATCTGAAAATTTCAATTTTTTACAACGACGCAATTAAAAGATATGGCATTTTATGTCCTCATCTCCATACATTTATTCAAAAATGCAAAACCTACAGGGTACTTCCCGTTGACCTAAAATTATGAAATTTGGCAAGAAGCTAGGTCTCACAGTACAAATAATGGGAAAAGTCTGAAATCATTAAATATTACAACTTTTCTCACAAATAATGGTAACCAATTGTGGTGAGCTCCCGTTTCAAGAACATTCATATAAGAGAGGGGTCAAGTTGGATGGTCGCTGAGGCGATTTTTGTTTTAGTTCTATTTAAAAACGGGAACACTAACAAACTTGAAAATTGGTATGTTTATAGTGCATAAGCTATAAAATAACAACAAATAATAAAATTTGGTCAAGCGCGTGTCGGACTCAAAAAATCTAGCACATTAACTTACTTAAATTTCAACTAATACAATTATGTTTATGTAGTGGTACGGAACCCTCAGTGCGCGAGTCCGACTCGCACTTGGCCGGTTTTTTTAATGTTAACGACTATCCCCATGCCAAATCTCAGATTTTTAAGTCTTAGAGAAGTATTACCAACATTCTTATACATAATTTTGACTAAAAACCTGACTCGCACTTGACCAATTTCCAATATTCGAATTTTCCCATTACTCTTACCCTGACGACTAGCTAAATGCCAAATTTCAGCTTTGTAGGTCTTCTAGAAGTGGTCAAACATTTTGATGAGCTGTCAGTGAATACGTGAGTCAGTGAGTACCAAATTTACAATTTTCTCGAGTCTATAACTTTTTTTCTGTAATAGCTACAATATTGAAACTTTTCATTCAAAGTATATTGAATGGTGTTATTATGTCCGTAAAGTTTCATCTAGATCTATTAATCAGGTAAGAAGATACAGGGGGGTCAAAAGTGGCTCGAAGCGGTTCGGGTAAATAGTGCACGGTGTGCGCGCGGCCTGTGCTTAGAACTTGGCCGGCGCACTGTCGTGCGCTTTGATAAAAGAGAGGTCAGGTTAGAGTTGACGCGCAGTTTTTAGAATCAAAGGACAAAAGGTTGCAGAATGTAATATGGAGGATGGGTACGGCACAAGTCTGACTCGCATCTAAACAGTTTTAAATTTTAATTTATTTTTTATCTGGCCGGTTTTTTAAAATAGTATGTTAGCCAAGACTTAGTCTTGTTAGTTAAATATCAACTAGCCGCACTTGACAGATCGCAGAGCCAAGAAGCGCGCTGGTTATGAGATGCTGGTGAAAACCAAGTTTCACAGCCTAGGCCACGGGCGCAAAGTTGCATGTCTGTCGGTCTTTTACAGATTATACTTCGGAGAGTGTGCCCAAGAACTCCATGAGCACATTCCACCGTATTCCACACATTCGCTTCGGCCAAAGAGTAGAATTATTTGCGTGCGTCTGTGTTCCCGAGTTCATATAACCCGAATCTATTCAAGCCGCGAGTAAAGCCCGAGTCACACTGAGGCGGTAGCGGAAGCGTTCCGAAGGCGGTATTTTAAGTACAGTATGAGTTCTTATGCGTCACATTAAAAACCGGTCCCGGCACGGTATTTTTTTCCCGCAGATCCGCCCCCAGACCGCTTTCGCAATCATACCGCCTCTGTGTGACTTGGGCTTAAATAGGCTTCTGCTGGGCAAGCTCGTCCCATCGTCAATCTCATCTCTGTCCTCAATACTAGATCGCGGTGAAGAGTGAGCCAATAATATATGAAATGCCTTTCGAAACATGTTAATAAAATAAGTTTTTCATAAAATTTCAGGTTCGAGCAACAGGCAAAATGTACGCGTGCAAAAAACTGGAAAAGAAGCGAATAAAGAAACGGAAGGGAGAAGCTATGGTGTTGATTGAAAAGCAAATTCTACAAAGAATAAATTCACGCTTCGTCGTGAGCCTAGCTTATGCGTACGAGACGAAAGATGCGCTCTGTCTTGTTCTCACCATTATGAACGGTAAGCATTTTTTTTATTTGTTGCTCTATGAGTTTTATCTAGGAGTCTTTTTAACAAACGACAGAATCATAACATCCCAAGAAACGTCCACTAAAGGACAGGGAGCTCCCTCCAGAATTCTAGCTTTTGCTGGAAAAATGTAGAGGGGAAGTACCATAGTCACCTCGCTTGTTAGCGTTACGGCTGGCACCATGGACCGCTGTTGTAGGTGTCCGCAGTATGTAAGATACGAAGGAGGATGCTGCTGCCCATCCTCCAGTTTATAACCCTTAGTCGCCTCTTACGACACCCACGGGTATGTATGGGTTGGTACTATTCTTTGCCGGCACCACACAGGACCGACAGAATGCGAGTGTTAAAACCTCAGAACAAAGACCTCCTTGCTTCGCTCGGAGTCAAATTATGAAGTCAAATTTCTTTGGTTAAAACAGAGCGGTTTCGCGCTGTTTTACGTTTTCGGTCTTTTTTGCATTTTTCTCAAAATTTGTACCCATAATATTAATTATAAAACATAATGCATAATATATTAAATAATGTATAAAAGTTTTGGCATCATAGATTAATGGGTTCTTAAAAAATAGTTTTAAAAGCAAAAAGCAGAGGTAACTTAGGATATTTTTATAAATATTTAATCGTGTTTTAGAGTCAGCCATATTCTTGAAAAGATGTTTAATTATCACATTTTTTTTTCCTTTTCGTTAAAAAACTGCCTAAGTGAATCGTATTTAGCTTTTATGAGCCTCTCAAGTACTTCCAGCGCGGCGCGGCCCTGTGGACTCAGAGCAAAGTTAGTTAGTTCCGCAAGTTATCCTACGTCGTCGAGGACACGGAATTTGCAAATTCCTATCGAAAGTAGTGGCCTATTAGATCCACATTACTTTGGTCTGTCAATGCGCAACCTGGCATGCTTTTCTCTTGTTATCGCTATCGTCACTGGGACACCATGGCGGCGCAACCAGTCGAGTCGCCGCTACCAACAAAATGTATACAGCTGTATAGAGAGTTACTCACCTGGTGTCCGTTTGGTGGCACAACCAATTTGACGGCGCGACCAGCTCGGACTCGTGCACTCTGTATGGTGTCCCAGTGAAATATAGCCCTTACACTTTCATACACGGCTTTACTTACACTCTGATAGATTAGCATAATGCAACCTCTGTCTTTAGTCGAGAGGTTTCCAAAAAATTTCAAATTGAAGCCGATGTTCATAACACGCAGAAGTCACATCGATAGCGTGTTTCAGAAACCTTAGCGCCATCTATCGCAGATTGTTTGTACTTTGACAATGCTTCATGATAATCGGTACACAGGTGGCGCCACCTTTAATACACTGCTTACCACTCTCGTGCTTTCGGGCACCTGTGATACCCTAGCTTTTTAGGGTTCCGTTCCCAAAGGGTGAAAAATGGGACCCTATTAATATGTCTAGAAATTTTAATTATCACTAATTGTGTATATCTGTTGCCGCTACAATAGCTAATAATAAAAAAAAATTAAGGGAGGCTCCCAAACAGCTAAAAGGGGGCGCTAAAAAAATTGTGACCTACCCCATCGAGAATGTAGTTTAGAGCTCGTTGAGTAGATATATATATACTCGTATTGTATTTTTTGTTTTAAAAAAATATTTTCGAAATATGATGCCACCGAAGTCAGTTTTTTTTTACAAAATTTTGGGCTGTTATTTTCACAGAGTATGTATTATGTCGCCGCTATAACAAATACTAAAAATAAAAAAGAAATTAAGGGCGGCTTCCCTACCACAAACGTATTTTTTAGGCGATTCAGTGTTGGCGCGGCCAGTGTTGCTTAACTTTCGTGATCGAAAAGAAAGAGCAACCTCTGCCTTCAAATTAAGTTTAAAAACTTTCTCATCATAACATCCTATGAAACGTCCACTACAGGACAGGGAGCTCCCTCCAGAATTCTAGCTTATGCTGGAAAAAATGTGGAGGGGAAGTACCATAGTCACCTCGCTTGTTAGCGTTACGGCTGGCACCATGGACTGTAGGTGACGATTTAAGATACAAAGGAGGATGCTGCTGCCCATCCTCCAGTTAACACTTAGTCGCTTCTTAAGACATCCACGGGTATGTATGGGTTGGTACACACGTCCGCTCGTCATTAGAAACACTTGAACCTTACGGCGTAGTAATACCATCTCTAGGCTCTCGTTCAGACCATCGAACCGTGCGGACGTGTGTTTTGTTAATTAAATTACTGCTTTGTAAGTGAGTGACATACTTTTTAAAATTGCCAGCTTGTGATTCTAATCTTTGTATAATTAAAAATTAATATGTTCGGCGCTAAGGCAAAACTGTGTCATGGCTGTCAAGCGGGCATCAAGGACGACACCAGCGTATCCTGCAATGGGTGCAAGTCGCGGTTTTGCTTTGAGTGTCTTAACTTAAAAGTCAAGAGGAAGAGTGACATCACTAATGACATGTTGCACCAGCTCAAGTGTCCAATCTGCATGAATGTAAATGCAGCCCGTAGAAACCGGGATGAGAACTCACCGCTGAAGCACCAGCAGCCTACACCGAGCTTCTCCCTCCCGGCCTCACCAGCTACCGGGACCGTCACGCTACATAGCATGGGAGAACTCATGGACAGCAAGCTGAGCGACCTTCATTCAACTCTGCTTCAAGACCTTAAAACTGCCCTAAAGAAAGAAGTTAAAAAAATGATTGAGGAATTGAAGGAAGATTTTTCAAGGACAACAGATTTTATCATGGGAGAGCTGAATGATCTAAAAAATAAAATAAAAGAAAAGGATGAACTTATAGCTTCGCTTCAGGCGGAGCAAGCAACTCTTAATAGGAACTACACTCTGCTGAACTCTAGGATAACAGCTATAGATAAAATCTCTCGGGATCGCAATATTGAAATACAGGCAATTCCTGAAAATAAACATGAAAAGGTGATGGAAATTGTTCAAAACCTATTTTAAAAAATTTACAAGTCCATCGAAGTACAAGACATCCACGCGTGCCGTCGTGTGGCTAAAATGGATTCCACCACCAACAGGCCCCGGAATATTCTAGTTTCATTAACTTCTCCGCGTCTCCGTGATGAGGTACTATCCGCAGCAAAACTGTATAACAAAAACAACGCATCGAGTAAGCTTAGTACAGCGGACGCTGGATTCAGCGGCGAACCTCGTTCTGTTTATATCACGGAACATCTAAGTCCAGAGTGTAAACACCTCCATGCCATAACGAGAAAATTTGCATCGGAAAATAAGTACAAATTTGTATGGGTCAAAAATGCCCAGGTCTATTTATGTCAAGCTGAAAATTCTGAGATCATTCGAGTAAAAAGTAAAGACACACTAACTAAACTATCTACGCATAACTCTAGTTCTTAGGTAAAAAATATCACTATATTTTCTACTACCTACTTAAAAGCTCCATTAATTACCTATTTTATTTTTTATTTTCAATACTATGGCGTATACAAATTCTAGAATATATCTTTTAATATTTTACTCTAAACAAAGACTTAGTAATTTAACTTTAATCACTATATTTACTTATAGCAGTATTCGTGAAAACGTATCATGTAATTATAAATAATCCTATCTACATATAAAATTAAGACTTTAAACTTTAAGTTTTGCCATCCGCATTGCACGCTACTGACCCAGTTTTTAGGATCTAATATGCTGAATTGCAACTACTCAGGTGATGTATACAGTCAACAAGCCAATATCACGATTTTAATATATTTGTTATCTTATGTATTTTTTATTCAGGTTACAAAATCGTATACTTGTTATAAATTTCACGAGAAATTGATTCTTAAATACCTATGTAATTTTAATAGACTTAATACACTTAACAATTACACTCGCACTTATTTTTTATAATGGATAAAACAAATACATCTTTTCTTAGTGATGAACTTGATGACATATCAATTGCTGAATCAACGATTTACTCACTCGCGCAATGCTCTAATTTCATAACACAAAGTAGTCGAAATCTAAGTGTATAATTCATTACAATATTAGAAGTATAAATAAGAATTTGGATCACTTTATTGCTATGCTGTCTATTACTAAAATAACGTTTGATTTAATAGTCCTTTCTGAGTGTTGGATTAAGGGATGCGATTCTGTACCCATACTGGATAGCTACATATCACAGCATACCAAAAATAATCCCTTACAAAACGACGGAGTTGTCATTTACATTCGAAACTCCCTCTGTTTGTTTCTAGAACCAGAGTTTTATGAAGCAAATTGCCTAGTCTGTATTATAGGCAACACTGCAATAGTCTGCATATATCGCTCGCCATCATACTATAATTTATCAAACTTTTATAGAAGCTTAGAAAAGGTATGTATGTCAATAAGTCACTACAGCAATTTTATAGTAGTTGGAGACATAAATGTTGACATCAAACCCACCAGTATTGACAAAAACTGCCATGAATATCTTTTGTTCGTAGCATCTTTAGGGTTGCTGCCAGCTCATATTACTCCTACCAGAAATCAAAACTGTCTTGATCATGTCTTGCTGCGATCTAAAAGGCCTGCTAAGGTAATAATACTTGACAATATATAAACACCACACACGTCCGCACTTGACTGCACTACACCTAGCCTCACAAAAAATATTTTTACACAATATTTTTTGGAGATCGGTTCCCTATATCACAGGTTACTTTTGTACTTAGTTTAGGGAATGTTCTTTATAAAATTATGTTACAAGACTCATTATAAACGTACTATGGGTAATATGAGAGTGAAGTGGGTGCAGGAGCACAAGGACCTGGCAGAATAACAGCATCGCAGTGCCGCTGCGGTCCATGCTGAGCCAGGCAACCTTTTCGCTCCCACAGTACACCACAAAAATATAATTATATTTTAGACTAAGACTAGTAATAGTATTGTTTTGTAACTAGTAATTAATTAATTGGTTTTGTACTGTGTAAGTGAATAAATGATTTTTATTATTATTATTATTATAATAGAGTTGATAAAGTTTCTACCGACGTGCGGTTGACCGTACTATTCTTTGCCGGCACCACACGGGACTTTTTATTTACTTTCCAATAAACTCCTTTGTTTACATCTAGTTTTTAATTTTCGTGTTCTATTTAATGTTTTTTTTTACATATGTTTTTTTTTGCTTCGTTATTGCAAATTGGATAAGTTTGTAAATGCTTGGAAAAGTTACCTCTTTGGTTGTTATGATTTATGATGTGATAAGTTACTTCCTTTGTTCTGAAGCTTTGATAAGTTACCTCCTATGCTTGTTGGTACATTCCACTTTTAAATAACTAGATAGATATAGGGTGACTTTTAATGCTCGAGAAATTCAAGTAGGTATTAGAGGTAAAGTTTCTTAGGGAAAGTTGTTTGTAATCACGAGTACATGCATATCCTTTGCTATCAAGAACTAATTAAAAGTCACCCTATATGAGTTTTTGTAGTAATTTACTCGGACGCAAAATTCGATAGTAATGGGTTTTTAACCAGTACAGCTATTTTGATTTATCTCGAAGTAGGTTGTCAAATAATGATCGAATATTCAAGCTTGTTAATGAAATTATCATTTATTAGACCTAAGTCTAAAACTTGTACGTTTTGGAAACTGATAAAAATCCATACACCTTAGTAAGCATGGAGGTTGCAAGAAATGGACATGCTTATGGCTCCATTCTTAGCAGAAAGTTGTTGCATTGTAAAATACTTGAAATAGTTACTCATATTCGACCTCTGACCTGACGTAATATCACGTAAGTTGTGAAACACTGACCACGGTCAGAACCACAGATAATCATACAAGCTGTAAAAAAAAATTAAGCACTATTTTAACGTATACTCGGACCATGAAACTGAACAACTTTTCCTAAGAAACAGGTTTAAATACGAAAAACAAATTTTAACTTCCCATAGAAATTGCACCAGGTAATTGCGCAATTTGGATCGGAGGAAGTAAGACTTCTTTTTTACGGTTTCGATCTGTGTTCCTCAGGGAAAGTCGTTCAGTATCATAGTCTAAGTTACAGGCCGAAAAAGGACTTACAAGTTTTTTAAGTTAATAGAAGTCTCGATCCTTTGATCTCGTAAAGAGCCGCCATTTATACCTCAGCATAGCGTACCAAAGCTTATTTACACCTTAACTCAACGTGTCAGCATCCTGTTTCCAATGCAATTTGATAAATCGAGTCTATGTTGCGAATGCCATGGTTGACTCCAGTGTCGTTCACAATTACTATAATACCTACGATTCGTCATTTTCGTCAAACAAAAATTTATTGAAGTGGCGCCATCTGTGTACTGTTGTTGGTGTCACTAAACATTGTCAAAAGTTTGCGATAGATGGCGTTACAAGGGTTTCTGAAACGCGTTATCGTTGTGACTTCTGCGTATTGTAAGAATCCTCAGTAATAGATTTTGTGTTTATTGCAAATCTGTTTCGTAGATGTTCGACTTCTTCTTTGTAATTTTTGGAAACCTCTCTCGACTGAAGACAGAGGTTACATGATGTTATAGAGGTGGGTCGTTTTCGTTTTTCGGAATACCGAAACTAGCTATCGTTCTAGTAGCCGATAGCGGCTTTTGAAACTATTTATTTTCATAACTATTTATTTTTTAAAATCGCTTGACGTTCGGAAAAAGAGTATCAGAATAACCGAAATGCGTGTTGGTTATTTTTATGAAATACGTGATTTAGTTAGATTAGGAATATTTTCGGATTTTGACTGTAGATTTAAACAAATATTGAAATCAAATTAACTTCGCGCTGTAATCAAGCTTCGTTCGTTCACGCGTTGAGTCGCGCGATCTCAATGGTTTTCGGTTTTCAGTAATAACTAGTTTCGCTTGATAGATAGTTTTCGCAATAGCCAATAACGTAATGAAGCTATTGCACCAATAAATAGTTATCAAAACTATTTACGTTATTTAACGCCCACCTCTATGATGTTAATTTATGCCAAATCTCAGGCACCTACCTTCCAGGCAAGACAATATGCATCGTGTAAGTAAACAGTTTTTGCCGTGCCTCGGCTGGTTTAGACGACGGCAAAATATTGGCGCCAATACTCTAGGCAGGACGGTAGGCAACGTGTAAACGGATTTTGGCGTGCGGTTTGCCTGTAGGCATGAAATAGACCAGCGGGCTATTTTGCGGCGCCAAAACAGTGGGCGCGAACCTGCCTGCTGCAGATGTAAGGAACCTTGAAAATGTGCCCAGTAAACAGAGTCATTAAGGCGCTAATAGCGGTCAAATGCCTAACTTTACGTTGAAATATTAAAATAAATGGCCATCAAAACCATTGAAAAAAAATACAGGGTGATATATTACGATTTTAAAAAGGTTTTTACTTGAACAGAATTGTATTTTTGCAAACCACGTTTTAGGAAAAAAATCCCCACTAGCACCTGTTTTTGTGATAATTTGCAAAATTTCTCCATAACCGCAGAAGTTCACTAGTTAGCTTTTACACACAAAAAAGGTATCTATTATATCTATATTTTTACAATACAATACAATACAAATATACTTTATTGCACACCAAGAAATACAAGAAATAGTTACAGAAATATACAGAAAAACTACTTAAAATATACTTGAATGTTTTATTTTTATTCCACATAATACTAATGAAAAGTGCAAAAAACCGAGTTTTTGAGCGCGTGCGGCCGCGAACCCGACCAAAAACTGTATGCACGTGACATCTTAGCGTGCAAATATGATTAGAGTGTATTTTTAATTTGATCAAATAACGCTGAGCGCTATTAAGGCCTTAAATTAATATTTTAAATTTATTTTTTCGCAGTTAACAATTAGTTGCAAGATAATAAGGATTTTATTTGTATTGTTGTTTTAAAAATGCATTTTTCTACTTCGCTTGTTTATTTTTTTAGTTAGCTTTCAAACAAAAACCACCAGCCGACCACTTGACCATCGCCGTATCAATGGCAGAAAAACGACAAAGCACTGGGATTCGATTCTTGAAAATCACCGGGTGATAAAATATCACTCAAAAACGAGAAAATCATACATTTCCCAAAAGTCGCATTCTTGAATATCACCCGGTGATAAAATATCATACCTATGATATTTGAAATCGAGTGCCCCCCCCCCCCAGTCGATTTCAAGTCACCGGTGGTTTTGACATAAAAAAAATAAAAGGTTATAAATATTGTGTGTTCTGTGTTAAATAAGTCTTGATGAATACAAGAATACCTAGGTGTTTAAGATTGTTTGAAACCGTTTGCGGTAGCCTCAGCAGTAGACGCGGCATTGCCGGCAAGGCCCAAGTAATAATATTGAGAACATGTTTGTTTGTTAACATTGCTTGTTTGGCGATAGTTATGAAGAGAAGACCTTCAGATAACGTCGGAAGCATCTCGGCAAACCTAAACATCAAGGACCATACCTACCTTGAAACTTTATTCAGAAAGTGACATTCTTTTATTTCTCCTGCAAAAACAGCAAGCAAGTACCTAACTGCAGGAAAGATAATATACCTAAAGGTTGGTTACAATGCCATATCTATACTTGTAATCAAGATGCAGGTAATAAGCGGAGCCTTCATTAGTTTATGAGATAGAAGCAGCATGATAGTTTGACCGATCAATGATGTTGTGAAGCAAATGGTGGTGGGTCTTTCTTTCCTATAATTGGCTGTAGTCAGAACCTAGAAGAAGACGGCTAGTGATAGAATGATTCCAACATGTTCTACAACAACTTTCAACATGTTCTAGATGTAGAGCCAAGTCAGAAGCCCTTCGGCAACTTGAAAACTCCGGCAACTAGCGATTTGTCCGCTGGACAATGCTTTGTATAAGCTAATAAAGTATAGACTTATTAGTAACCAGTGTAATATATTGGAGTAAAACTCTTTATTTGGATCATCAATATCTTTTATTTATTTTTAAAACATTACCTACACTTAACAATATCACTTTACAATATTTCATTTATGTAAATCTAATTACACACAAGTGCATCACCCTAGCTAACAGGTCAACCCAAGGCAACGATGCATAAACAAGCTCAAAATTTAAATTATTAAAAAGCATTAAAATATATTATGCGTACATCCATTCCGTCATTAGACATAAGAAAATTATTAATTACATAACATTTCATTCATTCTGTAACAATTAAATATAATTTAAATAGAATCTATTAAAAGAGTAAAACTAGTTAATATTTGAATTACTAATGTATATGAAAGCTACTTCTGAGAATTTCATCAATCGACATTTAAATAAGTCCAACTTACCCAATGTGGCATTTAAGATTCTAAGTACAGTAGTAAGCGGGAAATGTCTCAAAATATTTGTCCTACAGTCAGGGCGAACAAAAACCACATCTCTAAGTCCCCATCTCAACCTCAGATTTGGTACAGCTAACCCCATATGCTCATAAATCTGCGCATTACTTAGTTTTCCACAGAATACCTTTATACATACGAGTACATAACTAGGGTCAACTTTCTTCTAACTTCTACCCTATCGTAGCCATCCAATCCCATTACAAACAGTGTTGGGTATTTTAACCTAAGATTGTGGTAAAGATAGCTATTGCATGGAAAACCTGCAGCGTTATGAACAGGCAGTGCAAGCAGTTTTTGCAACGAGCAGAAAGTTTTGTGCCATATTTTTACAGAACATCACAAAATCTCATTACATAATTATAATATTATTTCTATTGGGGACACCGCGACGCACGCAGGCAGGTGATCAAATCACATGTACGGAACTATTTCACACTTTATCCCAGGAACAGACGGCAACTCCTGTGCTTTGAGCCCCAGCTAATCCATGGGAATAGCAACTTTTTAGTCTTCTCTTCATGTAGGTAAACGCAACAGGTAGCAGGTTGTTCTTGTATCTGTAAATAATGGATTTACTTATTACTTACTCTCTCTTCATTAATCACAAGAGATACTTTACTTAGATACTTGCTACTTAACAGCAACTTAATTTTATAGCAAATATTACTATAAATATTACTTATTCCTCCAAAATATACTAAATAAGGTTTGGTATCTATAATTATTTGGTTTACTTAATCAAGGTGTCTCCTGTCATATATCCATCTTTAAAAAGTGCCTCCTCTTGTAGCTTTCAGCTTGCTTTTTTATCTTAATTCAATCTTAATTGCTCCTATAATTTATAATCAAACCATTTTCAAAACAATGTTGGTGAGGTTAGGTTATTATTTTTTTAATTTTTACAAACATGCGTTTCATTACACGCTCTACTGCTGTCACATCATATTTTTCAGCAGTTTGTATGAAAACAAAAACCGGTAATTACCGATAAAAAATATTTTCTGCATGAAATGGAACACAACTAAACGTCAAAATCCGCATAGTTTCTGCATGTTGGTACTCAGGGTATGATATTCAAGAATACGACTTTTGGTGAATGCTGATTTCGAAATCATCGGTGACAAAAATTTTCACCGGTGATATTTTATCAGCCGGTGATTTTCAAGAATCGAATCCCTGGCTTTAAACCAAAAGTATATTTTTTTAGGAATGCTTCAATTTACAAAGAACTGTGAGCCAATTCTTGAATATCACTGGGTGATTATGTATATATATTCTTTATTGCACAAATGACATAAATATTTTAAATGAAAATTGTTTACAAAGGCGCGCTTATCTCTTTAAGAGATCTCTTCCAGCCAACCTATTAGGTGTGAAAGAATGTAATTAAACCGGGCATAGGGATGTGCATTAATATACGTGATAATAATAAATTTTAAAATACACTTATAGAGATTTTCCAAATTTAAAAAAACCACGTTAAACTCATGAAACTCAAATTATTATGTTGGTAATTTTAAAACCGAACGTTATTTTACAATCAACAAATATTGTTTCTTACTTTTGAGGAGTTTAGCAAATCTTATTTTAATTTTAAAAATCTCAAAAATCACCCGTCCAGATTCTAGAATTGGTCCCCGGCCGCCGAGTACCTACTGCACCACCCCCCCGCCCGCTTCCCTCGAATCGTGTAAACAGTAGGGATGGGCAAATGAAAAAATAAATCGTATCGATATTTTCAAATAGTATCGATATAAATCGAGAAAAAAATCGATATTTCGATATATCGATATACATACACAAATTCATAAGAATAATTACGGATTGTGTGGATATAAATATAGACTTGCTGGCGAAACATCCTGACACGAAAACTTTGCGTGAAAACTTAAAACAATACGGTATGAAATCTTTAGTTGATTTCCCGACGCGAGTCACAAATAACACAAGTACATGTCTTGATCATGCCTACTCCAACACAGTGAAATCCAACATAAAATCTGTCTTGGTAAATAATATGGGTATTTCTGATCACTACGGTATTGACGTTGTTATTTGTATTCCAAGACATAAATTAAAAAATAAGACTGTCTTTAAACGCATATTTTCTGATAATAAGATAAATTTATTTACCGACAACCTCTGTTTGTATGACTGGGATGGTTTGTTAGACAATTCCTTATGCCCAAACTATGCATTAGATTCAGTTTTAAATGTTATTGTACACTGTTTTAACACACACTTCCCGATAAAAAAATATCCCGCACGGAACCATATTAGTAAGTAGATCAATGCCGATCTTCGTAAAAAGCGTCATAACATCATTACCACTAAGCACTTATTATCAACAAAGCCGGATGATGTCGCGTTACACAGTCAACTTTTAGTTCTTGAAACTATATTTAACAACGATTTAAAGTTCGCGCGTAGTGACTATATCAATGATCAATTAAGTAAAAGTTCGGGTAATATGTGTCGTAACGTATGGCGCGTAATATCATCAGAAACTGGACGAAATAATAACATGAATAGTGCACTTGATATTCTCGTAAGTAGGTCGGCCGGGAATTGCGATCGGGAACGCGCGTGCGTCGCCGCCAATGCACTCAACAAGTACTACATAGAAGCAAACTGTAACTCTAACACAAAACCGGTTTTAGACAACGCGATGAACTATTTAAATAAATATTTATCGGGCCGCGTGATGACGTCATTCGCACTTACACCCGTTACTTTACCTGAGATTATTAAAGCGATGAATTGCATCAAGCGTAAAAATTCAAGTGACATTAATGATATGACTACAAAAGTATTTGACTATTTACCACCGGTCATTATTTCCATACTCTGTTTTATATTCAATAAATGCTTAGAGATTGGTGTTTACCCGGAAACTCTTAAACGTGTAAAAATCCAGCCAATTTATAAAGGCAAGGGCGAGCAAAGTGAGCTAAAGAATTTTAGACCAATTTCTCTAATCCCAATCGTCTCTAAAATCTTTGAGAAGTTACTCAGTGACAGATTAATGTCTTATATCAATAGAAATGAGTTTCTTAACTGTCAGCAATATGCGTATCAACCAGGTAAGTCTACAATTGATGCAGCGCGAGATGTCGTATCGAGAGTGATGGACCATCTTGAGGGCGGGCGGCAGGTTGCAGCTATATTCTGTGATTTGTCGCGCGCTTTCGAGCTCGTCAGTCATCCACTCCTGTTAAACAAATTACGCCGGTATGGAGTGTCAGGAAACACGTACGCACTGTTTGAGTCTTTCTTAAAAACCCGCAAACAACTCACCACAATCCGCGGTGAGCGCTCTGAACTGATGGACCTGAGTGACTGTGCTGTTCCCCAGGGATCAGTAATGGGAAATAACCTTTTTCTGATCCTAATGAATGATTTCACCATCGCGTCTAAAGACGCAGATTTTGTAATGTTTGCTGATGATGGCTGCGTGATCGTTTCCAGCGATAACCAACAAAGTCTATCACTGAAACTTAATTCTGTAATGGCCCAGTTATCTGAGTGGTTTGATGCTAATGGATTGCTATTAAACGTGGAAAAGACTAACATCTTACATTTCAAATTAAAAAGAAACAGCTCTATTGACATGAACGTCCAGTGTAAGGGTCAGGCAGTCCCTCAGGTTCAGCAGGTGAAATATCTCGGGTTAATCATCGACTCTGGATTCACATGGGCCACTCATATCGATATAACATGTGCTCGCCTATCAGCTGCGTGCTTCGCTCTTGGTCGGCTGCGGCCATCTCTCAGTCAGGAGAATATGCTTAGAGCTTATTATGGGTACTTTCACTCCATACTTACATATGGCTGTATACTGTGGGCGACCGCCGCCGACCGGGAGAGAGTATTTCGTAAGCAGAAACGCGCGGTACGTATATTAAGTGGCGCCGTCTGGGATCACCCTGCAAGGGACTTATTTAGGAAACTTAAAATATTGACGCTACCATGCGTATACATATATGAAGTAGCTAAATACGTCAGGATGAACTTAGGTGAGTTCTCGACGCGTGGTGATGTAGTAAATTCGCGAAATTTGCGCAGACGTCATGAATTGCGAGCCCCTGCAACGAGACTAGTCAAGTCAAATAAATGTATACACACCATAGGACCTAAAGTGTACAATAAAATTTCTGCTGAAATAAAAACCTTAAAAAGTGACTCATGTTTCTTAAACAAACTGAAAACTTACTTACTCACAGAAGCTTTTTACTCTGTGGATGAATTTTTGATACAAACTGTCCCAACTTAAATAAGAGGGAATGTTTTAAGACTGTACGTTAGTACTCTATTGTTAATGACATACTTTGATAATATTATTAAGTTACTTTATGTAATATTGTAAGCAATTTACAGAAATCCTTTTTACTGTAATATTTTAATGACGTATAAATGTATATTTATAAATAAATAATTGAATTGAATTGTAGACAGATCATCTTTTTTTATTAAACTCGTTAGGATGATTGGATATGTGCACGTAATTGACCAAAATATGAAACGCATAAGTCGATACTGAGCTGTTTTTAATCAAAAATATCGAATTTGATACTCAATTCGATATTCAGAAAAAAATATCGATGACTCGATACATCGAGAAAAAAAATATCGAAGATAAATATCGAAAATATATATTTTGCCCATCCCTAGTAAACTGTGGTCATCACAAGACTGGCGGCAGCGGCGGCGCGGCGGCTCCGTGTAAACGACCGTCTACGCGCGGCAGACAAAATTTTTGCCGTGCCTGGGTTTTGGCGCCTGAATATTTCCGTCGTCTAAATCTGCCTTTATGGAAGATCGAACGCAAGCTGGTCGAAAGTTTAAGAAAGTTTGTCCACTGCGACGATACCGATAACAAGAGAAAAGCGCCGATATCGGCCGGCACGAGTTGCCGGGTCGGCGTCAATTAACTACCTTAACCAATTAACCCTCTCGTATGACTGCAGTGTCCTAACCAAAAGGAGAAAGGATATAGCAGCACAAGTGCTTAAGACCAACACAACTTTCGCTAGCAGACAATTTCACAAGCGTTCTTTTAAACTATACAATACACTGAATAAAGAGCTAAATATATATCCTAAAACATTGTGGGTCTTGAAAATAATTTTTATTTTAACACTTCCTGTGTTCGGATAAATCTACAAAGTAGAAATTCGCAAAATTTCACAACCACAGGCAGGATGCGAACCTGCGTCTTCTGCGTAAGTACCGCAGACGCTTTACCAACTAGGCTACTGTGGTCCTGCCCGATGTTGAGAAGACGCAGGTTCGAATCCTGCCTGTGGTTGTGAAATTTTGCGATTTTCTACTTTGTAGATTGTGGGTCTTACTACAAAAAGTTAGACATCAGTTGAACACTTGATTAAAAAAATGCGCACAAAATAGCTGGCTATGTCAGTTGATGCGCAGAAGTCGTCATAGTCATTTTTGACATCTGCGCATCAATGACATAGACAGAGTTATTTGGTACGATTTTTTTAGTCAAGTGTTCAACAGATGTCTAACTTTTTTGTAGTAAGACAAATTCAAATTTGTTCAAATTCAAGATTGTTTACGAAAATTTCATAACATAACAGTTTTTGAAAAACCAAAGCGTTATAAAAACAATTCAAAAATAATTAACGACTAACTCCAGGTTAGTATAGTTGTCAATATTAATAAAAAAAATTATTAGTCAATATTTTAAAAAAATATCATTAAAGTAATTTATAAAAAATCGTTAAGGTACATTGTTACGAGTATGTCAATAATACATACATACATAACATCACGCCTCTTTCCCGTTGGGGTAGGCAGAGACCACAGTCCTCCACCTGCTACGATCTTGACATACTTCCCTTGCTTCCTGTACTTTCATCAATCCTTTCATACATGCTCGTCGGTTTAGGGTACTTTTAACCTGGCCTTTATTCAGAACGTCCTGAATTTGGTCCTGGTACGTTCGCCTAGGCCTTCCCCTTCCAACGTTTCCATTCACTCTCGCCTGGTAGATCTCTTTCGTCAATCTTCGTTCATTCATCCTCTCTACATGACCAAACCATCTCAGCATCCCTTTCTCGATTTTGGTTACTACGTCTTCTTTTACGCCACACCGTTCTCTTATCACACTATTTCTAATCTTGTCACTCAATTTAATACCAATCATACTCCTTAGCGCTCTCATTTCCACTGCATTAATTCTACTTTCATGCTTCTTCTGCCATACCCAGCTTTCACTGCCATACATCAGCGTTGGTACTGTACAGATCTGAAGTCCCTTCAGATAGGATCCTCAAATCAGATACGTGAAAGTTTTGGCCAAGGTTGATCGTCTAGAATAATATCCTTTAAGAATATTATATTTTTCCTGAATCCTACGTCATTCCGTTTTATATATTTATAATATCTTGTAATTTACAGATTCTGCTCGGTGGAGAGTGGCAATAGAAGAATGAAAAAGAAACACACTTGTTATTTTAATACTTATATTAGATTATAGACCTAATCTTTACATGTCTAATTTATGTTATTTATTTTATATTGGATCACTATTTATTTATAATTAGTCTCATATTGACGGGAGTAGTTCATCTGAATTCATGTAGTTTCATCAATTTAGGAAAGGTTTCATCTCATTTACAATGCAATATTAGAGCCGATAAGTTTCTGAAAAGAAACCTATGTTAATATAAACGAAGTAATAAAAATAATGTGGGGACAGTCCCCAGGTTTGGGGCACCGCCATCGCCCCAAGCAGCTCGTCCTAGGCCTCCTCTACCCTAAGTCCTAGGTCCGAGGCATATCATCACCCAGCTCACGATGACATGACGCTAAACTACCCTAACAATCCAACTGGATCGTCAGGATTCTGATCATCCTCGCGGAGCTGGAAATCCCACCGAAAACTTAAACTACAGTAAAGACTAGGGTTAATGTATGTGGAGAGCGGAACTAACTAACCACAGTACAACCCAGACGGTGATGATGTCTCCCCCCGGTATGTTCATGCCCCGCGTCAAACCCGACTTCCACGTGGCCCACCTTTAAGGGACGATCACTGACTCATCCAGGGTTCACAGGGTATTGACTATTTCTTTTAGTCACCCATACCAGAGCTGGTCACCGAGCCCGCCAGGCACACGAAGCATACAGTCTTCCTTTAGGAAAACAGGGCACTCTCCATCATGAGCTATAAGAGCTCTTCCTGTAATCCCTCCGGGCAGACAATGATCGACATCATCGAATCCCTTAGTTTGTTTTGAAATAAGTTAAACTGAAAATAATTAGCCAGCTCCACACGTCCAAGTGTGAAGTCTGTACTAGATACGGGAATAGTATTATTGCTTGCATGGCCAGCCTAGATCAATAACGGTTTTATAACGAGAGACATAAAGAGTTTGAAGGGCAATCTCCCTCCCCCCAGTCACTGCGTGACTTTATTGCACCAACAAGGTCTCCGTATATCCTTCATAGCTCTCACTTGTGATGCGTAGCTAAATCTCTTTTCCGTTACCAACCCACGCAGGACAAGGATTATGTAGAGTAACCCCAGTCTAAACACTCATTTAAATAAAATGAATTGCATCTAAACTATAATGGGATTACCCAGCATATTTCGAAGAAGAACATATAAGAAGTAAGTATGACAAAAGATTACTGAAGGTAATCCTTAAATAAGAGTGAAGAATGATGACCAGAACCGAGAAGATACGGGATAGTAGTATCTAAGCTAGGTTGGGCCAAACATTTATGATTTAAGATCTTAAGGGAAAATCAAAAGCATCGAGTATTCAAAACCAAGAACACTGGGAGAATTTAGCGTAAACAACACTAGCTAAAACTCGATGTTCTTTAAAAGAGGACTCAAAAGAAGTATAAAAATGGGGTTATTGTATATACTTAAATATTCGGAACTTATCTACAATGAAAAGAAACTAAACATTATAATTTCTGTTCCATTATTGTTTTCAAGAATCTATTTAGTAATGTTAAAGGTGGTTTCACACTGAGTCAAAGTATAATTTTAAGTATGATAATTTATGACAAGTTTTATTAAGGAAGATTAAAACTTAGAATCTTATAAGGTTTAGATTCCTGTATGATTCAATGAAGATTAAATAGACTAGTTAACTACTTTAGGATGACACACATAAAGTTCAGAGGTCCCCCAAGGTCAGAGTGTCGTACAGCCGTCGCAGCCTTGCGGGCGAACGTCGTCAACACACTTTACAAGAAGCAACCCACGAACGAACGTAATGTCTCCATCAAGAATATTCTTCCTATTGATTCAGGACAATTCTAATTTATTCCTTATAAACAATTTAATGTCATTAGACTAAACTAGAATGTCCCTTCACATAAGAAGAAAGTTTTATGTTGTCTAACTACTCTACATTTGGTAATCTAACGCTAAGATCAGGAGGTCCTCCCGCGGTATATGCCACTCAAACGACGCATCCAATAATGGGCGAGCGTTGTCAGCACATAACACAAGAAACACTATTTCCAAAATCCAACGTTAAAACACCTTGCTAATATCCTTCCATTTGTATTGGAGTAACTCCAATTCATCCCACACATACAGAAGAGGGAATTCAGGATGAATCAGCGAAACCGCACACAAATAGAAAGAGAAGAACTTTAGTATCAGACCCTTTTAGGCTTGAGGGCTCCGGCCCAAGAATGATTAAAATAAATAAATCCGAAGGTTGATATTATCAGATAGACTTAGACAGATACTCCAGTGACACGCGACATACATTAGCCACAACCAATATAGTGGACATCGGGGACACATGTCACGAGGGCATCCATCCATGCTTGGTTGAACTAAATAAACCTGAGAGCAGGCATTTCTTAATCTCAAAATCTGGGACTCCTATAGTATGAAAGTAAAAGGAAAGATAAGCACCTCCTATGAGCTTGAGTACTGAGATGTAGTAATGCTCTCAGCATGTTCCAATTTTGGGAAATTGAGGCAAAAGATTCAAAATCACTATCGAAGCAATTTATTATTACTTGAAATATTATTATTTATAATATTCACTCTACTTAAACTTACCCTTTAATTCACAATAAAATATCACAATCTATATCCAAGTTTTAGTTTTCAGATATATTATTTTAAGATTTTGAATTGACGTTCTAATTCTTTTGATCTGACGGAATATTTTTCTTAAATTTTATCATATGAAGACATTAGTATATTAAAAACTGGAATTTTGATTTAGGGCCAAAGATTTTTATATTATTTTCTAAAAATGGTAATTATTTAATGTATTAATATTTTCTTCCATTTTGATTTTGGGTTTTGATTTATTTTTTGTTAAAGAGATAAAAAATTTATAAAGATTTCAAAATAGCGTCTAGCTTTGAGTAAAACTAAATCAAAAATGATTTATTTGTTGACTATTTGACAATAATGTCAAATAGACAATTCTACCTAAAAAAGTATAAAAATATACATCGTTTAAAGTCTCCTTGACTTGATGATAATAATATACATCGTCCAAAGTCACTTTTGAAATGTTGACAAAATATACAACATCTAAAGCCACCCCTAATCGATGACAATATATATACATCAGAGTCCAGTTTCCATGATTTCACCAAGGACTATTTTAATCAATTTCTCTGTAAAGGAAAGAATTAAACACAATGAAATTTACATTACCTTTACAATCCAAGCAATACCTTTTTTTAGCCTTCACGTTTTATCATTTGTGGTTTGCTTTTCCATGTCTATAATGTTCCTTGTAATTCCTGTACCTGTATAGAAATAGAACATTATCCTGCCTAGCTATACGCGAACAAAGACACTTGTAGAACTAGTTTATACTTAATTATGGGAAAAGAAAATCTTTATTACTATCTACAAATAACGACTCAGATTAGAAACACAGTATGTTATAATTTCCGCAGAGTTATTAATGTTTACAAACGAAAATCATTAAGTGGGAATATCAATTTACTTAAAGTATCACACAGTACAAGCCTCTTATGACCTCGCAGGTAGATCTGTAAAGCTGCAAATATTCTCCAATCAACTCTTCCTCTTTTGACATTGAAATCTGATTTTCTCAACGTTATTTAGCTCACATAACCTGGAAGAAACTATAAATTTCATTAAGTCACATTTCACCTTAACTCAAATACACACAACAACTTTGAACCGAAAATAAATAAAAGATGGAAAACCACAAAATTGAATACTTACATAACATTAGTTTCACTCCACTTATTCTTTACACTTTGGAATCAAACCCTGAATGTTAGCGTCTTGAAATTATACGCAAATAAACCTTCCTATACTATATCCTACACGGAGCAATGCCTATCTATGTCTCAATTGAAGGGATCCGAAATCAAGGATCTCGGTCTCCTCCAAAGATTCATCACATCAGCTATTTGATAGCTTCCTCCACGAGCTACAAAAAATATATATAAATGACTTACTGATGTCTGGAATTAAACCTTCCTTTTTTTTTTTTACCAAGACTATAAGATGGTCCTAAGATTCTTCCAAAAATTTACACAGCAGCAGAACAATTCGTTTCACGATTTTGCTTGTTAGGTTTTTGCCCAGCAGTGGACCTTTGTCTTTCGGGATTTCCTGAAACTGATTTAAACACGTAAAAATTCTATTTTCAGCTCCATTGCCCTCACTATTCAACAAAACCTGATTCTTAGTTTTCTTCTGTTGCTTTCGTTTATCAAAATTTTAGCAACTATTCATTTTTATCAGCAAAAATAGCTTTTTTTCTTCATTTTCCTTTTTCGACTCTTTCCCGACCCTGTCTCGACTGTCACTCCCTGTCATATTTTTCTACTCCCCGTTTCCTGTTACACTTCTTGACACTTCCTCTAAATAGTATTTTATGCATTTAAAAATTTTTTAGGGTTCCGCAAGTGCACAGCCTCCCCCAAAATTTTATTATTTCGAAAAATCTAAGAAAACATTTTTTTTTTTTTTCGAAAATTCTAAAATTTTCAATTTTAAATTAATTTTTTTTTTTATTATTATTATTATTATTTTATTAAAATAAAACCTCCTATATTGGCCCTTTTTTTTTTTATTCACAAATACAATAAACAAAACAAATAACTAAACTACTAATATTATAAATCATTAAGCTAAATTAATTTTTATTCAAAATTATTGAAATTATTTAACATGTTTATCTAAATTTAGATTTATTTCAGTTCAACCCTGATTATATAACCAAATTAAATTTGTATTAAATTATAAATTATTATAGTTCATTATTTTTTTTTAAAACGAAGTCGATTTAATAATGCCAGTCAATTCACTAACAAATTGACTCACTATATACTATAATCAAAATAGTCTTCTAATATTAATTATTAAATTAAAACTAATAAAATTATATTAATTAGGTTGTGACCAGGAATATCTCAATTCCTCTAAAGTTAAAATTTATGATATAGTCCCGTGAAAATCTCAGTAGCTAACATCCTAAGTATAATATTTAGCCAAATGGACTGCATTATAAACTCCTTTGACACTTTGAGTTTCAGGATCAACGAGAATATACACATTAGCATATTTTATTCCTCCAATTCGATATGGTCCATCATATAATAAATCAAATTTCTTAGTTTTATTTCGACTAGAATCCGATTTATTAAGCCTCCTTAATTTTACCAAATCACCAACTTGAAAATCTATCAACTTATGAGTTCTATTGAATCTATCCTGCCGCTTCTGACTCGAAAGTCTAAGGTTTTCTCTAACTTCCTCTCTAATTTGGTCTAACGTTTTATTCGTGAGTGCCCGTGGTAGAAAACAGTCTACTTTAAGTTTCTCTGAATTTCCAAATAATATTTCATTAGGAGAAAATTTCGTACTCTCGTGGAACGTATTATTATACAATTCCTCAATCTCCAACAAGTAATGATCCCATCTAGTATGGTCATCATGACAATAAATTCTAAAGAATTTGTTTAATTCTTTATTCACTCGTTCTGTAGTGTTAGGTCGAGGATTACGAATAGTAGTATACAAAGTCTTAATTCTCAAGGCTCTGAGTCCATTTTTCCACTTGTGACTAATAAATTGTTTTCCGTTATCTGTCATAACAGCCTTAGGTTGTATTATTTCAGTGAACACTCTCATACAATAAAGCACTGAGTCTGCTGAAGCTCCACGAAGTCCGAAAAGTTTAATAAATTTACTAAAAGAATCCTGTATTACAAAAATGTAAATATAACCAGCCTCAGTTTTAGGTAGTGGTCCGAAAATATCAGCCATTACTAATTCACCCGGGTTTTCAGTTAAAATCGATTTACATTTCCCTACCCCTTTTATATAGTCAGGTCTAGAAAGCTGACAAACATGACACTTCTGAATACAAGACTTCACTGTCTTACCCATATTTATCCAATAACACCTTAATTGTAAATATTTCAAAGTTTTATATGCGCCAAGATGACCCATCTCTATATGTACCTGTTTACAAATCTCTTCTTGTAGTACCTTGGGCATAAACAAAACGTAATCTCCACGTACAGTTTTAAAATAAAGTAGATCATTATTGATAGTACAACGCAAAGTTATACGCGTAAATCTATCTGTTCTTTCGGGAACTCTAGAAACATTTATTCTCTCCTTAATCCCACATATGACGTTATCAAGCCGTTGATATTCCATCATACGTTGTAATTTATTTTTCAAGTCACGGTCAGTAGAAACACCTACATACATAACAGTTGGATACCACACCTTCTCTTCTTGCAAAACTCCCCCTGGCGGATATCTAGATAAAATATCTACCCCAATATTTTCTACACCTTTTACATGTTCGACTTCGAAGTCAAATTGTTCAAGAAATAAAATCCAACGTGTGACTCTACTGTTGTATAATTTCATTTGTTTCATGAAAGTTAATGCCTTATGATCTGTACGAACAACAAATTTCGCTCCTCTTAAATAAGTCTCAAACTTTTTCACAGAATAAATAATAGCCCACATCTCTTGTTCAGTTACAGTCCATCGTAATTCAGAACCCCGTAGCGCACGACTACAGAATCCCAAAATTTTAACCTCACCATTATTTCCAATCTGAAACAATGATCCGGCTATTCCGATCCCTGAACTGTCGGTCTGTAAATAATATAATTTATCCTGATCTGGATGGCTCAATAGAATCGTTGTAATAAATTCTTCCTTTATATTATTGAAAGCTCGATCTAATTCTTCATCCCAAAACCATGTTTGGTTTTTCTTTAATAACCTAGTTAACGGAGCAGTCAAAATACTATAGTTCTTAATGAAACGTCTATAATAATTACAAAGTCCCAAAAATCCTCTTAACTGTTTTTGTTTCTTTGGAATAGGGAATTCCTTTATAGCTTTTATTTTATCCGGGTTAGGTTTAATTCCCGAAGTTGTAACTATATGCCCTAACATTTTTACTTCACTGCAGAAAAAGTTGCACTTTGCAAAATTACAAGTCATTCCAGCTGATTCTAAACGATCCAAAACTATATCAATATGATCCAAATGGTCTTGCCAAGTCCCACTCGTTAGGATTGCAAGATCATCCAAATAATTGACACAAAACTCTCTAACACCAGGACCCAATATAATGTCCATTGCGCGACAAAAGGACCCTACTGACGTCTTAAGTCCTTGCGGAAGCACGTTGTATACGTAAGACTTTCCATTAACTGTAAATCCAGTATATTTTTTACTGTCCTCAGTCAACGGTATTTGAAAATAAGCGTTATTTAAATCAATCAATGTTATAAATTTTACACCAAGAAAAGCATTAAGTATGTCAATCTGTAAAGGCGGTGCTTCTACTTCTGGAACCATATATTTATTGATTTCCCTAGCATCAAGTAATATTCTAACAGATCCATCGGGTTTTCCAGTGAAAGTTAGAGGACTACAAAAATTTGTAGTTTTTCTCGATATAATCCCTAATTCTTCCATCTCCCTCAACTTTTCTTCTACTTTTGCCCTATGTGCATATGGTATAGGATAGGTCCGTTGTATCCTTGGAGTACCCTCAATCATTTTAATGTCATGAGTATAACAGTTTGCCCTTCCAAGTTTCTTTGTAAAAACTTGCATATGGGATCTCAAAACATTAAAAATTTGTTCCTTCTCTACATCAGACAAATCCATTCCCAACCGAATACTTTTAAACAAATCTAATAATTGCTTTTCTTCACCGCCTTCTTTTTCGTTTTGTTCCTCTATTCCAGATATTAGATTTATTCGATTCTCTTCTAAAAACCCACTAGAAAGATTTCGAAACGGAATAGTAATTTCTCCTTGTCCAACGATACCCAATTCTAATGTTTGTGGTTCTTTTAAATGCAAAACAGCGTTGTGCGCAACTAACCAATCTACCCCAAGGATAGCAGAACAAGTTAATTTAGCAATCACTAAAAATCCCGTATCAATATCAACTGAACCACACGTCAACGGTATAGAGACTAGTTTTTTTATTTGGAGACTCTTTTGTCCAACGGCTCCCCTCACACATATTGGTCTAACTGGTAACGCAGGGAATTCTAACTTTAATTCTCCTTGTAAACACTCTAAGAATTCTTCCGAAATACAAGTTACTTCACTTCCAGTGTCTACCAAGAGAACTATAGATTGTCCCAAAATTTGTAACTCTATTTCTGATTTAAATTTGGGCCCCTCATTCTCAAAGCAAACCTCTTCATCATATAAAGAGTTACCTTCATATTCTCTAATGAACTGATTATACATTGGTTGATTTTGTTTAATCACGGAAACGTCAAAAACTTTAATTAAATTTACGACTGTTTGTTTATTATTATAATCTTCTGAAGAATATCCTAAACCTTCTCTATCACAATTCGTTCTAGTATTATTCGGGGAAACAGGATATAAGATCCCTTCTTGGTCACAACCCAATCCTAACCCTGGCTTCCAACCTTGTTTTATTAAATATTTTACAGGAAAAAGATAATTTAGTTTTTTGTTAATTGCGGCCACCTCCTGCTTATTGGAAATGGCCCCAACTAGTTTAAATCTTCTTCTTGAATTATTTCATCAGTGATCCTTCCCCTTGAAGTCTCCCCCTCGATGTGAGCCACCACTTTTGGTTTTTTATAAAATGGCTTGTCTTTATTCGAAACGAATGGACTTTGACGCTTTGTTCCCCTATCAGCTCCAGTAGAGGAGTCAAAGGAAGAAGATCCACATTGTTTATTCACGTCATCCAATTCACGAAGAAACTCTGTTGCCTCAATCAAAGTATTTCCTTTCTTCATCCGCCAAGCATATTGTACATCCTTCGGAAAGTGTCTCATCAAATCCTCCACTATTTGCCATTCAGGAATTGGTCTAGACATCATCTTTGCTTGCCCTGCTAAACTAACGAAATGTTCTAGCATTGTTCCATTTTCCTTAGACCAAGTGCCATTTACAATCATTCTTCTCAAAGTGTTTTGTTCGGCTTCTCCCCAATAAGCATCCAAAAAAATCTCTTTTGGAATCCGACTGTGTAAACCATCTCTGTCTATAAATTCTGGCCCATTTACGAACATCACCTTCTAAACAACTGATTATAGTTTCAATTGTAGCATCTTCATTAGGCATCCTCCGTAAATAATTCTGAAGATCCTCCAAAAACGACACTGGATGTACCCCAAACCTTCCAGGAAAACGTGGTTTTTCGACTCTTGTATCAATCACCGGGCATATATTAATCGGTGCTTCATGCCTTCCAGACGAAGCTGATGCAGCGTTAGTTTCCCGTGCTTGCGACAGCTGATTCTCTAAGTTTGACACCTTCTGTGTCAGAATTCCCATGTTTCTTCGAAGTTGGCGAAACATAGTGGAGTTGCGTAAAGAAGGTCGTGGACGTTCTTCTTGCTGACCTGTCCTTTCTAATTCATCTTGTCCCTGAGATGATCTAAGATTATAACGAGGAGGCATTTTTTCTTTTCTTTGGATACTGAAAGTTTATTACAAATTATAGGTTGGAATTTTGTTTAATTTAAAGAATAGAAAGCTTATCTAATATTCTTTCCTTAACTTCCCAAAACTGTTGCTTTATGGAGCTAATATTTTGATCTCCATCGATAATCTCTATCCTGTCAAAATCTTCCTTTATATTAGGGTTCAATAACCATTCCTCATGAATGTTGTGAATCCTCTCTATATAATCTAACGTTATCCCTGTCTCTTCAGGTCGACCACGACTTAGGGCTCTCTGATAAGAAACCATAGGGGAAGTCCTAAGATAAACCACTAAATTAATTCGAGTAACCAATTGTTCTTTGAAATAAGAATAGGTTTCATCTAAAACTGCAAACTCAGCCGGGTGCAACAATTCACTCTCTTGCAATTCCCTAATAAAACAGTTTTTGGCTGAATAGATGGAACGTTCCATAACTTTAATCTTAGCGCTAGATTCTTTCGTATGATTCTCTAACATTGTTAGAAGAACATAATTTTGAAAACAGAAACCCCACTTCTTAGGATTTTCCTTAAATAACTGGAAGAGATTGACGCCAGATAAATTAGTCCATTTATCAATTGGTTCTGGTATTATCTCAAAATCAGAGTTGCCTCTCAAAGCTGCCAACAAAGTAGACTTCCCTGACCCTATGTTTCCTTCTATTGAGACTGTAAAATTTCCCATCTTTATTCTGAAACAAGGAATGCATCATATTTTCTATGGTCTCCAAAACAAATAACCCTAAGCTAAAACCAATTCTAACGTCCCGCTTAACAACTTTAACTTAGATAAACTTTACTCTCAAGTTTCTTCAGTTCAAAACTCGAAATTAGTGTATTTTTCATTTTGTTTCTTTTTTCACTCTTCAATACCTCTCTCGCTTGAAACCAGCATATCCTGGTCACGGCACCAGCTGTACAGATCTGAAGTCCCTTCAGATAGGATCCTCAAATCAGATACGTGAAAGTTTTGGCCAAGGTTGATCGTCTAGAATAATATCCTTTAAGAATATTATATTTTTCCTGAATCCTACGTCATTCCGTTTTATATATTTATAATATCTTGTAATTTACAGATTCTGCTCGGTGGAGAGTGGCAATAGAAGAATGAAAAAGAAACACACTTGTTATTTTAATACTTATATTAGATTATAGACCTAATCTTTACATGTCTAATTTATGTTATTTATTTTATATTGGATCACTATTTATTTATAATTAGTCTCATATTGACGGGAGTAGTTCATCTGAATTCATGTAGTTTCATCAATTTAGGAAAGGTTTCATCTCATTTACAATGCAATATTAGAGCCGATAAGTTTCTGAAAAGAAACCTATGTTAATATAAACGAAGTAATAAAAATAATGTGGGGACAGTTCCCAGGTTTGGGGCACCGCCATCGCCCCAAGCAGCTCGTCCTAGGCCTCCTCTACCCTAAGTCCTAGGTCCGAGGCATATCATCACCCAGCTCACGATGACATGACGCTAAACTACCCTAACAATCCAACTGGATCGTCAGGATTCTGATCATCCTCGCGGAGCTGGAAATCCCACCGAAAACTTAAACTACAGTAAAGACTAGGGTTAATGTATGTGGAGAGCGGAACTAACTAACCACAGTACAACCCAGACGGTGATGATGTCTCCCCCCGGTATGTTCATGCCCCGCGTCAAACCCGACTTCCACGTGGCCCACCTTTAAGGGACGATCACTGACTCATCCAGGGTTCACAGGGTATTGACTATTTCTTTTAGTCACCCATACCAGAGCTGGTCACCGAGCCCGCCAGGCACACGAAGCATACAGTCTTCCTTTAGGAAAACAGGGCACTCTCCATCATGAGCTATAAGAGCTCTTCCTGTAATCCCTCCGGGCAGACAATGATCGACATCATCGAATCCCTTAGTTTGTTTTGAAATAAGTTAAACTGAAAATAATTAGCCAGCTCCACACGTCCAAGTGTGAAGTCTGTACTAGATACGGGAATAGTATTATTGCTTGCATGGCCAGCCTAGATCAATAACGGTTTTATAACGAGAGACATAAAGAGTTTGAAGGGCAATCTCCCTCCCCCCAGTCACTGCGTGACTTTATTGCACCAACAAGGTCTCCGTATATCCTTCATAGCTCTCACTTGTGATGCGTAGCTAAATCTCTTTTCCGTTACCAACCCACGCAGGACAAGGATTATGTAGAGTAACCCCAGTCTAAACACTCATTTAAATAAAATGAATTGCATCTAAACTATAATGGGATTACCCAGCATATTTCGAAGAAGAACATATAAGAAGTAAGTATGACAAAAGATTACTGAAGGTAATCCTTAAATAAGAGTGAAGAATGATGACCAGAACCGAGAAGATACGGGATAGTAGTATCTAAGCTAGGTTGGGCCAAACATTTATGATTTAAGATCTTAAGGGAAAATCAAAAGCATCGAGTATTCAAAACCAAGAACACTGGGAGAATTTAGCGTAAACAACACTAGCTAAAACTCGATGTTCTTTAAAAGAGGACTCAAAAGAAGTATAAAAATGGGGTTATTGTATATACTTAAATATTCGGAACTTATCTACAATGAAAAGAAACTAAACATTATAATTTCTGTTCCATTATTGTTTTCAAGAATCTATTTAGTAATGTTAAAGGTGGTTTCACACTGAGTCAAAGTATAATTTTAAGTATGATAATTTATGACAAGTTTTATTAAGGAAGATTAAAACTTAGAATCTTATAAGGTTTAGATTCCTGTATGATTCAATGAAGATTAAATAGACTAGTTAACTACTTTAGGATGACACACATAAAGTTCAGAGGTCCCCCAAGGTCAGAGTGTCGTACAGCCGTCGCAGCCTTGCGGGCGAACGTCGTCAACACACTTTACAAGAAGCAACCCACGAACGAACGTAATGTCTCCATCAAGAATATTCTTCCTATTGATTCAGGACAATTCTAATTTATTCCTTATAAACAATTTAATGTCATTAGACTAAACTAGAATGTCCCTTCACATAAGAAGAAAGTTTTATGTTGTCTAACTACTCTACATTTGGTAATCTAACGCTAAGATCAGGAGGTCCTCCCGCGGTATATGCCACTCAAACGACGCATCCAATAATGGGCGAGCGTTGTCAGCACATAACACAAGAAACACTATTTCCAAAATCCAACGTTAAAACACCTTGCTAATATCCTTCCATTTGTATTGGAGTAACTCCAATTCATCCCACACATACAGAAGAGGGAATTCAGGATGAATCAGCGAAACCGCACACAAATAGAAAGAGAAGAACTTTAGTATCAGACCCTTTTAGGCTTGAGGGCTCCGGCCCAAGAATGATTAAAATAAATAAATCCGAAGGTTGATATTATCAGATAGACTTAGACAGATACTCCAGTGACACGCGACATACATTAGCCACAACCAATATAGTGGACATCGGGGACACATGTCACGAGGGCATCCATCCATGCTTGGTTGAACTAAATAAACCTGAGAGCAGGCATTTCTTAATCTCAAAATCTGGGACTCCTATAGTATGAAAGTAAAAGGAAAGATAAGCACCTCCTATGAGCTTGAGTACTGAGATGTAGTAATGCTCTCAGCATGTTCCAATTTTGGGAAATTGAGGCAAAAGATTCAAAATCACTATCGAAGCAATTTATTATTACTTGAAATATTATTATTTATAATATTCACTCTACTTAAACTTACCCTTTAATTCACAATAAAATATCACAATCTATATCCAAGTTTTAGTTTTCAGATATATTATTTTAAGATTTTGAATTGACGTTCTAATTCTTTTGATCTGACGGAATATTTTTCTTAAATTTTATCATATGAAGACATTAGTATATTAAAAACTGGAATTTTGATTTAGGGCCAAAGATTTTTATATTATTTTCTAAAAATGGTAATTATTTAATGTATTAATATTTTCTTCCATTTTGATTTTGGGTTTTGATTTATTTTTTGTTAAAGAGATAAAAAATTTATAAAGATTTCAAAATAGCGTCTAGCTTTGAGTAAAACTAAATCAAAAATGATTTATTTGTTGACTATTTGACAATAATGTCAAATAGACAATTCTACCTAAAAAAGTATAAAAATATACATCGTTTAAAGTCTCCTTGACTTGATGATAATAATATACATCGTCCAAAGTCACTTTTGAAATGTTGACAAAATATACAACATCTAAAGCCACCCCTAATCGATGACAATATATATACATCAGAGTCCAGTTTCCATGATTTCACCAAGGACTATTTTAATCAATTTCTCTGTAAAGGAAAGAATTAAACACAATGAAATTTACATTACCTTTACAATCCAAGCAATACCTTTTTTTAGCCTTCACGTTTTATCATTTGTGGTTTGCTTTTCCATGTCTATAATGTTCCTTGTAATTCCTGTACCTGTATAGAAATAGAACATTATCCTGCCTAGCTATACGCGAACAAAGACACTTGTAGAACTAGTTTATACTTAATTATGGGAAAAGAAAATCTTTATTACTATCTACAAATAACGACTCAGATTAGAAACACAGTATGTTATAATTTCCGCAGAGTTATTAATGTTTACAAACGAAAATCATTAAGTGGGAATATCAATTTACTTAAAGTATCACACAGTACAAGCCTCTTATGACCTCGCAGGTAGATCTGTAAAGCTGCAAATATTCTCCAATCAACTCTTCCTCTTTTGACATTGAAATCTGATTTTCTCAACGTTATTTAGCTCACATAACCTGGAAGAAACTATAAATTTCATTAAGTCACATTTCACCTTAACTCAAATACACACAACAACTTTGAACCGAAAATAAATAAAAGATGGAAAACCACAAAATTGAATACTTACATAACATTAGTTTCACTCCACTTATTCTTTACACTTTGGAATCAAACCCTGAATGTTAGCGTCTTGAAATTATACGCAAATAAACCTTCCTATACTATATCCTACACGGAGCAATGCCTATCTATGTCTCAATTGAAGGGATCCGAAATCAAGGATCTCGGTCTCCTCCAAAGATTCATCACATCAGCTATTTGATAGCTTCCTCCACGAGCTACAAAAAATATATATAAATGACTTACTGATGTCTGGAATTAAACCTTCCTTTTTTTTTTTTACCAAGACTATAAGATGGTCCTAAGATTCTTCCAAAAATTTACACAGCAGCAGAACAATTCGTTTCACGATTTTGCTTGTTAGGTTTTTGCCCAGCAGTGGACCTTTGTCTTTCGGGATTTCCTGAAACTGATTTAAACACGTAAAAATTCTATTTTCAGCTCCATTGCCCTCACTATTCAACAAAACCTGATTCTTAGTTTTCTTCTGTTGCTTTCGTTTATCAAAATTTTAGCAACTATTCATTTTTATCAGCAAAAAATAGCTTTTTTTCTTCATTTTCCTTTTTCGACTCTTTCCCGACCCTGTCTCGACTGTCACTCCCTGTCATATTTTTCTACTCCCCGTTTCCTGTTACACTTCTTGACACTTCCTCTAAATAGTATTTTATGCATTTAAAAATTTTTTAGGGTTCCGCAAGTGCACAGTACCAAAACACCCATATGAACAGCCAAACGAGCCTTGTGAGACACCTTCTGACTCCTCATAATTCTAATATTAATTACAATTTATGGTTGTCACTCTTGCATTCATCTCGCATACTCGACGGTAAATGACTGTAAAAAAATCATACCTAAATGGCTTCAGTCAAAACCCTATGATGTGGTGGAGAACCTGATGGCTGAATAGCTAGTGGAACTTGTACTTATATTCATGTTACCGATCCCAAGACACTGTCGTAGGGCTAGCTGCTCACCAGTTCAAATATCTACCTACCTACTTTCGTTATGTAAGAAACAATGTCTCACGAAAGGTAAAATTAAGCTTCCTATGGCTTATTTTCTAAAACAAACTTGCATAAAATCTTTGTTATAATAATATGTTATTTATAGTACATAATACCTGATCTATATATTTTTTATACGTTTTTATTATTTAATAAATAATATCTTATCTACAGATAAACTAACAATGAAACTATACATACATACATACATAACATCACGCCTCTTTCCCGTCGGAGTAGGCAGAGACCACAGTCCTCCACCTGCTACGATCTGGACATACTTCCCTTGCTTCCTGTACTTTCATCAATCCTTTCATACATGCTCGTCGGTTTAGGGTACTTTTAACCTGGCCTTTATTCAGAACGTCCTGAATTTGGTCCTGGTACGTTCGCCTAGGCCTTCCCCTTCCAACGTTCCCATTGACTCTCGCCTGGTAGATCTCTTTCGTCAGTCTTCGTTCATTCATCCTCTCTACATGACCAAACCATCTCAGCATCCCTTTCTCGATTTTGGTCACTACGTCTTCCTTTACGCCACACCGTTCTCTTATCACACTATTTCTAATCCTGTCACTCAATTTAACACCAATCATTCTCCTTAGCGCTCTTATTTCCACTGCATTAATTCTACTTTCATGCTTCTTCTGCCATACCCAGCTTTCACTGCCATACATCAGTGTTGGTACTAAAACACCCCTATGAACAGCCAAACGATCCTTGTGAGACACCTTCTGACTCCTCATAAAGGCGTGCAGGGCACCATTCACCATGTTTCCAGCATTCACTCTTCTTTCAATATAACTATGTTTCTATCAATTCACTCTCTTACACTTACTTCTAAATACCTGTTCGCCATAGTACACAAGCCCATACACACACTCTCTCTCTCTCTATTGCACATATACACATACACACACGCACCTGCACACACGCACACACACACACTTACAGCACAATAATATAAAGTACTAATGTACATTTTCTGTTACACACATACTGATCATATACTATACACCTGCGTAATAAATTCTAAATACGCATTGTTTAAAGAAATAAAGAATTTTTTTTTTTTTTTTACCTTAGCACCAGACCAGCACTGCCTAGCCTCAACTAAGTCATTAAAAAACGGACTTTATGTGGCACACAGTATATAGTTTTAAAATTATAAGTGAAAATGTAACGCGGGGACCGCGCGCGCTGCTAGTCGGGTGCTGACTGCGGAGGCGGTCAAATGGACGCAGACCCTTAGGCGCTGGTCTAATCTAAGCGGTGCGATGCGGATGCGCGCAACCGGCACGCCGCCTGTCACTTCTGTTTCATACAAAATGTATAGAAGCGACGCGGCGTCGTTCTAATCCAGGCAGTGCGGCTATAGAACGACGCCGCGTCGCTTCTATACATTTTGTATGAAACAGAAGTGACAGGCGGCGTGCCGGTTGCGCGCCAGTTGCGCGCATCCGTATCGCACCGCTTAGATTAGACCAGCGCCTTAGAAGCCCTCGTGGCCAGGTGGTAGTTGCTCTTTCTTTCAGATCACGAAAGTTAAGCAACACTGGCCGCGCCGTCGGAACCACTGAATAATGGTTAACATGTCTACTGAAGTCCCACGTCTCAGTTGATCTTGGAAAAAGCCGCATTTAAAGATACCTCAGCATAGCGCGCCAAAGCTTATTTGCACCAAAGACGATAATAAAACTGTTTGCACTTAACTCCACACGTCAAAGTTCCAGTTTCAATACAGTTCGATATACCGAGACTATGATCTACGTAGTCGAATGCTAGGGTTGACTTCAATGTCGTTCACAATTACAATAATACAACCTATTTAATTTAATTGATTTATGATTGAATCATCATATGAAAAACCAGTCAAGTGCGTCTCGGGTCACGCGCACGGCTAAGTTCCCATAGAATTTTCTAATTTTTTTACTCAGATCAAATAAATAGTCTAGATGTAGCGCTGTGAACAGAAAACTGAGGCCAACTTTTTAAACATGTGTGCATGGACCGGTGTTGCCATAATCAAATTGTGCCAATGTAACAAAAATAACGTTACGTAATAAAGTTATCACATACTATCGAATCTTCTTTATCTTCTTGTAGGTATAGAAAAAAAGAGAGAATAGATAACGATTGAGTTCGGTTCTAGCGCCTGGTAATACAATTAATTAAAGTGATGGCGGTAATAGAAAGGAAATAGGGAGTTTTAGGAAATAAAATTACTGGGTAATTTGTATGTGCATTTAATAACTGACTTGTTTTCCCTGTAATATTTACATAAACGACTATGACTAACATATTCAGCTAAAAGAAAAAAATATAAGCAGATATTACATTTATCAGTTACCTAGCATCTAAGTACAAGCTTCGCTTAAAAAAAATAACTTTGGATTTTTTTTTAAACTCGGCTCATACTAAAGTGGTCACCTGACCGACCCATTTGTGCTGAGATATTTTATATTTATCTTAGTAGTACTAGCGGTATACTCTGATATACAGTGAAATTGCAAATGATGGAAAAAGAACATTTGATCTTAAGGCCCTATTAATCAATGTGACCCGTAACACATCTAAAAGAACATAGTAAAATGTGTAAAAATTCTTAAATTCTGGTGTTTATTTTATAAAGGATCAATTTTGACTATAAAAATGTTATTGAACATGACTTTGTTTTTTTGCCATTAGTTTTATTTTTTAACATTAGCATAAACTTATCAAAGTTAACTATGTAAGCGAGCTTTAAAATATTCGATTAAACTATCACGCAGGACTCAAACAAACAACCCAAAAAAAAACATAATTTAAAATTAAACCGACTTTAAGACTATAAAAGATTTTGAGTTTTGTGCCAGTCTGATTATTATGAATAAAACACGTAAACGTGTCACTTGTTAGTCATGGTATTGGTATGCATATGTTTTATTTCAAATAATCAGGCTGCCCCCACCCTCACAACATTTTATTTGTATCTTTTAACTCTTAAAGTCGGTTTAGTGTTTTAAATTACTTTTTTTTGATATCTCTAAAAATAATACAAATAGAAATACAAAATCATTTATTTCTCAATTCAAATAACATCAGTATGTCAAGAAAACAAAACATTTGAGAAAATGGCATGGGCACAGCTAGTGGCTGGTTTTAAGCCCACCCAGATCTTGACTCTGGGAGAGAGGGACCTATATAATAATAGTAAATAATAATAGTAATTTAGAAAGAAGCATCAGTCTTTTTACATACAAATTTATAACAAAAGTAAGGAAAGGAAGAATCAGAAATGCATACAAAAATTATTGAGATTAACAACATATTATGATGTATAGTCATTTTAAATAAAATTGACAGCTATTGAATCTATTATTTTTAAAAATTAATCCTACATAATCAAACCTAGTCCTAAAGGGACACCGCACATTCTCAAATTTAATTTGCATATTTAAAAGCAGACGTTTATAATCGATTTTGAAAGTACGTAGTGTTTTACAAGCTCGTATAGGTGGTGGAATATTGTTCCAAATGTTGGCTGCAGCCAACCGAAACGAACCAGTAGCAGCGTGCGTGCGGTGCGGCGGTAGCACCAACTGCAGGGCGCGGGCGGCGCGCTGCCGGCGCCCGCCCTCGTCCTGCAGCCGCAGCTTGGCCGCGAGCCCGGTGGGGGCGCCCGCAAGCAACACGGTGTATGTGAGGCAGGCCAGGTGTAGCTGCCTGCGAGACGCCATGTCGCCAAATAACACTACTTCTAAAAAAAATTTTTCGATTACCATTACTCAATAATATCTTTGTCTTTTGTATTTTTAATGAACTGCTGAACCAATTTTAATGACACTTGCACTATACCCTTACAGTAATAAAACTTTGTTCAACTAAAAAAGAATTATTGCAATTAGTCTTTTAGTTTCTTAGAGATGCGTGGACAATTTTTAGGGTGCCGATACCAAATTGGTAAAAAAAGGAACCCTTACGGTGCGACTTTGTCTGTCTGCCTTGTAGCGTCACTGATGTTAGTTGTTAAGCTCTTTATTTGGCTCGCCAACGCACACACCACGTTGCACTACCTACTCGCTGTACGGTCGGTTGCAGACTGAGTATGCACGCTCGAGACAAAGGCTATACACTACACGCCTGTCTGTCACACCTGTATATCTCAGCAACCACTCATGCTATCGACTTGAAATTTGGAACAGTTTTAGAATATGGTTGTCCAACTTAATTGCACATGAAATAATAAAAAAAATATATGATTATTAATATAAAGGGGGCCCAAATAGGGGGGGGGGGGGGCAAAATTTCAAATTGTCGTTACTAGGTCGAGTGGGGTATCATATGAAAGGACTTTACTTGAGCATTCTAAAATAAATTTTGGTATTTTTTCACGACTCTTACTTTTCAAGTTATGATGAAAAATTTCAAAAAAAATACCATTCCCCCCCTTATCTCTGAAGTTTGTGAATGGTAAAATCTGAAATTATTACAGTCAATATAAGTTTATGTAAATATATCAGCAAAACTAAAACTATTTTTCTAAGTTACACAGTTTTTTTAGAAACCTGTACAAACAAATTTAGTTTTGCGTTCCTAAAAGTGGACTTTATTGCTTCCAAAAATACTAGAGATATATCGAAAACCTTGGCGCGCGACTCCGACTTGCACTTGACCAGTTTTTTTTTAAATGAACCGATTTTGATGAAACTTGCACTCAACTTGCACTGTACCCTAAGCAGAATATTACGTAGTTCCTGTCTTGAGATACGCGTCAACGATAAGTTTTACTGAACCGATTTTAATGAACTGCTGAACCGGTTTTGATGAAACTTGCACTTTTAAGTTGAAAAATACCTAGTTAAATTAAAAAAGAAATAATTTAAGAAAAACATACATACACTAATTAAATTTTCTGTTTAGAAGCTTAAATGGACTAACCTACGCGAAAATTGTGTATTTTGACAAAACTACATACTTACGGATTGAATTGATAACCTCTCTTTTTGAAGTCGGTTAAAAACAGAATTATTTGAAATTTTGTTCTGTGTGCTTAGCAAATAGCGTAACTGAGTGCATCCCATTTTTTTAAAAGTTTGTTTAAAATATGCAAATTAATTGAAAAGAACATACACATTTTTCTCGTGAACTTAATTTAAAACATGATTTAAATTTAATTCATTTTATAGCTCTACCATAGGACTACTTCATTATCAATACTAATCTGTAATAAACACCTGAACTGTAGGATTTTTTACATATTGTTTTTGTTTGTACCGGTCAAATTAATTATATGGCTCAAAATCAATCATTCCGATGCTTTAAACACTAATTACAGCTTTTATGGCAAACCACTAGCACTATATAATACATTTTTGTGTAGACTCTTGAAATACTCACAATATTTGGAGGTTGTCTCAGCTCCACTTCACCTAATCCCTCTACTACGATGTTTGGTAAAATCTGATAGGCAAAACAAATCAGTGTTGTATAAATTATATCAACATGTCTTATAAAAGTGTAAAAATTGCAATTATTAGAAAGTTACCGTTGGATATCCGGTTTTTGATACACGACGTAACCCTTTCTTGGTGTAGTATAAATCGGTGACTTTAAAATGCTCTGAGCATACTCTACTGAAGTAAGTTGGTTGCCATAATGGTCCCTGTCGACTTTGACGTATGGCTGCTATCCATTTTTGTTTAATTTTTTGATCTCGATCCGGAAATCTGAAAAATAAACGATAAGCGTTAAATATATGATTTCTAAGTTTTTAAAATATTTATCATATCTTCATTCCTCATAAAATAACGTTACTTGTCACAGTTACCAATATTAGGATATTATTTATAATGGCAACACTTACTGTTCCAAGCAATTAAAAAAAAAAAAGCAATGACCTAAAATTTTATTTTATTTACTAAAAATATTAGTTTCTAAGTTTACTTACGCATGAAATGTGATTCCATCCCACTTTTTATCTTTTGTAGATTGTTTATTGCACCCTTTTACAACACTCACTGTTCCAAGCAATAACCTCAAATTTTATTTTGTTTTACTACAAATATTAGCTTCCAAGTTTACTTGCGCGTGAAATATGACTCCAACCCGCTTTTTATCTCTTGTGGATTGTTTATTGCACCCTTTAACAACACAATTTGGCATTTTACATTGAAAAAACTGAACTTTTTACCACAATTTTTGTACTTGCCGCGAAACTCGACTGACTGACAAGTCCACAGATTACAGATAGAATATCGAGTCATAGTTTTGTTGCATTAGTGTGCGTGACTGTGTACGTACACAGCGAGTCACAGTTTTACCGGCCTCACTTTTTTGTTCACAGCGCTCCATCTAGACTATTTATTTGATCTGAGTTTTTTTATTGCAAAGCAGGATTTGATTAAGTATTTTATAACGTTCATGACATAAACTTTTTCGAGTATTCTCCTAATGCACACCGAGGTCCTAGAGCCTGATTACTATTGCTATTTTTATTATTTAGGGCTCCCGCACACGACCGAGAATCGGTGGCCGATTATCGCCCAGGACAAGGACGGAAGATCCAGGTGATAACACGTCAGAGCGGGATGCCGACATAAAATCGGCCACCGATTCTCGGTCGTGTGCGGGAGCCCTTACAGTTTTTTGGCTATAGCTCTTTAACATGTTAACCCTACTTAGCTGTGATAGTTTTACAACCGTTTAGCTGGCAGGACACATTCGACTGCAACAAAATTGCGCTTTCGAGCTAAGTATTTCGCAAATATATACGCATTCTCATATAATTTTGAAAGACATATCTAACGAAACCCAACAAGATGGTGTAGACAAGAAATAAAAATTCGTTCCTACCACTTTTTTTTTCAAGATTTAAGCCCAAGTCACACAGAGCGGTATGATAGCGGAAGCGGTCTGGAGGCGGACCTGCGGGAAGCGATAGCGTTCCGGGACCGGTCACACAGAGGTACCGCGCGGAAACCGCGGCGGGACAGCGGCGCGGTAGCGGTCGGTGTGACAGCAAAAGGGGCCATCTTGAAAATTTCTGAGTGATATTTTTTTCCTGACGATGGACAGTGACGAAGAAGAATTGATACTGTTACGAGTATTAGCGTTGTAATTTTAAATAAATTCTAAAAAATACAACGTCAAAGTCCGCGCCCGGACCGTACCGCACCGCGCCGCGCCGCGCCGCTGCCGCTCTGTGTGACGGGTTGCATTGAACGCAATGGAATACAGCGCCCGCTCCCGCCGAAAGTTCGGCCCCGCGCCGCGCCCGGTCCGCGGGGTTGTACTAGCGGCCCGGCCGCACCCGCGCCGCGACGCGACCGCTTTCAATGTGGCAGGGTGCATAAGAACTCATACTTTACAAAAAATACCGCCCCCGGAACGCTACCGCCTCTGTGTGACGCGGGCTTTAATTTTACCACTTGTCGGCGTGGATGAAATGTGTATTCAAGTAAATTACAGCTTTCTAGTACCATGGACGAATAATAATAAGACTGAGAATCCCATACTAGAAAACGTAACCCGGAAAGGCATAAAAATCATGGAAACTGGATGGCGCTTTCAAATAATCTGTAAATTAATTAATGTCTACCGAGTATTCTGCACAAAAAATCAAACTCATGGAAACTGGATGGCGCTTTCAAATAATCTGAAAATTAATTATTGTCTACCGAGTATTCTGCACAAAAAATCATTCAAAATTTCAACATAGTTTCAATGTAAAGAAACGCTAACATTGAAATTCGGTTTATTTTTTTAGCAGAATACTCGATAAATCATAATAACTTCCCGGACTATTTATTAGCGCCATCTAGTTTTATACTTTTCCGGGTTACGATTTCTAATAGGGGATGTTTAGTTCTTTTTGTTCGTCCATGCTAGTACTAAGGGTCTCTGAGCTAAGCCGCAGACAGACTGAATCAGAATCGTTTATTTGCGAAAACATGGTAACTGAAAGACATGACGAAACTATAAGGATTTCTTGTTGACTATGGAACCCTAAATTATATTTAATGCTGCTGGACTAAGCTTAATTTAGTTAGAACCATCTTAGAAGGAAGTGTTTTGAATTTATTAAAGTGGCGCCACCTGTGTAGTGACTGTTTCACTAAACATTGTCCAAAGTACAAGCAGGACTTTTTGGTGGGAACTCGGCGTGGACTCTTGCCTGCTCGGTTGAAATTCTTGTTTTTTGTGTATGTAGTGAAGTAAAGTAGATAATAAAGATAGCGTGTTATGCAGTTAATTGACTACGAAGTGCGCAGCTGATGAAGATTTCAGGTGATCTCGTGTTTGAACCCCGTTTCTGTTGTCTCAAAAAGTCACGGACATTGTCCTTCGTGAAAGTCCACTATCGCTTTACGGGGGTAGCAATCAATTCCCTCATTCGACACTGGTAGTTCGCCATATTTTTAACTTCTAAAAGCTGAAGTAATTCTAAAAACTGAAGAATGTTCTAGAACACGAGAAAATAAACATTACACTGGTACAAAGTATAACTAGTGCCATAAGGGTTGCTACGCACATAAGCGGGCCGCCGAGGTCGGTTTGGCAGTATTTGTCGAACAAAAAAGCCGACTCGATCAGTTAGTTCATTCAAGTATTCACAGATTTATGTAAGGAGTTTGTATTTGGCTTTTTGACACTCAGAATGTTAATCAGAAAATACCGGCAAAACGATACAAAATAACATTCTTAACCACTTTTATGTCAACGATATTTTGATTTTAATAATTAAATTTACGTTGGGTGATAAAAACCTACATTTCATTTTTATTATGATTTGTACGAAAATGTTTGCAATGTGACTTCTTTTCAGTAGTAGCCCTAGTTACTATCTACAAAAGTAAAACTAAATTTTCTACAAAACTTGTAGCTTTACTAGAAATAAGGTGGCAAATTAAAAACATGATTTATTTTTTTTCTCTGAAAATATAAAATGTACAACAAATTACATAAGAATAAAAGTTGTCGAAAATGTCATTATACATCATAAAAAAAATAGTATTGGTCCAAATTCCACTTCATACTGACAAAAAATGCATCAGAAATACAGAAACTTTGCCGCCTTTTTACTCGTATAGCTGCAACTGCAAGTACTTGCAGATGATTTATTTATTTTTTCGGCTTACAATCATTTGGACTATATTGTTACGAAGTCACACACTTTTGAACAATTCAAGATAAAAAATAAAATGTATCTCTCCATACAAAAAAAAATTAAACATTTTTTTTCTCTGAAATTAGCAACTTAACAACAAATTACAAAAGAATAAAAGTTGTAAGAAATGTAAGTAGATACCTAAAAAAAAAATAGGGTCGGTATCACAAAATTTGTTTCTAAGATTAAGAATTTTCAGTTCGGGTCCACTGTGCGCCAGTCTTGTGATGACCACAGTTTACTAGGGATAGGCAAACTATATTGATATTTAAAAATATCGATATTTTTTTCTAAAAGCTATCGATATTTATCCTCGATATTTTTTTTCTCAATGTATCGATGCATCGATATTTTTTTCTGAATATCGAATTGAGTATCAAATTCGATATTTTTGATTAAAAACTGCTCAGTGTCGACATATGCGTTTCATATTTTGGTCAATTACGTGCACATATCCAATCATCCTAACGAGTTTCATAAAAAAAGATGATCTGTCTATAATCCGTAATTATTCTTATGAATTTGTGTATGTATTTATTTATTTTATTTTATTTATTTGGAAAAGTTAACAGTTATGTACACAAGCGTAACTTAATGGTATTAAACAACAAATGTTAGGTTCATAAGTCAGGGGGTACACATCTCAACTACCCTCTCCTTGGGAGTTGTAGTATTGTATACGGGTACGCGACCCCGGCTCCCCGAGCTATTACTAACTCATCCCGATCCTTCCGAGAAAGTAATATCCTTCTTACCCGATTCCTTTCCTATACTAATTATTCCTGTCCCAAGAAACCTATCCCTCCCGTTCCTGTTATTCCTGCCCATTCCGCCAATCTAAGGTTGACCGTGCCGATGGATGCGTGGCTAAAGGCGAGTCTAGTCGATAGCGGTCACAACGCCCTGGGCCCGGGCGAACCCAGAAATAGGCTAGCCTTGTCCTGGTATTGTGGGGCTCTGCCTGGATGGACCACCTGAATATCCCTTACTGCTCGTGGGAAAAAAAAGTTATAAATTCGAATGGCGGCGATGTGATTCGCAACGCATCACGTCCCGTTCCTCGCGGGGGCGAAAAGCGGACTACGGAGAGCCGCTTTGCTACGATGAATGTCAGAGGTGGAATGAATGGCAAAATAGATGAAGTATGTCAGATGATGGATGAAAGGCGTATAGACGTACTGTGTGTGAATGAGACTAAACGGAAAGGTTGTGACACCACAGAACATGGCCCTTACACAGCGTACTGGTCTGGTGTTCCCAGTACCAGCAGAGGCTGTCAGGGAGTCGGTGTCATACTTTCCGAAAGAATGGTAGAGTGCGTGAAAGAAGTCGAGTGTGTGAGCCCAAGACTCATCTGGGTCAGGCTAAAAGTCGGACTGACTCGAATCTTCGTTCTGGGTGCATATGCACCTACGGATGTGGGTTCGCGAAGGTCTCCAAAAGCCCAAAAAGAGATGGATGAGTTTTGGGAAAATATGAGAGATACATTAGGGAAATGTGAACAGAATGAACGAGTTATCATGCTAGGTGATTTTAATGGATGGGTAGGAAGAAAGCGTGACGGTTATGAAAGAGTTGTTGGTAAGTTTGGTGATGAACGTGTGAATGAAAATGGTGTAAGTCTGCTTGAGATATGTTTGGAATGGAATCTTTTTGTGGCAAACATTATGTTTGACCACAAAAGGATCCATATGTATACAAGAGAGGAGGGTGATGCGAGAAGTATGATCGATTTTGTAGTTGTGGATGAAAGATTGAGGAAAAGGGTTCTGGACGCTCGCGCATATCGCGGAGTCGGCATCGACACAGACCACAACCTGGTTGTAACCCGAATTGGTGGTCTGTTTAATCGGTGGCGGCATAAAGCACAAGAGCAGACGAGCGTTTTGAAACGAATTAAAGTGGAGAGATTGCAAGAGGAGGATGTCAGAAGTGAATACTTGAAAGGCTTGAGTGAAAGATTTGAGAACCTAGATAAAGTGAATGATATTGAATGCTTGTGGAATGAATTTAAAGATGGATTAGTAGGAGTAGCTGTCAATGTTTGTGGGGTGTCGAAAAGGAGAAATGGTGGAAAGAAGAAGAATGTGTGGATGGATAAAAGTGTACAGGCAGCTGTTTGTGAGAAGAAAAAAGCATGGTTAGATTGGTTAGCTGTAAAAGCTAATCAAAGAATGCAGAAGGCCACAAGTGATGATGTTAGTGTAGCACGAAAGGAATATAAAAGAGTGAAAGGTATTGTAAAGGATGTTGTTGAAAGAAAGAAAGAGGAGTGTAAAGATGAGTTTGACAGAAGGCTTTCTGAAGATTTCCAGTCAAACCAAAAGTTTTTCTGGAAATCCATACGGACAGCCCGAGGAAAGTTTGGAACATCGGAGCTGAGTAAAATCAGAAGCCAGGATGGAAGTATTATAAAAGGTGAAGAATGTGTGCTGAAGAGATGGAAGGAATATTTTGAAAGTTTGTTTGAGAGAGAAGCAGAGCCTAGCGTACCGAGGTCTTCTGTGGAAATGCATGAGAATGAATATGAGAGTAATGCAAGTGAGATAAGTATGGATGGGATCATGAAAGCAATGAGAAGTATGAAATCAGGTAAAGCAGGTGGGTATGATAGAGTGTCGGTGGAAATGTTGAAGGCTGGGCGAGGCATTGTGGCTAGTCAGCTGTACCGCCTTTTCAACCTGTGTTGGACGAACGGCCAAGTACCAGGTGACTGGTGCAAGGCTGTGATTGTGCCGCTGTACAAGGGAAAAGGGTCACAACAGGACTGCAAAAATTACCGCGGGATAAGTCTTCTCAGTGTCGTCGGCAAACTGTATGCAAAGGTTTTGATTGAAAGAGTGATAAAAGATACTGATGAAAAAATATGGGACGTACAAGCGGGATTTAGAAAGGGAATGGGATGTACAGATCAGGTCTTTTCCTTGCGGTGCATATCTGAAAAGTTTTTGGACAAAAACCAAAAAGTCTACTGCGTGTTCGTGGATTTGGAAAAGGCCTATGACCGAGTGGTGAGGAATGAATTGTGGTCGGCATTATAAAAAAAATAAATAAAAAAAATAAATAAATCATTTATTGCACATAAAAAACAGTTTAAATTTTACATACAAGTTCCGCCAAACTATAAGATAGTTTGTTGGCAGACAAGGCTCCCCTTATTTTAACAAAACCGTTTATACATGTTTAACTGCACGCTTATATTAGCTACAAGATAACTACAATTACAAGTATCTAAGTAATACAGACAGATTCAAGTTTATCCTCAAACATTTTTAAAACATGCCTTTTTAACTTATTTTTGAAAATATATTTTGTGGTGCTTTTTCTAATCTCCAGTGGTATATTGTTATAGATCTTGGGAACAAGATACAATCTGGTTCGCTCACCATAATAGTTAACAGTACTAGGAACAATTAGTGCCTCATTATTCACCTTCCTAACTAGACGTGAACACGTTACAGGGTTTTTATAATCAGTACATCCAAATTCCTCCAACGCTATCTGAAACGACACCCTCTCATGGACTGGCAATATTTATCTATGTATGGGGTGAACGGTCATCTGATTCAAGCACTGAAATCTCTCTATGAGGATTCCAGCGCTTGCGTCAGAATAAACGGGGCGTACACTGAATGGTTTAGCATCGAAAAAGGTGTTAGGATAATTGTTTGACTGATCTGAAAGAGAGTATGTGTGGACTGAGAATGAATGAGTTACTCATCAAATGTCTTCTCTACGCTGATGACCAAGTTATACTTGCGTCATCTGCTGACGAGTTACAGGAGATGGTAACAATGATGAATGTGGCTTTTGATAGGAGAGGAATGAAAGTTAATGTAAGCAAGACGAAAGTAATGGTACTTGAAAGAGAAGAGTGTATGACAGAGTGTACTATATTAATAGGTAGTGAACAAGTCGAACAAGTAAAGGAGTTTGTGTATCTGGGTTCTAAGTTTACGAGAGATGGAAAGTGTGAAAGTGATATCGAAAGAGGAGTGAATGCTGGAAACATGGTGAATGGTGCTCTGCATGCTTTTATGAAGAGTCAGAAGGTGTCTCACAAGGCTTGTCTGGCTGTTCATAGAGGCGTTTTAGTTCCAACACTGATGTACGGCAGTGAAAGCTGGGTATGGCAGAAAAAGCATGAAAGTAGAATTAATGCAATAGAAATGAGAGCGTTGAGGAGTATGATTGGTGTGAAATTGAGTGACAGGATTAGAAATAGTGTGATAAGAGAACGTTGTGGCGTAAAAGTAGACGTAGTGACTAAAATTGAGAAAGGGATGCTGAGATGGTTTGGTCATGTAGAGAGGATGAATGAAGGAAGATTGACGAAAGAGATCCACAAGGCGAGAGTGAATGGAAACGTTGGAAGGGGAAGGCCTCGGCGAACGTACCAGGACCAAATTCAGGACGTTCTGAATAAAGGCCAGGTTAAAAGTACCCTAAACCGACGAGCATGTATGAAAGGATTGATGAAGGTTCAGGAAGCAAGGGAAGTATGTCAAGATCGTAGCAGGTGGAGAACTGTGGTCTCTGCCTACCCCGACGGGAACTAGGCGTGATGTTATGTATGTTAGGTTCATACATAACCAAGGACACTTTTCACGAGTTGAATATACAATAAGATACGTGTATCGATATGTATATCGAAATATCGATATTTTTTCTCGATTTATATCGATACTATTTGAAAATATCGATACGATATATATTGAAATTTCTTTTTCATTTGCCCGTCCCTACTGTTTACATGATTCGAGGGAAGCGGGCGGGGGGGTGGTGCAGTAGGTACTCGGCGTCCGGGGACCAATTCTAGAATCTGGACGGGTGATTTTTGAGATTTTTAAAATTAAAATAAGCTTTGTTAAACTCCTCAAAAGTAAGAAACAATATTTGTTGATTGTAAAATAACGTTCGGTTTTAAAATTACCAACATAATAATTTGAGTTTCATGAGTTTAACGTGACTTTTTAAATTTTGAAAATCTCTATAAGTGTATTTTAAAATTTCTTATTATTCTGTGCCCGCTTGAATGACATTCTTCCACACCTAATAGGTTGGCTGGAAGAGATCTCTTAAAGAGATAAGCTTGCCTTTGTAAACAATTTTCATTTAAAATATTTATGTCATTTGTGCAATAAAGAATATATATATAATCACCCAGTGATATTCAAGAATTGGCTCACAGTTCTTTGTAAATTGAAGCATTCCTAAAAAAATATACTTTTGGTTTAAAGCCAGTGCTATGTCGTTTTTCTGCCATTGATACGGCGATGGTCAAGTGGTCGGCTGGTGGTTTTTGTTTGAAAGCAAACTAAAAAAATAAACAAGCGAAGTAGAAAAATGCATTTTTAAAACAACAATACAAATAAAATCCTTATTATATTCCAACTAATTGTTAACTGCGAAAAAATATTTTTAAAATATTAATTTAATGACTGTTTACTCGTACTGGACACATTTTCAAGGTTCCTTACATCTGGATTCTGATAGCTGATATGGCAGGTTCGCGCCCACTGTTTTGGCGCCGCAAAATAGCCCGCTGGTCTATTTCATGCCTACAGGCAAGCCGCACGCCAAAAACCGTTTACACGTTGCCTACCGTCCTGCCTAGAGTATTGGCGCCAATTTTTTTTGCCGTCGTCTAAACCAGCCGAGACACGGCAAAAACTGTTTACACGATGCATATTGTCTTGCCTGGAAGGTAGGCGCGTGAGATTTGCCTCCGTCTAAATCCGGCATTAGAAAGGAAAAAAGTACAAGCATTCTGCAATAGATGGCGCCACAAGGGTTTCTGAAACGCGCTATCGATGTGACTTCTGCGTATTATAAGTAGCCGATAATTGACGGTCAAAGTCTCCTTCATCTTCGAGATTTTCACGATGATTCTAATTTTTGGAAGCCTCTCTCGACTAAAGACTGAGGTTGTATTGCACAGAGTATAATCCTACTAATATTATAAACGCGAAAGTTTGTAAGTATAGATGTTTGTTTGTTATGTTACTCTTTCACGTAAAAACTACTGAAAGGATTTTCTAATGAAACTTTACAACAATATAGCTTATACATCAGAATAACACATAAGCTACAATTTATAAACCTGCGCAGACGAAGTCGCGGGCACCAGCTATCTATATATATAGGGTGACTTTTAATTAGTTCTTGATAACAAAAGATATGCATGTACTCATAATACTGAACAACTTTTCCCAAGGAACATAGGTCGAAATACGAAAAACCAAATTTGACCTCCCATACAAAAGGCGCAATCAGCTGATGTAGTTTCTATGGGAGGTCAAAACTTGATTTTCGTATTTGACATATATATATAGGGTGACTTTTAATTAGTTCTTGATAGCAAAAGATATGCATGTACTCATAATACTGAACAAATTTTCCCAAGGAACATAGATCGAAATACGAAAAACCAAATTTGACCTCCCATACAAAAGGCGCTATCAGCTGATGTAGTTTCTATGGGAGGTGTAAACTTGATTTTCGTATTTGACATATATATATATATTCTATATTTGACATATATACATATATATATATATATATATACACACACATCAACTATGCCTAGGGATATTTTAATTTTACTAAATTTTTAGAAAACCTGTTGATTATTTCTTAGGACATGTATATACAGAATGAAAGTGTATTTTATGCTTTACGCGTTTAATAAAATAAAGAGCTGTAACAGAGATGTTTCGTTGTTTCTTTTTTTAATTAATTAAAAGTCTCTAATTAATACTAAGTACACAATATCTCTTTTTTAATGAAGTTTAAAAAAAAAAAGGTCGCGAATAACAAAAGAATGCATATTATTAAATTTAATAATCAGTATTTCCTCGCCTAACGTTAATAAGTGTTCGGCATCGGTTATTCATACTCAAAATTAGGTTGTCCAAGTCTTGCTGCGGTATAAGGTCCCAGGTTCTTTTTAAGTGCAAGAAAAGTTGCTCTTCAGTCCTCAAATTTGGAGGGAAATTGATCAAAGCCCTTCTTTGTAACATGTCCCATGCATGTTCTTAGGGATTCATGTCAGGGGACTGAGTAGGCCAGTTCATAACTCTGACATCATGTTCCCGACGCGCAGTAGATACCAGCTCTGCCGTATGTGCTCGCGCATTATCGTGCATGAGCTCGAACTCCTGGCCCATTTGGATCCTGTGTGGGATAATAACAGGTTCCACTACCTCTTCTCGGTAATTCCTCGAAGTCATACTCCCTCTAATCCAAATGAGATCGGTTCGCGCTCCCATACGAATTCCAGCCCATACCATGGTCCATGATTGTCCCGCCTTGATACGAATGGACCTCTTGAGGATGCTGGAGACGGTTCCGTCTACCTGGAAGTCGCCAAACTCTTATTCTTCTTCTTCTTCGGATGAAATCCGAACCGAGACTCGTCTGAAAAGAGAACCATTGACCATTGCTAGTCGCTCCAAGCCAAATGTTCGCGAGCCCACGAAAGTCTTCGCCCGCGATTGCCACGCCGCAAAGCTGGAACTCGCAGTGGTCTGCGAGAATGAAGACCGGCTTCATGTAACCTTCTTCTCACAGTTTGGTCACTTACTAACAATTGTTGTTCAGATTGAAGCCTTTGAACCATTTGCATAGCCGTGACATTGGGTTGTCTCCTGGCCATATTTTGCAGAAAACGGTCCTGTCTTGGAGTGGTGACACGATTTCTGCCGGAATGCCGTTCCGCTACGTCTCCTGTGACACGATAGCGTGACCACAACCTGGAGATCACGTTTTGGTGGGTTCGTAGAGTGTCAGCAACCACGCGTTGAATAGCGCCAGCTTCTAGCATGCCTACAGCTCTAATCTGTTCTTCCCTTGTTAAATGTCGACGTGACATGACAGTAAACGTAATAAACGTTCAACATGAATTTAAAAAATGCGCAATCTGCTACAATTCACAAATACTGCACTTTTTAATTTTAACAGAAACTAACAGCTAAAGTCAAATTCAAATTATCGCGCATTCTTTTGTTTTGACACGAACTTTTATTTTTATTTTTTTGAATTTCGAAAGAAGGAACCATGTAGATTATTATTCATATACAAACTTTTTCTACACCGTTAATAGTTTTTGAGTTATGACGTCAATAGTATAATATCCCTAGGCATAGTTGATGTGTGTATATTCTTTATTGCACAATTAACAAATAGAAATTTACACACAACAGGACATTTACAAAGGCGGGCTTATCTCTACAAGAGATTTCTTCCAGCCAACCCATGGAAGTGAAAGAGAGTGTTCATAAGCGGGACACCAAAAGTGCAGTGAGACATAAAAAAGAAAACCTATTTACAACTCAATAATTATAAATATATATATATATATATTAATAAAGTAAGCTATACAAATATCTAATATAAATATATACCAATATTATATATAAATATATACTAATAAAATCTATAAATATATATATAGCTTGATCTAGCTTGATTAGAATAGAATGATGCAGAATTTACGCAGGGTAAGTAACTGGCGTCAGTGATGCGCCAGTTCTGGCGCTGAGAACTGACCTGTACAGTTTACATGCGGTCAGCAGTCGTGAATTACGAAGTCAGCGCTGTCGCGAGGGCACTGTACAGACTTCAAACCGGTTTACACTATGGCAGTAACGAGTCAGCACTGACTTGACTACTTACCCTGTGTAAATTCTGCATGATAGCAGGAAAAACTATGCGTGTGAGCAGGTCGGATCGATACGTGTCTCTGTCGCTCCAATGTCTAGCGCATCGCTCAGTCCTGCTCTCACACTGCTGTCGTTATAATCAAGCTTACATTACATTTTTCACTTCTCATGCTTGAAATGTTGTAGTTTGTGCTGGGTATAGGCAGGCAGCCTAAAATTGTATTTTCACCCCATCTATTCGAAAATCGCTGAACGGTTCGTCAATAAAGGCGAACAAAATAGCTGTTTTCTCCAAGAGACTTTCGTAGCGGGTAAAAATGGGATTTAAAATTAGAATTTGAATTTAGGTCCACCATAGGGATATTTTAGGTCAACCATAGAGTTCGAACCAAAATATTGTATGAAAAATGATACTGGCCGGTTGTACTATTAAAATTATTATGAATATAAAAAAATATGCTTGAAATGTAAAAAAGACTACCAACCAAAGAGGTTCTGTTCCTAATTGATACAAAAATGACAATAACATTTTCAGTTGTTACAAATAATACTTAATATGATTTTCAACAAGTAACAATATTGTAATGGTATTTTATATTTAAAATTAATGACGAGTGTGTGTCTCAATGAGCCTCTTATTCTTTTCTCATAGAGGGAGATGAAAAGTAGAGTGTATTACGCGGCTGCAAAAATATTTTTACCTTGGGCGACCTATTGAATCCCTCTCTACGTTCAGGATTCTACTTTAGAATCCCTCGCCATGCTCGGGATTCTACTCAAGAATCCTTCACTTTGCTCTGGATTCAAAATAGCGCCCTCGCCTTAAAAATATTATTTTACAGCCTTGTGTTACAATCTACTATTTATGCACTTGGTTAAAAAAGTAAAGATATTGACTTTCCAGCCAGTCATACTATAAAACTCTTAAGAGATAACCTCTCATTTACTACTTTTCTAAACTACTTTTACTTTTTATGCAAAAAGTCATGTTTTATGCAGTTGTTGTAAAAACTACTATTTGTTGGTTCCAGGTGGAGATCTTAAGTTTCACATATACAACATGTGCGGCGCGGACACCGGGCTAGGTCTCGAGCGGTCCCGGTTCTACGCGGCACAGGTTGCTTGCGGCCTCGAGCATCTACACAAGATGGGCATTGTCTACAGGTAAAACTGTTATCAAGCCCAAATTGTACAAGAAAGGTTATTATAAAATATAAGATTATCTAGAAGAAAAAACACGGATTAAGAAAAGATATGCAAAATTAGCCGTCAAAATCAAATAAACTTTTCTAAGGTTTACTATAGGTAGGTAAGTAGATGTGTTAAGGGTTAAGTTTGAATTTCCGCGCATTTATTATGAAAAGCACTATACAGGGTGTAACAAAAAGGGTATACCAACCCTAAAGAATGTGAATCTGCCCATAAAACTGAACAACTTTCCCTAAGGAACATGGGTCGAAATATGAAAAAAAAAATTTGACCTCCCATAGAAACCGAATCAGCTGATAGCGCATTTTGTATTTATTTATTTATTTAATATTCGGGTGACCAACAGTATTACAGACAGAATAATAAGGTAAATAGGCATCAAAAAACCAATTACAGGTCTCCACAAATAGAACCAATGTAGGAATGAAGTTACGTAGAAAGTTATGCACACCCAGCATCAGAGGTAAATACGAACTAAAATAAAACTATTAATAATTAAATTAAACTATTTAACAATCAAAGAATTGTTTGCTGAGTAAGCGCCTCGCCGCTTCAAAACCAGTATTAAATATATCCAGATCCAGAGCTACGCTTAGTTGGTTAAAGTTGTTGCTCGCTCGCCATATAAATGCATTTTGTCTGTAGTTTGTAGAAGCAGACGGAAGGTCAAGTATTGCGTTATTACGCAAATTTTTATTTGGGGGGCTGATATTAATTTTAGATAGAAGGTTAGGACAGTCAATGGCACCAGAGGCTATCTTCAACAGTAAAATAAGGTCAGCGGTGTCACGTCTACGATCGAGGGGAAGCAAATGGTGTTTTTTACACATGACCAGGTACAAAGTGGAGGAGTATCGTTGTTTAGTGCGGTAGGAAAGGTAGCGTATAAACTTCTTTTGAATGTTTTCGATTTGTTCTTTATATTTGGCATACCTAGGGTTCCAGAGTTGCGATGCATACTCCAAATTACTCCGTACGTAAGTGCAGTATAATATTTTTAATGTTTTTATCCTGACGAAGTCTTTTGAAGTACGCATCACAAACCCAAGTGCCCTGTAGGCCTTGGTTGTTATTTTGTCAATATGGACATCGAATAATAATTTATCATCATGATAGACACCAAGATCGCGTATCAAACGGTCCCTTCGGAGGCACTCGCCTTTAAGATTATAACTGAACATGATTGGAGAGCGCTTACGGGTAAACGAGACAACGCTACACTTTGTAGGATTTAAATCTAGCATATATCTTGCACAGTACTCTTCTAAACGAATGAGATCCGACTGAAGGGCTTCAGCATCAGCGATGTTAGAAATACGGGCAAAAATTTTCATGTCGTCCGCGAAGCATAGAACCTGTGAGGATTGGAAGCACAGATCGATGTCATTCACAAAGACTATAAAAAGCAATGGACCTAAGAGGGAACCTTGTGGTACTCCGCTTGTTATAGTCACCCATCCAGATATGTAGTTGTTAACAACGACAGCTTGAGACCGATTATCAATGTACGACGAAAACCATCTTAAGAGATTCCCTCTAATACCGGTTCGTGATAACTTCATAAGTAAGAGATCATGCTGAATTCTGTCAAAAGCCTTACTATAGTCAGTATAAATGACATCGACCTGGTCCCCACAGTCCATGGCTTCCGTAACGGTATCATTAAGTAGCACCAAATTAGTTACCGTAGAGCGTCCACGCAAGAATCCATGCTGCGAGGCACTGAACGACTGTCTAAGAGCTGGGTATAGTTGATCATATACCAGTTTCTCTAAAACTTTTGATACAATACAAAGTTTGGATATGGGCCTATAGTTTTCTATGTTAGTTTTAGGGCCTTTTTTATGGATTGGGGTAACAAACGCTTGCTTCCACAAAAGCGGAACCACACCAATATCCAGTGATTTCTTAAATAGGATAGCTAGTGGAACTGAAATTGTTTTAGCGCAGTTAATAAGAAATCGAGCTGGTAGGTGGTCAGGTCCTGCAGATTTACTGGGGTCAAGTTTGGAAAGCAGCCTAGTAACAATATCCGGATTGACAGTTATAGTTGAGATGTCAGAAACGGAAGCAATGCTTTCGGTTTCAGCGTCCACAAAATTAAAAGTAGATGTTGATTGCGACAAGGTACTGTCAAGGAAGGTAGATTTAAAATAGCTCGAAAACCCTTCACTAATACTAGAACCAGTGTTATAGGTGTTATTTCCATATCTAAGTGAGCATGGCACAGAATTTGATTTTGACTTAGAATTCATGTACTTCCAGAAATATCGCGGATTTTTCTCGATAGACTCTTCAACAAGATTAATATATTTATCGTAACAAGTTTTCTCAAGAAAACGTACGCGGTCTCTCTGTACATCAAATGATGCCTGATCCGAGAGGTTGCCATATATTTTATGCTTGCGAAAGTACTTGAACTTTTCTTTTATAGCTTTTTTTAAAGATTTAGAGTACCATTTAGGATACTGATCATATTTAACCGTTTTGCATGGTACGTATTTATCTCTTAAATTAGTATAAATGCCATAAAAATATTGAACCGACTCTTCCAGTGTCTTGGAGGAAAACTCCTTTTCCCAATCGATTAGGTTTATTTCCTCGTTTATAGCTTTATAATTACCATTATCGTAAAAAAATCTCCGTTCACTGGCATGATCGAGTGGAATGACACTAATTAAATTTAGGGTTATCAATAAAGCACCGTGAGCTTGGTCGATAGGAACCAACGGATCGTTCGAACAATCTGACACAGAAACTATTTTATCATTGGCGAGAACTAAGTCTAAAATCCTGCCAGAAGAATTTTTAATGTAGTTATACTGGTCTAGATTAAGGAATCCTAAAGAGTCTAAAAGTAGCCTTTCGTCAGGAGTAGGACTATCACTTAGTACGGGCAAGCACTCTCCGCTGGAAGAAAGCGACCAATGAATTTTACTTATATTAAAGTCACCCACTAAAAGAAATTTATCGTCAGGATGGTGAGTCATAATACGTTCTGTGTTATCTAAAAAAATGCCTAACTGATCCGAGAATGTGTTTCCCATGTTTTGTTTGCAAAGATAAAGAACGCAAATGTGTAACGCAAAAGGTATCATTTGCCGACCTTTGACCTTTAAGGTGACCCACAGATCTTCTGGACTCGAATTAAAGGAGGGTTGCGGAGTAATAAACATTTCTCGACGAATTGCAATTAATACACCGCCACCATACACCTGCTGTGTCGTCAAGTAGTCTCGATCACGTCTTAGTACTACATACCGCGAATCAAATAATTCACTGTCCTTAATTCCCTCCAACAACCATGACTCAGAGATTAAAATCACATCGTAGTCGCATAAGCTGACACTTCGACAAAAAATTGAAGTTTTTGTGCGTAAGCCCCTAGCGTTCTGATAGTAAACAAGTAGATTACTATTAGAATTATAAGCCATTATTATAAAATTTAGTTAACATAATGTCGGTAACAGAAACGATCGTACAATTCCATCCGCAATACAATGTAAAACGCATTAACAAAGCAACATGTGGTTGGGTAGGTAGCAAGAAATAAATATTATAACAAACTGCTGAGCGAATGCGAGCGAGCAGACAAAGTGATATAAGAGTAGCATGCGAGAGAGAGATAAATGGTAGCCCATCAGTGTAACCGGACTGGTTTTGGCAAGGCGAAGCGCACGGACAATAGCAAGTTGACTCGATAGGAAAGTCAGGGGTGTAGCACCTTATTTGAGCTGGCCGTAAATTAAGGTCAAAAGTAATTTTGAAAAAGATATTTTGACAATCATCAAATTGAAACTTAAATATCATGATAGTAAAGAAACTGAACATACTACAAATTACAATAATTTGTTTAAATCGGTCTCACACCACGAAGACATTTGACGTATCATTCTTCCGAACATGAATCTTACAATGTTTTACCCAGACGTACTCATAGTTTTTCTGCTTTGCCGCACTCTTGACTTTATTCAGCAGACCCTTGCGGTTTGGAGTAAGGTGATCATTAATGAAGATACGACTCTCGCCACGCTCGTTAAACCCAATGTCAGCCAACTTAAGTTCCTTATTTTTACCAGCGCGAGATATAGCCATAAAATCTTCCTTAACATACCGATTATTAACCGATACAATGATGGACTTGTTCTTCGGGTCTTTTGTTGGCACTCTGGCTATGTAATTAATTAGGGTTTTTGGGACACTGTGGCCCACTGCAACGCAGATTGACTCGAAGATAGTGAAAAGATTTTCCGTCTTTTTGACTGGGACCCCTTTTATCTCAATGTTATTGAGCCTGGAGCGCTGTTCTTTTTCTTCTAAGTCGCTCTTTAGTGTCATAACTTCAGTATTAGCCGTATCTAAAGCTTCCCGAAGGGTTTGTATCTCGCAAATTTTAGTCTCCAGTGTAGATATTTTGGTACACTGCTCATCAATGGATGCGTGGGCGTATGCGCATGAGTTTTTGAGTTCGGCTATATCCAGTTTGATAGTTTTGACGTCTGCGAGGAGAGATGGGACATCCGCAAGTTTCTGTTTCAGGTCTAATAGTTCCGCCAGGACAGTTTGCAGAGTTGTTGAATCAGAGGATGTGGTTGTTGTTGCGCCAGAAGAAGTAGACATGGCAGCAGGTGTACCTGTCACACCAGGAGAGATGGATGCAGGGCCAGCAGTATCAGCCGGATTTACACCAGTTTTGCAGGGCGCACACTTCCACGTGGATTTCTTACTTCCTAGCTTTCGGTACCCAGATTCGGAAATGGACGCGCAGCAAAAGCCGAAACATTTCTTGCATGCACTGCATAGCACACCGTCGTTGAATAAGTTTTCACAGGACGAGCACGATTGCATATTGTTTAGCGGAACAACAACGAACCGAATGTTTACGACCTCTGACTAAGTGAATGAGGGACCGTTGTCACTGTCAACGCAGAACGACGACTATGGTTGTGTACAACTTCCACCGCACGTGCAATCCTCACGACGATTGCGCGTAAACTGAGGAGTATGGGAGGTAATTTTTTTTTTTTTTCATATTTTGACCTATGTTCCTTGGGGAAAGTTGTTCAGTTTCATGGGCAGATTCACATCCTTCAGGGTTGATATACCCTTTCTGTTACACTCTTTCTGTTTAATCTTTGGCCGCAACCGTGTCACTATCACGTTCGCCCGGTGTAGTAGTTGTAAATACGACGGCAGGTGTAGTAATGTGATAAAACATGTTTGTATTTAATTGCAGAGATTGCAAGCCGGAGAACATACTCCTGGACGACGCGGGGCACGTGCGCATCTCGGACCTGGGGCTGGCGGTGGACGTGCCCGAGGGGGGCAGCGTGCGGGGCCGCGTGGGCACCGTCGGCTACATGGCGCCCGAGGTCAGATATTGTACACAGTTTCTTCACAGAATAGGTGTGGCTCCCGAGGTCAGATACTTCACAGAATAAAACCACCAATCCTATATGGCTAAGATATGGCTCCCGACTTAAGTTACTTTACATAATAAGGCCACCCAAGTGGGGGCTATATGGCTCCCGTGCTCGAATACTTCACAGAATAAAACCACCCTAGTGGGGGCTATATGGCTCCCGAGATCAGAATCTTCACAGAATAAGGCTACCCAAGTGGTGGCTATATGGCTCCCGAGATCAGATACTTCACAGAATAAGGCCACCGAGGTAAGGGCTATATGGCTCCCGAGGACAGATACTTCACAAAATAAGGCCACCGAAGTGGGGGTTATATGGCTCCCGAGGTCAATAACTTCAAAGAATAAGGCCACCGAAATGGGGGCTACGTGGCTCCCGAGATCAGATACTTCATAAAATAAGACCATACTGGGAGCTATATGTACTTGTACAGGTACTTGTTTTTGTTGTTTTTAGGGTTCCGATACCAAAATGGTAAAAAAAAGGAACCCTTATGGTGCCGCTCTGTCTGTCCGTCTGTCTGTCACACCTCTATATCTCAGCAACCACTTACGCTATCGAGCTGAAATTTGGAATAGTTTTAGAATATAGTTGCCCAACTTAATTGCACATGAAATTTTTTTGAAAAAAGTATGATTATTAATGTAAAGGGGGCCAAAATAGGGGGGGCCAAATTTCAAATTGTCGCTACTAGGTCGAGTGGGGTATCATATGAAAGGGCTTTACTTGTACATTTTAAAATATATTTTTGTATTTTTTTAAGTTTCTTAGTTTTCAAGTTATGATGAAAAATGTCAAAAAAAATACCATCCCCCCCCCTTATCTCCGAAGTTTGAGTAAGGGAAAATCTGAATTAATTACAGTTGACAGAGGTTTATGTAAACTTTGCAGCAAAAATAAAACGATCTTTCTAAGTAGCACAGTTTTTCAGAAATCTGCAAAAAACCTTTACAAACAAATTTAGTTTTGCGGTCCTGAAAATGGACTTTATTGCTTCCAAAAATACTATAGGTATATCGGAACCCTCGGCGCGCGATTCCGACTCGCACTTGACCGGTTTTTTCAATAAATGCTAATTATTACTATTATTATATGACTTCCGAGGTCAGATACTTCACAGAATAAGACCACCTGGGTAGGGGCTATATGGCTCCCGAGGTCAGATACTTCACAGAATAAAGCCACTGAGGTAAATATGGCTCCCAAGGTTAGATACGTCACAGAATAAGGCCACCCAAGTGGGGGCTATATGGCTCCCGAGGTAATATACTTCACAGAATAAGGCTACGCCAGCTATATGGCTCCCGAGGTCAGAAGTGCCTCAGATATTTCAGAGAATGCAGGCCGGAGAATAATTGCTACAGTGTAGAGAATGTCAGCAGGGCAAAGGTATGCGCGGGAGCAGGACGGAGCGATACTTATCTCTGGCTCAATCCTGCTGTCACAATGCTGTCATTCTAATCAACCTACTTTATTTCGACTGTAATTCAACCTCAAAAACATGTTCATTACTGTGAAACGTACGTCATAACTCAACAGCAGGTCAAGCCTTATACACTCTGATCTAATTTAAGCCGTTTTTCTATTTCATGCTTTATGACTTGAACCTGCGTCTTATCATTTCATGTTTTTTTCACTTTTGTATCTTACTTTTATTAACATATTGTAACGCTGTTTTTCTTCTCCAGGTGATAGACAACGAACGGTACACGTTTAGCCCGGACTGGTTCTCATTCGGCTGCCTCGTGTACGAAATGATCGAGGGCCGGGCGCCGTTCCGCGCTAGAAAAGAGAAGGTAAAGCGAGAAGAGGTCGATCGACGGGTCAAGGTCAGTACTGCTAAGGTCAAGGTCATATTTAAGGGTCTTTTAAACGTAATTTAGCAAAACTGTAAAGGACTTTTTTCGCGCGAGATGTACTACACTAGAAAAGAGAAGATAAAGTGCCAGGTCAATTCACGGGTCAAGGTCAGTGCTGCCAAGGCCGACAAAATAATCTTTTGATTATAACCAGTCCAGACTGCTTCAGACGTTGGTTACCTCTTGTACAAATTAATAGAGTTTCGCGTGGTTTGGCGTAAGAAAAGAGAAGGTAAAACAGGGAGAGGTCGATCGATGGGTCAAGGTCAGTACTGCTTAGGACGAGGTCATATTAAAAAGTCATTTGAACACGATCAGTCGGGGCTGGTTCTGACTTTGGTAACCTCTTGTACAATTTGATAAAGCTTCGCGTGGTTCGGCGTATGAACAAACAAGCAAGATGAGGTCAATCGACGGGTCAAGGTCAGTACTGGCAAGGTCATATTAAAAGTTCATTTGAACACAAGCAGTTCGGACTGCTTCTGGCTTCGGTTGCCTCGTGTACACATTGATAAGAGTTTGCAAAAGTTGAGCGTGAAGAGGTCGATCGATGGGTTCAGGTCAGTACTGCCAAGGTCAAGGTCGTTTTAAAATGTATAATCAGTCCGGGCTGGTTATGACTTTGGTTATCTTGTGTAGAAAATAATTGATTGTCCCGTGTCGTTTCGAGTTAGAAAATAAAAGGTTAAGTCAGTAAAGGTCGATTAAAGTTTTTACTACGACGAACCTTTTAATACGGCCTGGACCTTTGCAATACGTCCTTTAATTAATCGTGCAGACTAAGATAAGCGCTATCAAACTTGTGATAGAGAGACCATAACAGTCAAGGTACGTAATCCCAAAATATTATTTATTTATTTAAAGTTTATTTTTCACAGGATAATACAAAAATAAACGTGTTATATTTGCATATAAATAAATATATAGATATACAGAGTGGGTCCATTGATTGACGTCCAAAAGAAAAATTTCGATGCGTCATGGTATAAAGGGGTGTCCAAATCACCATAATTATAAAATAAATTATTTTATTTTACAATTTTTTTTAATCTGGTTATTTTTTTAATTTTCTTTTTGTGTCATGTTTGTCTTGCTTTACTTACTTAAGTTACTTTTACAATTAAAATAATGAACCTCCTAACATTCCTGCTTATTACTCAAAAAGTTAATTAATAAAAATTTTGGATAATTATAGGGCCGATTTAAACTTTGATCATCAATTTAAAAATATAATACAAAAAAAAAAAGATATTTGTCTTCAAAATACCCAAAAAAAATTATGTATCGTCTTAATGACTTACTGTATTCTTAACGCGGACGAAGTTTAGGTTAAGACGGCCTATTGTCCCTTCATGTTTTCATTTGGACACTTGTGTAGATGTGACTGTATGCTTTCAGCACGAACAAGAGAAATACTCATCGAAGTTCAGCGAGTGCGGGCGGTCGCTGTGCTCCGCCCTCCTCAGCAAGGGGGCGTGCGCCCGCCTGGGGTGCGGCGCGGGGCGGCGGGGCGCGCTGCAGGTGAAGGCGCACCGGTTCTTCAGCCAGCTCAACTGGGCGCGGCTCGAGGCTGGCATGGTGGACGCGCCCTTCGTGCCCGATGTGAGTCTGAGTCCGCACCTTACAGCTACTAGCGCTGCAGGTGAAGGCGCACCGGTTCTTCAGCCAGCTCAACTGGGCGCGGCTCGAGGCTGGCATGGTGGACGCGCCCTTCGTGCCCGATGTGAGTCTGAGTCCACACCTTACAGCTACTAGCGCTGCAGGTGAAGGCGCACCGGTTCTTCAGCCAGCTCAACTGGGCGCGGCTCGAGGCTGGTATGGTGGACGCGCCCTTCGTGCCCGATGTGAGTCTGAGTCCACACCTTACAGCTACTAGCGCTGCAGGTGAAGGCGCACCGGTTCTTCAGCCAGCTCAACTGGGCGCGGCTCGAGGCTGGCATGGTGGACGCGCCCTTCGTGCCCGATGTGAGTCTGAGTCCACACCTTACAGCTACTAGCGCTGCAGGTGAAGGCGCACCGGTTCTTCAGCCAGCTCAACTGGGCGCGGCTCGAGGCTGGTATGGTGGACGCGCCCTTCGTGCCCGATGTGAGTCTGAGTGTACACCTTACAGCTACTAGCGCTGCAGGTGAAGGCGCACCGGTTCTTCAGCCAGCTCAACTGGGCGCGGCACGAGGCTGGTATGGTGGACGCGCCCTTCGTGCCCGATGTGAGTGTCCAAACCTTGCAACTGTCTGAATCCGTTTTGTTCACTTCTAGGAAATCTTTTCACCTAATGCTATGACCCCGACTAAAGCATCTCTAGGAATGGTAAACAATTCTTCAGCCAGCTCAACTTGGCGCGGCTCGAAGCTGGTATGGTGGACGCGCCCTTCGTACCAGATGTGAGTGTCCATGTCCAAACCCAGCTGTCTGAATCCGTTTTATTCAGTTCTAGGAAATATTTTCATCTAATGCTATGACCCCGACTAACGCATCTCTAGAAATGGTAAACGGTTTTTCAGCCAGTTCAACTGGGCGAGGCTTCCTCTTTTTTCAAATTCCAGCTCTCAGCTCTTAAAACCCGCTGTACTGATTTTCAAAATTCGTTTTATGCAGCTTTAAAGACGCGTTCAACTTAGTTTTAGTTTTACCTAGCTCTAGGATACAGTTTTAACCAGCTCTAAAACACTGTTTTATCCCGCTCTAGGACACTATTTTAACCTATTCTAGGACACTGCCTTACCCAGCTTTAAGATACTAGTTTACCTAGCTCCAAGATACTGTTTTAGCCAGATCTAAGACACTGTTTTAACCAGCTGTAGTATACTGTTTTAACCAGCTGTAGTATACTGTTTTAACCAGCTCTAGGACACTGTTTTATCCCGCTCTAGGACACTATTTGAACGAACTATAGGACACTGCTTTACCCAGCTTTAGGATACTACTTTACCCAGCTGTAAGATACTGTTTTAACCAGCTGTAGTATACTGTTTTAACCAGCTTTAGGAAACTGTTTTATCCAGCTATAGGATACGTTAAACCAGCATTTTGTTGCAAATGTTTAACAAAGCTCCAAGGTGACTGGTTCTTCAACCCGCTCAACTAGGTGCAGTTTGAAGCCCGCATGGAGGACACGCCTTTGGTGCCCGATATGAGTCACCTATACTTCACAGCTCTCTAAATCCGTTTTAACCAGCTCTGGAACACTGTTTTAACCAGCGTTTTACCCAGCTCTAGGGTAACTGTTTTAATTAGCAATAAGAAACTTTTAACCAGCTCTAGTGAACTGCTTTACCTAGCTCTAGAATACTGTTTTACCCAGGTATACGGTACTTTTTTACCTAGCTCAAGGACACTGTTCTACCCATCCCTAGGAAACTTCTTTAACCAGCGCTTTACCCAGCTTTAGGAAACTGTTCTACCCAGCTCTAGGGCACTGTTTCACCCAACTATAGGAAACTGTTTTAACCAGCGTTTTTCCCAGCTCTGGGAAACGGTTTAAACCAGCTCTAGGTTTTTGAAATTAGAATGTGTAGATGAATTATGGTATTAGGTACTGGCGCTATTCGTTACCATATTTCTCGCTGTAGTGAGGTGAAGAATTGTGTGTTTCGCTAGGCACTGCCTAGTAGGCAGCACATTTTTTTCGCGTCTCGTGCCTTGATACTTCTCAAATAGTGTCAAAATTCTGAATCAAAGACTCACGTATTCTCAACATAATCTACCTTTAATTCTATCTCACATCCTATACTATTAAAAGAGCAATATTTGTATATTTATATATTTGTTATCGGTTTCTCGAAAACGGCTCTAACGATTTCGATGAAATTTACCATACGGAGGTCTCATGTCTGGGAAAATTCGTCTTCCTCGTGTTTTTTGTAAAATACCGTGTTTTAGACAGAAACCTAGAGCGCCATCTTTTGGCGGGTAGCATAGCTTGCTCACCCGATGATATTTTAATGTTAAGACGGCTATTATATTATATTGAAGCTCGGTCGACCAGGTACTAATCTTTTATACTAACTTATAAGTACGTCAATATGACGTCACTCTACATTTCCTACATGCTTTAGAATAGGAAGAAAGAGCTATCTCACCAGGAAAGTCTACATTCGTGATGATTTAAGACTTACTATATCACACTTCTTTTGAACCTAGAATCTAAAATCTTTCGCTTGCTCGAGTTTCAAAACGAAGCACTCGCATTAAATAAAATTTTGCAGCTTTGTCTAATGAATAACTGTTTTATTGTTTCAGCCTCACGCAGTATACGCCAAAGACGTATTAGACATCGAACAATTCTCAACAGTGAAGGGTGTTAACTTAGACGCGGCCGACGACACTTTCTACGGGAAATTCAACACAGGGTCTGTGTCCATTCCCTGGCAAGAAGAGATGATTGAGACTGGCTGTTTTACTGAGCTCAATGTGTTTAATAGAGGTCAGTATTTATATACCAGAGTTCAACAAAGAAGGCGACGTTTTTGTAAAGAAAAGTTATTATAAAATATGAGATTACTTAGAAGAGAAAAATCAATGGGACTCCTAGTCCGGTCGCTTAACGTCTTATATCGCCAAATTCACCAAAAATGGAAATTTCCATTGAAAATTCAAGAATTGGCTCCTATCAAAAATTTAGAGCTATGTACCTAACCAGTACCTGGAAAAAATTTGGTGAAATTGTAAGGCGTGTCTACGTGAAACAGCTAATTGACCGCACTATACGGTTCTAACAGGCTAAAGTTGACATAATGTTTATTGTACCACTACGTACCCTGTACATCAATAGTAGATTAGTAGCCAAGGGCTGTAAGGCATCAATTGCAGCCCGAGATATTTAGGCGCATGAGCGCAGCGAGGGCGCCTATAGTTCGAGGGTGCAATTGATGCTTACACCCGAGCTTACTACTCTGCTTTACATCTCAATTGTGAGGTAAGTAGGTCCTTATTACCACCAAATTGTAGGTGACCAATTAGCGCTATAGGGTAATAATGTAGCTAGAAAAGCCCTAGGGCGGTAAGTAATTAAAACGCCCGCCGCCCCGCTGCTGGAGGCGGCCATCAAGGCGGAGCCGCGCGTGGAGGTGGAGGTGCTGCCCAATTACTTACCGCCCTAGGGCTTTTCTAGCTACATTATTACCCTAGAGCGCTAATTGGTCACCTACAAGCCCCATTTGGGGGTAATTAGGACCTACTTACCGAATATGAGAGATGTAAACATATTTAAAAGAGCTCGTGGGTTTTAATTGTCGCTTCTTTCTTTCCCACATGGCGCTGTTTGTGAAGCGACGTAAATGTAACTGACGTCATTAAGAGATTTTTAATATCCTACAATGAATAATAAACATTTTGCAGTTAAGAAAAGAGTGATCTTCAATTACGTGAGATACACGTTTGTAACTACATGAAACGCAGAAAAACGCTTAAATTATCGTTTTACTTACAGATATATCTAAAGAATATCTAAATTTTTAACACTGCATGATTTAGAGGTTAAAATTAAAAATTTTAATTTGAAACTATTTATTATAATTAAATTACAAATTTATACTTAAGGGAAATAATCTTAAAGAAGATTGTACTCCCTTAAGGAGTCGTCAATTATTATTCAACAATTGGAGCAGGGTCTGGGATCACATACTATTTGTTTTTATAACATGTAGTATTAGTTCTTTAGGCATTTGATTGAATATTTGAGGTAGTATGTAATCCCACACCCTTTTGCCGTAGTCATTGTTTGTAGATGGACAGGTATATAGTGGGAGATGTGACAATTCTCTTAAGTTATTAGGTCTTACAGTTCTCGAAAGTGATTTTATTTGATCATGATGTTCTGATATGACAGCCAGTTTAACTTTATCGAATACGTTTAATACTTTACAGTAGTGGAACAAGTCTTGGTAATTATTTTTGAATCTAGATTTAACCTTATACGGCACAATTGTTTTTAATAATCTTAGTTGTAGTTCGTATATATTCTGTAGGTAAGTTTTATATGTTCTACCATAACTAGAGATGTCATAATTGATTATTGAGTCAGCGAGTGCCATATACAAGAGTCTCAGGGTATGATATGGTAATTTATTTATTTTAATTTATTTATAGGTTATTATTTTGTTTATAGAACCCCACTGTGTTTCGCAAACTCTCTAATAGTGAGCTGCAAGATGTAGGTTAGAGTGAGACGAACGATATAGGTAATAAGGATAAATTTAACACGGGGTCTGTGTCCATTCCCTGGAAAAAAGTTATGATCTACTAAACTGTCTCTTTAGTGAGCTTAATGTGTTTACCAGACCCATAGTTGGTTCTAACTCGGTTAAGACCCGGCTGACGAACCTAAATAACGTTTGCTTTACACATTCTTGTAAAAAATGTGTGTTCTTTTGTAGGCGAGGACGGTAAGGAATGCGCGACAGCCGACCTTCAACTGTCCGCACCGGCCGCGCCGCCCGAGGAGGAGCAGGGCTGCTTCGTGTTCGCCACGCGGGTGAGTCAGCACGACACCTAAACACACATCACCTGCATCTGTCTACCCAATGTTACAATTCGCTAAGCTAAATAAATAAAAATGATTTTTTTTTATATTTTTAACTGAAAATTTAGACTATTTTAGGAAACTAATTTGTTTTTTTCCGCCTTAAATACTATTATTAATTTTATATTATTTTTTTAAGTTTTAAAGTTGATGACGTCATTTCACAGTAGACGATGAAACGATTGCCATACCAAAACGAAATCGCGGGTTGGTAGGAAAAATCTTTAGGCAAGTTATGCTTGGTTTTATATAGAAAACCTTTTTACAGCTAAATCATCAAAATTAAATATCTTTCGGGTGCTTTTGGTTCTGTGATTTAGCTACTATAAATAAATAAATAAATAAAATAAAATCAATTTATTTCGAGCATTGCCCATAGCGTGTTAGTATGTTCTTATATCTATATTAGTAATTATTAAAATCTAAAACCCTATAACTAATTTTAGTTTCTTTGGCGAGGTGGACGCGGGTCCAGTGCTGCATGATAGCACTGTCCACGTCCAGTCTCGCCGCAACAGTCTGCAGGAGGCTGTTGGAGCTGCCCCGCACCCGATGGATCAGGGATGCTATGCGTTTTCTTACGATAGCTGAGAAGCTATCAACACCAGCTTCCGCTAGCATCCCCGAGGCACTGCAGTGACGTCGCAGCCCCATCAGCCCCCGAAAGGCATTATTGTACTGCGTGCGCAGAGCCCTGTAAGCTCCTTGGGTGTAATTTGTCCACAGGCTGCACGTGTACAGAGAGTTACAATAGGCTTTAAAAAGTGTAACCTTTACCTGTTGTGTACAACGTGCGAACCTGCGGGCAAGCATATTCGCCCTAACGCACAATGCCCTGCGCTCCCGCTCTATATCTAAATCATCTTTGAGCGATTCGTTGACCCAATGTCCCAGGTACTTAAAGCTCTGCACTTGTTTGAGAGGAGCGCCATTAAGCCTAACAGTTGGAACTTTGTAGGTCTTATTTTTAGCTTTGAAAACAAGCAGCTCACTTTTGGCAGTGTTGTACCGGAGACCGTGGGCCAACGCATACCGCTCACAGATGCTAATAAGCTTAATTAAAGCACTGATCGATGGACACAGCAGCACCATGTCATCGGCGTAACTTATGTTGTTGACAAAGGTGCCGTCAATAGAACAACCGACGCCGGCGCCGCTGAGCTCACCGATCAGTTTGTTCATATACAGGTTGAAAAGTGCTGGCGAGCTTATCCCACCTTGCCTCACTCCACTTTCCAACCTGTACATGCTCGAAAGCTCTCCTGACCACTTAACATAATTCTTCTGATGAGAGTACCAGTACTTCAATACCGAAATATACTCATGAGGCATATCGGTGTCATCATACAGCTTTTTCCACAGGACTTCATATTGAATTAAGTCAAATGCTTTTGACAAATCTAAAAATACAGCATATACAGGTGTTTCCCGCGAAGTATAGTACTGGACAGTCTGCTTGAGGCAAAGAACTGCAGCTTCGGTAGAAAGACCGGGTCTAAAGCCAAATTGTGCATCGTGTAGCTTTAAGCCGCGATTACACCTGCTTGAATTTGACGACTGAATAAGAAATCTACCTAGGAGGCTACGTTGAAAAAGACGTTTGTGAATTCAGAGTTCTAGCTAGGAAGCTAAGTATAAAAAGTGCCTACTAATACAGTTGCTGAATAGTGATGTTCCGATAGCGATAGTTTCGCTGTCGGTAGTTAATCTTGAAATACAGTAACTCTGTTGAATAGCCTTATCGAAAATAATTATTGTACAATAAAATGCTATCGATTGTTAAAAAATGGCTGATACAACCTCAAGACAAATACAACCGATAATTGAAAGAAGAAAAAAATACAGACAAACTTATTTGCGGTCTTAAAGATGGGCTTTTATTGCTTTTAAAAATACTACAGGAATATCGAATCCCTCGAAGCGAGAGTCTGCCTCGCACTTGACCGTTTTTTTAATATAAGTATATTTTTGTTCGATATGTTGAATTAATCATTCGCACTTGGACATCACTAAACATGCTAAGTCCCTTCAAGTAAAGGAGTTAGAAGGTTTAGTGATGTGAAAATTTTGCGAATGATTAATTCGAATCGAACAACTTGTCCATGCAAAATAAAAATAAAGCATTATCTTGGTTTAATAATAAGTACTAATAATAAACTTAAAAAAATCACTATAAAAAAATTGTATACGACTGTTCGGTTGAGTCAAGGAGTGATCACAGCTAGCTGGATTCAAAGACTAATTCGGCATACATTGCTCGTTGAAGTAAGGATAATGCAATAACATAACCAAGCCTCCCAGCAATGTATGCCGAATTAGTCTTTGAATCCAGCTAGATGTGATCGTGGCTTTAATAGGCTGACAATACATTTCCGTGATGTTTTTATTTTTATTTACCTTAAATGGACAAATGAGACCTGAACATTGCCGTGCCAAATCTTATGAATAAGACTATTTATGATCAAACAAAAACAATGGCTGTGGTAAATGAAGTGGATGCATTTTTTCTCTTTTTCTAGTCTTGCAGGTGCACATAGTCATTCACCGTAACTGAACAACTTTCAGTAAATAAAACTATCAGCCTCTTCAATACTCTTCATATAAAATTGCAAATGGACAGTTTAGCCACGATCACATCTAGCTGGATACAAAGACTAATTCGGCATACATTGCTGGGAGGCTTGGTTGTGTTATTGCAATATCCTTACTTCAACGAGCAATGTATCCCGAATTAGTCTTTGAATTCTGCTAGGTGTGATCGTGGCTTTTTTGTGGAAAAGAAGATTATTTTAATATTTTCTGAAAGTTTTGTTTACTGAAAATTATTCAGTTACCTTGACTGACCACGCCCTTTCAGTTTTCGGAAACCAGTCCCTTAGACCATGTATTGGTCAATTTAATTTCGATGCGAACACGGAATTAAATTAAAATTAATCATTCGCACTCGGACATCACTAAACCTCCTTACTCCCTTCATGTAAAGAACTTAGGAAGTTTAGTGATGGGTAAATTTTGCGAATGATGATGAACAACTTGTCGATAAAAAATAATAATTATTCATGGTGTAATAAAAAGTACTAAAAAAAAATTAAAAAAATCACTATAGATTACCATCGATACTTGAAAGGTTCAGATATTTTCTATACGACTGTTCAGTAGAGTTAATAAACCTGCTTTGCGACAAAAAACATCGTAAAAAGAACTAGGTAAAGGAGTGATCACACCTAGCTGAATTCAAAGACTAATTCGGCATACATAGCTGGGAGGCTTGGTTATGTTAATTGAAATATCCTTACTTCAACGAGCAATGTATGCCGAATTATTCTTTGAATTCAGCTAGGTGTGATCACTCCTTTACTCTACACTGCGCGTGGCTTGACACGAAGTACGAACTTGGTCGGTTATTTAGTATCGATTATTACCGGTACTTTTAAGAATTCGATATTCTCGATATTTTCTATAGGAATATTCGGTAGAGTTACTGTATTTTTAAAATTCAACCATCGATCTCGTTATCGCAGCAACACTGATTCAATAATTTTCAAAATTTACGGTTTGGTTAGGTACTCAATCAATCGCCAGTTAAAGCGCGACGGAGTCAGATGTGTCCGTGTAGAATACTTGACTAGTGCAACACTGTTAGTTTTGAATATAGCGGTCTTTAATTGTTTTTCTAGTAGGAGCGCTTGTTTTAAGTAAAAAAGTATACCATCAGTTAGGCCATTATTTTTTTGTTCGACAAGTTGTTCGATTCGAGTCAATCATTCGCATTTGCCCATCACTAAACCTCCTAACTAAGTGGCTTACTATATTCCGATGTCATTTTTTGGTGGTCATTTCCTCCGAGGCGAGTTCGCCCGGTTGGTCATTTCGCCCGAAAGTATTCATTGTTAGTCGAGGTCTTTTAAAACCATATCCAAAAGATAATGAGAAACTATGGCAAACAATAAATAAACTTACATACAGAAAAAAAAAATCCAAATAAGATCAATAAACTTCTAGATAAAAAGAATTGACTTCAGCATTTTGTTACTGTAAAAATATCGTTGGCCGAAAATATTTTACTTAAGACTGCACCACGTAAAAACTACCAAAACGGCAATCACGGTTTAATATTGCTTACATATTTAATATGATTTTTTTAAAACCATTACGATTACGCCATACATTTTTAGTATGACCGCGCGAAGTCTAATAAATAGCTCTGACACGCGGCCGATACCCACAAGAGCTCGAAGTGAGACCACGTCAGTTTGCACCGCGACGCGCCAAAATTATGGATCTCGTTTCAACGTATACACATTCTCTGCTTTCATAGTGTAACAAGGTAACTTTTTTTTTACTATTTTCTAAAGTAAGATATTTCTTTCCTTGTATTTATACTCGTAAAGTGTTTGTTTTAGAGAAATGGGGAAGCGCAAAGATAAATATTATGTATCCCGTCAAAAATTCAAAAAATATCTATTCCTTTAACCAAGTAAGTACCTACTTATATACCATACCTAGGTAGTTTTGTTTTGTGATGGTTGACTGGTGATGAAGGGTAGGCGGAGGAAGATAGGTAGATGATGGGTCAGAAGGGTTATCAGAGTAATAGATTTTCGGTACGTGATTGATGTCCGGACGAAGATGGGTGACCGGTGGATGATATTGATGGGTGACCGGCGGAAGACGAGTCAATGGTAGATGATGGGTGACCGGTAGATGATGGGTAATCGGCAGTGGTCGGAATTGGTAGAGCTGTTTAGGGTCGATGATCGGAAACTTGAACGTGCTGCTTGCTACATTATTTCGTCAGATCTGTTAGATTTTCCTCTTGAGACGGATTTCCATGGCATGGATTTTCGAAATAAGACTACCTTTTGATCGTTAGTATGTGTCCTTTGATCTTTCGATCACAAAAACAACGAAATGTACAACGATGGCACGGATTTAAATGGATTACTTTTTTAAAAGAAGCAAACGGCGCCAAACTTAGGCAGGAAAAAGCCTACATTATTTCGTCAGGTCTGTTAGATTTTCCTCTTGAGACGGATTTCCATGGCATGGCTTTCCGAAATAAAACTGCCTTTTGATTGTTAGTGTGTGTCCTTTGATCTTTCGATCACAAAAACAACGAAATGTACAACGATGGCACGGATTTAAATGGATTACTTTTTTAAAAGAAGCAAACGGCGCCAAACTTATGCAGGAAACAGGCTACATTATTTCGTCAGGTCTGTTAGATTTTCCTCTTGAGACGGATTTCCATGGCATGGCTTTCCGAAATAAGACTGCCTTTTGATCGTTAGTATGTATCCTTTGATCTTTTGATAACAAAAACAATGAAATGTACAACGATGGCACAGATTTAAATGGATTACTTTTTTAAAAGAAGCAAACGGCGCCAAACTTAGGCAGGAAACAGGCTACATTATTTCGTCAGGTCTGTTAGATTTTCCTCTTGAGACGGATTTCCATGGCATGGCTTTCCGAAATAAGACTGCCTTTTGATCGTTAGTATGTGTCCTTTGATCTTTCGATCACAAAAATAACGAAATGTACAACGATGGCACGGATTTAAATGGATTACTTTTTTAAAAGAAGCTAACGGCGCCAAACTTAGGCAGGAAACAGGCTACATTATTTCGTCAGGTCTGTTAGATTTTCCTCTTGAGACGGATTTCCATGGCATGGCTTTCCGAAATAAGACTGCCTTTTGATCGTTAGTATGTGTCCTTTGATCTTTCGATCACAAAAATAACGAAATATACAACGATGGCACGGATTTAAATGGATTACTTTTTTAAAAGAAGCAAACGGCACCAAACTTAGGCAGGAAACAGGCTACATTATTTCGTCAGGTCTGTTAGATTTTCCTCTTGAGACGGATTTCCATGGCATGGCTTTCCGAAATAAGACTGCCTTTTGATCGTTAGTATGTGTCCTTCGATCTTTCGATCACAAAATCAACGAAATGTGCAGAGATGGCACGGATTTAAATGGATTATTTTTTTTAAAGCAAACGGCGCCAAACTTAGGCAGAATGATAGTTGATGACTGGATGAATGATGATGATGAAATGATGATGAGTGACACGCGGATTATAGTTGATGAGTGGATCAATGATGATGAGTGATGCGCGGATGATAGTTAATGAGTGGATGAATGATGATGATGAGCGGATGATGAGTGATTTTCGGATGATAAGTGATGCGCGTATGATAGTTGATCAGTGGATGATGAGTGATGTGTGGTTGAGTGGATGAATTATGATGATGAGCGGATGATGAGTGATTTTCGGATGATAAGTGATGCGCGGATGATAGTTGATCAGTGGATGAATGATGATGAGCGGATGATAAGTGATGCGCGGATGATAGTTGATGAGAGGATCAATGATAATGAGTGATGCGCGGATGATAGTTGATCAGTGAATGAATGATGATAAGTGGATGATGAGTGATGCGTGGATGAGTGGATGAATGATGATGAGCGGATGATGAGTGATTTTCGGATAATAAGTGATGTGCGGATGATAGTTTCTACCACCATGTCATTACGAGTAAGTCTAAAGTGTTTCTACTGACGTGCTGTTGAGTATACAAACTTGAAGAGCTGTTCCCTGTCGCCCCTCGCTTCCCCTCGAGTAACCCTCCGTTATACAATCGTTGCGCTGAGCTATATTAGTAGAGTTCATTAAAAATACCTTGAGAGAAAAAAGTTCCATTCAAAACACAGTTTTTTAAAAGGTGTCGTTTCCTCCGAGCGGGCGAGAACGCGTCTCGGGTGAAATGACGCACTACGACTCCGCGTGGACTGCGCGCATGTGTGTGTTCGATCATACGCACACTACTGTTGCTTCCGACTCGACGCGAAAACTAAACAGTTTTGATCCTATACATTTTTTTATGAAAGGGACAACTGATTTAGACATGAATTGAAAATTTTGTCAGGATTACAAAGTATCTCTTTTAAGGAAGTCTAACAAAATTACGGACAAGTACAAGGTGTCAAACAATCTCCTGAAAACTTCATCAATGGACTCATACCATGAAAAATTAACGATTTTCACCATACATACATCTATACACAACAAAAAAAAATGTTAAAGTGCGAGTCGGATTCGCGCATCGAGGGTTCCGATATACCTACCTATAGTATTTTTAGAAGCAATAAGGTCCATTGTAAGGACCGCAAAACTAAATTTGTTTGTAAAGATTTGTTGCAAATTTCCAAAAAACTGTGCTACTTAGAGAGATTGTTTTTTTTCTGAATTATTCACATAAACCTCTATGGACTTTAATTAATTCAGATTTTTTCTTCGGAAAACTTCGGGGATAAGGAAGGGATAATTTTTTCAAACTTTTTTCATCATAACTTGAAAACTAAGAGTCGTTAAAAATATAAAGAACTATTTTGGAATGTACAAGTGAAGCACTTTCATATGATACCTAACTTGACTTAGTACTGACAATTAAAAACTTTGACCTACCCATTTGGGCCCCCTTTACAATAATAATAATATTATAATTATTTCAATTGCAATAAAGTAAGACAATCGTATTCTAAAACTACTTCTACTACTAAATATAAAAGTATAAACGAGTTTTTAGCTTGCTTTTCAATTTATTTTAAGGTCATTAAAAATACTCATAGAAGCCTTTATACAAAGTATCTGAACATATCAGTCGCGCTATAAAGTGTACCAGCACAGAAAATATAGAGGTATACTAACGTATAGCTATACTATGTTGATGTTCCTTAATAGTGATGTACAATTATTTCAAGAAGAAACAATCGAAATATTCGAATGTACTACTTAGTACTATCCAAATAATCTTTTATCATTCAATTGTTATTTTTCATTGGAATCATTATTCGCTTTTCGTACGATTTTGAATGAAAAATTTATTCTAACTAAAAGAATGAATAAATCACTCAAATTCTTTGTGTTTACTTGACTGGTGCAACCTAATTTTAATTCCTTGTTTGTTTTTTAGTATACCAGTAATTCTGTGGTTTTTTTTGTAGTTATTCTAGTGTTTTTCTATACAACATAAATTAGCCCTTATTAATATTTTCCGTACGATGAGGTGTTCTATTCGTATTGGCCCTTCACTAAAGTTCCTTTCTGCGTTGCTTACTATGCGGCTTACTCAGTTAGTGACTTACTAAGTTCCATCTTTCTACCTTCCTTTCCTACGTAGGAGACTAACTGACTTAGTGTGTGAATTCAGTCAGGTGTGATCGGCCCTTTACACGAGTTTGCAGCTGTTGGTCAAGCAGTCTGTCCAGCACTTTAGCGATAGTGGTTGCTAAGGATATTGGCCTGTAATTTGATTTGTCACCAGTATCACCTGTTTTATTTTTAGCAATAGGTACGACTAAGGTTTTTAACATGTTGTCTGGTAAGTAGCCGTGATTCAAGCAAAGAGAGAAAAACATTGCTAAAACTCGAGGTAAATGCACACCCGCAAACAGCAGGTGTTCAACACTTAAATGATCGTGTCCAGGAGATTTCCCTCGACTCATCTTCTTCAGCACAGTTTTTATCTCCTTTGCTGTAATCACCGCCGCCTTTTTACCTAGACAGTTATCATTACTGCCACTAGAAACATCCGCAGAGTTGGCAAAACCTACAGGTGGCTGTACCCGAAAATGCTCTTTGAACATTTCCGCTATCTTCGAAGGTTCATTTAACCCCTCTACACTCACTGGAATACTTGGCTTTGGGTTAAGCCTTTTTGTGTGTTTCCAGAAACTCGAAAACTTTTTATGTGAGTGATGCATACCTAAAATGTCCATTTTAATTTGTTGTGCATTAGTTTGACACCATTTTAATTTGGCTTTGAAAACGTTTCTAGAAACACACATCTTAGTATACACATACCCCTCCCGCGGTTTGTTGTACAGAACCCAGTATTGAAACCATACACGCGCTTCACTATGCGCGGCCTTCACGTGTTTATTCCAGCCACAAACATATTTCTTTTTGTTGCTATGTTTTCTCATATTAAAGCTGTATACGGAGGCCTCCTTTAAAACGTTTACAACACGATCATACAAATTTACTAAAACATGACTGTGATTAGGGTCCCTACACATTGAATAGGCACACTCTGAACACTCAGACGGAAAATCAATTAGTTTTAGCTTGTCATTACAATATTCGGTATACTTTGAGACCTGAACTTCATCCCTTTCTCCCCATAAAATAGCATTAATGTTATAACTGTTGTAAACAGTTTTCGCTCTAAGTATATTGAGGTTACACTGTATTTCTAAGGGAAAGTGGTCTGACCAAAACACATTATAATTAATTGACACACTTTCAATTGTATTCCTAGCCGCCTGGGTTACAATACAATGATCAAGCCAGCTACTAGTTCCATGACTGTCGCTCACATAGGTGTAAGAGCCTGAATCTAAACCTAGTAATTCCAAGTCCACACAAATCCAGTCCTGGTCAGAGCAGAACTCTTGTAGTTCATTACCAAAACGTCTACCCGGGTGCGCATTAAAGTCCCCAAGGATATAACTATACTCAACATCACAGTTCTCAATAATGGCGTTTATTTCACTCAAGCAGTGTGTAAACTCCACTAAATGCATAGTGTCATCAGTAGGCATGTACACAGAGAACACTAGAAATGAACAACCTATAGATATCTTTACGGCTACGAGCCTATCACTAGCGCACGGCACTACCGTTACGGAACGAAATACATTTTTCCGCCAGAGAATAGCGGTTCCACCGAATGGACGTCCACGGAGGATTCCCGCTGATGTATCGACAGCCGATTTCCCAGTGTAGTCAAAGTCCCTGTCAATGGTGCCCAGCAATGGGATGTCGTGCGGCAGGAGAAAAGTTTCTTGAAGGGCAATTAAGTCTGACGACTGACACAATGATCTAATACAGTCAATAGACCTAGCCATCGACCTACAGTTGAAAGTAGTAAACTTCGTCATGTTATTATTATCCATTATTTATTTATATTATTCTTCTCAAAATTACTACTTACGTTTCTAGGTTTCCTCTTGAAATCAATGAAACGTCTAAACGTCACTCCTTCAGGCCACAAACCGTCATTTAAAAATAACGATAACTTACTTTTCGGCACATAAACAATGTAGGCGTTGTATTGTTTTTGTTCTTTGGAATTCACTTTTCTCAAGTTAACATTGACCTGTGTTTTGCTGTTAATATATTTGGTAATGTCTACCTCCTTTGCGTTTCGGTCCACATTGTTGATAAACAAAGGTATTTTTATATCTGCAGCCTTAAACTTTTCCTCTGGGTTCGTAGAGGCTTTTCCTTGGACCACATCAAAACGGTTGCTATGCCTTTTACGCTGAACAAGTATCCAGTCCTCATTAGAAGACCCTTTCTTCGATTTTCGTTCACAATTTTCACCCACGATCTCAGCTATCGTTTTAGGTTTCGTTGTTAACTTCGGCGTAGAAGAATGCACCTTATTACTTGTACATACAGTCCTCTCCGTAGCCGGAATATCAGCGCTGCCCTTATCGCTCGGGATCGATGCTCTCGGTGATTCACACGAGCGTGAGCGAGATGGAGAACGCTGTGTATCCGAGCAGTTAGCTGACTCACGATTTCGCTGCATTTGTGCGGGTGGTGAAATGTGCGGTAGGCCATACGGGCCGCTGTCAAGACAAAAACTATTTGGACAACCACCGCCTCTTTTAATATTTACGTAACGAGCTGATCGGTCGATAATTGAAGCCTGTTTAAAAGTTATCAATTCAGCTTTGACATCCATCAGTTGATTTTGAGTAGCATACGTGTCCTTGATTATTTGTAGCTCGTTTTTTAGCACTATTATGTCCTTAAGTAGTCTTGATGCGTCAACATGATCGAACGTTAACGGTGGCAATTTTTGTAATTCTTTAGCCACGAACACTGGCAAATCATCTGGATGCGTTTCCTTAAATACAGCTACGACATCGTGCAAATCCTTAAGAGATTTTTTGTCCTTTTTTCTCGTTATTTTTCGTTGAGTTATAGCGGAAAACAACAAACTCTTGGCGGTACCAATATCTTCTTCAGAAAAACTCGTTAAGCACAAAGAAACTAGAGAGCTTTCGCTCATAACATCATGCTTGTTTTGTATGAAAGCAAGAAGTTCACAAATAACTATATTACACGATGAACACTTCAATGTAGCTGACATCGTGACTCACTATATCATAGCGCGCGTAAAAGGTACGTTCGAACACAAGCGCGCGCAGACGCAGACTGCTACTAAACTCTAAAATTTATTTTGATCTAATTGTGTTGTTTATGGTCAAGCAGGTTATGTACTTCTTCATTGGTCATCACCCTTTTTGGTAATAGTTTTTTACACATTACTGGTATCCCCGTCTTTGACACATTTTTGTGTCATGCTAAATATTGTTTAAAATCACGCATTTTTCTGCAAATCAGTGAAATATTCTAGCGTAAATGGCTGCAAAATTAATAGCTATGCTATTTGCGGAATATTCTTCTATGGGTATGCATTATTCCTTTGATTTTTCTATGAAAAAGCCGAATTGTTTTACGTATGAAGTAGGGTGGCTATAATGTACGATGTTTGAACATACAGGAAAACACAAGGTACAACCACATCAGTACTCTGGGATGTGAATCTGCGGAAACTGCCCATAAAACTGAACAACTTGTCCCAAAGAACATTATGATAGACTAGTCCCAACTAACATTATGGACGACACGCGTGGAGCCAATGAACAATTCGCCCGCCTGCCCTGCGCTCCCTCGCGATATTTCGAGCCACATTTACGGTCAGCATCGGAGTTTAGTGCCGTGATTATTGAGAGGTATTATGTGAAGTTTTTTTTACATTGGGTTGGAATTTATTTAACAGAGTTTCATCTTTCGATATTGGTATGCCTCTTACGGCCAGTTGCATAAAGCGACATTAAAGTTAAATTTCCTTTAATTTTTATGCTGTCACTTTCTTTATCATCGAAACAGAAAGTGACAGCAATAGTGTACCGAATGGCACAGTGCGATCGAAGCAGGAGGACAGGAGCAATAAATAAAAACGCCTTCGTCCACGGAATACAAAACTTCGTCGTTTAGTAGTAGTGAAGCAAACCACCTCGCTGAGAAAGATGTATTCTTGCTCATATTCAAGTGGTTGGTAGTTAATTTTAGAAGGTATTGTTTTGGAATTTGGGAGAAATTTTGTTTTGTTTTATTCATTGATAGACCGACCTATTTTCTCGATTCATCCATAACTTCATTAAAAAGTAGGGGGCTGGCGACTAGGCCGAAATGCAGTTGGTTGATGTTGAGTTTTTACAAGAATACCAACAAAGACCTTTATCGGCCTGTTGTTCACGGACGTACAGAAGGGACGCACGTATAGATAGATGGACAGAAAGACAGCTGATGTACGAGTGGTGTTCAATAAGTACACAACATATTGGTTTTAAGTCTTTTGATGTTTGTAGTATTGATATTTTATTTCAGACATTTCAGTAAACCTACCAAAGACTTGGGCCATAATATTAAGAAACGTATAAATGAGATAAAGTTTAAGAGCCAGTCCATATTTTTGAACCTATTCCTATTCCGTGTGAGTAAAAAAAATGTAAAGTCGGAACTAAATCTATGAATAAAGAAATAAAACCTTTTATTTATTCGATAATTTTGTTACATGTCGTACCTTTAATAAAATTTGTTTATCAATAACCAATAAGTCATAAAATACAAGTCAAATATTATTCATTGCTTTGCATCTGATGATGACGCATCGTACTCGGACTTTTCTGAAGGTTTATTTTGGAAACAAACAAAAAGAATGCTGCTGCTGAAAAAACTCCGATCCAATTGTTGAATATCACCGAGTGATAAAATATAATTTTTGAGACATCAAAAATTTATGTACCCTGATAATCTGTTAAAATATGAACCATAATAACATGAAAAGTAATAATCCATCCCTACTTTATATTTAACGAATGTCAATCCCATCAAACCGCACTTTTGTAAAGAAAAAATTGTAATTTTGAATATTTCGGTTGATGTACTTTGTACTCATGACATGCTTGAATAATATTCATGACATGCAAATAATATCATGCTTGAATAATACTCTCATGTTATACATAACATCAAATGAAACGTCCACTACAGGACAAGCTCCCTTCAGAACTACTTGGAAGGGGATTTACCATAGCTACCATGCTTGTAAGCGTTGTGGCTGGCGACCGCTGTTGTTGGTGACCGCAGTATGTAAGATGAGACGATACATACAGGAGGACGCTGCTGCCCATCCTCCAGTTAATAAGCCCTTAGTCACCTCTTACGACACCCACGGGTAAAGATGGGTTGGTACTATTCTTTGCCGGCACCACACTGACTTGACTTGATTTACCTCTATGATTCTACGATTGAGCCACGAGCCAAACCAAAGATGAATCCTCAGCGTTGCAAGGGTTTCAATGCACGAGACGCAAAATACTTTTTTATTGCCGAGCGAAACACAAGTTTTCAGGTAGAGACGAAAAACTCTTGCCAAATAAAATATTGAAAATGAAGCTGCTCTTCCAGAAGGCTTCAATAATAATACAAACCCAAGACTAAAATAGTTTGGTCACCCTGCTTTGTGACAGAGATGCATTACCGAGTGTTGGCGTTTAACAGAAAGAGCACAGAGAATAAAAGTTTTCTTATCTAATGATTTTTTTTACTTGTGGAATGACGTCACTCAGTGGTCAAATGAATGTTACAACTGCCGCAGCATTTTTGAATATATTACCGCAATCAAATTACTTTTCTATTCGAAAAAATCAAAATATGGTATGATATAAAAATATCTCGAAATGGTTTTTGTATTTCAGTGTGTTATATCATATTTAGCTTGGCCAATTACTATCTTTACTTGACAGTGGCATAAACTACTATTGTGCAGCTTTAAGGACGCGTTCAATTTAGTCGTAAGAACGCGTTTTACCTAGCTCTAGGATACTGTTTTGACCAGCTCTAGGACACTGTTTTAACCCGCTCTAGGACACTGTTTTAACCAACTCTAAGACACTGCTTTACCCAGCTTTAGGATTAGCCTCAGCACCTCAACACACCTCACCTGCAACTGTCCACCCTCAGAGGAGTAGGGCTGCTTCATACAAGCGGCCCGTCGCTGCTTTGCTCGGGAGTCTCTACTATTACAAATTTGAATTATTTTTATTTTTTTAATTATAAATAAATAATGGGGGACAGTTACACAAGGTCATCTGATCCTAAACTAGGCAAAGCCTGTACTATGAGTGTTAGAGACTGATATACATACATACCCAGACACGTTTTTCTGTGTGACACAGAAAAAATACTTGTGTTCATCATACGAATGTTTGCCCTGGACGGGGATTGCACCCGCGCCCCACGGCGTAAAAGGCAGGCTCACTACTAACCACTCCAATGGCCTTGTCAGTAAAGATTTTGTCTGCACATTGAAGATATTTATATGAAAAAAAATCATGTTATGCTATTTTAACCCCTTGAATCTAAAGCACAGATTTGTGGATTTTCCGCTTGTTTAATTCGAGCATCACGCAAAAACTAGTGAAACGATTTCAATGACTTTTTTTGTTTGGTAGCTCCAAATAGACTTAACCTGTGAAGACTCTTAATATCCTTCAGGATACAGGAAAATTTTGACATAAGACCCCTATGTCAATTTCTCATTCCCAAAAAATGGAAAATTCATGAAAAATTTATTGCAATTTATGCGAAATTATGCCTTATCGCGTAAAAAACTACGTTTTCTTTTCAATTCCTGCGAATTTTGACATTGGGCTTGAGAGGTTAAACTATATATATTTTTAATAAGCGATCCAAGTCGCGGTCAATAACTAGTCAAATACTAAAATCAATGGTTTCTACTATGATGACTTTTAGGGGTTTTCGCAATTCATAAATAAATAAGTAACGTTTTGTTCTACAGGTGCTGTGTCCCCAGAAAAAGGTCCCACCGCGCCTGCGCCCCGTGCCCGTACCGGAACATCTGTTACAGCCGACATCGCCCGCGCCCAACCACAGCTGACCTGTCTAACTACTTTATACACGCCTTACTCACAACTTTACTACACGTCGGAAATACCAAGATATGGGATTTTTGTGAGCTCCCGATATTTCAGCCCAGCCACAGCTGACCTGTCTAACTACTTTATACACGTCTTACTCACATCTTTACTACACGTCGGAAATACAAAGATATGGGATTTTGTGAGCTCCCGATATTTCAGCCCAACCACAGCCGACCTGTCTAACTACTTTATACACGCCTTACATCTTTACTACACATCGGAAATACCAAGATATGGGATTTTTGTGAGCTCCCGATATTTCAGCCCAACCACAGCTGACCTATCTAACTACTTTATACACGCCTTACTCACAACTTTACTACACGTCGGAAATACCAAGATATGGGATTTTTGTGAGCTCCCGATATTTCAGCCCAACCACAGCTGACCTGTCTAACTACTGACCTAACTACTTTATACACGCCTTACACACATCTTTACTACACGTCGGAAATACAAAGATATGGGATTTTTGTGAGCTCCCGATATTTCAGCCCAACCACAGCTGACCTGTCTAACTACTTTATACACGCCTTACTCACAACTTTACTACACGTCGGAAATACCAAGATATGGGATTTTTGTGAGCTCCCGATATTTCAGCCCAACCACAGCTGACATGTCTAACTACTTTATACACGCCTCACTCACATATTTACCACACTATGTCTGATTGTCAGTGTCCTCTACTAAAAAACTTCAAGGGAAGGATAATTCTACAAAGAAAATCGCAATATTTTACAACCACAGGCATGATTTGAACCTGCGTCTTCTCCATGAGTACCGGAGACGCCTTAACCAACTAGGCTATTTTCCAAACGATTATGATACAACGCCGCGACAAAAACGGGTTATAACTGTCAAGTACTCGCTCACTATATTCAATCAGTAAGTTATTGCTAAATACCGGGTAAGGGACGGTGTACTGAAAACTGAAAGGGCATTCTCGCCATAGAAATATAAGGGTATATAAATATAAGGAAGATTCATGAAAATATGTGTCACAAGGTATTCTGACATTCATTCAGTCATTCAGTGCGGTTCAAAAAGGAAATATTGTACCAACACTGCAATCGGCGCATTCGGGTCGGATCGTTTTCGTTAGCGTGCAAACGTCGAACACAATCGAATATCTAAACGATCCGATATGACTGCTCTTATGTCAATGTCACTGTTCGAATCAAAGTACTTTTTAGCCACAAAGTATTTGGACCCTGTGAATTGTATCCATTTCTTTAGTTTGCTTTCGAACTCCAAACAAACCGAAAAAAATCCCACGAAACTCAACCAAAATTAATTTTGACGTTTAATTTGACGTATCGCACACACTGCACTACCTCATTTTCGTATGCAATGATAGCGCGCTAATGTGACGTCACCGATGACGTCACGTCGCTCATCCGCTCGAATATGAGCACTAAACGATCCGACTTTTAGCGCGCTTTCAACGCTATCGTACGCAATATGCGTCAAACGAACCGCAGTGATTGTAAATACGATATTGGCGTCGTTCTGTAAATTTTGTATGAGAATGTCAAATCACGTTTGATGATTTGACATTTACTTGGGACACAATGGCAGATGTCATTCCATAGTAAAATAAATTAGTGTTTCTTCTAATTCGAGCCGAGCAAGGAGTCCGAATTCTTTGATGCTTGCTCAGTCAACGAAACTGAACAACTTTCGCTAGAAAATGTAAAAAAAGATTGACCTCTGTACTGTCTCTCACTCTGATCGAACAGTTTGTATAGAGCGGTCAATTTTATTTTTCATTTCCCAAAGACGTTTCTTTGGAAATGTTGTTCAGTTTTGTTGACTAAGCACGCCCTTTCAGTTTTCGCTACACCGTCCCTTACACCCTGTATAATAAATAATGCTTTAAATTAAAACACTATAAAAATACAAATAAATCAACTAAACTTTTATCATTTAAATAGTTTGCTCAGACAACAGACTGGTTACACTGAAAAGTGAAAAAAAAAATCACTAACTTAATAATATTTATTTTAAAATCAAATTAATTTCATAATAATTAATTTCATAAGAAAGTAAACTGAGTGACTAAATATGGAACGCTTGAAGAAATATACTCGACTCGACAACATAACTTTATGTAAAACTATAAACGTTGCTATTGGTCTACCAACGACCAATGAACGTTCAACCAATCACAACAATCGATTATATCGTCATCTCTCATGTGATTGGTTTAGGAATTAATGAATGTCGAGTAGCCTTGTTCCTATTATTCCAGTCACTTTTATCGCCTTTATGTGGACACGCCTTAAGTATGAGTTATCGCATTTATGTGGACACGCCTTAAATATGCAATTCTCTTCTTTCACGACCCTCATTATGTACATTTAGACACCAAATTTGTTGACTTATGTGATTTAGAAGCCAAGATATGGATGATAGAACAAAATTTCAAAATGGCCTCTATAAAATCCAAGATGGCCGACAATGGAAGTGGCTCCTATCAATAATTGAGAGCTATGTCAGGCCTGTGACACTCCGCACTCTAGGTATGCAACGCGGCGCTAGAAGTCGACTGGGTGAGGCAGTCGATTTTATACTTTATGTCATCTTAAGGTTATGGCGGCAAAATAGGTAAGTAAGTATTTGCATGTTTGATTGAACAATATTACTTACCTACTTGCATCTCGCTCAGTATCTCATAAAGTGACAAAATAATTGCCTTAGCCCACCTGTCCGCGTTCACCCGCGATTCAAAAACGTGCCCTAAGCGGTGCACTGCAAGTATCGACTTTATGCTTAGACCGCATGTTTCAAATTTGTCGGCGCCCCGACGGATGTTTAAACGTTAGTTTACTATTATTTTATCTATGGCTATGTACCTACCTAACTAGTATCTGGAAAAAATTTGGTGCATTTATAAGGCGTGTCTACGTAGAAATTCTAACCGGCCGCAATATATTTTAAAATCGATATAATAGGTTTGTAGAATATAAATATCGAATGTAACGAATATCGGTAGTTTCGAATGATTTTAGAAGCTTTTAGTCTTGTACTTCCCGAATTATGACCGAGTACGCATATTACTATCAGTTGCGTAAAGCGTTTTAAAAATTAAACCTTCTTTAAATCTATTGTACAGTCAAGTGCATAAATATGTTTCTTGAAATCCATTGCAATTACATGTATTTATGTAAAGATTCACGAATTATGTCACACTTTTCTCATCGTTATTATGTCTTCGTTTTTGTTGCAAAAATATCTAAATAACTAAGTGACCAATAATATGTCCCTCAAAAGGTTTGTATTGCTCGTTATATAACAAATTGTCCTTTATAGTATACATATTATTGATCAGTTTCCGCAGACATATTTATATCAGTTAGATTGGATGCTATAATAATAAACATTCAATGATACATACTTTTGAAACGATAGTTTAGATACATATTTATGCACTTGACTGTACTCTAATGAAATAGTGAACATAATTTTAGCATGTCAAGTACTTAGACCATGAAACTGAACAACTTTCCCAATAGAACATAGGTCGAAACACTAAAAAAAATGACTTTCCATACAAAATGCGCTATCATCTCATGCATTTTCTAAGGAAAATATCGATATTGTTTTTTGTATTTAGACCTATGTTCCTTTGGGAAAGTCGTTTAGTGTAATGGGCTGAGTTATATGCTAAAATTATGTTCACTATTTCTGTTTTGTTGACAAAATATGAAGGGTCAGCAATAGATTTAGAGGATTATTAAATTTAAAGTCGCTTTATGCAACTGCTGGTTGGGTGCCTTTCCATTGAGGCGAGGTGGAGTCCTGCCAAAGATCAGATTAGAGATGTTTCATATTTCAAAAAGTTTGTAAAATTACGCTTTCTTGTTAAACAGAATCTTGTTAAGTTTGTTTTCAAGGAATTTCTAACCAAAGACTAGGAAAAATCATCGAATTACTTTTGCCAAGTTAATATCGACTTAATTTTCATTCCTTCTGCTGTAAATGTATGCAATGAATACCCGCTTGGTGCCGGCAAAGAATATTACCAACCCATCTCTACCCGTGGGTGTCATAAGAGGCGACTAAAGGTTTGTGAACCGGAGGATGGGCAAGCATCTTTCTGTGAATCGTACCATTTTACATACTGCGGTCACCAACAACAGCTGTCGCCAGCCGCAACGTTTACAAGCGTGGTGACTATAGTAAATACCCTCCAAAGTACCACGAGTTTTTGCTAGAGTCCTGGAGGGCGCTTCCTGACCTGCAGTGGACATTTCATAGGATATTATGATGAAACCGCGACAAGGAAATTACGCGAATTGCATACAAAATCTATACCGGGTGTAAGGGACAGCTTACCGAATACTGAAAGGGCATGATCAGTCAACGTAACTGAACAACTTTCAGCAAACGAAACTTTCAGGAAAAGAAAAAAAAGTCGGCCTCCACACAAAATTGCAAATTTGATTGGACAGTTTGTATGGAGAAGCCGATTTTTTTTTCATTTCCTGAAAGTTTTATTTGCTGAAAGTTGTTCAGTTACGTTGACTGATCATGCCCTTTCAGTATTCGGAAGGCTGTTCCTTAAACCCGGTATGTCGCAGGCAAATCGTATAAGTCGCCGTTTACAAACGGCGCGCAAACTGTAAACGGTCGGCAAATTGTAAAACGACGCCGGCAGATTGTAAACGGGTTTACATCACTTGTGCATTTTAGCTTCGATGATCCCGAGGAGGGTCGGTTAGGTTGGGTTAGGTTATCTTACGAACACAACGAATTACGTGCCGTTTTGTGAAATGCAGCGGCATTTTGGAAAATGACAAATTAAAAAATTCTCTGCATTTTGTAGAGAGCCAAGGCATAACGTAAAATGACGAATTATGTGAATTTTGCACATTTCCACTCCGCATCATTGGAAACGCACCCCAAAGCGCGATTAGAAAGAAATGTAGGAAATCTATATTCATCTCTTTCGCACAAACTAGTGCTTTACAGCGATTAGAAATTATGAATTACTGTACAAAATATTCTCTTGTAACCGTATGAAATCATGAACAAAAAATAGTAGCGTTAAGAATACAGTTTTTATACCAATATTGAAAATTTTTCCGATATTTTTTCTTTGACTGATATATTTTTCCCTTTTCTATGTGTAATTTATGTACAGTTACCTACCAATATTTGCTAAGGGAATAAATTTAGAAAGCTAGACGATCGGCCATGTTGAACCGCCATTTTGAATTACATTTCCATACGACATGACCTTGTAAGGACGTCCAATTCCAATTGTACTCGAAAAACATTTATCTTTCTATTTTATTTCCTAAGTTTAAGTGAGTTATTTATAAGTACGACATATATTTTTCATAAAGTAGTATTTTCAGGGATTCTTACGTCTTAATTGAAAGATCTTCGTATTGTAGCATAAATCAAAGGAATGAGATAGTATAGCTCAAAACTCTAATTCTGAGTATTATACGAACAAAGGTTTATTTTTAAATTATATTTAATATTTATTTTATACACGGTGTCAGGAATGGTTTACTGGAGACTTTTATGGCATACTCAGTTGTAACGCAGTCATTATTTTGAAAATGGCGGAAATACAAATTTATTGAATTATTATTTACAATACAATATTTTTTATTGCACACGAAATTTAGTGAAAAATACAAATTTATATAAAAATTGGTGTACAAAAAGGCGGCCTTATTGCTAAACAGCAATTTCTTCCAGGCAACCTTTTTATGAACCAACATTAAAAAAAATCGAGAATTGAGAGTTTCTTCTATGTTTTCAGTATATCGTTCCTTGCATCCGCTATGTTTTTCTTATATTTTATAATATGGGAGATTATAATGATATTATTAAATTGGACATTGTAGTTGTGGGATTCCACTGTCTTTGTTTTGGCTGTTATTATTGTTTACATAAAAAACTGTTTGGAAAACAGTATTAAATGCAAATACACAAAATAGATTGTTAATGTTTCTTTTTGTCAAAATTAACTGCTGAAACAATGCAATGAAATTTCGCTATATATTTTTCTTCTAGGAATTTAATTGAATACTTTGACGTACGGGTAGAAATGAAGACGAGGGATATCTTCCTGTAGCAGTATGTCAACGTGTTTCTAAACACCCGTTTACATTCTTGCCGAGAATGTAGATATCTCGGCTTCTCATTCTCGATTCTGTAGAGAAAAAAGAACGATGTCTCGCCAAATTTTTCGGCGTGAATGTGAATGGGTAATAAAGATCATCAATGCCAATCTTATTTTAGATTTGTTGGGTTTTGTATCCGAATTTGATTAGTCGTAGATTAGGGATAAAACAATGCAATTTATTTGGCTAGTACGAACTAATTCGTTTTTTTTTTATCTATTTTGTATCTTGTACGGGTTTTTATCACGATAATACTCTATTAAGAGTCATAACATGAGCCATGTCAGAGGCCTTTGGCGGCTAAACAACTCTGACACCAGGGTTTGTGAGGTCGGTCATCGGTCTTACAGGTCACGTGATTTGATGATGATTAAGAATTGAATATTAATGACGTCGTTGCAAAGTTATCTCGGACAGAAGTTATAAATCTAGCGTTTTAGTTCGTCCAAGCCTTTATTTTACAATATTGACACGTAAATGTTGTTTTATACGGAAGTCAATTTCTTTATTCGTTTACCACGTTTTTGGTAAACGTGTTTTGCAGCCATAAAACTAATTGTGAGTGCATTTAGATACAATTCCAACGGCAAGAATAACTTTGTTTTACAAACTTGTTTCTTCCGATAGCTTGAGCCGAACTCTTGCATTCATATTTGCAAAATATAATTTTGTAGCTGCAAAATAAGTTGGTAAGCGTGGTTATAAACGAGAAAAAACTTTATTATAAATACAATGCAGACAATTTAAAATAAAGCATTTTTTTATAGTTGTGTTTATACCTATAGTTAGTTGAAATCAAGCAATAATGTTGAAACGAAATATGAACTTTATGCTGTGTATAATTTTGTCTATGGTGTAATGAGTACTCTTTCTAATGAAATTGTGGGTGGTTTTGGAAATCTTAAATTAATGATTTGGCCCTGCTTATTAAAAAAAAAATGCTTTTCCTTTTTTTCATTAGAAGTAGACAGTTTTTATATTATTTGCTCTCTAACTTCCGACCATGAAATTGAACAACTTTTCCCATGGGCCAAGATAGAAATACGAAAAAATCGAAAAAAAAACTACATCAGCTGAGCATTTTGTAATGGAGGTCAAGATTTTTTTCATATTTCGATCTTTTTTAATACTTATCTTTTTTAAATTTTTGAAAAAGTTGTTCAGTTTCATGGGCAGAATCAAATGACGAATTATTCTTGCACTATTATAATACAAATTTATATCATACTTGTATAGCAGCTTAATTCAAAGCTCTTATACGACTAAAACCCGAATAAACAGCGCCAAATCACTTTTTAATTTGTATATTAAAGTATAGAAAATGAAAGCAAGCGCCATTTTGTACATTGCCAACTTCCATATTATATTATAGTTGTAAGTATTATGCATTTTGACGTGTACTGTAACTTTAATAATTGTATTTTTGAAATATTTCTAAAATGCCTAAAGTTTTCTTTTGTCTACTACTTGGCTCTTCGGCCCTTTGATTTTTTAAATTGTTTGAAGATAAAAATTAAATTTTTATTTTTTTTTATTTTCAAGGAAATTTAAAATCATAAAGCACGATTTCTTATGGATTTTTTTAAAGTTACTTATCGTTATTATAGTTCTTTATGCAGCATTTATACGACTAAATAGTCGGATAAGAGCCGAATAGCCAGTTTGAAGACAAAATCCTTAAAAGTCGCAGTGTATTTAGATAGGCATCAGAGGGTATATTTGTAAGATAAATCAACTTCAGCGAACTACAATACTATAGAACGATAACTACGCTTCAAACTTGACCCCACGAAATAGTTACCTAAGTAGGCGGAGCTAACATAGTTACCTCTCAACTACCCACTAGCTGACATTGCAGCACGCGCGCGAACCAATCCCTGCTCTCGTTCTGAATTTGAACCAATTGATTTGTATTTTGAATATACGTCCTTTTGGTTTTACGAAGGGCCACTTTTTGTGTGGAGTTTGTTCTGAGTTAGAGTTCCATAGTATTGTAGTTCGCTGCTTTAAACTAAATAAAAAATGTTTATTATTCGTCACAAGCACAATGATCATCCAATAATATTCGAGATAACGTCATCATGACACTCTGTGATTGGGTTATCTATATTCTGTAGCCAATAGAAAACGAGTTCGATTTTTAAAAACAGTATTTCCAATGTGACGTATTATCAATGATCAGTATTTATTTTCGCACTAGTATTTAAACTGGACGAAAACCATTCATTCTTTGCTCACTCTCATCTGACAGTTCATTCCATATTCGAATACTTTTGAATGAGTGAATGAATGAATGAGTGAATGGAATTCGTTTGGCGCTTTTTAGTCAATTTAACTTTTCTCATTCAGATAAACATTAAAATGTGTTTGAATCACTGGGTTAGTATTATACTGGGTGTAAGGGGTTCGTAAAAACTGAAAAGACAAAAAACTGAACACCATTTCCCAAAAACATCAGTGGAAATTAAAGAAAATTTCAGCCCCTCATACAAACTATCCACTCAAGTTTATTACTTTGTATGGAGCGTTGATTTTTAATTTTTTTTCGAAAAAAGTTGTTCAGTTTCGTAAAATCATGCCTGTCCCTTACACCCTGTATAGTAAGGGACATGTTCAAATTCAGATTGTGTAGAAATAATCAAGTTGTAGTATTAGATTTGTATTTTTTATAAAATTTAATGGTTTGTATTATACTAAAATTATTGTTGCATTTAGCATCTACATTATAAAGTTAATGAATAAATATGTATGTAACCATAACCTCTCTGTATATTTGCCCAGTGATTCATTGCACAATATTTCACGACTATAATTTTATTATTGAACGACATAACTAGATTCTAGGTTTATTTGATTCAATTTTGCCAATAACTTAACGAATTTGGAATAACGGAAGAATTTATTTTTCATTTATGGCAATATTATCTTCTCTGAAATTTAAAATTTAACTAAGTAAAAATTTTGTAAAATCTTGTGTCACATAGTTTTACAAGTATAAAAAGGCATCTCTTGAAAGCTGATTCTGTGGGTTTAGACCACAAGTTCAAGCTGAAGTTAAATGGTCTAAACCAAACTCCTTGAAGGAGTCGACCCCCTCGAGGTTAGACAGTCACTGTCAAGTTGGGCTGATTTGATGCACCATACTTACTAATCTGGGTGACAGACATTCAGATCTATTAACTGGATAACTTTCTGGTTAGACATTTTTTTTACTTCTCATACAAACTGGACTATCGTGGCATTGTCTATGGGTAAGTCAAATAAAAAAAATTGTTATTTCGAACTACCTACGCTCCTTCTGAAAAGTTAAGTCTGTATCCACAGATTCAGTTTTTGAGACTTTTTACACCTGATATACAGCCAGCAGCACAAAGCGCATTTAGAGTTAAAGCTCTTTTATAACTATTTCTTACACTTTTGTTGGTTAACAAAACGATAGAGTCAGCAATATATTTAAGGTAGCTTTAACTTTAAAAACGCTTGGTACAATAATAGATAGACCTATTCTGTTTCTGAATGTATAGCATTTAAACTTGTTATCCGAATTTTGTATGAATTTGTATATCGATATACATGCAAGGTATTACTAAACGCTAATTTACAAAAAACCTTGTGTAGAATACCTGTATCATACTCATTTTGATGCATTTCGACTAAATGTCGGTTGCACATAGCTTTGTCCTTACATTAAAGCTTAGTTAAATCTATGTCATTTGTTTTTTCTTGACAAAAACCGAAATTTCACTTTCACGGAATGGCACATTCGCAAAATGTCTCGTTTGCAGAATTTCACGTTCGCACAATGTCACGTTGTGTTATTCTGTGAACGTGACATTCTGCGAAATTGTGCTACGGTGAAGATAAGTGACATTATGCGCCGGAAGGCAAAATATTTAACTAAGTTTTATTTAAAAAAAAGCTTCGTGCAACAGGCGGTAAATGTGTTTAGATAGAATTTGGTAAGACTGGGAATTTCTTAAAGAAACATATGGCAACACAAAAGGTATTGCCACATGGAAGCTTGTAAATATATACTTTTTGTAACTTAGTTTTCTCCAAGTTCTATATTCTTAGTATGTGAGGTTGACTAGTTACCAGAGACTGTTAGAAATTAATCGATCCACACGATCGATCACACAGGATAAAAACGTAAGACAGTATAAGAACCAAAACTTTTTCTTAAGTATTTCGACCTCATCTATCTTTATTAAGAAAAGCTGTTCAATTGTTTAATTATTCTCTATTTGTTACACTTATACAGGGTGTATAAGTGATCATTAGGGGAGGCCTATGTCCAGCAGTGGACGTCTTTCGGCTGATATGATGATGATACAGGGTGTGAGGAAAAGTACTGATTTCTTGTTGTGTAAGTAGAATAAAGTACATAAAAAATATTGATAATGAAAATACTAAAAATAAAATACTTCCTTTGAAAAAAAAGATCGAATTTCCAACCCTATTCTAAGAATCGCAACGCGCACCCGACGCCATTCACAAACGAACGCCATTGATCAGCGTGCAACAGAGATAGGAGATGAAAAACTACGTAAGGACGACATTTGAGGCAAATACTCACGCTTATCGGTGCGATAGTCTTGAGTCTGGTGAGGGTTGACAATAAAATTTTAATATAAATATTAAGCATGCTTATTGTTCTTTATTCTACTTATAGAACATGTGGTTAAAAGGAAATCGGTAGGTACTTTTCCTTACACACTGTATATTGTGTAAGCGAGGAACAAATAAGATAGATAGCCGCCATTTTGATGATCTATCTTTAGTGCATTGAGTTACGCTGTTTGGCTACCGGACGACGATGCCATAAGGCCCAGCGCAGACAGAACGGATTAATCCTCGCGCGGGTTCGGGCATTTCCTGAGGGGTCGCGCATGCTCGAGCATGCGCGCGACCCTGCGCGAGTAAACCGTCATCTTCTAACGAAACATGTCAGTTTGTCGCGGTTCGTCAACAATGGTGGACTGGGATATGGTTATAATTGCGCTTTAGGTAGGTAAATCTTAAAAAAACACGCCCTCCCTCTTTGAACTCAGTGACAACACTGCGCGCTCGCCGCCGCGCGCCTACTCGACGCCGGATGCCCGCGTATCCTCGAGGATGCGCGAGCCTTTTTTGTCGGCTTCAAGCATATATGCACTTTATTTCAATGACATTAACGTTGATTTTCGACTGCCTTAATAAAATCCTCTCCGATGCGCTCCTCTCTGTCTGCGCTGAGCCTAAGAGTCGGCTTTTTACAATGTGTTTCTTGTGTTTCGCTGGAATATCAGAGCACCATACCTCCTTGTCATTGATATAGTCAACTAATCTATAGTAAGGTTTTTTACATAACGTTTGCTTTACACATTCTTTAAACTTTCTCTTAGGTAATTGCACTATATTGTCAGGTATTTTACTGTAGTATCGTACACACAGACCAACGAAAGATGTATTGTACCTTATAACACCAATAACCGTCTCTGTTGACTAGCTGCGTCACGCGACGCCGGCTGTAAGTATTTTAGCTTGATAGGGCCGCGTGGGCACTTTAGTCGTCACTGCAGTGTTCCCTCGATAATATACTTCTTTACTGTTTATTTAATTATTAATAAGCGTATTCGTAAATAAATTGACTCTGATATAGAAAATAACGTGTGTTTTATTTCGACGAATTGTTGACAACTGTCAAATTTGAGAATTTTCAAGACAGTTGGCTCAAACCATCATGTATTCATAGGTACTCCCCACAGTCCACTAGCGCCCCCATCAGTTAAAAAAATATTACTCGCTAAATACAAAACTTATCGAAAATCCGGAAAGACAGATTAAAGTAAAGGTAGTTTATTTAGAACCTATCAATTCTGAAAAATATAGTTCACTGTAGTTATAGATACAAAAATTGCGAAAAACGGCCACTTTTAGCAGTTTTCGTATCTGTAACTACAGTGAACTTTATTTAACAGAGAAAATAGGTTCTAAACAAACAAAGGTACGGTACCTTTACTTTAATATGTCTTTCTGGATTTCCGATAAGTTTTGTATTCAGAGATTAATATTTTTTAACTGATGAGGGCGCTAGTGGACCGCAGGTAGCCCCTTAATTCACAACCAAAAATATTTTTACGTCTCTCATATTCGGTAAGTAGGTCCTTATTACCCCCAAATGGGGCTTGTAGGTGACCAATTAGCGCTCTAGGGTAATAATGTAGCTAGAAAAGCCCTAGGGCGGTAAGTAATTAAATTTTGAAAGAGTGAAGGGTTTTTTTTTATTACTTACCGCCCCCAGGGCTTTTCTAGCTACATTATTACCCTAGAGCGCTAATTGGTCACCTACAATTTGGTGGTAATAAGGACCTACTTACCTCACAATCGAGATGTAAAGCAGAGCAGTTAGCTCGGGTGTAAGCATCAATTACACCCTCGAACTATAGGCGCCCTCGCTGCGCTCGTGCGCCTAAATATCTCGGGCTGCAATTGATGCCTTACAGCCCTGGGCTACTAATCTACTATTAGTAATACCTATGGTGGCCTACATACCTAATTACAGGGACAACTTTCCGTAAACTGATAGGGCATGATCAGTCAACGAAACTGAACAACTTTTAGTGAATTTCAGGAAAGAAAAAAAAATATTTGCGTCGCCATACAAAATTGTAAACTTAATTGGACATGTGACCTCCGCTCACTCTGATCAAACAGTGTGTATGGAAGGGTAACATTTTTTTTCAATTCCCAAAAATTTTTCTTTGGGAAAGTTGTTAAGTTTCGCGTACACCGTCTCTTACTCCCTGTAGTTGGGTGATTGCCTTATAAAAAACCGGCCAAGTGCGAGTCGGACTCGCGCACCGAGGGTTCCGTACCACCACATAATATTAACTGTATTATTTGAAATTTCAGTAACTTACTGTGCTAAATATTCGCGACTTCCCATTAGACCAACTGCTATGCACAACTTTTGAGTCCAACTCGCACTTGACCAGTTTTTATTATTTGTTGTTATTTTATAGCGCAATATGAATAGGTATACAAATTTTCACGCTTGTAATTTTTTTAGATTTTATGACAGAACTAAAACAAAAATCGAGCAAAAATCACCTAAAACACGTTTGTAGTAGGAAAGCCTCTATGAATTTTTAAATTTTTTGTATTTGTTGGTATAGCGGCAGAAGAAATACATAATCTGTGAAAATTTCAAATATCTACAGACCTATTACAATTTTTACAAACCTTGAGTCACTAACATGATCATCACGATTCAGAAAATACTTTGTCCATGAGAATCGCGCCATTAATTTATTAACTAAGAAGGTAATTAATTTCATTCGGAACTTTATTTCCTACAATAAAGCACCCTTACAATGAAAATTATTTTATTTTAACACTTCCTGTGTTCGGATAAATCTACAAAGTAGAAAATCGCAAAATTTCACAACCGCGTCTGCGGTACTTACGCTGAAGACGCAGGTTCGAATCCTGCCTGTGGTTATGAAATTTTGCGATTTTCTTATTTGTACACCGTTACAGTTTTATATAGCCCATAACCACTGCAAGATCCTGACATATGATACCTGAATGATACCAAAAAACATTGAAATCGGTCCAGTAGTTTAGGAGCTCCAGTCATACATCCGATATTTGCTTACATACATTGACTGCCTAATACATTACATACTTCCTTTTGGCTCCGCGCAGTTGTGTAAAAATAAAAAAAAGTTACCTCTATCAAAAACCCGTGAAATTGATTCTACTATCGATTCTGAACAAACGATTTTCTTAGTTTCGCTTAATCACGTTGTATACAGCGTGAATTTTTACTGAAGAAAAACATTTTTTACTCCTTCCCATACAATATGAGTCGGTCACGCCCCAGATTAGTAAGTTAATTGGGTCACGCGACCACTTTACTATGGGGAGACGAAAAAACGCCATTAAAACTGGAAAACATACCGTTACCATGTTTCGAAAACGATCCTAGCGCCATCTAGCGCTTTTATAATCTGTAGCTTTAAATAGTCGTACGAAATGGCCCAAGGATGATTCCTAGGTCGAAAACAAAAAATCAATGTTTCCATCTAAAATAACCGGCCAAGTGCGAGTCGGACTCGCGCACCGAGGGTTCCGTACCACCACATGATATTAATTGTATGAGTTGAAATTTCAGTAACTATCAGTTAAATGTTCCCGTTTTACGATAGCCGCCAAAAACCGCCTAAAATACCTGTTTGTATTATGGAAGCCTCCATTAAGTTTATATTTTTTAAAATTTTTTGTATTTCTCGTTATAGCGGCAATAGAAATACATAATCTGTGAAAATTTCAACTGTCTACCTATTAATCTTCATAACATACAGCCCAAACAAAATTTTGTAACAAAAAAAGCTGACTTTGGTGGCATCTTATTCCTTTATTTTTAAATATTTTTTAAAACAAAAAAATACAGTATCTATCAACGAGCTCTAAAAAACGATACCCCAGTCAATCGAGTAATACAAAATTTTTTTTCACGCCCCCCTTTAGCTGTTTGGGAGCTCCCTTCATTTTTTACTTTCGAGCGGAGCGAGAAAGGTATTGTATTCGTGAAAAAAGTTTTTCTAATTTTCTCAGAAATGTCTATATCTATATCACTTATACATCATAAAAAACAAGTCTCGCAAAAATGTCCGTCCGTCGGTCGGTCGGTCTGTCTGTCACGCTTTGGCATAGTGGCTAAACGAATGGTCCGATTGACACCATATTTTGAATTTAGGAGTTTTATGCAAATCCATCGAAGAGTTCTAAGTAGTTTCTTGCTGGCTCTCATTTTGAGGGTAGCTGTCATACAACGAAAATGAAAAATTGAAATTTTCTCAAAAACGGCTCATAGAATCTTAATGAAACTTTGCATGACCAAGCATCTCCATGTAAGATATCTTGCGCCAGTGTCAATTGATCTGTGTAATTTCATATAAGGGGTGTTCCTGTACCACCAAATCGTAAATATGTGATTTACCCAAAATTGGTTCCATTGAGTTGAACGCGCAGGAAGGAAGCTCCTTGTCCTGCATTGGTCGTTTCGTGGGTTGTTGTGATGACAAAAGAAAAATTATGGTGGGAATTTTGGGAATAAAGAAAAGAATTAAAATAATTAACAATCATATTTATTTAATAAATAAAACAGACTATCAGTCGAACACATAATTTACTTAAATCTATCGAGATTGGAGTCTTAATTTGTATTAAAATGGCACATCGGCAAGGTTGCCTGCACACGGTCCATCTTGCAGCTATAAGAGAAGACTGCGGGCTTAAACTTAAGAATCGCCTAAGATCTTGCTTAAGGGCCGTCAAAGTATTGCTAGGTGTGTCCTAAACCAGTTAAGGGCGATTGTTAAGTTTAGTGCAAACGGCGCTATATCTCGAAGAAATGTCACTGTATTTGAGGAATGATGTCATCTTATCTATCACCTCTAAACGCGAAGAAATGTCAGTGGAAGAAAATGTTTAGCAAACCCTCAAATAAGGTGTTTGATATTTTAGACAGAGATAGCTTTAAACACGAATACATGTAGCCGTGCTTGTCTTTCAAAATATGTTGCACTGCTCAGCTGTCAAAAAACGTGATCATGCTTAACCAGTAAATTGGCAACACTGGTCCTTTAATCTAGATAAACTGACAACTGCCGGCCTAGCACGCTGCAGCTGTCAAGACAAGATATTAGATACATGTATTCGTGTATAAAGCTATCTCTGTCCAAAATATCAATAACGTTATTTGTGGGTTTGTCAAACATTTTCTTCCACTGACATTTCTTCGAGTTTAGAGGTGATAGATTAGATGACATCATTCCTCAAATAAAGTGTAATTTTTTTCCAGATATATTTTCTCTCGGGCAGCATGCTAAGCCGACTGAGCGCCATCTTGATCGCGATCAACATTGACTGTTTATGGCACTGAATGACGGATTGATACAAGATTTAAGATACAGTGCGACACGGCTATTTTGACAGGTGGATAAAATCGGAACTATAGCCGATGCACTGGGATTTTATTTTATTTATTTGACATTTGGATTTTGACAATTCACGAGCAAAATATCCAGGGTGTGATGTACGGTGTACCGAAAACTGAAAGGGCGTGCTCAGTCAATGAAACAACAACTTTCCCAAAGAAAAAATTCTGGGAAATTAAAAAAAAATTACCTCTGCATACAAATGTTCACTCTGTTCGAACTGTTTGTATGGAGGTAATTTTTTTTTCTTTTCCCAAAGAATTTCATTTTCAGATCGCCCAGAAGAAGCCTATTCACTCGGAACTTAAATAGATTCGGGTTATAAGACGGACCATATAACTGTATTGAGCTTGAGCTTGCATTCACAACCTCGTTCATTAGTACCAAATGGTACCAATTAAGGTTTTCCAAATATTCCACACAATGCCTTGCTGGGAATCTAACTTATTCTTGTAACAAGCACAGCCATTAAATTAAAATCTACCTACTTCAACCCCATTTTTCGAGATTTATCCTACAAAATACCGAATCCTCACTATCCACTAGCAGATTTCTTCTGTTTCTTATCCAAATAAATCCTTTGAAACAAAACAAATTTTCCGCTTTGAATATTTTTCCTTTCAAAAATGGCGCCTTTTTCTTTCCAAGATGGCGTCGTACAGTGTTGCCAGCTCCGACAGTCTTTACTAATTTGTAATTTATTTAGTAACTTTTCTGTTAATTCCGGTATAATTGGTTGGAGGATGATTCCAGTGATTCTCAAAGTTTCTAAGGTGATATGTAGTATAACGTCTAGATGTTTTTGGCATTCCGGTTTTTTTCGTAGTTCCCAAGGCTTGTGCGTCTCGAAGAATAAGTTAGCGACGTGTAAGGTGTGGATAACAGCGTCTACTGCTTTGTAGAATTGGTAGTTGGAATAGTGCTGGTAGCAGATTTCTGAAACAAGTATTTTCGATCATTATTAGTATTAAACAAATCAAACTTTGGGCAAAGTTATGGGACCACGGGAAAATGCCCTTTATTATGGGTGAACTTATGTTGTTGATTATTTTCAAAATATTTTATTGTTCTAAAATATGGACGTTTTCTAAATTCAATTGCAATTTAGCTATAAGCGTCTTTCTGTGCGTGTATGGTGGTTACAAACGTGTACCTAAAGAAGGACCAACGTAAGAAGTCCGTTTTGACGTTTCCTTAACACCAGCACACAGGGTTCATTTTTCTTTGCACCTCGTAATTTTTCATACGTTTGACAGCTGTCACAACGGACCTATTACGATGGCCTTACTTTAGTGTGAAAGTGATATCGAAAGAAGAGTTAATGCTGGAAACATGGTGAATGGTGCTCTGAATGCTTTTATGAAGAGTCAGAAGGTGTCTCACAAGGCTCGTCTGGCTGTTCATAGAGGCGTTTTGGTACCAACACTGATGTACGGCAGTGAAAGCTGGGTATGGCAGAAAAAGCATGAAAGTAGAATTAATGCAGTAGAAATGAGAGCGTTGAGGAGTATGATTGGTGTGAAATTGAGTGACAGGATTAGAAATAGTGTGATAAGAGAACGTTGTGGCGTAAAAGAAGACGTAGTGACTAAAATTGAGAAAGGGATGCTGAGATGGTTTGGTCATGTAGAGAGATGAATGAAGGAAGATTGACGAAAGAGATCCACAAGGCGAGAGTGAATGGAAACGTTGGAAGGGGAAGGCCTCGGCAAACGTACCAGGACCAAATTCAGGACGTTCTGAATAAAGGCCAGGTTAAAAGTACCCTAAACCGACGAGCATGTATGAAAGGATTGATGAAGGTTCAGGAAGCAAGGGAAGTATGTCAAGATCGTAGCAGGAGGAGAACTGTGGTCTCTGCCTACCCCGACTAACGAGGCGTGATGTTATGTATGTATGTTACTTTAGTGTAATTAAAAATAAATATTTTCTCGACTGCAAAATATTTGTTTACAAAACGTAGTTTGCTATACAATTGTAAAACTAGTTACAATTGCAATACAACACAATTGCTATACAATTGTTAAACAAGTTGAACAGAACCGGTTTATAGGTAACTATGAATTATGTCAAAATGTCATTTAATAGTGTAAAAGTGTCATGTCATTAGATGTAATTATGAAACCTTAAGGTCCGTTGGGAACGTGGAGGGAAACTCTCGTGTCTAATCTAGACCTTTACTATCCATCTACCAATAACCTAATTAATCTCCCACGTACGCGTACGTAGTGTCATCTCACGTAATGAAATGTCACATCAAATTGTCACAATAGTGTAATGACACATAAGGGTTTATTTTAAAGTGTCATATCATTGTCATTAAATAAAAGTGTCATGTAAAAGTGCGTAAATTTTACATAAACTTACCGTGTAGTTGCTCGACTCTAAGCATGAGATCGCTGGCGACATAATTTCGAGAGATGTCAATTAACTCCTGCGTATGTAACAGCGGGAATTCTCCGCGCGGGTTAAGAGCGGCGCCGCAACAACGACTGGCGAGGATGCCGAGAGTATTCAGTAGTTCTAAATTCGTAATGTTTATTAGTTTATACTCATGACATCAGTGTCCTTTAAAGTCATACTGAAGTAACGCGTAATATAATAGCAATTTTTTACGTAATATTGTCATTCATAGTGTTATATAATAGTGTAAATTCATGTCAAAGTGTCTTGCAATAGTGTCATCATGATATAGACTTGCCGTGTAATTGCTTAACTCGTCAATTAAAACTCTTGAGGGCGTCGTAGGTGTTAAGTCATTGTGTCAACTCATGTAATTAAATGTCACGTCAAATTGTGACATAATAGTGTATTGACACATTATAGTGTTATTGTGAAAGTGTCATGTTGTCATTATGTCAAATTGACATGCAATATTTTTTTTTACATAAACTTACCGTGTAGTTGCTCGACTCTAAGCATGAGATCGCTGGCGACATCATTTCGAGAGATGTCAATTAGCTCCTGCGTGTGTAACAGCGGGAATTCCCCGCGCGGGTTGAGGGCGGCGCCGCAACAACGACTGGCGAGGTTGCCGAGGGTATCCGCTAGTTCTGAATTCGCGATGTTTATTAGCTTCGACTCGCTGTAGTCTGAGGAAATAAGAAACAATCACATTAGCAGTCTCACCTTGAGCTGCACAAAGCGCCTTAAGGCGATATGTAACTTTTTTTGGATATTTTGGAGACAAATATCTTTTTATTTACCCAGTATCTTGGCAGTGATTTTCAGGTATGTGTTTCTTGACCATTCAAGTGAGGGAATCACCAAGACCAAAACATGATTAGTGAAAATCGAATCGACAAAATAAAAATCCAAAGTTGCCTCTTCAATTTTCATTTATTCCTCTTTTCGTGGAATCTGAGGTGTTTTAAGTGGTGAAATGAAGTATACAGAAAGGTATTTGTAGTTGCTAGGATTTGTTCAACCTAAAATTTTATTTAATTACTTAGTTTTTACAAAAAGACGATATTTTATATCAGGCGCTTAAAAGTAATTTAGTTTTGGTAACTCGCACAGTATATCTGTCGCAATCGCATGCGTTGCGGATTGCGCACTTTATCCTATTCTTTCAAGCGAAAAGACTGCGCGCACTGTCAAATATCTATCTTTTCCCATATCCTCTTAAATGATTATTGTCACATATTGTCGACCTTAGCTTATCGGCCATCGGTTCGTCTAGAGATGTGCCCTTCTCACATTATTTATTTATTTATATTAAACTTACTGGCATCATCGTGCATTGTGGCTTCTCTTAACAGCATATATCTTAGAGCTGACGGTGTCACTGGAGTATTTCTTGGACACACCACGTTACCTAAAACAGAATGTTAGCAACACATTAAAGCCCGAGTCACACTGAGACGGTAGCGAAAGCGTTCCGGGGGCGGTATTTTTTGTAAAGTATGAGTTCTTATGCACGCTGTCACATTGAAAACCGGTCGCGGCGCGGTATTTTCTTCCCGCAGATCCGTCCCCGGACCTCTTTCGCAATCATACCGCCTCTGTGTGACTTGGGCTTAAAGCTTACAAAGTAGAATATCGCAAAATTTCACAACCACAGGCAGGATTCGAACCTGCGTCTTCCTACGTTGTGAAATTTGCGACTTATACAGGATGTAACAAAAAGGATTAAAGCCTGAAGGATGTGGATCTGCCCATGAAACTGAACAACTTTACCTAAGGAACATCGGTCGAAATACGAAAAAAAAAATGCTGACCTCCCATAGAAACTGAATCAGCTGATAACGCGTTTTGTATGGGAGGACAATGTTTTTTCGTATTTCGACCTATGTTCCTTGGGGAAAGTTGTTCAGTTTGTGATATGGTAATCACATATCATCACGTAGTTCCCTTCCTCAATAGAATCACGTAGGAAACGTAGTGTGACGTCATGTAGACGCACGTATAAGTTAGTATATAAGATCAATTAGATTAGTAATAAAGGGGAATTTAAACAGAGTACACTTGAGGGTTTCATTTAACTATCGAACGATATCGCATGGCGACCGTGACAGCCTTCCACTAATATTCGCCATCGAGAAATATCGCATGGCGACCGTAGTGGATAGAGCAGCGTCTTAGTGAAGTCTTCGAAATCGGTCATCGGGAAAAGCGCCGCATCGTGACCACCGCTGTACGGGCCTTGTAAGAAGATGGCTCCAGATCGAGGTCCGTTGTAAGGCATCCAATCCATGCTGTTTTCTGGACTACGTTACCGGATGCTGCGTGTTAACGTACGACGGGTAAGATGGCAATTTCACGCAACGACGAGATGGCAAGAGGGATGTTCGCCACCTCAAACATAGACGGTGAGTGCGAAGTGCAGGGCGGCAGCGCAATGGTTATCAAGAGCTGTCGACGGGGAGCGACAGGATGGAAAGTGCAAGGTGCAGGTCCTAGCTGCATGAGTGAAGAGCACGAAGAGCTTTCTGGACAGCAACAAGTTCAACCCCGGAGGAAGCGTTTGGAAGATAGCAGTCCTCAATTTTGGGTATTATTAATTTGTTTATTTTACATAACCTAAATACCTAGTTGGTTGTTTTTTTTTTAGTCATAATAATCTATCTTTTGTTTTGAGTGGTTAATTTTTTTATCTTTTAAGAATGCTAAGTTCTATTATTCAATTTCAGGTTATTTTTATTCACACAGGTATATTAAAATTAAGTAGGTGTTAACAAGATATTAGCTCAGCAATACCTGGTTTTCAGCATTCATGTATTGTAGTTCAAATAACATTAGAAAGGTTATCAAATTAATAGCGTCTATATATTAAAACGAATAAAAGATGCTGAAGATACGAACGGAAATATCAATATTTTTTTTAAAAATAACTGTCATAAAATTTTAAACAATATCTTCATTAAAGAAAAATTCACCACACAAATTCTTAAATGTTTAGTAAAAATTAGAATGCATATAACCAGTTAATGGAAGTAAACAAACGAAGTGTTAAATAGCGCGCGCGTTTCGTGCGTTGCGTTTTGGTTTCGTTTTAGTTTTGGTTTCGTTTCGATTTCTTTTCGTTTTGCATTTCAACGTGATTACGTCACGCGCAAGCATGCCTGAAGCGTAATCATGCTTAGAATCAACGATATTGTACATTGTTCACGAAATATTTTACGCTATAATATGCTGGTTGTTGAGGTATTTTTAATAATTAATAATTAAGGGTTTTTTTATTCGGGGTGTTTACGATTATGTTATATTAGGATAATGATTTACTAATATTAAGCTATTTGTGACGCTGGGGGTAAAATAATAAGGAAATACTAATAAAATAACAGAGTTCTAGATATCGCAGTGGAGTTGTAATCAAATGTTACAACTAATTATTACATCATAACTTGATTGACTTTGAATTATTGTTTTGCAAACTTTGCAGATTCTAGCACATCGTGGAATGTGTCTATATTTCAGTAGTTTTAGATGCTGACGTACAATTTGTTGTTTTGTATTATGCACTGCACGTGATGCGAGTGTATTTGTTTTTCAAATTTAGATCAAATTGATAATACATTCATACGGACGGGCAGACGTGATGATATGTTTGAATTTTTTTGTGGAGTATTCCCATTCCGAGAGAATATTTAAAAATATGGTAGCAGAGATGTGTCATCTCATGCATTCTGTCTATTTTCAAGTTACGAATAGTGGAATTAAATATGTTGTTCAGTATGGGTCTACGCTATTTCCCATTTACAAAAAGTATTTTCGAAAGGAAGTATATTTGAACAGAGTATCGATGAAACGATTTTGGTAGTGTTTCTTGGTAAAGTCTCAAAATCTCACGGACGAGTATAGTTAGGAGAAGATAGGCGATGGAGTGGGTGCGTATTAAAAATCATTTTGGATTGATGTTATGTTAATTCAACTAGGTACGTCAACTTACTGATATTGCAGCCAGATGGTCCTTGAAAGTGCAAGTTGAAATAGAATTGGGATAGAAAGGAAAGTCTATTTTTCTAGGAAAATTATAAACGTTGGAAAATCTTATGTTAATAATGTATCGTAATACGATTGGATTGATCACCCAAGAGTTGATGTGCTATTAGCTGAATGATTAGTTTGAGCATAATAGTTAGGAAGGAATGATTAGGATAAGTAAGCATTATTTAATGCAATATGTGACAAACCCATTGTCTGCAAAGTAGCGATAGGGGGAAAAGGCACGATAAGGTTTCAGATCCTTCATTTTGAAGATGTTGGAGACATCCAGTTAGAAAACTTAAAATATGACCTTATACTATTTACGTTATAATGAAGTTCAGTGGAACTCAGTATTATGTCGCGACAGGTCGGTAGAAAGTGCCAAAATATTGTGCTACCGATTATGGTAATTACGGGCTGGCCAACCCGGGAAACTAGTTATATGGGAATGACTAGTATCTGAAGTTCTGAAGGCGCGCCGAGACGCAGCAGGCCTAGGTATTTAGTTACAGACCATTATAAAATGTCTATGAGTCTGACTAAGCACGAAATGCGTTATTAAAAGGTAATGAATGACCTTAACCGGTAATGAGGAAAAATAAGAATATGATAACTCATGCATTTCATGTAGTGTGGTAAAGGGTAAACATAAATGCTATGTTCTGATCACGAATTTTCTAAGTGAATATTATGTTTTGAATAGAGTTTTTTTTTCCTGAAAGTCAGATACGTAATTTTCTTATAATTGGATAAAATATTATAATGTTATATTACCCAATGGTATGAATATGAGTATCAAGAATAATGTATTTAATTAAATTTTCTAGTAAGACCATTCGTTACATCATCGGTTAACTATAACAAATTATTGAAATAATACTTTGACTATACATAACGCATATAGCCAACAATTGTTAAAAAATAGCGTCATGAATTTATAGAAATATTATTTTTCAGTATACAGATTGGTTTTTTTAGTTCCAATAAATTCATGATATTATTTTGTATAGTAAGTAGCTTACTGGATTTTTTTAGTAATAATTAGATTTAGTTTTTTTGGTATTGTCTTGATTCACTTGACCATAATATTTTTAAGATTGTCATTAATGTTAAAGATACGGGTTTTTTTTATTTTCTTCCAAGTTAAATAAAGATGAATGTACAAAAGTGGAAATACTTAATGGAAACAATATTATGTTGTGATTTGCTTAATTTTTCTTTAAAAAAAAAAAAAAGGAAAAAGAAATATCCATATTAAAGGAAGTTGTATACTTACAGTAGTTACAGAAGTCAAATTTAATAAGTATTATAAAGTATTGCAGTTCAATATTGAATGGTTGAGAGCGCATAAATGCGTTTGGTACGTAATTTAAGTTATTTTTTTTTGGATTGTATCATGATGTTAAGTTATATTTAGTATATTACTTGTTTATGATTGTAAAGTTATCGAAATTTAGAAAAATGTAACAGTAGATTTATTGTATTATAAAAAGTTGGTCCCTAGGATTCTCTTTTCAGGGGAGGGAAGCCTATCCTTTTCAGGGGAGGTGTGATATGGTAATCACATATCATCACGTAGTTCCCTTCCTCAATAGAATCACGTAGGAAACGTAGTGTGACGTCATGTAGACGCACGTATAAGTTAGTATATAAGATCAATTAGATTATTAATAAAGGGGAATTTAAACAGAGTACACTTGAGGGTTTCATTTAACTACCGAACAATATCGCAAGTTTCATGGACAGATTCAGGGTGGATAATATATACAGGATGTGATTCTGCCCATGAAACTGAACAACTTTCCCTGAGGAACATAGGTCGAAATACGAAAATAAACTTTTGACCTCCCATACAAAATGCGCGATCAGCTGATTCAGTTTCCATGGAGGTCAAATTTTCGTATTTCGACCTATGTTCCCTAAGGAAAGTTGTTCAGTTTCATGGGCAGAATGACATCCTTCAGGGTTGATATACACCTTGTAATCCCCTTTCTGTTACACCTTGTATATATATATATATACCCTTTCAGTTACATCTTGTATACGCATTCAACCTTACTGACAAAGAAGATTCAGGTTCGAATACTGCCCGAGGCTGTGAAATTTAGCAATTTTCTACTCTGTAGAATTAGTCGAACACAAGAAGTGTTTGGATAAAATCAACATTCAAATTAAAATTATACCCTAAGAGCTATCCTATATTTTGGGGAAAAAATTCATATCAGGCCAAATTTTTGTAAATGGCCTTTAAATGTAATTTTAAGAGACTATATTTTTGATTCCCCCAAAATTTCAAACTGGAAGGTACCAAAAAAAAGTTATATCCCGAAGATGGCGCAATTTTACAGCAAAAAAGCTAGCACCTATATTATCGTGAAAATGTGTCTATGTTCACTATATTCAAGCACCAAAATCGAGATCCACCAAAGATATAAATGGGAAACTAATTCTATGAGAAGAAGTTGTTTGTTTCACTAACTGTGCCTTAAACTCTAGTAAAAAAATAATAGCAGATTTGTTTTGGTAATTATCAACATCAAATAACGTTTTAATATACTTTCTTTCAAAATCCAACATTGTTTTTATTTGGGTAGTAGGTAATTCTTTATCAGCTTTTTACATAGGCAGCAAAAAAGTAGCAACTTTTAATATTAAGCCTAGATAGCATAACGAAACATGAAATCCACCAAAAAAATTAAGATCTTAATAAATTTTTAAAAGTATATAAACTAATAAGGACTTAAGTTCTCCGTAATAAATATCATTTTCGAACGCTTACTATTCTTACTAATGCAACCGCGGGCATTTGACTCGGAGCGCGCTAAAAAAAGCCCGCTCAAACGTCCACACCTAAAAATACAGGGTTGTAATTTGATTGCGTGTCATAGCTGATCGGATCAGTATCAGCAACTGAACAATTTTTTCCAAGGAACATAGGTTGAAATACGAAAATCAATCTTTGACCTCCCATAGAAACTGCGTCAGCTGATAGCGCATTTTTTATTGCAGGTCAAATTTGCTTTTTCATATTTCGACCTATGTATGTTCCTTGGTAAAAGTTGTTCAGTTGCTGATACTGATCCCGCCCCTGAACTATGGCACGCAATCAAATTAATCAATATTTTTTAAATAATTTCATGTTGTTTTATACGGGGTGTCCCATAATTAGGCCGTCACGCTGACACCGGACATAGATGGACTTAAGGCGCATCAAATAAAAAAATAATAGTAATATTTGTAATTTTTAAAAATCAATGAAACTGGTCATACTCAATACTCATTACACTTTTCTATGGGCATGAAAAGCTTATATGATGCGCCTTAAGTCCATCTATCTCCGGTGTCAGCGTGACGGCCTAATTATGGGACACCCTGTATGATGATATGAGGAGTCTTTAGCCGCATGTTTTGCAAAAAAAACAACTATTTCTTATCTGAACGAGCCTAAACTTAGTATGTTTAAAAAAACTTTTTTAGGGTTCCGATACCAAAATGGTAAAAAAAAGGAACCCTTATGGTGCCGCTCTGTCTATCTGTCTGTCACACCTCTATATCTCAGCAACCACTTATGCTATCGACCTGAAATTTGGAATAGCTTTAGAATATAGTTGCCCAACATGATTGCACATGAAATAAATTTTGAAAAAAGTATTATCATTAATGTAAAGGGGGCCAAAATATGGGGTGCCTAACTTTAAATTGTCGCTACTAGGTCGAGTGGGGTATCATATGAAAGGGCTTTACTTGTAAATTCCAAAATATATTTTTATATTTTTTTAAGACTCTTAGTTTCGAAGTTATGATGAAAAACCGGCCAAGTGCGAGTCGGACTCGCGCACCGAGGGTTCCGTACCACCACATAATCATAATTGTATTAGTTGAAATTTCAGTAAGTTAATGTGCTAGATTTTTTTATTCCGACACGCGCTTGACCAAATTTTATTATTTGTTGTTATTTTATACCTTAAGCACTATAAACATACCAATTTTCAAGTTTGTAAGTGTTCCCGTTTTTAAAATAGAACTAAAACAAAAATCGCCTCCGCGACCAAACAACTTGACCCCTCTCTTATATGAATGTTCTTTAAACGGGAGCTCACCCCAATTGGTTACCATTAGTTGTGAAAAAAGTTGTAATATTTAATGATTTCAGACTTTTACCATTATTTGTACTGTGAGACCTAGCTTCTTGCCAAATTTCATAATTGTAGGTCAACGGGAAATACTCTGTAGGTTTTGCTTTTTTGCATAAATGTATGGAGATGAGGACATAAAATGAAATATCTTTTGATTGCATCGTTGTAAAAATTTAAATTTTCAGATCTTGTGTGGTTCATGGATCCTAATATATGGTATTAATTTCAACCTGATACCTTTACTCGTTCGTGAGATAAAGGGTCTTGACAGACAGACAGATAGACGGACAACAAAGTGATCCTATAAGGGTTCCGTTTTTTTCTTTTGAGGTACGGAACCCTAAAAATGTAAAAAACATACGTCCCCCCCCCCCCTTAACTCCGAAGTTTGTGAAAGGAAAAATTTGAATTAATTACAGTCGATAGAAGTCTATGTAAATATTACAGCGAAAATAAAACAATCTTTCTAAGTTGCACAGTTTTTTAGTAATCTGCAAAAAACCATTACAAACAAATTTAGTTTTGCGGTCCTAACAATGGACTTTATCGCTTCCGAAAATACTATAGGTAAATACTATCGGAACCCTCGGCGCGCGAGTCCAACTCGCACTTGACCGGTTTTGCCAAGTTGCGCCGCGGCCGACCAGTCGTTTATGAATCTACTTAATGTCCTCTGTCTCTACAAAGTGCGTGCGTTCTGCTTTTTTATAAGGTAGGCCTCTACTGTGGGCCGACGGTCTATCAGTAGTACAGTCAGTTCTTCTTTCTCAAACTGCAATGCGAAGATGCATCGCCGCAACAGAAAAAACCTGTAGATTTATAATCAAAATTTGCGGGTTTTTCTGGTGTCTCACCGGCAGCAATACGTTTTGTCGCAGCTTCAATCAGTTTCGGATACGTGTATAAATCCGGATTTTTTTATGTAGGTAACTTAACATTGCTCAAATTTTGGAATCTCAAAAACAATCCATCGAGTCTTATTTTACTTGATTCGTATACTACCTAGTCTTTGCAGGCCTTTTTCGCCTACAAGCACGATATCAAAACACAATGAATAATTGCATACCTTATCCGCATTTTTCACAACTTTTGTTTTCTTCCATTCTTTTATTACCTTAAAGTTTTTATAACACTTTGTTGGCAAAGGTAATATTTTTCGCAAATAATGGTGACAATGCTGAATGCGCTCACGACTCTGCAATTAAAACAAATCTAGGTACATATCGTCCTGTGACGTGACCTTGCTTGCCCTCGCGCGCCCGCTCGCTCGTTGTTTCCGCCGCCGACGCCGCCGTCGCGCCCCGCGTATACCCCTCGCAACCCTTTGTTTCTTTGATTCGTGATTATAATTATTACTTTATGTTTTTAAGGTGGATTTTAATTTAGAATGATATTATTTGACCTTAAAGAAAAGTCTACTTAGTTAATTTAACTGCTATATTTTTTTCACTAGTTTTTTATTACCACTAAAATCGTTTTCAATTTCCACATAGTTTTTTAGGTGGATTTATTACACTTTATGTTAAGGGACGTTAATGAAACAAAAGCATAGAAGAACTGATCTTATAGTATTTTTATCATAGGTGTTATGCAACTTTAAAGTTTACGTAAACATTTTTTTTAGATTTAATTGTGTTTCTTTTACAAATATAGGAGGATTATATACTTGAAAAAAAGATTTTAATAAAGGTAATCAAATGTAAAGTAAATAATATTTATAGCATTTTTGCCCTTTTTTTGTGGAATTTATAATACCTTTATTATTATTTTTTTAAATCCTGCGGTCGTAAATTTGGGTGGATTACTAATGAATTATTTTATAGACCTGCTAATCTAATTTTTGACGAAAAAAAAATGCTGATATGAATTTTTGTTGAATCTTCATACAGTGAAATAGTTTGGCTCTCAGGCTATTATTACAACACGAGATTTGGCCCACGATTTTGGCAGTACTAAAAGGCCTGTTATGATACATGTTTGACAACAGAATCCCGGCATCCACTTGTCACATTTTGATAGTGTTATACCTTATGGACTCGTGTTGTGCCGGCAAAAAAAAAACAACCATCACTACCCGTGGGTGTCGTAAGAGACGACTAAGGAATTATGTCCGGAGGAGGAGAAGCAGCAGCATCATCATCGTCCCATCTTCCATTTTGTGGTCACCAACAACCGCGGTCTATGGTGCCAGCCGCAACGCTAACAAGCGTGGTAACTATAGTGCTTCCCCTCCACAAAGTTCCAGCAAACGCTGGAATTCTGGAGCTCCCTGCCCTGCAGTTTATGATGATGCCTTGATATAGTGTCATATTGTCACGGCATAACTTAGTGTTTCATGTCATGTCGTACTGTAATGCCATGTCAATGTCATAGTGCCATGTAAAATCATGTCAGTGTCATACCTACAGTTGAAGTAATGTAACTTGATTAGAATAAACAGTGTGAGGAGGACGGAGCGATGCCCTACACATTGGAGCGACGGAGACACGTGCCGATCCAACCTGCTCTCACGTATAGTTTATCCCTCCGTCTATCTAATCAAGCGATATTATTTTGACTGTAAAGAACTATTAGCGACATTATTTTGGTATTATAGTTACCTAAAGTTTAAGAGATCGGTCGTTTCAAGTTTCACTTTTACATCCTATTGCCATGACCGTCCAGTGCGAGTGGCTGATCAGCTTGCGAGGAGGGTGCCAGTTGATGGCCATTAGGAAATCCAGCCAGTCATTACACCAGAATCGACTCGAAAGAAGAAGTCAAATAGTGGAAAGTCTAATGTCTTAGTATTATTTCATGCATTATTGTCATGCTTGACATATTTCAGTTGACATCACAGACTCATTGTATGTCATAGTGTCAAATAGTGTCATCCCATCCATGGAATATAGTCATGCTAAAGATAGATATATATTAATTTAATGGCATCACATATCTTACAAGTCAGTATTTCGTTGTTACGAAATTATGGCGAGGTCGACTATGTCATATTGTAACAGTGCGATGTCATGTCAGTGTCGCGTAATGTCATAGTGTCATAACATGTCATAGTGTCATAACATGTCGTAGTGTAATATTTTAATATCATCTCTAATAATAGCTATAAGAGGCATTATTTGGTGTTATAGTTACCTAAAGACTTGGACATCTTGCTCCCGTCGACGGTCCAGTGCGAGTGGCAGACCAGCTTGCGAGGAGGGTGCCAGTTCACGGCCATCAGGAACGCCGGCCAGTAGATGCCGTGGAATCTGATGTCACATATAATAGTAGTTTATACAACAGCACACAATGAGGGGTTTGAAACTCGAGTGTCGGGGACGCAGGCGAGCGTAGCGAGCCATGTTTCATAATAGATGAAACGAGTGTTTTATAGCTGCATCACAACTTTTTCTACTCTCATATCGTGAATCATAAAATAATGTGTTCAAGAACAAACCTTATCGTAGTATTGTTCCCCTTTGCCGGCGATACTACTAAGCGATGTTTCTAGTTGATTTAAAAACACCTGAAGGCGAATTATGAACGCTTTCATCACTTATTTCATTACAAAAATTATGTAGCTGATAATCTACAATTTTTGAACGCATTATTGAGGATTTAAGGTATGAGAGTCTAATATTTTTTTTTGTGCTGTAACAGCGGCTTAAAAATAGCACAAACTTACACCTACTAACGAAAGAAATCTCCAAGACAAGGGTAATGGAAGGGTGAATGGAATGAAGTTGTTGGAAGGGGAAGACCCAAGGCGAACGTTCTTCCTTTGTGTCTTTCCCCGTTCGGGTCTCCATATTCTTTAACTTTTATGTAACAAGTGGTAAGTGGTCACCACCGCCTCATAGCACCCACAATAGTAGCATATTAGCACTAACAAGACAGCAAAGCGCGTTGCCCACCCCGAGAACTAAGATGGTGTGTTTCATGTGCCAGTAATTTCACTGGCTCCCTTGCCCTTCAAACCGAAACACAACAGTGCAAACACTGCTGCTTCACGGCAGAAAAAGGTACGGAGGTGGTACTTCCCCAGACGGACGGACTAAGGAAAGAGATCTACAAGACAAGGGTGAACGAAAACGTTGGAAGGGGAAGACCTCGGCGAACTTTCTTCTTCTGTATCCTTCCCCGTTCCCATTATTTTGAATCGGGTTCCCTTCATCTTCTGTACCAAGACAATCTATCTTAATTTGTCAGCTCTGGCTTTAGGGAATATGCAAACTATTTTTTTGTCGCATTTATTAAAAATGTCCCGTGTGGTGCCGGCAAAGAATAGTACCAACCCATACACACTCGAGGGTGTCGTAATAGGCGACTAAGGGTTATAAACTGCAGGATGGGCAGCAGCATCCTCCTTTGTATCTTACTTAATGCGGTCACCTACAACCGCGGTCCATGGTGCCAGCCGTAACGCTAACTAGCGAAGTGACTATGGTACTTCCCCTCTACACTTTTCCAGCAAAAGCTAGAATTCTGGAGGGAGCTCCCTGTCCTGTAGTGGACATATCATGGGATGTTATGATGATGATTAACAAAATATGAAAATACCGTAGAAGAGACGACAAAAAATGCAATTAAAATTTTAATCGGCTAAGAAATTCAGCCGATATAACCATTAATAAAATGACGAAAAGACGAAAGTCTTTGACCAGTGTGTGTTGCCAGTGATGACATATGGCACCGAGACGTGGCCGCTCACGATGGGCCTTATCAGAAAGCTCAAAGTCACCCAAAGGGCTATGGAAAGGGCTATGCTCGGAGTCTCTCTGCGAGATCGAATCAGAAATGAGGAGATCCGCAGAACAACTAAAGTAACTGACATAGCCCTGAGAGTCGCTAAAGTAAAGTGGCAGTGGGCAGGGCACATCGCAAGAAGAACCTCGGGCCGATGGGGCGTGAGGGTTCTAGAGTGGCGACCACGTACCGGGAGACGAAGCGTTGGCAGGCCCCCCACAAGGTGGACCGACGATCTGGTGGCGGTCGCGGGAAGCCGCTGGGTGCGAGCAGCGCAGGACCGGTCGTCATGGGGATCTTTAGGGGAGGCCTATGTCCAGCAGTGGACGTCTTTCGGCTGATATGATGATGATGAACCATTAAAAACTATTAATTACGCGCCGATTAGACAGAGATCCGATATGAACAGAACATAATATACCATCCGTCCAGGAGAAGTAAGCCTTCAAAGTTAGCTCCTTTTTGCAGTTGAGATATTCTGGCAAAGAACTCACTTGAGAATATCCTTGCCGACCACCTGCACGTCTGCCGGCCAGGGCCTGCCTCTCCTCATCATGGTATCTTCATCCGGGTACCCCACAACCGACAAGTAGTTGATCAGAGCGTCCAGCCACACGTAAATGCTTTGGGAATCGTCGTCCGGTACCTGGTTACAAAATAATACCACAGCCATAAAAATACATATTAAGAAGCGGCAAAAATTTCCATAATAAAAACGAAAAATAAATTACGCCTATTAAAAACCCGTGACATTAATTCTACTCTCGATTCTGAACAAACTATTTTCTCAGTTTCGCTTATTCCGTCAACACGTTGTATAGGGACTCGAGTCTCCGGGTGTGGCGACGCGTAAGATATTAGAGCGACAGAGACGTATCGCTCCGTCCTGCTCTCACGCATAGCTCTCTCCTGCTCACATTCTAAAAGCTACATTATTTAGTTAGACTGTGTACGGATGGAGTTTGGTATACACACCCGTATAGCCCAATGGACTCGCGAAGACGGTCTGCTCACAGATATGTCAGGGAAGTACACTTCATTCTGTAACATATCTACCAGTTGTTTCTGGAATTTGCTCGGTGTTATCACCCCATCTGCGAAGATATATAAATAATATTGGGGGACATTTCATACAAGGTCATTTGATCCCAAACTAGGCAAAGCCAGTACTATGGGTATGAAAAGCTAATATACAAACAGGATGTATAAAAAAGTACGATACCCCTTCTAAGGGGTTATTTGTTGGCGTGGGTTCGAGTCCCACTTCTGAGATATTAAATACGGGTAATGCCTTTCTTGACATAAACAATATACAAGGTATAACAGAAAGGGTATATAAACCCCAAAGGATGTGATTCTGCCCATGAAACTGAACAACTTTCCCTAAGGAACATAGGTCGAAATACGAAAAAAAAATGTTGACCTCCCATACAAAATGCGCGATCAGCTAATTTAGTTTCTATGGGAGGTCAAAAAATTTTTTCTCGTATTTCGACCTATGTTACTTAGGGAAAGTTGTTCAGTTTCATGGGCAGAATCACATCCTTCAGGGTTGATATACCCTTTTTGTTACACTTTGTATATTACATGGAAACTACTAAAAAAATATCTTAGAATTGGTGCCCACCAAAAGAATGCACTGACAGTTTCATCATCGAAAAAACCGGCCAAGTGCGAGTCGGACTCGCGCACTGAGGGTTCCGTACCACCACATAAACATAATTGTATTACTTAGTTGAAATTTCAGTAAGTTAATGTGCTAGATTTTTTGAGTCCGACACGCGCTTGACCAAATTTTATTATTTGTTATTATTTTATAGCTTATACACTATAAACATACCAATTTTCAAGTTTGTAAACTAAAAACAAAAATCGCCTCAGCGACCATCCAACTTGACCCCTCTCTTATATGAATGTTCTTGAAACGGGAGCTCACCACAATTGGTTACCATTAGTTGTGAGAAAAGTTGTAATATTTAGTGATTTCAGACTTTTCCCATTATTTGTACTGTGAGACCTAGCTTCTTGCCAAATTTCATAATTTTAGGTCAACGGGAAGTACCCTGTAGGTTTTGCATTTTTGAATAAATGTATGGAGATGAGGACATAAAATGCCATATCTTTTGATTGCGTCGTTGTAAAAAATTTAAATTTTCAGATCTTGTGTGGTTCATGGATCCTAATATATGGTATTAATTTCAACCTGATCCCTTCACCCGTTCGTGAAATAAAGGGTCTTGACAGACAGACAGACATACAGACAGACAGACAGACAGACGGACAATAAAGTGATCCTATAAGGGTTCCGTTTTTTTCTTTTGAGGTACGGAACCCTAAAAACGCTACTAGTGCTGTGACAATTTAACACTATCACTAAAAGATTATAAAAAAAAGACTTTTTAATATGTATTTTAATATATATTTTTTAATATGTATTTTTTTATATTTTATATACGAAATTAGATTTTCTTTCAAATTACATGATAGTAATTTATTGAAATGGATCGGTACGTGCTAGTTACTGCATATTATAACGAAAACATCTTGGTCTGCATCACCAGTTTAAAAAAAAACCGGCCAAGTGCGAGTCGGACTCGCGCACTGAGGGTTCCGTACCACCACATAAACATAATTGTATTAGTTGAAATTTCAGTAAGTTAATGTGCTAGATTTTTTGAGTCCGACACGCGCTTGACCAAATTTTATTATTTGTTGTTATTTTATAGCTTATGCACTATAAACGTACCAATTTTCAAGTTTGTAAGTGTTCCCGTTTTTAAAATAGATCTAAAACAAAAATCGCCTCAGCGACCATCCAACTTGACCCCTCTCTTATATGAAAGTTCTTGAAACGGGAGCTCACCACAATTGGTTACCATTAGTTGGGAGAAAAGTTGAAATATTTAATGATTTCAGACTTTTCCCATTATTTGTACTGACTACTGTGAGACCTAACTTCTTGCCAAATTTCATAATTTTAGGTCAACGGGAAGTACCCTGTAGGTTTTGCATTTTTGAATAAATGTATGGAGATGATGACATAAAATGCCATATCTTTTGATTGCGTCGTTGTAAAAAATTGAAATTTTCAGATCTTGTGTGGTTCATGGATCCTAATACGAGTATATGGTATTAGTTTCAACCTGATACATTTACCCGTTCGTGAGATAAAGGGTCTTGACAGACAGACAGACGGACAACAAAGTGATCCTATAAGGGTTCCATTTTTTTTCTTTTGAGGTACGGAACCCTAAAAAAGAGTTCATTTAACCCACCAGGCACTGCAATTCTACTTGAGTTAAAACTACTTTATTTATGAAAAAGTATTTTTTTTTATACAATCTATTAGTGATATAGAATTACCCTTTAGATTCGAACTTTTTTAACAGCCTGTTGAGTTCACGAGAGAGTGGGATGTTTCACAATTTTTTTTTCTTTTAACAAAGATTTATCGACAATTACACGAGGTACACGTTTGTAAGAAAAATTACACACACAGAAAAACACTTATACACACACTTACACTTTACACACTTCACACTTAAAGTTACAGCGCCATCTGTAGTTGAGTAGCATAGCTTGCTCACCCTATGATATTTTAATCATACAGAGCATAGCTCGGTCGCCCAGGTACTTATACTTAAAACACCTTGTGAATCTCATGGAATGCAATAGATGTATTGAGTATGATTAAATTAAACAAGATTCTTACTAGTACTAAGCCACCGCTGTAGATGTGTTTTGAAAGCGCTAAGTCTGAACATGTAGTTAGTTTCCTCTGTCCACTCCACTATGTGACCAGACTCTATGGAAACTTTAACCTGGAAACAAATAGAAAATTACTGTGGTTAGGGGCTCATCATCATATCGTGTGGGTTATTAGATCGATGACCGACTTCACGAAGCCAGGGTGTTTACTTTCAATTTCCGATATATTCGATAAGATACAATAGTTATTTATGCAACTGTTGCGTAATGAGAGTAATTTTAACACGAGATCTGGTTTTTGATACGAGGCGCAGCCGAGTATCTACATAGTATAGATCTAGTGTTAAAATGACTAATTACGTAAAGTTGCATACAAAACTTTATCTACGGTAATTAATTTAACTAAAAGGACATTTAGTACAGTTATTAAAAGTTATTCCTGAAGTTGTTCCAGATCCAGAGCTTGTGGATGAAGTTGCTTTAACATTAATTTCATTGCATACTGTTACACCCGGTATATGGTTACTGTCAGCCTCTTGTGGGTTAATGTTTTCCTGGTACTCTCCATTTGCTTTCAAATGTCACCCAAGTAAAAAGTCACCACTGTAGTATTTTTACAAAATTACTTTAGAATAGGCTATGTACTGTGGTAGTATTGCCTTAGCCTATGCAGAATGAAAATTATGAAGTATAACAGTTGTACAATGAAAATCCATACTCCATTTCCGTACTGTTCATAGTATGGAGCAATACGGAAATGCAAAAAATAGCGAGCAATGACCTCTATTTCGAATCTGTCAGACAAATAAATAAATCAATATTGTACATAATATTTTAAAATAATTAAATATATTAAATATATATATATATATATATATATATATATATATATATATATGTAGAAAACATACATAATAATTAAATAAACCTTATATTAGAAATATATATATAACACATAATCTGTGTGCGTGTGTGTGCATATCTGTTTGTGTTTGTGTAAATAACCCTTCAATGTCTTCATAGCTTTGTGTTTTTAGCCACAACGAAAGTTTCTTTTTGCAATTATTCTGATTTAGTGGATAAAGGTTAAGTTTATTATTAAGTTTATCTACTCCCGTACCGGAATATTCCGAATTCGAAACCAATGACAGATTCGAAATTGAGGTCATTGTCCGCTATCATTTTCATTTCCACACTGTTCCATACTACGAGCAGTACGGAAATGGAGTATGGATTTTCATTCAGCAACTGTTATAATACATAATTTTCAATCAGCATAGGCTAAGGCAATACTACCACAGTACTACATACAGCCTATTTTAAAGTAATTTTGTAAAAATACTTTTTACTGGGGTGACGACTGCCTACCTATATTTAAAAGAAAACGGAGAGTACCAGGCGTGACTAGGAGTACATAAATCGACAAGAAGCTGACAGTTGGCTCGCTTCTATATAAAGTGACATTGGCAACAAAAGAAGTGATTTGAACAAAATGGAAAGTATGTACCAGGAGAACATGATTCTACAAGAGGCTGTCAGTAACCATATACATGAAATTAATGTTAAAGCCACGCCATCCACAAGCCCTGGATCTGGAATAACTTCGGGAATAACTTTAATTAACTGTACTAACTGTCCTATTAGCTCAATAAATTGATCACTACTCTTTAAAAAAAAAAATATATTTCGTCGGTCGTAGATAAAGTTTTGTATGCAACTATACGTAATTAGTCATTTTAACACTCGATCTATACTATTTTGATACTCGGCTGCGCCTCGTATCAAAAACCAGATCTCGTGTTAAAATTACTCCCATTACGCAACAGTTGCATAAATAACTATTATTATACAGCATAGGACCTAAGTAGCATTGGAATTTATTTATGAAAAAAGTTCTACATATACTGCGCAGTGGGACAAACTACATTAATGCGACGACGTGCATTATGATCCTGCCTAAAAGGTAGGTTTTTGTGCTGATTGAGTACTGTTTCACACACAAATAACTGCCTCACCGTGAGAAGGTCACAATAAAGGTACAACTCTCGAGTAGAGGTTCTATAGGGCTTAAAAGTCATTACCTTCAGCAAGGCCCTTTGGGCTCTTTCCAATTTTATTAATGACGTTTTGCTTGCACCTCCCCAAGATGTTACACAATAGGTAAGGAGAGATTGTGACATTGCATAATATACAGTTTTTAATAGTTTTAGGTCGGCAACGTAACGTAAACATCTGGAAACATATATCAATCTACGAATTCTATCTGATAACGCGTCAATGTGCGAAGTCCACGTTAATGTTTGGTCCATAGTAACTCCAAGATATTTGATGTTAGTTGCTCTCTCAAGTTAGTATTCCGAAACGGGAGTAGATAAAACTATTTTATTTTCATTTTTTTTACCTTTTCTCCATTCCTAATGTCATCTTTGACGTGTGTCTCCGGTACAAACGCCTCGTCATTAACGCTATACCAGCCGGAATATTTCGCCTTGTAAATATATTCCTTCTCCAATAGTTTATTCTGAAACAAATACATGAATTCTTATTAATTTTAGTACCTGGGCGACCGAGCTTCGCTCTATAATAGCCGTCTCAACATTAAAATATCATCGGGTGAGCAAACTATGCTACCCCCAACAGATGGCGCTGTAGGTTTCTGTCTAAATAGCGGAATAACGTTAAAAGGTCAGTTCATAAAATGCCCACCGCCACTTCGTCGACTCGCGCGTGACATACACTTATTAGGGTTTCGTACCCAAAGGGTAAAAAACAGGACCCTATTAATATGACTCCGATGTCTGTCCGTATATTTTTGTCTGTCTTTCAGCGGGCTCCATCTCATGAACCATAATAGATAGACGGTTGATTTCTTTACAGAATATGTATTTATGTTGCCGCTATAAAAAAAAATAAGGGGGCTTCCCTACTAAAACATGTTTTTTAGGAGATTTTTAATCTATTTTTGTTTTAGCTCTATCATAAAAACGGGAACACCAACAAGCGTGAAAATTGGTATGTTCATAGTGCATAAGATATACAATAACAACATATAATAAAAACTGGTCAAGTGAGTGTCGGACTCGCGCGCATTTAATACACTTCTACGTGACAGCGCGTAGTGCGCGTCCATAACTAAGACGGTATTTTTATCTTAGTGGTACGGAACCCTCGGTGCGCGTGTCTGACTCGCACATGGCCTGTTTTTTTTATGTATGGGCGCGAGAAAACATAACCGGCTCTAACCGAATTAGTCTATGAAGACTTGCCAAGTCGCGGTGCGCATGCTCGACCTACAGGTCAGTAAATAATAAATCTATTTACTTACTACCTACCTACCCATTTGCATGCTATTTTCTTTTGCGTCTAGCATGCGATCAAAAACCAATTTAGAACGATTGCCATCAAACATTCAAGGAAAGACAGACAAACGGTCCAATCATTTGAATGCCATATTTGCGTGGTTGGTACGATCAAGAGCACTTCAGGATTGACACATTGGAGTTTGTATAGTTCTTATTTCAGTAACCGTAGAAGCTAAAGTCGCGCTGCGAGTGTCAAGCTTGAGATGCTCTTGTCTGTACATGATCAGCGCTGTAAAAGCTGGTTCTATTCTATCACAACCCAGAAAAAAAGACTTAAGGGGCTGATAAGAGTTGAATTACCTCCTTTTCTAACAAAGGGCAGAATGCGCGTGCTAGAACGGAGCGGATTCGCGCTGTTTTACGTTTTTCGCTCATTTTTGCATTTTTCTCAAAATCTGTACCCATAATATACTCATAAATTATAAAACAGCTATATTATTATGCATAGTGATTGAATAATGTGTAAAAGTTTTGGAATCATAGATAAATGGGTACTTAAGAAAAACGGTTTAAAAGCAAAAAGCAGAGGTAACTTTTTTATGGCGTACAAAATATCTGTAATCGTGTTTCGGAGTCGGCCATATTCTCGTAAAGATGCTTAATTATCACATGTTTTTTTTTCATCATATTCCATATTCATCACTTTTCGTTAAAAACCTGCTCAAGTGAAGCGTATTTAGGTCTTATCAGCCCCTTAATTTAATAATTTAATTTGGAATAATTTGTTCATAGTTGCATGCTACCTGTCATAAAATTTTACATACTTTTTAGGGTTCCGTACCAAAATGGTAAAAACGGCACCCTTATGGTGCGACTTCGTCTGTCTGTCACACCTGTTTGACTCAGAAAATATCGGAACTCTCGCACTTGACCGGTTTTTAAAATTTATTTACCAATATTTTTTGCTATGCTTATGGCAGAAAAAGCATGAAAGTAGAATTAATGCAGTAGAAATGAGAGCGTTGAGGAGTATGATTGGTGTGAAATTGAGTAACAGGATTAGAAATAGTGTGATAAGAGAACGTTGTGGCGTAAAAGAAGACGTAGTGACTAAAATTGAGAAAGGGATGCTGAGATGGTTTGGTCATGTAGAGAGGATGAATGAAGGAAGATTGACGAAAGAGATCCACAAGGCGAGAGTGAATGGAAACGTTGGAAGGGGAAGGCCTCGGCGAACGTACCAGGACCAAATTCAGGACGTTCTGAATAAAGGCCAGGTTAAAAGAACCCTAAACCGACGAGCATGTATGAAAGGATTGATGAAAGTACAGGAAGCAAGGGAAGTATGTCAAGATCGTAGCAGGTGGAGAACTGTGGTCTCTGCCTACCCCGACGGGAACAAGGCGTGATATTATGTATGTATGTATGTTTGCTGCACCAGTTAATGATAAAATTTTCAAGATATTTTTTTTATTAATTCTGAAGAGTATACCTACTTGCTGCCGTGCGTACCAGCCGCACCTCTATTGACAATAAATAAATATAAAAATACTCACCCAAAAATGTCTGACAGCAGTTTTATGTCTCTCTTCGGTAGTGCGAATGAAGTCTGTGTAGTCGACGTCGAAATCTTTGAAAAGCGTGCTGTATTCTTCTGAGAGTTTGGTACAATATTGTGGTAAAGATAAGTTTGCTTTGGACGCTGCTTGCTGAATTTTAGTTCCATGCTCATCGGTGCCTGAAAATTACAAATTAAATTAAATTAAAATGGAATAAGAGAAACGGAAATTAGCTGGACTGAAAGAAAAACATACGACGAGGTGCTAGAAATAGTAAAAGAGAAAAGGTGTTTACTAAATACAATAGAAAAACGAAGAGGGAAAATGATAGGACACCTGATACGGCACGACAATTTCCCTAGAAGACCTAGGCGAAGTTACTTCGACCAAATAAAAACAAAAGGTCGAAGTTGTGTCGTTTCAGGAAGTAAAGCAGCTAGCGATACAACGGAATGACTGGAAGTTACTCCATCGACAAGAGCCAAGCTCTTAAATTGAAGAAGAAGAAGAGAAACGGAAAAAATCTTAGATTCAGATAATTTTATTCAATGTAGATTCTTTATAGAATACTTATTGAATGTAATGTAGAATACAATGCAAATAGAGCGAGTTTTACACCGTTTCGGATCGTGCTATATCTTGCTTACTTATAGGTATATATCATTAACAATAATTATTTAATTTTGATATGCAAAGAACCAAAATTGTTTTTTGACGCGAGTGCCTTGTACCTTTGACAGCAGTCTGTTTCGGTCACACATATGGAAGTTATATAAAGCTATCCTGCTCTCAGGGTAACTTCTCACTGTTTTGGAATGCGGCCTTAATTTGTCTGGCCCGTTGGAGTGGTTGGTGGCCACTGCTTTTTACGCCGTGTGATTCGATTCCCGCCCGGGGCAAACATTTGTTTGATGAACACGAGTGTTTATCCTGTGTCTGGGTGTTAGTTGTCCATTTTTAGGGTTCCGTACCTCAAAAGAAAAAAACGGAACCCTTATAGGATCACTTTGTTGTCTGTCTGTCTGTCTGTCTGTCAAGACCCTTTATCTCACGAACGGGTAGAGGTATCAGGTTGAAATTAATACCATATATTAGGATCTATGAACCACACAAGATCTGAAAATTTTAATTTTTTACAACGACGCAATCAAAAGATATGGCTTTTTATGTCCTCATCTCCATACATTTATTCAAAAATGCAAAACCTACAGGGTACTTCCCGTTGACCTAAAATTATGAAATTTGGCATGAAGCTAGGTCTCACAGTACAAATAATGGGAAAAGTCTGAAATCATTAAATATTACAACTTTTCTCACAACTAATGGTAACCAATTGTGGTGAGCTCCCGTTTCAAGAACATTCATATAAGAGAGGGGTCAAGTTGGATGGTCACTGAGGCGATTTTTGTTTTAGTTCTATTTAAAAACGGGAACACTTACACACTTGAAAATTGGTATGTTTATAGTGCATAAGCCATAAAATAACAACAAATAATAAAATTTGGTCAAGCGCGTGTCGGACTCAAAAAATGTAGCACATTAACTTACTGAAATTTCAACTAATACAATTATGATTATGTGGTGGTACGGAACCCTCAGTGCGCGAGTCCGACTCGCACTTGGCCGGTTTTTTGTATATACAACGTGTTAATGGAATAAGCGAAACCCTCATACACCCCAATTGATTTTTATTAAAATTAATCCATTCGCGTAAAAAAAATCTTAAAAGAAGATTTCATTTTCTAGATATTGTTATTTTAAAGTTTCATCATAGTTCTAGATTCATCGTTGTTCTAGTCCGCGCACTCCGCGCTCACTTCCCTCCCCTCCCCACCGCGCATGAACCGCCGTCAGCGCGCGTATCCACAGAAATATTTAAAATAGAAGCGGCAAAAATTTAAATAATAAAAATGAAAAAAAAAAAAACTAGCTCTATCAAAAACCCGTGAAATTGATTCTACTCTCGATTCTGAACGAACTACTTTCTCAGTTTCGCTTATTCCGTTAAAACGTTGTGTATCAGTCTCTCGACTCTCGTATGTTATTCTCCCCGATCCCCGGCAACCGCCTAAGTCAAGGTCTGAGCCCCGCGTGGCGGCCTTAGGCTTGTAGCCTACCGTGTACTTCCTCGGTAGAGCCTTCCGCTCGCCACCCGCCCGGTGAAGCTGTGACAGCCAATAAGGCCGTAGCCTGCTGTTAAGCAAGGTCATCTTCAAAAATATGGAAAAAAAAAATTGTCGTACTCATATTACAGGTTTTGCCTAGTTAGGGATCAGATGTCTTTGTTTGAATTGTCCCCCAATATATGTTTTTATGTAATTGGACTGACCATCTGGCAGTATTTTTTTTTCTTGCAGAGTTTCAAAAGTCATAGAACTCGTTGTTTGACCTTACCAATAAGGGCTCCCGCACACGACCGAGAATCGGTGGGCGATTATCGGCCAGGACGAGGACGGAAGATTCAGGTGATAACACGTCAGAGCGGGATGCCGACAAAAATCGGCCACCGATTCTCGGTCGTGTGCGGGAGCCCTAAGAGGGCAAGTGCATATCAGATCGACAAATAATAATACAACAATGTAATCTTACCAGTACTGAATATGACGTTACAATCTGGATCAATGAGCTTCTCAAACCGTTGAATGGCATCAGCGACCACCGCCGTGTACAAGTGCCCTAAATGTGGGGCTGAAACAAGGAACTACATTTCCAATAGCAGTCAAAAAATTTGGAAAATGGAACTAAGTAGTTTTGAATCATCATCATCATCATGACATCCCATGAAACGTCCACTACAAGACAGGGAACTCCCTCCATGATTCCAGCTTTTGCTGAAACAATGTGGAGGGGAAGTACCATAGTCACCACACTTGTTAGCGTTACGGCTGGCACCATGGACCGCGGTTGTTGGTGACCGTAGAATATAAGATGATTCAATACACCAAAGGATGTTGCTGCCCATCCTCTGGTTCATTAACGCTTAGTCGCCTCTTACGGCACCTAGGGGTAGAGATGGGTTGGTACTATTCTTTGCCAGCACCACACGGTTTTAAATATTCCTTATTAAATGACAATGTGTAGTCGTCAACCCTATCTCATTGCATACCAAAAAGATACCTATGTGGGGTGGAGCTAAAAAAACTGGCCAAGTGCGAGTCGGACTCGCGCACTGAGGGTTCCGTACCACCACATAATCATAATTGTATTAGTTGAAATTTCAGTAAGTTAATGTGCCAGATTTTTTGAGTCTGACACGCGCTTGACCAAATTTTATTATTTGTTGTTATTTTATAGCTTATGAACTATAAACATACCAATTTTTAAGTTTGTAAGTGTTCTCGTTTTTAAAATAGAACTAAAACAAAAATCGGCTCCGCGACCATCCAACTTGACCCCTCTCTTATATGAATGTTCTTGAAACGGGAGCTCACCACAATTGGTTACCATTAGTTGTGAGTAAAGTTGTAATATTTAATGATTTCAGACTTTTCCCTTTATTTGTACTGTGAGACCTAGCTTCTTGCCAAATTTCATAATTTTAGGTCAACGGGAAGTACCCTGTAGGTTTTCCTTTTTTGCATAAATGTATGGAGATGAGGACATAAAATGCCATATCTTTTGATTGCGTCGTTGTAAAAAATTAAAATTTTCAGATCTTGTGTGGTTCATAGATTCTAACATATGGTATTAATTTCAACCTGATACCTTTACCCGTTCGTGAGATAAAGGGTCTTGACAGACAGACAGACGGACGGACAACAAAGTGATCCTATAAGGGTTCCGTTTTTTTCTTTTGAGGTACGGAACCCAAAAAACAGGGTTGGGGTGTAAACTTGCACGGTTTGTATAGTCAGCAAAAATTTGTTTATTTATTTACCAATTTGTGTACCAAGTACTTACATGCAAAAGTACTAATTAATTTGCCTAAACTTGGCCCTATAATGAGGAGGCACAAAGTACCAGGGTTGGTCCAGTACAGGCAATCCTGTTGATTGCAGGGTTGGCCTGGATAATTATCGTGATAATTATCGTCGATAATACGAGTAACTGTTATTGTACAAAACAAAACGATATAATATATATGTGAATCCAAACGCATGTTTTTTCGTCACAATACTCGTATCAAGCATGTATCCAAACGAACGCCAAATGTCATTCATCTACAGGGGAATTCCCCTCACTGTTATTTGTTTTCGTGAACTGTAGTTTGTGCGCTGCGAAATTAAATAAAGAAAAACATTATGCCTAGAAAACTTAATCCAATATGTTCAAAGGTTGACTGCATTAAAACTAAAAATAGTGGTTTATGGGCTAGATGCAAGAAATGTAGAAAAGAAATGCAGGGAATCTTGCGATAAATGAAAATATATACGTAATTTGATTTGATAGTTAGATAATTATCGGATAATTATCAGCGAAAATAATTATCTTGATAATAGCCAACCCTGGTTGATTGTAGTTTCTGACTGTATATAACATGCCAGGTTGCACCCAAACAACCCTATAAATGGTGTAAGGACATGTAGATCGCTTTCTGGTCAGCATGCGGTGAGATAGGGATGGCAACTGGGAGCAGTTAGTCTATTATATCTTCAGTATAAAAAGGAACTCTGACTGTCTGAATAATTTATTAATGCACAGCTCAAACCCTTCAGTCTAGTAATATCAGAACAAGAGAGCCAATTTTCAAGTTAAAGTATTTTACTTGCAGAATACTTCAAATGCATTAATGTAGCATTTGAAGTATTCTGCAAAAACGTAATCTGGAAAATCTAGCTAAGCAGTTACATATACTTTAATAAAGTTTTATCTTTGTAATAAAAGTCAGATCCCGAGCCGTTTATCTGACAATAGATCATTGTATTGTATGAACCACAAATAACAATAGGTTTAGGTATAACATATCATAAGTCACAGGCACTGTTTTTCATAACGCATTGTAAATGTAATTTCCGTGATGTCCAAATAAACGTTAATTCATTCATATCATCATATCAGCCGGAAGAAGTCCACTGCTGGACATAGGCCTCCCCTAAACATCTCAATGACGTCCGGTCCTGCGCTGCTCGCATCCAGTGGCTACCCCTGACCTTGACCAGATCATCAGTCCACCTTGTGGGGTCCAACTTGTATACCAGCGAGTGTCTACTATAATTTTTTCGTTCATAACAATATTTTTTAATTTTTTATAATAACTAGTCTTATAAGTAACAGTTATAAAGGTTGAACTTTAAAAAAATATTTGTCATGTTTTTATGGTATGAAGAAACTTTTTAGAAACACTGTTCACTAAAAACATCATCTTAGCCATAACTGGGAGATCCAACAAGGCGAAAATTGCGCAAAACCTGCTCAGATAAAACTAGCCTGCACGATTCAAGTACATACCTACAGTTCTAAGTTAAGTGTGTGGTTTCCGCACTTAGTCCAGTTAGGACCATTGTGCTTGGGCCTATGTGGCCGTCAAGTTAGCCACCTTAACTGTTGCCAGAACTGGAACAGGTGTAGGGTGTAGTCTGGCAGCTCATGATGGAGACGCACAATGGGGCATAATGTCGAAAATTTGTCGTTTTTCTTTCACTAGGTTTAAAGTTGTACCTTTGCATTGCCATCACATTCTGCCAGGTTGCACTAGTTTTATCCTATAGGTAATTATTTACTTGAATCATGCCAAGTTTCATTCCAGCAGGTTTTGCGCAGAGCACTCCATACAAGCTCGGCCTTGCATCTTCTACTAAATGGAAATATCAAATCTTTGCCTTCATAACATCTTCTTTGCATTCTCAATTTCTACCTGAAATGCAGTTTTCTGTACATAATGGTAAATGTAAAATACTATAAGAAAGCCTATTAATAGCTTCAATTTTTGGTAGTTTGGTCTTACTTCTTGCTACATAGTTTGTTATTTAAATCTAAATAAGTAAATAAAAATAAAACACATACCAGTATTGTGACAGATTATGGTTCTTTTTATACTTTGTAGAGGGGATATTTGGAGTAAGAAAAACAAATAAAATGTTTACCCACTGATAATCAGAGTTACAAGTACCTAAAAAAAAAAATACTCACCAGCATTTACGTAAAATATAGGAGTGGTCACGTAGAAAGGCCTCTTTTGCACCACGGAGGAAAGCAGGCGTAAACTTAAGCGCATTTTCAGAAAATTTCTTCAATTCAGTTTCTATAAAATACCCTTCCGTTTTTTCCAAGTTCCACACCGGCTAAGCACGTGAAGGATAAACTAAAGTCAACACTGCGTGTGCGTGCTGATAATCTCGTTGCTGATATGAGAGAAAATAATGCGATAATAAAAAGTACGAGCCTTCTCTCAACGTTCAACACACTACAATTGAGTTCAGTCAGAAACTGTTGTTCCACATTCCATAATAGCACAAAAATTGTCGGGGCAAAAAAGATAGCTATCTACCGTGGGAAAAAAGAATTTTCAAACGAAGTGCGATGGCTAACGCTGTGTTCCAAATTGTACAAACGCTGCTAAAAGCGTATACAGTACTGACGGACGGTCCAAATTGATTTTGCACGCTCACAAAGCTATCACTGCTTTAATGGCTCTAGTCAATTTGGAATGGATTTAAGCGCGCTCACGTGTTCATCTGTCAAAATGTCAGTTTTGTTTTTATTTTCGTTAACAAAGCCTAAGCTAATCCCTGAAAAATGTGCGCCAAATCCACTCTCATTTCCATTAGAGAAGAATTAATTAAAATCAAAACTTGAGAAACATCAGCTGGCTGCAAATGTGTGGGATTTTATATGTGTCAAATCGATTTTGACATTAGCGCTTTCACTGCTCCACCTACAGTACGGATTAAAACCTGCTCATGAGCTTTGTGTGCGGTTTTAGCGCGCTAATAGTCGGTTCAAAACTTGCTCGTATTCACTCGTCATCAGTGACGTCACTTTAGCGCGCTATCATTGCATACGAAAATGAGGTAGTGCAGCGTGTGCGAAACGTCAAACTCATAAGACATTTGTCATCAATCTCGTTTTCGAGAGATTTTTTTCAACTTTTTTTGGGGTTTTAGATTAAATTATCTTATCGAATAATCATTATCTCTCAATAATTTCTTAAAACGCAAAACAAAATCAAACTTTTAATTTTTCTCAGTGACATTGACATAAGCGCGCTCTAGTCTGGTTTAAAACTGTATTCGATGATATTCGACGAATGCACGCATATAGAAATAAACCGACTATATTCAGTGAATGTGATGTGTGCGTTGATTTCAAGAAACAATCCGTAGTGCTATTTGACTAAAGCACTGATAGCAGAAACGATGACGTCATCAATGACGTAAGGCGGTGAACGAGCGAGTGCTTGGCTGTGTTCCAAATTGTACAAACGCTGCTAAAAGCGTATACAATACTCACGGACGGTCCAAATTGATTTAGCACGCTCACAAAGCTATCACTGCTTTAATGGCTCTAGTCAATTTGGAATGGATTTAAGCGCGCTCACGTGTTCATCTGTCAAAATGTCAGTTTTGTTTTTATTTTCTTTAACAAAATCCCTGAAAAATGTGCGCCAAATCCACTCTCATTTCCATTAGAGACAAACTCATTAAAATCAAAACTTGAGAAACATCAGCTGGCTGCAAACGTGTGGGATTTTATATGTGTCAAATCGATTTTGACATTAGCGCTTTCACTGCTCCACCTATTGGACTAAAGCACTGATAGCAGAAACGATGACGTCATCAATGACGTAAGGCGGTGAAAGAGCGAGTGCTTTAGAGCACGCTTTAGGTCAATTTGGACCGACTTAAGCGCGCTCACAGTGCTCTAAAGCAGTCTGTTAGTGCATATTGGAACGCACAGTTTAGAGCACGCTTTTGGTCAATTTGGACCGACTTAAGCGCGCTCACAGTGCTCTAAAGCAGTCTGTTAGGCCAAATTGGAACGCACAGTAAATACAACCTGTGCGTTCCAATACGCGCTAACAGACTGCTTTAGAGCACTGTGAGCGCGCTTAAGTCGGTCCAAATTGACCAAAAGCGTGCTCTAAAGCACTCGCTCGTTCACCGCCTTACGTCATTGATGACGTCATCGTTTCTGCTATCAGTGCTTTAGTCAAATAGGTGGAGCAGTGAAAGCGCTAATGTCAAAATCGATTTGACACATATAAAATCCCACACGTTTGCAGCCCGCTGATGTTTCTCAAGTTTTGATTATAATGAGTTTGTCGCTAATGGAAATGAGAGTGGATTTGGGGCACATTTTTCAGGGATTAGCTTAGGCTTTGTTAAAGAAAATAAATACAAAACTGACATTTTGACAGATGAACACGTGAGCGCGCTTAAATCCATTCCAAATTGACTAGAGCCATTAAAGCAGTGATAGCTTTGTGAGCGTGCTAAATCAATTTGGACCGTCCGTGAGTACTGTATACGCTTTTAGCAGCGTTTGTACAATTTGGAACACAGCGAACATTGGAACATAACCTTTTGTCAACTCAGCTGGTTTTGACGTATTACACAACCATAAGCAGAGACACCATTCTACATACCATCTCTATTGAAATATTGTTGTTTTGTATTTGGTTGGTTAAAAATAACGTTCCGTTTCATTGGTCCTATTCCCAATCAGTTGAAAATTACGCGATGTTTACGTCGAGAGAGAAAGACACAGAGCGCTGGATATTTTCCGTTTCAATCTCACAAGCATGATAGAAAAAACTTTTTTAAAAACAAGCTTTTATTTAAATGCGCTAAAAAGAAGAACATAAAATTTTCCTTTAAAACTTTTACTAACAACTTATATCGTCAGTAGACAATTTACATGAAATAAAAGCTTGTCGCGAGATTTTTTTGTCAACTCAGCTGGTTTTGACGTATTACACAACCATAAGCAGAGGCACCATTCTACATACCATCTCTATTGAAATATTGTTGTTTTGTATTTGGTTGGTTAAAAATAACGTTCCGTTTCATTGGTCCTATTCCCAATCAGTTGAAAATTACGCGATGTTTACGTCGAGAGAGAAAGACACAGAGCGCTGCATATTTTCCGTTTCAATCTCACAAGCATGATAGAAAAAACTTTTTTTAAAAACAAGCTTTTATTTAAATGCGCTAAAAAGAAGAAAATAAAATTTTCGTTTAAAACTTTTACTAACAACTTATATCGTTAGTAGACAATTTACATGAAATAAAAGCTTGTCGCGAGATTTAGTACTCGTATTTTGAAAATTTCAAAAATTGAAATTAATCAGATCAAGTTGTTTAATTTACTTGTTTATCTACACAGTTCAGTCTCGCGGCAAGCTTTTATTTCATGTAACTTGCCTAATGACGTTATAAGTTATTAGTAAAAGTTTTAAAGGAAAATTTTATTTTCTTCTTTTTAGCGCATTTAAATAAAAGCTTGTTTTTAAAAAAGATTTTTACCTTTAATTTATTTTTCACTTTTTATTTATCGTTGGACAGGTTTCTCAGTCTGTTCATCTCATTCAACGCATCATTGTTGCAAGGTCGTTTGCCAACTTAAACAAAGTCAAAGTTTACCAACCAATGCTACAGAATCGAAAAATTCGACCTCAATATCATAATCGAGGACTTCAAAAACCCAAATGAAAAAAATGAAAATGAAAAAAAAAATGAAAAAATGTTTATTATAACTTAAGTAATATACAGTTACTGAATATGGTAAGTAAAACTTATTATAATAGTAATTTACAGATAGACCAGGGGTCACCAAACTAGGCTAAGCCCGTATATTGGTGAACCAAGTTTTATTTATTTATCAGAATTTTAACATTGGTATCTTAAATCTAAATAACCTAAATCTTATAATATTAAAACTAGAGGTGTGGAGTAAACAAAAGTACATCAAAATTTCAGACGGATTTTAGCAACGGAGTTTAACTCACAATCGTATTTTCAGTAAGTTAGAATGACGTCACACAGCTAACTATGCATTGTCATCCAATCTAAACGTGTATACAAAATTTCAGTTCAAACGATTGAAGATATTTGCTTCAAAATTAAGTTGCAAGATTCCACCCGAACAAACATAGTTACATACATACATACACTCTTTATTTTAAGAGTTATTTACAACAGCCCTTTCATTTGATACCCATATTGTAGGGGTGCAATAAAAACAACTACTCCACCATTTGGATTTTCCGCCATTTTGGATTTAAAATGAAGACACTCAATTGTTCGAGTTATTTACAGCAAGCCCTTTCGTTTGATACCCATAGGGGTGCAATAAAAATAATCAGTCCAACATCTTGGATTTTTCGCCATTTTGGATTTAAAATGACGTCACACAATTTTTCGAGTTATTTACAGCAAACCCTTTCATTTGATACTCCTATGGTCACAATAAAAATAACTAGTCCATCATCTTGGATTTTCCGCCATGTTGGATTTAGAATGACGTCACATAGCTAACTGTGCATTGTTATCCAAACTAAACGTGTACACATCAACTCAATCGGTTGTAAATATCTGCTTCAAAATTGAGTTGCAAGATTTCACCCGAACAAACATAGTTCTTACACACATAGCAAGTTAAATAAAAGCCTGTAAAAGTATTTTATTGACGTGTAAACTATTATGTTTATTATGTCCTGGCCCTCAGGACACCCAAAGTAAATGAAAAGCACTGAAAATACTTAATTCTGTATTTTATTAAATGCACTCATTTTGAGGCAAAACGGAAAGTGACATTAGAGTCACGTGACATCTCACATGTCAAAAACTAACTTTTTAATTTACTGCTTGGATACATAGCAATATATCTCAATATCCCCCTCACAAATCTAAACGTTGGGGTGGTTTCCTAATTCTACTAGAACGTCTCAGGCTAACATCTTCATCAATTTTATCCTGAGCAACAGAAGATTCCATATTAATAGATTCATTAATTTTATTTGGACCATTTGAGCCATTATTACCATCCATAATTTCCTCAATTTCTTCATTATTATTATTATTTAAAGTTATCTTCTTATTATTTTCCAAATTTTCAGATTGAATAGCCTTACTATGAAAACTATTATTCCTCACTGTATTGGGTGGTAGTAATGTCTCCTGGGATGGCAAGTGATCAGATTTGTCTAGAATACCATGATCTTTAAAATTGGGCGCATCATCTTGAACACAATCGACAATCTGATCAGTGTGCCTTTTCCATATTAAATTTTCATTTAAAATCTTACATAAATAAGTTCTTTTTCCTAAAACCTCATCAATTTTAGCTCTAACAAATTGTTTCTTATTTGGGTTCCTGTAGTCTCTGCAATAAACCATATCTCCCTCTTTAAATGTTTCATTTCTTTGTCCTCCCTTTGCTACAGATTCCTTGTCCTTTTTAATAGTTAATAAATCCAATCTTGTCCTTAATTTCCTTTGGAACATTAATTCAGAAGGTGAAACCCCTGTAGTCATGTGAATTGAATTTCGGTAATGGAATAAATACCTATTCATTAATGTTTCAAAGGTAACATTTTTATTTTCTTTGTCTTTTAGAGACTTTAATAAAGAAGCCTTAAAACTTTTCACAGAGTTCTCAGCTAACCCATTTGTTGCTGGATGGAAAGGTGGAGACGATTCATGCCTGATACCATTTTTACATAAAAATTCAGTGAACTCCCTACTACAGAACGTAGCTGCATTATCAGTCACCACATATTTAGGTAACCCATATCTACTAAAACATTCCCTGAATTTTTCTACTGTTTGTTTTGCATCTAAACCCTTCATTACAAAAGCCTCTGGCCACTTAGAATAAGAATCAATAATTAATAAAATCATTTTCCCATCTATGGGACCCAAAAAATCAGCATGAACCCTCTCATATGGATATTTAGTCTTAGGCCAAGCTATAATAGGTGATTTTTGGGGTTCTGGTCTAGCTGCCATACATATGCCACATCTTTTCACATAATTTTCAATTTGGCTGTCTAGACCTGGCCACCAAAAATAAGATCTAGCATTATTTTTCATTTTCACAATGCCCTCATGAGTTGCATGCAGTTCTTTAAGTAAATTCTGTTGTAATTTATGAGGTATTACTATTCTATAACCCCACATAATAACATTTTGGTCAATATACAATTCATTCCGGCTTTGGAAAAATGGTTTCAAGTTATCATCCTTTATATCATTCGGAAAACCATATCTGACCATGTTAAAGACCGTACTCAAAATAGGATCTTTCCTTGTCTCTGATCTAATTAAATTTAAATCTATAATGCTTTGTTGTTCCACAAAATTTATATAGTCATAATCATTTTTTTTATATTTATTCTCAATATTTTCTGAATTTAAAGGTAACCTAGACATACAGTCAGCCTTAACATTGTCAGTGCCCTTAATATGTTTAAAAGTGTAGTCAAATCCTGACAGGAATACTGACCATCTTTGTAATCTACCTGCAGACATTTGTGGCAAACTTTTGTTCTCACCAAACAATGCCTGTAATGGCTTGTGATCGGACTGAAGTTCAAACTTTGTACCTATCAGGTATTGATAAAACTTTTGAAATGCCCAATAGATAGCTAATGCTTCTTTGTGTATCATAGAATACCCTTTTTCTGCTTTGTTATAAACTCTTGAGATGAAACTGATTGGTCTTTCTGTACCATCTGGCATGACATGACTTAAAACTCCGCCAATACCGTTCTGGGACGCATCACATGCTAATCTCAAAGGTAAATTTCTATTGAAATGAACTAAAAGGTTATCAGAAACAATATCCTTTTTTATGATTTCAAAACTTTCACTGCACTTTTTTGACCACAAAAACTTTTTGTTATTTTGTAATAAATCATAAATAGGCTTTAATTTGACTGACATATTAGGTATGAATTTCGAATAATAGTTCACCATGCCTACCCATGACCTAATTTCACTTACATTGGTAGGTGCAGGTGCTTTTAAAATAGCCTCAATCTTGGTTTTATCCTTCATCAGTCCGTCCTTGGAAATAATGTGGCCTAAATATTTTACTTCACTTTGAAAAAACTTGCATTTGCTTTTATTTAATCTAATCCCTGCATTTTTAAATCTCCTCAGTATTTCCCTTAAATTTTCTAAATGTTCTTTATCATTTTTGCCCGTGACCAAAACATCATCAATAAAATTTACTACCCCCTTGGCACCTAATAAAACCTTTTCCATTTTGGCTTGAAACAATGCACTAGCTGGTTTAGTACCATAGGGTAACCTTTTTAACTTAAAAATGCCTTTAGGTGTTGACCATGCCAATAATTCACCTGTGTCATCATCAAGTAACAGTTGATTAAAAGCGTTACGAAGGTCTAATTTTGAGAATTTTTCACCACCTTGTAATGCAGTAAAAATGTCCTCAATTCGTGGCAAGGGATGGTTAACCTCTTTTAGATGTTTATTAATAGTAATTTTATAATTTGCACACAACCTTAAGTCACCTGTTTCCTTTACCACTGGGGCTAAAGGCGTTCCCCATTTTGAATTCTCAACCTTCTCCAACACACCCTCTTTTTCTAACCTTTCTAGCTCACTATCAACTTTTTCTTTAAAAGCATGAGGGATAGGCCTTGGTTTGTGAAAAATAGGCTTGACTTCATTGTCAACCAACTCTAACCTAACTTCCTCCCCCTTAATGACACCTAATTCTTTTCTAAACACCTCAGAGTACTCATTTAATAAATCCTGCAAAGAAGTCACCTCAACTTTATTCACTGATAGGTCTTTCATCTGCACTCTAAACTTTTCAATTAAATCTCTGCCAAATAAACATTTGGATCCATTTGCAACGATAAAAAGCTCACAATTATCTTTTTTACAATCTTTCATAATGATTGTGACAAAAATTTTCCCAACTGGCTTTACTATTTGGCCATTGTAAGTTTTTAATTCCAAATCTGTCTTCTCTAATGGTACTTGGGAAAGTTTTTGTCTGTACATACCTTCCGGCATACAGGAAACTGCTGCACCTGTGTCCAGCTCCATGCTCACCGATACATTTTCAATTTTACATTCTAAAATAAAAGGTGAAACATAATTAATCAAATTTTCACTCTCTTCAATATTAAAAATGTCCACATTGTCAGAATCTTCACTTTCATTTATGTCCACTGCATTTGTAGCCTTCGGCTTAGACTTGCAGACTGACGCCAAATGCCCAATCTTTTGGCATAATTTACATCTAAAGGTCTTGTATTTGCATCTTGCGAATGAGTGGTTCGTCTTACCACAATGAATACACTTTAAAATTTTCTCAGGTTCCTCCTTGGATCCTGAAGATGCACTTTCCTTCTTGTACACTCGCTGTACCTTATTAATAGTTTGTCTTTCCGATAAAGATGATTCTTTGTTAAGTGCAATATCTAACAATTCTGACGTCTTCTTTGAGATCGACTCCTCACACAGTCTTTCAAAAATAGGACCCGTTCGCATTCCTGCTACGAATTTGTCCTTTACTCGTTCTTCAATTGATGCACCAAACCCACATTGAGCCGCAGCTTCCCTTACACGCGAGTACCATTTTGAGACAGACTCGTCTTCTAGCTGTTGCAATCTATCGAACTCTGTACGTTTTCTAAAATGTGATACCCGTGTTTTGAAACGAAGTTTCAACGCCGTCTCCAACTCAGTGTAAGTTTTTGATTTGGGTAACTCTGGATGAAGTACTCCTTTGAGTATTCTATATGTTTTTTCGTCTAGTAACGTAATTAATGTAGGCACTTTAAGTTCGTCCTTCACCTGGTTGGCTGCAAAATATTGGTCGATTCGTTCCAAAAAACATTCGACATCGTCACCCTCCGAAAATGGCTTAAACTGGTTCCCATCCTCGTCGCCAAATTATTATGTCCTGGCCCTCAGGACACCCAAAGTAAATGAAAAGCACTGAAAATACTTAATTCTGTATTTTATTAAATGCACTCATTTTGAGGCAAAACGGAAAGTGACATTAGAGTCACGTGACATCTCACATGTCAAAAACTAACTTTTTAATTTACTGCTTGGATACATAGCAATATATCTCAATGTTTTCGTTGTAAGAGGGGATATTTCATGAAGAGAAGTTATATGGGTTAACGCCACCTATTTTTACACACAGTCGCACGTCAGTGGATACACTATGACCTTTGAGCAGGTCTCTAGTTTCAGGTGCATGAAGCTTAGCGCTGTTTCAGCTTAAACTGGCTTTATTCACTTTCTGGCTATTGTTCATTCTTATGTGAACAAGATCTAGGATACGTCGTTTGAAATAGGGGTAATTTCTTGAACAGGAGCCTATTCAAATTCAAAATTCAGAAACAAATTCTATGGATAACGCACTAACGCCATCAATGAGATCTACTATCGACAATTCGCTAGCGCGTAGACTTCTGTTGACTCAACGTATGCAATATATTTCACGTAACAAACGTTTCAATGTGTTCTGACACTGTGTACAATTTGATTGATGAATGATTTTAATTATTTTTTGTGTAGACGTATTATTGTAAAACCTTTAGCGATACCAAAGATAAAAAAAGATCCATCTATCAGCCGATCGCTCCATACTCTGCTAAGTTATGGAAACGGTACTAAATGGAAAGTTGCTGACGTACCTAGAAACTAACGACCTACTCGGTGATCTTCAGTATGGCCTCCGCCGGGGACGATCAACTGGGGATCTTCTAGTGTACGTTACGCATTTCTGGGGCGAGGCCATCGAGGAAAACGGCGAAGCCCTTGCCGTATCACTGGACATCTCGAAGGACTTTGACAGGGTATGGCACGCAAGTCTGCTAAGCAAGCTTCCTGCTTACGGCATTGGATATCTCACTTCCTGAGTGAACAGTCGATCCGAGTAGTCCTTAATGGCTGCTCTTCTGACCTCATGGCTATCGATGCCGGGGTTCCTCAGGGGTCTGTACTCTCTGCAACACTTTTCCTGCTGCACATCAACGACCTCCTTGGTCCAGGTATTGTTGGGTATGCAGATGACAGTACTGTCGTGGAGAGGTTTGTATCTAGCGCAAGGGCCAGCGGTGACGACATACGTTCTTCGATGCTACCATATGAGATGCTAGTGAAAACCAAGTTTCACAGCCTAGCATACAAGCGCAAAGTTGCATGTCTGTCGGCCTTTTACAGATTGTACTTCGGAGAGTGTGCCCAAGAGATTCATGAGCTTATTCCGCCATCCCCCTTCTACCATTGGGAATCCAGACGCACTGCAGGATATCACCCATACTTGGTTGATATTTCACACATCCGCACAAAGCGACTTGAAAAATCCTTTATAATACGCACGGCTAAAGAGTGGAATTCTCTGACTGCATCTGTATTCCCTAGCTCTTATTACCCGAATCTATTTAAGTCGCGAGTGAATAGGCTTCTGCTGGGCAAGCTCATTCCATCGTCGAACTCTTCTCTGCCCTCAGGGCCAGATCGAGGTCAAGAGTAAGCCCATATACAGTTACAAAAAAAAAGATTCAGAGCATTGTTGTCCCCATCTGTGTGCCGCTATTCATAATTCAATATTTTACTTAGGTAAACTGCCTTAATTTCTATCTCTTTCAGTAACACGCTCGGGCAAATGGGCATATCGGGTATGTTACATTACTGACTACTAATAAGAGAAAGGTATTGAGCCATTTTCCGTTTCACCGATAATATATTTTATCGCTGACAGCGCGCTCAAAAGCGTCCCGAATCACTCTTAGCGCGTCTACGACTGACCATTGCTACGTCACTGACGACGCCATCAACGCCGTCATCTTGCGCTCACAACGCGAACACTCCCAAACATGGTCACTGTGAGTGATCTGTCAAAACTGTCAGATTTTGCTGGTGTTTGTTGATAAAAGGAGTCAAAAATTTAAGTGAAAAAAAATGAAATGATAGAAGAAAATATTCTTGGAAACTTTATCGCGATTAATAAACGGGTGTGATGGTTTAATTTATGTTCTTCCTCTTTCTATCTTTAAAATAAAGTATAAAGGACAAACAGGATGATGGGAATTTTTTTACTTATATCAGAACGTACTCACGACTGTCATCAACATAATGCTACTAAATGTAAATGTCAGCATTTTCTTACGTGCTGCCTTTACTTTTAAGATGTTATTATTTCGAAGGTTAGTATCATTATGGAAATCGATCGCTGAACTTGGAGTGTTATTGTTGTAATGTAAAAGTAAAATACATAAATTATATTGGTTTGTGAAGAATAAATGAAGAATATGTCTCAAGGTAAAATAGTGCTAATGGCTTGTGGGAGCTTCAGCCCTCCTACGTATATGCATCTTCGCATGTTTGGTAAGTATTTTGAATGCCGAACTTTAGTACGCAATATTTTAATAATATTTCACAGATAATTCCTCCTAGTTTTATAAAATAAAGCTGGGTTTGGTCTACTTATTAAGTTTTGCAAGTTCCCGAAGTTTAACTTTAAAATTCGAGTTTTTTATAGCATTATTAAAATTTTTAATTTCTTTCCGAAATTTATGGAATTTCTAGAAAATCTAGGTAATTAATGATAAAAATCTTAAAATTCTAGGTACGATATGTTTCAGAATGTCAAAAATAGTCCTTCTTACTTGCTCTTTATTTCCATTCAAAGCAGTACCTAATTTGAATATTTGCATGTTATGCAATTTCAAGGCAATTTTAGATGACTCCATGGTGTTGCCAAGGTCTTTATTATAACTGTGCTTTTATTCTTCACTACATGTATTACAAGTCTTCATATGATATTGCTAGTAAAATAATGAATATTAGGCATAAATGATTGTATTGTACATTTAGGGTAATTAAATAGGATAAAAAAAAATCGTTTTGAGGAATTAATTCCCAGCGAGCTGGAAACCGTTCTAAAAACTCCGGTTGGTCATAAATGCGTGTAATCCCAGTTCGCACGGTTCTAGGAGCTGCAAAATTTTTGCTCTTGTTTTGTTTTTTTGTTTGTAGCTTGAAAACGGTACATTGCACAAAAATGGCATCTATGCCAATATTCAAGAGGGTTAAATTCTGCGTCAAATGAACATCTAAAACTTCAAATTTAGTTAAGTGATATAGCCGAAATCAAAATTTAGACGAGAGATAATTTCTTATCTAGGTGCCAACTTACATTTTGCGACTTTCCAAGACCAAACCTTTCAAACCGATAGTCCTATTCAAAAACCCACGAAATAAAAGTTGTAGAGAATCCAATTTCACCTTATAGACACACCACCATTTTCAAATTTAGTCATTTTGAAAACCTGAATGTGGCACCTATTTGAAATCGTTTTTTTTCCAAGTCATTCTAAGTTGCACATTTCCCGTAATTTAAGGTTTGAGGCCTATATTTTATGCATTGTGAGGGTAAAAAACATTAAAATGCCAATTTTTAAGATAAATCTATGCATTTTAAATACTAGTTATACACACCCTAAGTGGAAATTCGAAAGTATAAATAAAAAACATTTTAAGTTTATAACAAAGTTTTTTAGTTACAAAAACAAGGCAGCATTCAAGCTCGCATTTTTTTAGATGCCGACAGCCCTTCATCTACGAAGCTCTTAAGCTGAGGTGGCATTTCGAAGCCCTCCATATCGAGATCATCTTCAAAGGGATTGTATTCACCTATTTATGCTTGTATGGCAATCGGCATTTGGGACACTCCCTTATCCTCGAACAATGTTGTTGAGCATTTCATGCCTACTTTCCGGCAGCTGCACTTCCCTGAACACCCCTTCTTACATCCGCAGGATACTGCGTTGAGGATTTCAGTTGGAGCTGGATCTTTGGTGTTCATTATAGGGAACAGGCCACAGTTTGTCCACCTCCAACCCCAGCTGAAAGGATCCATTGGTCTTTAATGCCAGCCCTGTATTAGAAGGTAGACCCACAGAATATGTTAGGCAGCTGCTGCATTTATCGGGGGTAGAGGCCAGATTGAAAGTTGATTTCATGACAGATTTTGAGAATATCTCTCTCTTTTTTATGTTACAAGTGAGCAAACGAGCAGGTGGGCCACCTGATGGTATTCATTCATTCATTCATTTCTTGTTGGGGACGCCGCGGTGCACGCAGACGGGTGATCGGATCGCGTTAGTGGAGCCATTTCACCCTTTATCCCAGAAAACGGACAGCCTGCCCATGCTTTGCTGGGAGTTCTAGCCCCGAGAAGGCCATGTATTTGTGATGAATAGCAGGTCAGCGATCGATTCAGTAGCCAATAGTCCAGTGTCCCCCTTCTGCTGGGTGAACCTCCGGACATAAAGGTACCTACTCATCACGCTTTCCATACTATTCAGACACTTTTACTGTTCCTCGGTGGTGTAGATTCCCCACTCCACATGGCACGCTGCCCGGGGCACTGGTTTTACTGGTGCTCCTGCAGTATCACCCCGTGGAATCTTCCCGTAGCCTTATAGAATCTTACCATATCTCCTATTGATACTTCCCTGAGATCCTCCTCTGATAAGCTGTCTCTGCCTAGAGTCTTCCATCTCGGTAGCGAATACATCGGGCACTCGGCGATGAAGTGGAAGCTAGTTTCATCTTCTCCGCACTCCGGACAGGCTGGATCTTCCTTCCTCTTCATAATAGCTAGGTGTCTGTTCAGGGTACAGTGTCCTGTCAGTATACCTACTATCTTAGTTATATCCGCTTTCGGAAGCTGTATTAAACGTCTGGTCTTTGTTCTATCATACCCTTTTATAAAGAGTTTGGATTGTCGGTGTCCTTCTAAGGTATTCCATCGAGCAATCGCCTCTGTATTTATTATTCTCTTGAAAACTCCTTTAATTATCTTACTAGGGATGGGTAGGCGGGGTTCTGGGCCTATCGAGACTTCATCTGCCCCCATCCTTGCCAATTTATCGGCAGTTTCATTGCCCATATTTCCTTCATGTCCAGGCTATGACTACCTCCCTGCTTGAAGCTAGTTTGTTCAGGGTCTCTTTGCATTCCAACACCAGTGCTGATGTTGTTTCTGGTCTCTCTAGGGCTTTTATTGCCGCTTGACTGTCACTATACATTGTTACTTTGTTGTGTGGATTTGCATTGGATTCCTCCAGGTAACGGGCACATTCCATAATGGCAAATACCTCCGCCTGGAAAACACTTGCAAATTTCCCCAATGGCACTGATATGTTTGTACTTTCTTGTCCTGGGATGAAGAACCCAGCTCCCGATCTTCCAGTCTTTTCTTTCCTTGAACCATCGGTGTAACAGACTGTTGTTTCTTCTGTACTTACTAGTTCCCATTGGTCCCTTGTTCCTATGTGGATTCTATACTTCTTGTCAAAGATTCTCCGTTTGCCTATGAGGTCATTGCGAGTCATGATCATCGATAGGTTTCTTTCGTAGGCTTTGTCTATGACTGAGTGCCCATTTCTGACTTTTATATTGCTCCATTGCCCGCAGGATCTCATTTTATACCACTGCTCAAGTGCCTTTTTCTTAGCCCCCAGATCTGGTGGATCAAGTCCAAGGATCATGTCCAGCGCTGCTGTGGGTGTTGATCTCATTGCTCCTGTTATCATCAACTCGGCTAGTCTTTGTACCTGGACTAGCTCTTTGTTATTGGCTTTAATAGTGGCTCTATGCCACCACACTACTGCCCCGTACATTAGTCTAGGCAATATAATAGCTTGGTAGATCCAATACACGACTTGCGGTTTTAGTCCCCAAGTCCTACCAATTGCCCTGCTGCATTGTATGAGTGCTATCTTGGCTTTGTTACTTTGTGTCTTTATGTGTAAATTGAACGACATTTTGTCGTCTATTGTCACACCTAGGTACTTTATGTCTTTTACTGTTTCTATTTGGATCCCATCTATAGTGATTGGTACCATTTCTATCTTCTTCCTTGTCTTTGTGAACAGCATTAGCTTGGTTTTTGTGGGATTGAGATTCAGTCCCCTCTTTCTGCACCATGCTAGGGTTGCCTTTATGCCAACATTCATTCTATTCCTGATCATTGTAATATCTTTCCCGGTAACTAGTATCACACCATCATCTGAATATGCTTGCATGAAGAGGTGCATTCTGTTTGTATTCTTTATTAGGTCATCTATGAGAAGGCACCACAAGAGAGGTGAAAGACATCCTCCTTGAGGGAATCCCCTGTTGGCCTTTATTGTGTGAGTGGTGCCTCCTAGTTCAGCTGTGATCCGTCTATGCCTCAGCATATTCATTATCCAGCGACTAATATATGTTTCTATATTGTCTCTTGCTAGTGATGCCTCTATAGCTTGTGAGGTTGCCTTATCGAAGGCCCCTTCGACATCAAAGAAGCATGCCATCGCCGACTCTTTCGCTTCCAGAGCTCTGTCTACTCTTATTGCCAAATTATGAAGCGCCGTTTCTGTGGATTTGTTCTCCATGTATGCATGCTGATTAACATGCAGGGGACTAATTCCAGTTCCGACCTTCATTCTTATGTATCTGTCGATTAGCTTTTCTAGTGTCTTCAGCATAAACGAGGACAAGCTTATGCATCGGAATGACTTCGGATCTTGGTATGTCTTCTTCCCTGGTTTCGGTAGGAAGCTCGCCCTTACTATTCTCCATTTATCTGGTATATGGCCTAAGGATAGGCTGCCCTTTAGAATATGCACTAGTTCCTTTTTTATGATTTTCAAGGCGCTTTGTAGCATCTTTGGAAATATTCCGTCCGGTCCCGCCGTTTTGTACGGTGAGAAGGTGTTTATGCTCCATTCCAAAAGTTCTTCTGTTACTACTAAGCCAGTATCCTCCCACGCATTTATGATACTTGTTTCTGGCTCCTCTTCCTGTATTTCTTTGTTGTCAGGAAAGTGAGTGCTCATCATTATCCGTAAAACTTCCTTAGGATCTGTGATTACCTCACTATCTATTCTTAAACTGCCTAGTTTGCTTACTTTGTCTTTAGCTAGTGCTTTCATAAGCCTGGCTGCTTCGGGATGTTTCGATATGCTACCAGAGTATGTTTTCCACCCTTTTCTACTCTCCCTTTGGCATGCGTTACTCAATTCATTTCTTTGGTCTCTGTAGGCCTGCCAGCTGACTGGGTCGTCTTTCTTCTTCAGCGCGACTCTTAGTGCACGTCTTGTCTTCTTCCTCATTTTCTTTAGTTCTTTGTTCCACCACGCTTGTCCTTTTCCCACTTCAACTGTCTTTAGAGGGCACGCTTTGTGGTGAGCTTCTTTAAGATTATCACTAAGTCTTTGTACTCTGTCGTTTAATTTAGCTATGCTATTTATAGGTTCGTCTATGGGTTTGTATACTCCTTTGAGATTTTCCTCAAATAGCTTCCAATCCGTCTTTCTGTTATTCCTTACTTTCAGTTTCTCATATACACATTGGATTTTATAGGTAATTCTCCTATGGTCTGAGAATGAGTCCTCCGTATCTACTTTCCATTCTTTTATGTACTTGCTTATATCGGCCGACGCTATTGTGATATCAAGTACCTCCTGTCTAAGTCTGTTTATAAAAGTGGGCGTATCGCCCTGATTTATAACTTCCATGCTGTTACTTACTATAAACTCTAGTAAGAGCTCACCTTTCTTGTTACTGTTAGTACTTCCCCACACCTCGTGATGAGAGTTAGCATCACAGCCCACAATAATAGGAATGTTCTTACCTCTGTAGCTCTCTACTACATCTTCTAATTCCCTGGTTGGTGGCTCAAAATCGGTTTCGCTTGGTATGTAGGCCGAGGCGATACCAATTCTTTTCGCTGACTGCCCGGCTAGCAAAATTGTCAATTGCACCACAACTAGATCTCTGTAACATTCACACTCTATTAGTCCTAAGGGCCTTACTCCTTTGCTCACAAACATACATGTCCTGGGGTTCGACTCACCATGATGGTAGATGAGATCTCCTCCCAGGCATCCCATGCCTGCTACCTTATTGTTGAAGCAGTAAGGCTCTTGGAGTAAGGCGATGTCTATTTTGTTGGTTCTCACATATTCGCACAATTCCGCAGTTGCGGCTTTGCAATGGTGCAAATTTAACTGAAGTATTCTTAGTTGTTTTGTGTTAGTGTTTGTGTGTAGTGTTTGTGTTTCATTGTCCATGTGTGTTAAATGATTGTTGAGTGGTGTTGGTGTCTAGTCCTCTAAATCTTTCAGGAGTTTCTCGAAATCCTCGACTTCCACCCCCGAGGGCTGAGCGTCTGTTGCCCCGCCCCCAAGTTTGGAAGTCTGAGTTCCTATTCCTACTCCTTTTGATGATTGGGAGCTACCAGCTGTCACCCTCCCCTTCACCTCATCTACTTCCATCTTATCTTCCCCCTGAGCCTTACTCCCCTGTGCTGCAATAGGTTTCGCTACGGGCGTGGACCTAAGTGGCTTTGCATACACAGTCGTAGCTTCATAATTGAGAATTATGGAACCCTTCTCTCCTAGCTCTATTACCTCTTTAGGTACTCCCACTACTAATCTATGCCCTAGGGGATACTTGTCTCTGTGTATAAGGGACCATTCGTCAACCCTAAGCTCTTCCACATAGTCATTTTGCGCAACCAGGAGTTCCATCGGATCAGGCGCCTGCTCTTCCTCCCTGCCTGGAATCCATATGGCTAGTTTGACCCTGTCGTACTGCCTGATCTTGATCTCCATTCCTTCATGGCTACCGAGATTCTTGGATAGTAACCAGTCTCTGGCCTCCGTGGTTCTTGCAGAGACCAAGAAATAGCCTTCCGCGACAAGTCCCGATGCCCTAAAGGCAAGACACTTACCACCTACTTTCTCTTTGGCTCCTTCCCTTACCAACCCTACAACCCTTTTCCTAACTTCCGTGGCGAAATCTTCCGACATCGGTCGACCGTCCGCTCTGTATACGACCAGGGATAATTCGGTTAGATCTTCAATTTGCCTCGGACGCTTGGCTGGTCGTTGTGACGAGACTTCCTCCGGGTCTGTATCCTGCCTCTTTACTTTTTCCTTTTGTGCCCGAGTGGGGTTTTCCTCTGAGCTCTGAGCACGAGCCTCGCGGGCTTCATGCCGTCTGTTCAAGCGTCTTAAGCGCCTTCTTCTATTAGGCCCCTGCTGCCTGCGTTCAGGTTCTGCTGCGTTGGGGTTCGCTTGCGCGCCCGGACCCATGGTCGCTTCCCCCTTCGGAATGGACTCGGTTTTACCCGCTTCCTTCCCTTCAGGTTTGGCGCTCGAGTGTCCAGTCACGCTGTCAGCTGCCCCTTCTGCCGTTGATGCCGCTGTCTCCTTCTTATTTTTCTTCATTTCTTTGGAGGTTTCGTGAACTCTGTCTTTTGGTCCAGTTGTGGTTTTATCCACACCCTTCCCTCCAGGCATAGTCCTCTGCTTAGATACCTCCACACGGGCCCCTGAAATCATCGCCTTAGGCTGAGGTTCCTTGAGTCCATCCACTTCTTGCTCTACATGCTTCAGCTGCTTCTGAAGCAGTTCCATAGATAAGGATCCGCTGTCCGATGTAGGACTAGCGTTCCCGTGCGCACAATTGCCCCCCCCAGAATACGAGGGGCAGCCCGAAGCAGAGTTTGCTCCGGGGAGGGATTCTCCGGACGAGCCGGTACCCTCCTGGGGTAGTTTCTTTTTTATCGGCACACTCATCTTTGTTCCTAGTCAGGGCCTAGGTGGGCCACGGGGATTAGGTCGCAAAGGTAACAAAAAAAAAACTGAAGTATTTGTTAGCTTTGTGCCCTTGGTGCCCTCCTCTTTTATCCGGGCTTGGGACCGGCATCCTTACCCACATAGGAGTAAGGCGGCAGACCTGATGGTAAGTGGTCTCCACCGCCCATAGCACCCACTATCTTATTAGTGACATACTTTGACGCTAATAAGACAGTAAAGCGTGTTGCCGACCTTGCGAATTAAGATGTTGTCTCTCATGTGCCAGTAATTTCTCTAGCTCCCTTAACCTTCAAACCGAAACACAGCAGTGTAAACACTGCTGCTTTAGAAATAAGTAAGGGGGAGGTACTTTTGAATGGGGAATGTCTTTACCTATGAAATTGCCAAAATTTTCTTACAGATTAATGAGATCATAATTCCTATAATTCCAATGCAATTTTTTTTATTTGTCATATATTTGAAAGTTGACTTCAAAATTAAAGGTTCGAAAATTGTTCGTCTTAAATGTCGTCCGATTTCATCATTAGATTTGTTATATTTTCTTTCAGATAATATTTTTCGAAAATTTAATTTAAGCTTCTGTTAGCTTAATTTCTTCCCAATAATGCTTAAAAAAAATTGGATTTATAATTCCTAAGAAAAATGCAAAAATGTTAGTACTGAAAATCTAAGCGCACGGTAGTGCGCAGGCCAAGTTCCCGCAATTGAGTTTACCTAAAATTCGCCCTACAAAACGACAATTTCAGGAGACCTATTATGATGATGATTATGATTTAGTTAACTACATACACAAAGTTATTTTTCTTATCTGATATCCATTTGTCCTCTTATTACTGACGTGAAAAGCAATAATATGTTTTACGATTTTTGGAAACAAAAATGCCTCTAAAATTTATCAGCTAATTAGCCTAATAAGTATACACAGCAGCAAGTAAGTAGAAACAAAACCAGTAAGAGCTGAACTAGGGCTAAAAAAAACCAGTAAGAGCTGAACTGGGGCTAAACAAAACCAGTAAGAGCTGAACTAGGGCTAAACAAAACCAGTAAGAGCTGAACTAGGGCTAAACAAAACCAGTAAGAGCTGAACTAGGGCATGACTAGGGCTAAGCTACGAACTAGGAAAACCTGAGACTCACTCAAGGTCAAAGTGTTTCAATTGATGGCCATAGTTTTTTCTTCAGGTCAATGTACAAATACTGGCTGCTTTCAAATGCTTTCCTCCCAAAACCTTGCAACTTCTATGGCTTTATCTGATGCCTTGCCAGTGCAGGTGGAGGGGCACAGTGGACAAGAGAGCAAGTGCGCCATGTTCTGAGATGGAGCTCCACAGTCACAGTGCTTTAGCAACTGGTCTGCGAAGCCCCACCTCGCCATGTTTTCTCTGCAGCGGCCAACCTGAGTTTGGAAGGGACTTAGGCCATAGTACCTAAGGGACTTATTTTTTTTGCAAAGTCTAAAATCAAAAGTAGTTGCTCCAGGTCTCACAAATTAGAGACAAAACAGATACAAGGTAAAAAACTGGTCAAATGCGAGTCGGACTCGCGGGCCAAGGATTTCGATACAACTGTAGTATTTTTAGAAGCAACTCAGTCCTTTTTTAGGTCAGCAAATGAAACTAAGTTTATTTGTAAAGTTTATTTGCAGATATCATACGTAATCATACAAGACCACTTAAAATAAGGAAACTAAAACCTTTCTACTAATCTCATACTGGGCCGAATGAGAGTGTTTAATGTAAAAATTTTGGATATTTCTCGTTCTATTTAAAAAAAGTTATTGATGGCATTTTACTCATTAGGTAACATACTTTCGATATCAGCTTAAAGTTTTTTGATATCTGTGATAATAATATAGCCTCTTCTTGTGTCTTGTGTGTCAAGTAGTAGTTTTTTCTTGTTTCTTTTGTGCTTATAGAAAGTCTCTTAACACAAGGTGCCTTTCCGCAAAGGCCTCCTCCAACTCCTTCCAGTGTGCTCTGTCCTGTGCCACTCTCCTCCAGAGAGGGCCAGCAGTTAGTTTAAGCTCGTCTTCCCATCTTCTTTGTGGGCGTCCTCTTTTTCTTTTTGCTTCCCTAGGATTCCATTCCGTGACCTTTTTGCTATCTGTAATAGTTACGGAATAATGGCCTGGACACACTTAACGATTAGACCCTGTATATATTAAGCTTTAAGGTTTTTTGGAACCACTCTTACAAGTCAACACAACACATTTTACTTTGTAGTACTTATAAGCTAGCTGTGATTTTACTTTGTAGTACTTATAAGCTAGAAATATTGTCTTTTATGTACTGTCATATTTCATATTTCATTTATTGCATTCAAATGGTATAATATAACAATGGTCTTACATGTAAATAGTCTCACATTTGATACCTTTGTAGGTGTTGCATAAAAGTCCTTTAGTACAATTAAAAACAATAGAATTTAATTTAATATTAGTCACATAGTTAAATAATCAATGTTAAAATAGTACAATTAAAAACATATTATATATATTCAAAATGGATTCTAAATAATAATGTCAAAATTTAAGGTTACGAATAGAGTCATATTATTACAATAATTAAAATAATAGAAAGTCAAAACAGTGCAAAAACAATTGAAATGTCACAATATTACAATTAATTCGAGATGTTAATTTTAATTTTTTTCATTAAATAATTCCTCAATCTTATAATATCCACGGTCGATTAAATAATCTTTTAATATTTTATAAACTTTGTCATATTCTGTTTCGGATTTTATTGTTTCCGGTAGCGCGTTATATATTTTAGTAGCTGAGCTGTATGTGTTTACAGAGAATAAACGTTTTTCCATTCTATTCTATTCTATTTCTCACTATGTGTTATGTATTTCCAGAACTGGCAAAAGACTACATCCAATCTCTAGGCTTGGGCACGGTTGTTGGAGGGATAATTTCTCCAGTTCATGATGCTTACGGGAAGAAGGATCTAGTTGCTGCTCAGCATAGGTAAGTCTGAATAAAAACCCGCTAGTCGCTAAAATTGCAGGGGGAGGACACCTCGCAAGACGAACCGATGGCCGATAGGGCGTAAAGGTGGCGTCCACGAGCCGGAAGACGAAGGATAAGCAGGCCCCCCTTGTGGTGGATCGACTGGATCGCTGGATGCGAGCCAAGCAGGACCGGTCGTCATGGAGATCCTTAGGGGAGGCCTATATCCAGCAGTGGACGTCTTTCGGCTGATATGCGATGATGATATGATGAATAAAATACCGCCAAGTGCGAGTTGAAATCGCGCACCGAGGGTTCCGTGCCACTACCGTGAAAATACCGTCTTAGTCAGTGTAGTGTATAGCTTTTGTCTCGGGCGTTCCGCGCGTCACTCAGTCTGCTATCGACCGTACAGCGAGTAAGACGTGCGCGTGGTGGTTGCGTTGGCGAGCCAAATATAGAGCTTAAAAACTAACATCGGCAACGCTACAGTTGGCGACGAGGATTAAAAGTGAGTATTGGCCATCTGGCCCATGGACTATAGACCATGTGGTATGTGTATCAGTAGGTCGTAACTAGTGATAAGTTGACAATGACTTCTTATCAGGCTGTACTGTAGTAATATTTCAATGTTTTGTTTACAAAGGTTACCAACATGATATCATTGTTTCACGTGTCACGTATTTTTATCTTTTTATGACAACACTCAACCAAATATACCGGGTGTGAGGGACAGCCTTCCGAATACTGAAAGGGCATTATCAGTCAACGTAACTGAACAACTTTCAGCGAACAAAACTTTCAGGAAAAAAAAAGTCGGCCTCCCCATACAAAATTGAAAACTTGATTAGACAGTTTGTATGGAGAAGCCGATTAATTTTTTAATTTCCTGAAAGTTTTGTTCGCTGAAAGTTGTTCAGTTACGTTGACTGATCATGCCCTTTCAGTATTTGGAAGGCTGTCCCTTACACCTAACCTAATGCAACCTGACCTAACCTAACCGATCCCTAATCACGATTGGTTAGGTTGAGTTTACTTTAATTAACGAACCTAAAGTTTTTTGATGCACACGCATCAAAAAACTTTTAAATTATTTTTGATTTGCGTTAAAGTATTTCCCTTTAGAGGTAGCTATCCGTTATTTTTTAATGCACTTTCAGTATTTTTGATGTGCAGTTAAATATTTCACAGTATTTTATTTCTATATGTATGTTTACAGAATAGCCATGCTGAAACTGGCTCTCCGATCGTCGCAGTGGATTAAAGTGTCAGATTGGGAGACGCAACAATCCGGCTGGACCAGAACCAGGATTTCCATGCAGTATCATCAGGTAAATAAACCTATCAATGGATTAAAGTGTCAGATTGGGAAACGCAACAATCAGGCTGGACGAGAACCAGGATTTCCATGCAGTATCATCAAGTAAATAAAACAATCAATGGATTAAAATGTCAGATTGTGAAACGCAACACTGAGGGTGGACCAGAACTAGGATTTCCATGCAGTGTAATCCGGTAAATAAAACAAGTAATGAATTAAAGTGTCAGATTGGGATAATCAGTGGATTAAAGTGTCAGATTGGGAGACGCAATAATCAGGCTGGACCAGAACCAGGATTTCCATGCGGTATCATCAGGTATGAAAGCCAAACTTCTTAGAAAGAAACTTTTTAGAAAACTGGCCAACAGAGACGAATGGCGAAATAGGTCGGAGGCCTTTGCCCTGCAGTGGGACACCCCACAGGCTATAAAGGTTATTGTTTTTTTAGCTGATTTCCTTTTGCCAACTTATTAGTGAGGTCAAAAGCAACAACTTTTGTTCTACGACTTTGCTAAGAACGCACGAAAAATTTTCAACTTCCCATACAAAATGGGTCCGTCACGTGACCACTTTAGTATGGAGAGTCGAAAATTTTCTGTGAGTTAGCAAAGTCGTAGAACAAAAGTTGTTGCTTTAGACCTCACTAATAAGTAGGCAAAAGGAAATCAGGTCCAAAAAAATAACCTAGTATAAAAAAAATCATCAGGTATTATATTGTTGCATCTCTACCCGTGGGTGTCGTAAGAGGCGACTAAGGGTGTATGAACCGGAAGATGGGCAGCAGCGTCCTTCCGTGTGTCGTACCATCTTACATACTGCAGTCACCAACGACCGCGGACCATGGAGCCAACCGTAACGCTAACAAGCGTGATGACTGAGGTACTTCCCCTCCACATTCTTCTAGCAAGAGCTGGAATTTTGGAGGGAGTTCCTTGCCCTGTGGTGGTTATGCTGGCTCAGCGACCCGAAGAGGATCTTGCCCTCCGACACTAAGAGCTGCCATTCTTCTCTGTTGTGTACAGCTTGTTGCCAGTCGGCTATTTAAAGCTCCAACAGGTCTTTCTTGACTTGGTCTATCCAACGGTACCTAGGACGTCCGACGGGGCGTCTACCAGACGCGCTGGGCGTATGTCAAGAGAGCCTTGTCCTGTAGTGGACATAATATGAAATGTTATGATAATCATCAAGTAAGAAAATAAACCGAGAAAATCTGACGAAATCAAGCGTTATTTTGTGGAAGTCCATTATTACAAACTGTGGAAAATAACCACTACTGACTGAAATGTATGGGTTTACTATATTTTTAGAATCACCTCAAGGAGCCAATTTCACTAGATACCCTACATGACAGGTTTATCAAAATAAAAGAATCACAGGACTTATAGTAGTTTATGCAACGGTACATAATGAGGGGTATAAAACTCGAGTGTCGGTTTATGGGACGCAGGCGAGCGTAGCGAGCCAAGTTCCATAATAGATGACACGAGTGTTTTATACCTAATTATGTGGAGTTGCATACACAACTTTATCTACTCTTATATCGTGAATCCTAAAATAATGTGCTCAAAAACAAAACTTAATGTTTTTCTCTTTTTCCGGTGATAACTGCTAGGCGAAGTTCCTATAGCTGCTTTAAAAACACTCGAAGGCAAATCGTAAAAGTTTTTATCGCTTATTTCATTACAAAACTAATAAAAATATGTAAATACAACTTTTGTTTGCTGAATTTTCCGTTATTGCAATGAAACCTCCTTGCAGCCACAGACTACATAAGCATCAAGCTGTCAATGGCGCGCCTATAAAAATTAAAAAATTGTTTGGTAGGTCTCCCGCGATGACTGTTAGTAAATTCAATACTTCATAATACACTCCCACAGATAAAAAATTGCAGCTAAGAGTGTTTCTAGGCACAGATTGACATTATGAAGATGTTAACCTACAATTTTTGAACGCATTATTGAGGATTAACGATATGAGAGTAGATAAATAATTGTAAGATCTCTATATTACTGTATTATTTGCAAATAAATAATTCTTATTATTACGGAAAGGTGTGAATACTAAAGGGTGTGAATCTGCTCATGAAACTGAACAACTCTTCCCTAGGAACATAGGTCATAGAACAAAATAATTTTTTTATCTCCCATGGAAACTGTATCAGCTGATAGCGCATTTTGTATGGGAGGTCAAATTTGAGTTTTCGTATTTCGACCTTCCTTGGGAAAAGTTGTTCAGTTTCATGGGCAGATTCACACGCTTCAGTTTTATCATACCTTTTCTTTACATGTATACAAAAAAGGATGACGTTATAACTCTTCAATACACCAACCGAGTTTCCACTGCTCCGAATCAATGCGCTTTAATAGATCTAGGGAACAAGATACGAACGAAGGAACATAACTGTAATATATGTACTAATATTACTAGCTTATGTAGTGTCCCACTGCTAGGCAAAGGCCTCCCATCTATTAGTTAGGGTGCTGGCCGCAATTTGGGTATATGATTTGCTCATGATTCATATTAATAGGGATGATAGATCAGCTCAATACGAATCCATTTGGTCCTGACAAGTTTTTTTGTGCGTCGCTGCGTTTTTGAGTTAAAGCAAAAGAAAATGAAAATAAGATACTAAATAATGTTTTCTTTGTCTGCCTTTGTAGCTCCTGTTTAAAATACTTGTGAAGATGTAGAAAATCGAAGAGGCAGACATGCAGGGCTCTGCATTATCACGGGACGAAGTAGTGAATTTTTGCATTTTGAAGCGCTGTAACTTTACGACGCAGGGCTGTTATGGTGGCAGACCATTTTTCTGGGGTTTTATACATTGTATTTAATCAGATAGTCATAGTCTGCCAGGTGTACGTTTCATTGTCAAATTTCAAAATAGTTAAAACTTAATTCCTCAAAAACGCAGGGGTGTGGATGTCCTCCAATATTTTTTGTATCTTCTAGAGGATGCTCCTTATCATCAGTCAAAGAGGCAGACATGAGCAAATCATATAGAAATTTGTCCTTCATCACCCTTACTATATCATGCCATTCGTCAGATTCGTCTCTGTCCTGAGCTACTGTTGGCCAATTCTCCAGAAAAACGTTAAGGCCGTCTTGCCAACGCCTACGGGGCCTACCTCGCAAGAAGACTTGTAATACAGTCACCGGTAAAAATAACCGGCCGGTCTATTTTCTGTCGTACATTTTCATACAAGTAAGGGATCAAACGAAGCATCAATATATTTCCTAAACGAAATAAATATCCGTGAATAAACAGTGATATCATTAAATAAGATATCTGACTTAAGGTTCTTGAAGATTAGACATGTGCACGGTATCCAGGAAGTTCCGGCATCATTCAGAAAACAATATACGTCATTTCGTTAGATTTCTCTTACATTTAGCGAATTAAAATATTTAAAGTGTCGCACGGGTTTTCTTCAACATTTTAGATAGGTACACCTAATCTTTGACAATATTGTTAATAAGGTTCTTATCTAAAGACCTCATCAATCAGATTTGTATTTTTATTCAATTTAGGTAAGATATTGACGCTTCGTTTGTAGGTTTGCCCCCATATTTGTATGAAAATATATGAAAGAAAAAAGACCGGCTGGTTATTTCTGCCGGTGAGTGTATTTTACTTGGTAGTATTTCACGACTCACGACGCTATTCGTCAATATGCAGTTTGCTTTTTTTATTTTCCCCAGGACACAATAAACAATCACATATGCCCCGTCGTAGACAACCCATCGGAACCGCCATCTTGGCTCCCGGACGACATTTTAAACGTGAACAACGATATGGGGGAGCGAGAGAGCGATATAGACCGGTTGCAGGGGAACAGAGACAGAGTTACTGTCAAGTTGCTGTGTGGAGCTGATTTGTTGGAGTCTTTCGCTACACCGGGGCTGTGGAGCGATGAAGATGTAAGTAAAGTCACATCATAATAGCCAGCCCATATTTGACAAGATCACAACCAGTTATTTGACAAGATGACAACCAGTTATTTGACAAGATGACAACCAGTTATTTGACAAGATGACAACCAGTTATTTGACAAGATGACAACCAGTTATTTGACAAGATGACAACCAGTTATTTGACAAGATGACAACCAGTTATTTGACAAGATGACAACCAGTTATTTCACAAGATGACAACCAGTTATTTGACAAGATGACAACCAGTTATTTGACAGTTTGACTGCCAGTTGCACAAAGCCCCTTCAAAGATAAAGCTTCTTTAAGTCTATTTCTGACTTTCTGTTTTGTTGACAGAGAAAGTGACAGCAATAGTTTTAAGGAGCTTTAACTATAAAGAAGCTTTGTGCAACTGGCTGTGAGTCCAGTGATTTAAGAGGAGCAGGTAAATACAGGGTGTAAGGGACAGGTTGTCCCAGGTTTTGTGCTGTAAGTAACACTTGATTAATTGTGTAATTAATTTTTTTTAATTTTTTTTTTTAATTTTAATTTATTCAGAGAAAACCTTACAGCATTACATTTTTATAAGAATAATTAATTAAATATAATTGTATGCCAAAAACAAGATTTCACGTTTTATGTAAACAAACATAGGTAACAACAGCTGATGAAAGAAATGAATACAAAAACTACATCTACATTTTTCAGATCAAGAAAATATTACGTTATACAAAATTAGGCAATAAAATTAGACAAAAAATAAATAAGTATAAACAATAAAAATTTGACTAAAAACTCGTGAGTGTGTGCGTGTAGGTGTGTGTGTGTGTGTATGTGTGTGATATAATTATTATGAATATTTTTAAGTTATATGATATTGCAACTACCAGTTACGCAGAATATACTGATTACGGTATACCCACAACGGCGTCCACATCATGGTTAGTGATAGTACCACCAGCAAGTATGGTAAGTACGTGTTTTTTGAAGTTTTCCCGCTTCAAGCAAAAAATGTCTATATCCTTGAAGGAGCTATTATATGTGCGGACACATCGAGTCAAAACCGAGTTTTGAGCGTAGTTTGTTCGAGAACTGGGTTCGCAAAATAGACTTGTGTGTCTAGTACGTACTTTAGGCGTATTAATGCCAATTTTTCCTACCAATTCTGGGCAGTCTACAAGACCGTTAACTATGTTATAAAGAAACATCATGTCAGCAAGCTGTCTTCTCTTTTCAAGCGATAATAAACGGTAATGCTTAAGACGCTCTTCGTAACCAAATAACGTGTCTCCACACCGATGGCTTAAAAAACGCAAGAACTTACGTTGAATGCCTTCTATTCTAGCCGCGTGTACAGAATAGCAGGGGGACCATAACTGTGAGGCGAACTCTAAAATACTTCTTACAAAAGCAAAATATACCGTAGTAAAAGAGTGCACCATTTTAAACGGCCTGGTAATACGCATTACAAATCCTAACATTTTGTAAGACTTCTGCACTATGTGTTCATAATGCATTGTAAACATAAACTTTTGATCAAGCATCACCCCCAAGTCCCGAACGTCTGTATGTCTTTTAACAGGTACATCATTAATTGAGTAAACAAACTCGACAACCTTTTTTTTTCTGGTGTATGTAATACATTGACACTTGTCCACGTTAAGATCTAAACCGTTCAGTCTACAATAACTGCCCAGTCTATCCAGGTCATCCTGAATGTACAAACAATCATTGTGGCAGTTCACAGAAGAGTAAATTTTCATATCATCGGCATACATGCAGAATAGTGAGTGCTGAAAGCATGAAGAAATGTCAAATATGTAGACGTTAAAAATTAGATTTATTATTTCTATAATTAAATTAACCTGCCAAGTTCAAATTCAAAAGTATTTCATTTAGATATTATTTTCAACGTACCTGCGTATTTTCACAGCTATACTATATTTTAAGTTGGGTGTATGGTAAAGTGAATTTCGGCCAGATGAACCGTTGACGTGAATAAGGTGGCGGATAGTGGCTGGATGCGGAAGGCGGAGGACTGGATGTGGTGGCGAGTCTTGGGAATGGCAAATGTTTACTAGTGGATCAGGCTGCTGATGAAGACGATTATGATCGATATTAAAGTGCATCTAAACTTGGCATCGGATCGGATTTCAACCCTTTTTTAGGCAAACAATTAGCCAATAGGAACTTGGCCCCCTTTTTAACAGTTATATTTTTGGTGGGATTTCATTTCTTTTTGTTCAGTTTGCTATATTATATTTATAGTAACTATCGCAACGTTGTTTGTATTTTCATAGTTTCGTTAAAACATAGGTACTTGTTTCATGCATGACTAAGTCTGACCTTCTAGAAATACTACCTTTTTAATATTTGGTACATTAATTTTAGTCTGACTCGCACTTTCCAAATTTTTCCTTTACTTTAATGCTAACGACTACCCCGATGCCAAATTTCAGATTTGTAGGTCTCACAGAAGTATGACCAACAATTGTATGCATAGTAATGACTATATCCTGACTCGCACTTGACCAATTTCCAATTTTCAAATTTTTGCTATACTTTTTTTAATGCTAACGACTATCCCCATGCCAAATTTCAGATTTTCAGGTCTTAGAGAAGTATTACCAACATTTTATACATAATTTTGACTAAAACCCGACTCGCACTTGACCAATTTCAAATTTTTGAATTTTTCCATTACTTTTATCCTAACGACTACCTAAATGCCAAATTTCATAACGCTAGGACAATTGGAAGTGGCCTGGAGGCTTTGATTATCGGTCAGTGAGTCATTAAGTGCAAAAATTAGCTATTTTCACGAGGTCATATTTCAGGATCTACTGTAGTTATATACCTGTATATATGAAATTTGGCAAATTGCTTCAGTATTAGTATATGATTATGTAGGTACAGTTTTATCTCTGTACTTACAATAGGCACTGAGCTACAGGGGGTTCAAAAGTGGGTCGAAATGGTTCGTGTAAATAGTGCACGGCATGCGAGTGGCCTGTTGCGGGAACTTGGCCTGCGCACTGCCGTGCGCTTAGATTTCACAGCAAAGTTTACGTAATTTACACTTCCTACAGGGTATTGAAGAAGAAGATGCAAATTCGAATCAATCGTACCTGTGATCTTGGAATCATGATACCAATGATTTTTATGGAGTCTGCTACCTAACCTAGGGGATTCGACGGGTGCACTGATTTTTATGGAGTCTGCTAACTAACCTAGGGGATTCGACGGGGGCACAGATTTTTATGGAGTCTGCTACCTAACCTAGGGGATTCGACGGGAGCACAGATTTTTATGGAGTCTGCTACCTAACCTAGGGGATTCGACGGGGGCACAGATTTTTATGGAGTCTGCTACTAACCTAGGGGATTCGACGGGGGCACAGATTTTTATGGAGTCTGCTACCTAACCTAGGGGATTCGACGGGGGCACAGATTTTTATGGAGTCTGCTACCTAACCTAGGGGAATCGACGGGGGCACAGATTTTTATGGAGTCTGCTACCTAACCTAGGGGATTCGACGGGGGCACAGATTTTTATGGAGTGCTACCTAACCTAGGGGATTCGACGGGGGCACAGATTTTTATGGAGTCTGCTACCTAACCTAGGGGATTCGACGGGGGCACAGATTTTTATGGAGTCTGCTACCTAACCTAGGGGATTCGACGGGGGCACAGATTTTTATGGAGTCTGCTACCTAACCTAGGGGATTCGACGGGGGCACAGATTTTTATGGAGTCTGCTACCTAACCTAGGCGATTCGACGGGGGCACAGATTTTTATGGAGTCTGCTACCTAACCTAGGGGATTCGACGGGGGCACTGATTTTTATGGAGTCGGCTACCTAACCTGGGGGATTCGACGGGGGCACAGATTTTTGTGGAGTCTGCTACCTAACCTAGGGGATTCGACGGGGGCACTGATTTTTATGGAGTCGGCTAACTAACCTAGGGGATTCGACGGGGGCACTGATTTTTATGGAGTTTGCTAACTAACCTAGGGGATTCGACGGGGGCACTGATTTTTATGGAGTCGGCTAACTAACCTAGGGGATTCGACGGGGGCACTGATTTTTACACAGAGCGACTGCCATCTGATCTCCGCAACCCGGCGGGGAAACCAGACCCAATATAGATTAGGCTTTGCCAGGTTAGTGGCCAACTTGGCTGTCAGAGTTTTCAAGCCGCCAACTGGCCTGTGACTTGGCTTAAGGACTATCATTGCCAGTAGCCGGAACGAGACCAATGGCTTAACGTGCTTTCGGAAGCATGGAAACTCACTTGTTGTTGAGCCACTAGCGGTAACCCATCCGGAATATGACCGCGGCCAACTTTGCATAACTTTCGTAATGGCCACGAGCGCTGTACCTGTTTATGGAATCTTGTTATTTATTATAATAATAATAATAAAGTACCTGGGCGACCGAGCTAATGCTCTGTATTGTCGGGTGAGCAAGCCACGCTACTCAACAACAGATGGCGCTGTAAGTTTCTTGAACGCACTAAAACGCGCTAAGAAATATTATAAAAGATGGTGATAACGTATTTTTCCAGACGTGAGACCTAGCTAGATCGATTTTTTGCCCCCAAAAACCCCTGTATACTAAATTTTATTAAAAAATTTAATTTTATTTTAAACCGATTACAAATATATATATATATACAAATATTGCTCGTTTAATCATCATCATCATATCAGCCGAAAGACGTCCACTGCTGGACATAGGCCTCCCCTAAAGATCCCCATGACGACCGGTCCTGCGCTGCTCGCATCCAGCGGCTTCCCGCGACCGCCACCAGATCGTCGGTCCACCTTGTGGGGGACCAACGCTTCGTCTCCCGGTACGTGGTCGCCACTCTAGAGCCCTCACGCCCCATCGGCCCGAGGTTCTTCTTGCGATGTGCCCTGCCCACTGCCACTTCAGTTTAGCGATTCTCAGGGCTATGTCAGTTACTTTAGTTCTTCTGCGGATCTCCTCATTTCTGATTCGATCGCGCAGAGAGACTCCGAGCATAGCCCTTTCCATAGCCCTTTGGGTGATTTTGAGCTTTCTGATAAGGCCCATCGTGAGCGGCCACGTCTCGGTGCCATATGTCATCACTGGTTTTTTAGTGTAGAAATTCAGTAGCTTGTGTTAGTTAAATCTGTGTGACAAACTTCTGCTCTATGAATTTATATTTATGCTTATAATTTCAGTTGGAAACAATTGTCGGTCGTCATGGAATCGTGGTCGTTACAAGAGCAGGCAGCGACCCGGGCAAATTTGTCTATGATTCGGACATATTGTATAAATGTAGGGTAAGTAGAAAGCTGTGATCCATGTTTTTCCTTTTATTCCAACGCTTCATCATAACATCCCATGAAACGTCCACTACAGGACAGGGAGCTCCCTCCAGAATTCTAGCTTTTGCTGGAAAAATGTAGAGGGAAAGTACCATAGTCACCTCGCTTGTTAGCGTTACGGCTGGCACCATGGACCGCGGTTGTAGGTGACCGCAGTTAGTAAGATACAAAGGAGGATGCTGCTGACCAACGCTTACCAACACATTTTGCAGCTATGTCAAAAGCAATCGTCTATAGCTGTCAGAAAAAAACAAGTTTGTTAAACAATGTTATTCTTTTCGTCAAATATACTTCGGTTTTATTGTCATGGCTGCAAAATAGATTGGTAAGTGTTGGAATAAACAAAAAAACCGGCCAAGTGCGAGTCGGACTCGCGCCCTAAGGGGGCCGTACCTATCTACCATATGATATACTAAAAGCTTTTGCGCTTTGATTTTGAAAACTCCGCGACCATCCAACTTGACCCCTCTTTTATAGAAAAGTTCTTGAAACGGGAGCTCGCCTTAATTGGTTACTATTAGTTGTGAGAAAAATTTAAATATTTAATGATTTTAGACTTTTCCCTTTATTTGTACTGTGAGACCTAGCTTCGTCCAAATTTCATAATTTTAGGTCAACGGGAAGTACCGTGTAGGTTTTGTTTTTTTGCATAAATGTATGGAGATGAGGACATAAAAACCCATATCTTTTGATTGCGTTGTTGTAAAAAAAAAATTTTTCACTTCTCATGCTCTGAAAGTGCTTATTTGTGCAGGATATAGGCTGCACACAGTCGAATTTTGTGCACTAGGGCAAAAAAGTAATCGCGGTGGTGTACGCCCTGCGCGCGGGCCTGCTGCACGCCGTCAACATATTCTCCACTAAAGCAGAACGACTCATTCTTCAGTTACATTTAGAGCGTACCTTTACGTTTTATTTCCTCGCAATCAAAGTGAAAAGCAGAGTTTATAACTCGTCCACAAAACCATTTTATCCTCGACATTACTATCAGCCCTCGCCTTCGGCTCGGGCTGCTAAAAGTCTCGGAAAAATGGTTCGTTTTGTGCACTTGTTGTAAAATCTACTATTTCAGATCTTGTGTGGTCCACGGACCTTAACATTCATTATCAATTGATACCTCTACCCGTTCGGAAGAAAAAGGGTCTTGACAGACAGACAGACGGACAACAAAGTGATCCTATAAGGGTTCCGTATTTTTATTTTGAGGTACGGAACCCTAAAAAACATGGATCATACACTAACCCTTCTGGAGCATGAAGTCGAGGAAGGATGGCCCTCCTCACTCATACGTACACGTTGTGTAAGTGCGATAGGAATGCACTAAACTAAAAATGGAAAATTATTAGTTATTTAGGAAAGGGGTTTTGTAATGTAAGTTGACACACAAATCAACGTTCTTCACCTTGTGTCATAAATATTAGTGTTGTGTAATTCTTTTATTTATACTGTTTATTTTAGACATAAAATGAAATTAAAAAGAAAAAAAGCGTTCAAGTGCGTGTCGGGCCACGCGTAGTAGAGGGTTCCGTAGTTTTTTACGATTTTTATTATCTCAAAGCAGGTTCTGATTAAGTATTTCACAACGTTCATAATAAATGTTACCTCCAAATGCTCGGCGAGGTCCTAGCGCCTGATTGCTATTGCTATTTTTATTATTTCCATTTTTTCAGCTATAGCTCATGAATCTGTGAAGCCAACTTAGCCGTGATAGTTTTTCGTTTAATATCATCATTATATGTACTACTACTTTGATTTTTTTCACATGTCCAATAACAACCGTTTAGCTGGCAGGAGGCACTTGACTTCAATAAAAAATTGCGCTTTCAAGCTAAATATTTCGCAAACGGATTCCTAAATCGAAAAATGGTCTTTGCCGACATACATTATTTTTAAAAGACAACGATACCCTACACGATCGGATAGACGAGAAAGAAAATTCATCCCTACTTTACCTACTTATAGGGGGGGTACCATAAATTTTTTTTTTACAAGATTTTATTTTACCATTTTGTCGGCGTGGATGAAATAGTAGATTGTATCACAAGGCTGTAAAATAATATTTTTAAGGCGAGGGCGCTATTTTGAATCCAGAGCGACATGAAGGATTCTTGAGTAGAATCCCGAGCATGGCGAGGGATTCTAAAGTAGAATCCTGAACGTAGCGAGGGATTCAATAGGTCGCCCAAGGTAAAAATATTTTTGGTGCCGCGTAATACACTCTACTTTTCATCTCCCTCTAAGAGAAAAGAATAAGAGGCTCATTAAGTCACACTCGTCATTAATTTTAAACAAAAAATACCATTACAATATTATTTCTTGATGAAACAATACTAAAAATCATATTATGTATTATTTGTAACCACTGAAAATGTTATTGACATTTTTGTATCGCCTAGGAACAGAACCTCTTTGGTTGATAGTCTTGTTTACATTTCAAGTATATTTCTTTTTTTATATTCATAATAATTTTAATAGTGCAACCAGCCAGTATCATTTTTCATACAATATTTTGGTTCGAGTTCTATGGTTGACCTAAAATATCCCTATGGTGGACCTAAATTCAAATTCTAATTTTAAATCCCATTTTTACCCGCTACGAAAGTCTCTTGCAGAAAACAGCTATTTTGTTCGCCTTTATTGACGAACCGTTCAGTGATTTTCGAATAGATGGGATGAAAAGTATATTCTAACATAATTACAGCTTTCTAGTACTAAGGAGCCCTGAGCTAAGACAGACAGACGAACATGACGAAACTATAAAGGTTTTGTTGAGTACGGAACCCTAAAAAAGAGGTAACTTTGAGATTTATTCCATCCAGTGAAATTTATTCAATCATGTACTGTTTGCTGGAGAAAGTTGAAACAAAGAAACGCATTTTAGAGCACCATTCGCCTTAATTATTCCCAAAACTTATGGAGCATGCATCGTTTATGAAATTGAACAAAAAAGGAGGTAAATATAAGTATAAATATATGTGTATAAATTGTGCGGAAATTTGATCATGTCTCTGACTATCGCACTCAACTTCAATGGCTACCTATTCGTCAACGAAGGAACTGTCACATTCTCTCTCTCCTATACACTATCCTCTCCAACCCTTACTCCCCTCCTTACCTAAAAAACCTGTTCAGCTTCCGGTCCTCGTCTCTTAACCTTCGATCCGGCAACAACCTCTCCCTTGACATTCCTTCCCACTCCACAGATTTCTATTCCAAATCCTTTACTGTACAAGCTATCTCTCTTTGGAACCACCTCCCCGAGTCAATCAGGCGGGCTCCGTCATTGGACAGTTTCAAAGCACGCGTCAAAAGGCATTTCCTTAATTCTGTTTCTTCCTAATATATAAGTATTGTATTATTTCCTCTCTTTTATAGTAATATTATGATATATATTAGTCTATACATATTACAAGATATATATTAAGTTTATTTATTTTAATAGTATCTGTGTATTATGATGTAATTTATTTAAGTATTTTATGTACATGGTGTATTTTTATGTAGGATTATTATAAGTAGCCACCAACCCGCGTCGCATTATCCACCCTACGCCCATTTCAACACCTAAAGGTTGCCTGGAAGAGATTGCTACTTTAGCAATAAGGCCGCCTTTTGTACTACTCTGTTCTTTTTCTGTATATTTCTGTAACTATTTCTTGTATTTCTTGGTGTGCAATAAAGTATATTTGTATTTGTATTGTAAATAACGTCAAGGCCGGTAATGCACTAGTATCACCACAACCCTATCGGCAGAGACTACGAACCAGATTTTAAGAACAAATTCTGGAGGGATCTCCCTGTCCTGCAGTGGATGTTTCATGGGATGTTATGGTGATGATGATTCACGTCAAAATATTGAATTGGTAGACTTACTATGGCCTGCGGCTATGCCTACACGATCACTAACTACTGTCTGCCCGCCTCCGCGGTGTAGTGGTTAGAGCGCACGGCTCTCGATCCGGAGGTTCTGGGTCCGATTCCCGGTGGGGACACTGTCAAACAAAAATCCCTTGGTGCGATCTCCTCAGTTTGGACATTGACTGATTCACCTGGAGACGCATTTTTGAAGCGTTCGAACTTCAATTCGCATTCGAATTGGCAAGATTCGTATACGAATCCGTAAAATCGCAATTTTTGAATATTCATACCTGTGAATTCTGCAACGAGTGGTCCGACCCACTCGTTTTGCATTCCTACCACTCGAAAGTGTATAATCTGTGATGAGAACGACATTGACACATGACATTGTACTGACATATCAACTTTTTAATTTGCGTTCCATTCCCTCGAAATTAATTACCGGTTTTTAATATCAATGAGTGATTGCTTTCCGGTTTTTATTTTTTCTGCGTGAAAAAAAAATTGTTTAAAGATTGTAATTTAATGGCAACATTGCTTTCGAATGATTCAAAAATGCGTAAAATCGAGAGCATTCGAAATTAAATTCGTACACGATTCGTTTTCGTATGCGAACTAAAGATTCACTTCGAACGCTTCAAAAATGCGTCTCCTGATTGTTCGAAAAGTTAGATGAATCCGTGCTTCAAGCCGTTGGTCCCGGCTATCTACGGATCCGTTGGTCCCGGCTATCTACGGATGTAGTCGTTAATGAGCCATGTCAGAGACCTTATGCGGCTCAACAACTCTGACACCACACACGATATGATGATGATGATGATGATTGCCTATCATTAAAATTTCCAGAAAAACGTCACCCTAGTCACAAACTACATAGCAAATGAAGTGAGCTCGACAGTATTAAGGCGGCTCGTCAGACGAGGGGAAAGCGCTAAATACCTTACGGACGACAACGTGTTAGCTTACATCAGACAACATCGACTGTACGGCAGCGACAGCCTTAGCAATAGCAACGTCACGTGAGTAGATAATTTAAATTTAATAATAATTATGGGGTACATATGGAAACTAATACGATTGGATTTAAATACAATAGAATCCGTTTAGTACGACGTCGCTTATAACGACTGACCTCTTTTAGCGACCCATATGTTTCGTTGATTTGTTAAGAAATAAAATAACGTGAAATAATTACTGCTTTAGTACGACGTCTGGATAGTACGACGTAATATTACCAGTCCCTCGAGTGTCGTTATAACCGGATTCTACTGTATGTAATTTTATTTATTGCGGTAACACCAATTTATTGGGTTATTTATTTGACTAGCCTCCAATTGCACAAATCGTCTCTAAAGTCAAAGCTCTTTTAAATATAAGACTAAGAGCTGGCGATTGACAACCTTACCTCATAGCATACCAAAAAGCGACCTATACCCTGAGAGCCAAACTATTTCACTGTATGAAGATTCAACAAAAATTCATATCAGCATTTTTTTTTCGTCAAAAATTAGATTAGCTGGTCTATAAAATAATTCATTAGTAATCCACCCAAATTTACGACCGCAGGATTTAAAAAAATAATAATAAAGGTATTATAAATTCCACAAAAAAAGGGCAAAAATGCTATAAATATTATTTACATTACATTTGATTACCTTTATTAATATCTTTTTTAAAGTATATAATCCTCCTATATTTGTAAAAGAAACACAATTAAATCTAAAAAAAATGTTTACGTAAATCTTAAAATTGCATTACACCTATGATAAAAATACTATAAGATCAGTTCTTCTATGCTTTTGTTTCATTAACGTCCCTTAACATAAAGTGTTATAAATCCACCCAAAAAACTATATGGAAATTCAAAACGATTTTAGTGGTAATAAAAAACTAGTGAAAAAAATATAGCAGTTAAATTAACTAAGTAGACTTTTCTTTAAGGTCAAATAATATCATCCTAAATTAAAATCCACCTTATAAACATAAAGTAATAATTATAATCACGAATCAAAGTAACAAAGGGTTGCGAGGGGTATACGCGGGGCGCGGCGGCGGCGGCGGCGGCGGGAACAACGAGCGAGCGGGCGCACGAGGGCAAGCAAGGTCACGTCACAGGACGATATGTACCTAGATTTGTTTTAATTGCAGAGTCGTGAGCGCATTCAGCATTGTCACCATTATTTGCGAAAAATATTACCTTTGCCAACAAAGTGTTATAAAAACTTTAAGGTGATAAAAGAATGGAAGAAAATATAAGTTGTGAAAAATGCGGAATATGCAATTATTCATTGTGTTTTGATATTGTGCTTGTAGGCGAAAAAGGTCTGCAAAGACTAGGTAGTATACGAATCAAGTAAAATAAGACTCGAAGGATTGTTTTTGAGATCCCAAAATTTGAGCAATGTTAAGTTACATAAAGAAATCCGGAATTATACACGTATCCGAAACTGATTTTAGCTGCGACAAAACGTATTGCTGCCGGTGAGACACCAGAAAAACCCGCAAATTTTGATTATAAATCTACAGGTTTTTTCTGTTGCGGCGATGCATCTTCGCATTGCAGTTTGAGGAAGAAGAACTGACTGAACTACTGATAGACCGTCGGCCCACAATAGAGGCCTACCTTATAAAAAATCAGAACGCACGCACTTTGCAGAGACAGAGGACATTAAGTAGATTCATAAACGACTGGTCGGCCGCGGCACAACTTGGCAAAACCGGTCAAGTGCGAGTTGGACTCGCGCGCCGAGGGTTCCGATAGTATTTACCTGTAGTATTTTCGGAAGCGATAACGTCCATTGTTAGGACCGCAAAACTAAATTTGTTTGTAATGGTTTTTTGCAGATTACTAAAAAACTGTGCAACTTAAAAAGATTGTTTTATTTTCGCTGTAATATTTACATAGACTTCTATCGACTGTAATTAATTCAGATTTTTCCTTTCACAAACTTCGGAGTTAAGGGGGAGGGGACGACGACGTATGTTTTTTACATTTTTAGGGTTCCGTACCTCAAAAGAAAAAAACGGAACCCTTATAGGATCACTTTGTTGTCCGTCTATCTGTCTGTCTGTCTGTCAAGACCCTTTATCTCACGAACGAGTAAAGGTATCAGGTTGAAATTAATACCATATATTAGGATCCATGAACCACACAAGATCTGAAAATTTAAATTTTTTACAACGACGCAATCAAAAGATATGGCATTTTATGTCCTCATCTCCATACATTTATGCAAAAAAGCAAAACCTACAGAGTATTTCCCGTTGACCTAAAATTATGAAATTTGGCAAGAAGCTAGGTCTCACAGTACAAATAATGGTAAAAGTCTGAAATCATTAAATATTACAACTTTTTTCACAACTAATGGTAACCAATTGTGGTGAGCTCCCGTTTCAAGAACATTCAAGAGAGGGGTCAAGTTGGATGGTCGCGGAGGCGATTTTTGTTTTAGTTCTATTTTAAAAACGGGAACACTTACAAACTTGAAAATTGATATGTTTATAGTGCATAAGCTGTAAAATAACAACAAATAATAAAATTTGGTCAAGCGCGTGTCGGAATCAAAAAATCTAGCACATTAACTTACTGAAATTTCAACTAATACAATTATGATTATGTGGTGGTACGGAACCCTCGGTGCGCGAGTCCGACTCGCACTTGGCCGGTTTTTCATCATAACTTCGAAACTAAGAGTCTTAAAAAATATAAAAATATATTTTGGAATTTACAAGTAAAGCCCTAACACTAACTGCGCTAAACCTGCTAAGTTTGCTGACCAGATGTTTTTGAAGCTAATAAAGGTCATCTGTCTCTACAAAGTGTGTTTGTTTAGTTTTTTGTTTAGTTACACATATTTTTTTAAAGCCTATGGGCACAGACAAAAGAAGTTAGACAAGGAAAACTGCCAAGATGAGGTCAGGCCGACCAAGACGTATAACAAATTAAATTAAGCTATAAATACGCATTGTGTCAATTCTTTTTATCAACGAGGTGAAATTTACCATTTCAGTGGTACCATAAAAGTAGTCAGACACGAGAACCTGCCAGGTTTGAAGGAGGCTGATAATGTTTTTTAAGTTTTGCTAAGTGGTTAGAAGCCCACAATTCTACTTTTCGATGAGGTATTTTAACCGGTCGGACGGGTAAGTTTGGGTGCTAACTGCGGAAATCCTGCCAAGTTGTGCCGCGGCCGACCAGATTGTTTAAAGCTGCTAAAGGTCTTCTGGCTCTACAAAGTCCGTTTGTTAATTTTTTTATGTTTACGCTATTTTGTTTTTGGTCCTGAGCTCAGACAAAAGTTTTTTAGTCAGGAGGATTCAGGCGGAAGCGTGTTTTGGCGTCCGCAATATATTTTAATTCTTTTTTATGATGTTTTAACACTACTGAACAAGATTAGACAGGGTGTCGCCCTGACATCCTTGAGGATCTTGTATAAAGTCCATGATTAGATAAAAGAAGGGGAACGAAATAAAAATTTTGACCTACCTCATCGAGTGGGGTATCGTTGTTTAGAGCTCGTTGAGAAGATAAATGCTGTATTTTTTGTTTTAAAAAATATTAAAAAGTAAAGGAATTAGATGCCACCAAATTCAGTTTTTTTACAAAATTTTGTTTGGGCTGTTATCTTATGAACGTAATAGGTAGACTGTTGAAATATTCACAGATAATGTATGCCGCTATGACAAGAAATACTAAAAATTAAAAAAGTAATAAATTAAAGGGGACTCCCAAACTAAAAACCTGTCTTTTTTTGGCGATTTTTTAATCTATTTTTGTTTTAGCTCTATTTTAATAACGGGAACACTTACAAACGTGAAAATATGTACGTTTATAGTGCATGAACTGTTAAACAATAAAAAGTTTCAAAAACTGGTCAAATGCGAGTCAGACTCAAAAAATCTTGCACAGTAAGTTACTGAAATTTCAACTAATACCTACAATCAATATTGTAAGTAGTAACTTACTGTGCTAGATTTTCTGAGTCCGACTCGCACTTGACCAGTTTTTATTATTTTTAGGGTTCCGTACCTCAAAAGAAAAAAACGGAACCCTTATAGGATCACTTTGTTGTCCGTCTGTCTGTCTGTCTGTCAAGACCCTTTATCTCACGAACGGGTAAAGGTATCAGGTTGAAATTAATACCATATATTAGTATCCATGGACCACACAAGGTCTGAAAATTTAAATTTTTTACAACGACGCAATAAAAAGATATGGCATTTTATGTCCTCATCTCCATACATTTATTCAAAAATGCAAAACCTACAGGGTAGTTCCCGTTGACCTAAATTTATGAAATTTGGCAAGAAGCTAGGTCTTACAGTACAAATAATGGGAAAAGTCTGAAATCATTAAATATTACAACTTTTCTCACAACTAATTGTAACCAATTGTGGTGAGCTCCCGTTTCAAGAACATTCATATAAGAGAGGGGTCAAGTTGGATGGTCGCGGAGGCGATTTTTGTTTTAGTTCTATTTTAAAAACGGGAACACTTACAAACTTGAAAATTGGTATGTTTATAGTGCATAAGCTATAAAATAACAACAAATAACAAAATTTGGTCAAGCGCGTGTCGGACTCAAAAAAATAACACATTAACTTACTGAAATTTCAACTAATACAATTATGTTTATGTGGTGGTACGGTGGTGTGGTGGAACCCATACATACCCATGGGTGTCGTAAGAGGCGACTAAGGGTTAACTGGAGGATGGGCAGCAGCATCCTCCTTTGTATCTTACATCTTACTTACTGCGGTCACATAAAACCGCGGTTCATGGTGCCAGCCGTAATGCTAACAAGCGAGGTGACTACGGTAGGTACTTCCCCTCCACATTTTTCCAGAAAAAGCTAGAATTCTGGAGGGAGCTCCCTGTGCTGTAGTGGACGTTTTTTTGGGATGTTATGATGATGATGATGGTGGTACGGAACCCTCAGTGCGCGAGTCCGACTCGCACTTGGCCGGATTTTTTGTTTTTTTATTGCTCATCCACTATAAACATACATTATTTTGACGTTTGTTCGTGTTCCCGTTTTTAAGATAGAGCTTAAACAAAAATCGAGCAAAAATCGCCTAAAAAGACAGGTTTTTAGTATGGGAGCCCCCCTCAATTTATTACTTTTTTAGTTTTTAGTATTTCTTGTGAAAGCGGCAACAGAAATACATTATCTGTAAATATTTCAACTGTCTACCTATTACTGTTCATAAGATACAGCCCAAACAAAATTTTGTAAAAAAAACTGACTTTGGTGGCATCTAATTCCTTTACTTTTTAATATTTTTTAAAACAAAAAATACAGCATTTATCTTCTCATCGAGCTCTAAACAACGATTTTTATTTTGTTGCCCTCCTTTTATCTAATCATGGACTTCATACAAAATCCTCAAGGATGTCAGGGCGACACCCTCCCTGATCTTGTTCAGGAGTCCTTAAATATCAAGAAAATGCAAAAAAATGTATTGCGGACGCTAAAACACGCTTCCGACAAAATGTAGGAGACCGTCTGCAAGACTATTTTAGCTCTAGCTTTTATTTAGCTCTAATTTGGCACTATTGCCAATCTGCTTTTTGATGAGAGAATCATTAAGAGATTTTAATATCCAACAATGAATAAACGATTTTGACTTTGACGAGGTAAAATGTAGAATTTTTTATGGCACCATAGAAGTGGTCGGATACGACCACCTGCCAGGTATTAAGTAGGCCTACAAAGTTTTTTAAGCTTTGCTAAGTGATTAGGAGCACAGACTAGTTTTATTTTGCTTTTCCATGAGGTATTTTAACCGGTCCTCTGTCTCTACAAAGTGCGTTTGTTCTGCTTTTTTGTAAGGTAGGCCTCGCTACTGTGGGCCGACAGTCTATGATTGTAGATACTTAAGAAAAACAAAAATAAAATGTTAAACCTAGGGTTTGGTATATTGAATGTAAGGGCTTTGAAAAAGTACTCATTCTAAGAATACGCTAATCATCATTTATTTTGAACTTCTTGTTATCTTTAAATAAAAAAAACCGGTCAAGTGCGAGTCAGACTCGCGCGCCGAGGGTTCCGATATACCTTTAGTATTTTTGGAAGCAATAAAGTCCATTTTCAGAACCGCAAAACTGAATCTGTTTGTAAAGGTTTTTTGCAGAATTCTGAAAAAACTGTGCAATTTAGAAAGATCGTTTTATTTTTGCTGTAAAGTTTACATAAACCTCTGTCAACTGTAATTAATTCAGATTTTTCCCTACTCAAACTTTGGAGATTTTTCATCATAACTTGAAAACTAAGAAACTTAAAAAAATACAATAATATATTTTAAAATGTACAAGTAAATTTCTTTCATATGATACCCCACTCGACCTAGTAGCGACAATTTGAAGTTTGGCCCCCCATATTTTGGCCCCCTTTACATTAATAATCATACTTTTTTCAAAATTTATTTCATGTGCAATTAAGTTGGGCAACTATATTCTAAAACTATTCCAAATTTCAGGTCGATAGCATAAGTGGTTGCTGAGATATACAGACAGAGCGGCACCATAAGGGTACCTTTTTACCATTTTGGTATCGGAACCCTAAAAAAGATTTTTTAAACATACTAAGTTTAGGCTCGTTCAGATAAGAAATAGTTGATTTTTTTTGCAAAACATGCGGCTAAAGACTCCTTATATCATCATACAGGGTGTCCCATAATTAGGCCGTCACGCTGACACCGGAGGTAGATGGACTTAAGGCGCATCAAATAAGCTTAACATGCCCATAGAAAAGTGTAATGAGTATTGAGTATGACCAGTTCCATTGATTTTTAAAAATTACAAATATTTTTTTTTTTTTTTTATTTGATGCGCCTTAAGTCCATCTACGTCCGGTGTCAGCGTGACGGCCTAATTATGGGATACCCTGTATAAAACAACATGAAAACTATTTAAAAAATATTGATTAATTTGATTGCGTGCCATAGTTCAGGGGCAGGATCAGTATCAGTAACTGAACAACTTTTCCCAAGGAACATACATAGGTCGAAATATGATAAAGCTAATTTGACCTGCAATACAAAATGCGCTATCAGCTGACGCAGTTTCTATGGGTGGTCAAAGATTGATTTTCGTATTTCAACCTATGTTCCTTGGGAAAAGTTGTTTAGTTGCTGATACTGATCCGATCAGCTATGACACGCAATCAAATTAACACCCCGTATTTTTAGGTGTGGACGTTTGAGCGGGCTTTTTTTGGCGCGCTCCGAGTCGAATGCCCGCGGTTGCATTAGTAAGAATAGTAAGCGTTTGAAAATGATACTTATTACGGAGAACTTAAGTCCTTATTAGTTTATGTACTTTTAAAAATTTATTAAGATCGTAATTTTTTTGGTGGATTTCATGTTTCGTTATGCTATCTAGGCTTAATATTAAAAGTCTACCTAAATTTATAACTGCTACTTTTTTGCTGCCTATGTAAAAAGCTGATAAAGAATTACCTACTACCCAAATAAAAACAATGTTGGATTTTGAAAGAAAGTATATTAAAACGTTATTTGATGTTGATAATTACCAAAACAAATCTGCTATTATTTTTTTCCTAGAGTTTAAGGCACAGTTAGTGAAACAAACAACTTCTTCTCATATAATTAGTTTCCCGTTTATATCTTTGGTGGATCTCGATTTTGGTGCTTGAATATAGTGAACATAGACACATTTTCACGATAATATAGGTGCTACCTTTTTTGCTGTAAAATTGCGCCATCTTCGGGGTATAACTTTTTTTTGGTACATTCCAGTTTGAAATTTTGGAGGATTCAAAAATATAGTCTCTTAAAATTACATTTAAAGGCCATTTACAAAAATTTGGCCCGATATGAATTTTTTCCCCAAAATATAGGATAGCTCTTAGGGTACTAGCTAGGCTGGTGCAGAATTAAAGGTGAGTCTAAAAAACAGGGTTGCCTGGGCGCAACCTGGCACGTTTTGTACAGTCAACAAAAAACTATAAATTTTTACAGTGCACCAGTCTAGATACGTCGCTTTTTGGTATGCGATGAGGTAGGGTTTCCAGCTGCCCGCTCTCCGCCACTAGTTATTATTGTTAGTGTTATTTATTATTCAATTACTACTCAAATCAAATCTAAGCAACACAACTAACAAGTAATAAAGGGTGTTAGGGACGGTGTACCGAAAACTGAAAGGGCGTGCTCAGTCAACGAAACTGAACAACTTTCCCAAAGAAACATTATGTTGGAAATGAAAAAATAAATTTTGACTTCCCCATACAAAGTGTTCGACCGTGGGCAATTTGTATGGAGAGGTCAATATTTTTTTCATTTCCCAACATATGTTTCTTTGGGAAAGTTGTTCAGTTTTGTTGACTGATCACGCCCTTTCAGTTTTCGGTACACCGTCCCTTACACCCTATGTACCTAATAATAATTCTATTTCTCTTATGATTTTTTTTAAAGGCTCGTATTTTTAGTTGTTGCTTAGATTAATCAATATAAGGTCCTAAAGAAATAGTGAACATAATTTTAGTATGCTACTCAGACCATGAAACTGAACAACTTTCCCCAACACATAGGTCGAAATACGAAAACCAATTTATTACCTCCCATAGTAACTACATCAGCTGATAGCGCAATTTGTATGGGCGGTCAAATTCGGTTTTTCGTATCTCGACCTATTTTATGTTCCTTTGGGAAATTTGTTTAGTTTTATGGTTTAAGTAACATATTTTTTTTAATATGACAAGTTTGCAAACGAGCAGGTGGTACACCTGATGGAAAGTGTTCACCACCGCCCGTAGAGCCCGCTGTCTTATTAGTGGACTGACTTGACACTAATAAGACAGCAAAGCACGTTGCCCACCCTGAGAACTAAGATGGTGTGTCTCGTGTGCCAGTAACACTGCTATTTTAGGGCAGAAATAGGCAAGGTGGTGGTACTTCCCAGACGAACTTTGCACAAAAAGCCCTACCACTTACAGAACACCTACAACTACATGATAAAATTATGTTCACTGTTTCAGTAGGGCCCTATTATGTATATTTTATTTATTATTAACTTTCTTTCTTAAACCAGTGACGATTGAAACTAACGATGTTCTTTCTTCAATGCCTACCTTGGATACAGTGAGTATAGTATTCTAAACGAGCTTATAGCTAACTACGACAAACGGTCACCACAAGACGTTACTATGACGTCCCCAGAAGAACACAGCTTCAAAAACATCCTCATTTCAATAAGAGATCGACCATCGATCATCGATGAGACTATAACAGTGAAAAAACCAAGAAAAACAAACTATTTGATGCCCAATTCACATACCGATTTAATAGCTCCAGCTAATTCTTTGACACCAAAAATGGCGTATTTAGATAAAGTGCCAGCAACTTACGTTCCTGGGAAAGCCGTCAAAATCATAAGCGATGGCACTCAGCATTCTATAAAAAATGAAAAGGTTAGTTACGACGAATCAAACGAAACATATTCGTCTTTGGATAGCTATTTGACGAATGACGATAAAGAATTTGAATTGTACAAGCGTAGGGTAAGCGAAGGCAATGTAGATCCGAAACTTAACTTAAAAACTGAGACGATAAAAAAAAGATGCTCTTCAACTATAAGAAAGCTCCGACCTGAAGATATGAAAAAAAGTAAGTCTGAAGTTAGCAAGCTGTGCGATAAAATGAAGAGCATAAAAATTAAAGAGAAACAAGGTAGAAACTACAAAACGCGTAGCTGCAATGATATTGTCAGATTGATTTTGACAAAGCATGGTATTCATGTCATAAGCGATACTGAAGCTATAGTGTAAAGTATTCGCTACAAATGTGCACGAGTGAATAGGATTGTTCTTGGAGAGCTCGTTTTTGCCCAAATACACGCCACAGGCTAGCCCATAGAAACTTGAATTTTTCAAAATGCACATTTTGTAGTGCCAACGCGATAGTTTTCAACCTAGTTAAGAAAGTTACTCTGTAATGAATGTCATAAATAAAAAATATATCTACACATTTTGTACGAAATTCGCAAACTATGACGTCATTTATGAATTCTTGACGTCATAATCTCAAAGTCTCAGTTTTTAAGTTACTCGTGGAAATACTATTTTATTTTATTCTTGGCCTAGAACATCCAAATTACTGTTTGAAAGACAAAATTTGTCTTATCGAAAATGAACTCCAATGTTATAATGTTAGACACTGAAATTTTGAAGTTTATTCATTTATTTAACTTTATGCACAAGCCACAAAGGTACATAGGCATACTTAACGCCTAAAGGCATTATCTAACAGTCTACCTTAGGATGATGCAGAGACAGGTTGGTGCATAAATAATTTTAAAAGATATGAAATTAAATACAGTATGCGTGTTGGATTAAATATAAAAACAATAACACATATTAATTGATAAATATATAAGAAATACATGCAAATATAATAGAATACATACATATACATTAATATGTTATATAAATACATAAAGAAGAATTTAGCTGGTGTCTAAAAGCAGTTTAGGGTAATAGTAGTTTTTACAACAGAATGACCTTTACAACAGAATCATCTGTTCCTATTTACATAAAAAAAAATTACGTTGAGAGAAATGCTTTTAAAATTTTAAATTAGATGAATACCTGATAAATTCATAATACGGGATGGGACATCTCAGCCAAAGACATCGGATTCCAAACTTAGTAAAGCCAGTATAGTAGTACACTATATTATCTATTAGAGAGTGACTGACATAAATAAATAAAATTCACAAACACTCAGACAAACAAACATAATCCCCACGTTCCGAATTGCGCTAACAGTGCGCATTAAAGCACTCTGAGCGCGCTTAATTCGGTCCGAATTGACTGAAAGCGTGCTCGATTGTTTACCGTCTTACGTCATTGATGACGTCGTCCGTCCCCCACGTTCTGAAATGCGCTAACAGCGTGCTTTAAAGCACTATGAGCGCGCTTAAGTCGGTCCAAATTGACTGAAAGCATGCTTGCGTCTCGCTTGTTTACCGCCTTATGTCATTGATGACGTTATCGTTTCTGCTATATCGTGGGGGTACGATGGGCTTACTTTAGCCTAAGACGTCTTAATTTATTGCCATTGTTTACGAACTAATCAACTCTAAATTAACTGTGTTAATCTTAAAATACATGCAAAATGGAAAATAATTAGATATTTCCGTCTTTTACATGAATCTTTCTTAAATGCAAACAAAATTTTATTTTAGTTTTGACTACGGCAAATACCGAATTTTACTACAAAAAAATCCACTTCCTGAAAATTTTGCCAAATTCGTGACACCATGGTCACTTTAAAATTAAAAAATACCAGCACAAATAAAGGTTCTAATAATAATATAATAAAAAGTAATTAATTATTATAAAACTATAACTATTATAAATGTCTACCTAGTACCTACTTAAACTTTTTTAATAAAATTAAAAATAAATTATAAAAAAATAAAGAAAGTTAATATTGTAAAAGAAAGTATTATCGTCTAGTTATAAAAAAAAATGATAAAATTAATTAAATCAATGCAGAATTATTAAATTACAAATATAAAATTGATTGTCTAAATAAATACCTAGAAACAATTTGTAGGTTTTGAAGAGATAATATGTTGCAGTCTGATTAAAAAAACAGTAAAACTACTTGTCAGCCTAATTCGCATAATTTTTTCGTATGATCCTTTTTTTTTCGTTTACTTCAACGGCTACCAACATATTTTGCAGCTATGTAAAAAGCAATCGGATAAAGCTGTCAGAAAAAACAAGTTTGTGAAACAATGTTACTCTTTCCGTCAAATATACTCAGGTTTTAGTGTCATGGCTGCAAAATTGATTGGTAAGCATTGGAATAAACTAAAAACATGGAGTTTATAAAAACTCAAGTGTTGGTTTCCATATCAAAATAAAATACGAAGGAAGATTATTCGAATTGTACTTAATTTCGAAGGCTTAAAAAACTTGTCACCAAACCATAAAATTTTATAAAAAAAAACGTACTTTCCGCTTTAACTACTTTGTCCTTATTTAGGATTTAGAAAAAAAGGTTGAATGGTCATCAATTCTTAGAAATAAGACTATCGAGAGAATTTTAGACGTACCTATACATATTTGTCTAACTATATACCAACTTTTATATACATATAATGTGCTTATAGAAGATAGAAAACCCGGTAAAGTGACTAGAAAGCTAGATTATCAATTACTGTAAATGTATGTAAAAACTTACTGTTTTTAGTCTGATGTAATTAAAAGTATTTTTCTCAAACATGCTTGGAAATTCGATCATTATTTTGACAACCTTCTTCGAGATAAATCAAAATACCTGTACTCTTCGACCTTTATACTGGTCGAAGCCTTTACTGGTTAAATACTCGCGAGAAGCTGCCGGCAAAGTTAGTATGAAAATTCGTTTCTATCGAGTTTTGCCACCGAGTAAATTTCTATGAAAACTCATATCTGTCTAGTTATTTAAAAGTGGAATGTACCAACATGCATAACCACCAAGGAGGTAACTTATCAAAGCGTAACAACCAAGGAGTTAACTTATCAAAGATTTTGTTTGAATTTCGTACTGGCTTGCAAAAAAAAGCTACAAATAGCAAAAAAAAAACCTATTAAATATAATATGAAAAACTGCGATGGAAACAAAGGAATATAAGTATTTGTAAGTTAAGTAGAAAGTTTTCAATGTTTGTTTGGAATAAACTTAGTTTGAATTTCCGCGCATTTATTGAGAAAAGTAGATACTATAAGTACAAGCGTTGGTCACTATCAGGTATTGAAGACTTACGTATGTGCGCACATTATCATGTTTGTCCTCCAATACCTTTTTTGTCGGCCATTGCAGTAATAATGTACTATAAAAGTAAAAGCCTAAATATTTATAGTTTGAATGCCAAATTATTATTTCATAAGTTTATACTAAATATGCTCATTTTTTCTAATTAAGTACTTATAAAAAAAGTATTACAATATATATTTGTTAAAAAATAATGTAAGGTTTTTATAGTATGTGACAGCTCAGGAGTGCCATACATTTCGTCCGCACTTCTGAGCTGTTTCGTACCTTAGCTTGTTCTTTTCTTTCCATCATAGCTAGGAATTGCTAGGTTTCATAGAAAACTAGATAATGTTACAAGTAATTTTACATGCTATGCTTTTTTAACGTTATGAAGGCAATCTCAGTGTTTTTACTGACAGGAGGCTGATTGTACCTATATTTTCTTTTAAATTATTTAATTTACATAATCTTGATTCCAAAATAGAAATATTTTGATTATTTATCTTATCGTACAAAAGATCTAAGATACTTGATAATCAACGCTTGTGAATGGTCGATAACGAACCAATTAAAACCATTGATTATTATTGTTATAAAATCTATTATCATTCCCAACTATGAAATTGGCAAAATTTTCTTTCAAATTAATGAGATCATAATTCTATAGCTATTTTTCATTATTTGTTTTGTATTCAATCTACGCATTAACTAATTTTATTTTTATATCTTAAAGTCGTCTATTTTCATTATTTAATTTCTTATATTTTTTAGAGATGATATTTTTCGAAAATTGAATTGAAGCTGCTGTAAGAATAATGTAATTCTTTGCATGTGATTGGTTGAAATTAACGAACGTTCTCAATGTTAAACGAAACATTAGTACAAACTATTTTGAGCTTGTAATTGTTGCGTAGCTTTAGTGGCTGTTGTATTTTTAACTCTATTTATATTAGCTTAGTGTTATGTGGTTAAAAATCGTTTCTTTTTTGAGGGTATTTAATAGTGTAGGTGTAGGTAACGACGCAGTTGACCCCAGCATAATTCTCTCAGGCAGATTTTATTTGACAGGATGATAAAGTATGATGAATTAAATGTAAATTCAAAATATCAAAAAAAAAATTTACAACAAAATTATTTCATACATTTTTTGTAGTTTTTGTATGAAAAAATTAAGAGTACCGATTTTTTTTTATAGAAGGTTTCTCTCATATAGTGTAATACCCCAGCAAAGTTTCATCGACTGAGGATTTAATGCGGGGGTCTTAATACAACGATCCGCTTCGTTTCCTAGACTATAAAGTTTTTTTTACTCTTAAATTGGACAAATACTAAAGCAGCCCGCTTAGCACGCTGCAGTTGTCAGTTTATCTAGGCCCATAGATTAAAGACTTTAAGCATGGTCACGTTTTTTTGACATCCGAGCAGTGCGACACATTTTGAAAGACAAGGACGGCTACATGTATTAGTGTGTAAAGCTATTTCTGTCTAAAATAACAAAAACGTAATTTGTGGATTTTCTAAAGATTTTCCCCCACTGACATTTCTTCGCGCTTGGGGGTGATAGATAAGATGTCATAATTCCTCAAATAAAGTGACATTTCTCCGAGATATATTTTCTCTCGGGCAGCGTGCTAAGCCGGCAGGGCCAACGTAAAAAGTCTGTTTTGACTGACGTTTCCTTATCACAGGGTCCATTTTTCTTTGCAGGTCGTAATTTTTCAAATGTTTGACAGCTGCCACAATGGACCTATTACAATGGCCTTAAACTTTAAGAAAGAAATGACAATTCCCTTCTACGCTATTGTCTTTTATAGTATTTTCTTTATCTACAAGGTGTAACAGAAAAGATATATCCACCCTGAAGGATTTGACTATGCCCATGAAACTGAACAACTTTTCCTGAAGGAGGAACATAAGGCGAAATACGAAAAAGAATTTTTGACCTCCCATACAAAATGCGCTATCAGCTGATTCAGTTTCTATGAGAGGTCGAATTTTTTTTTCGTGTTTCGACCCATGTTCCTTATGGAAAGTTGTTCAGTTTTATGGGCAGAATCACATTCTCCAGGGTTTATGTACCCTTTTTGTTGCACTTGAATTTTGGTCTTAGCTGGTTTTTAGCTGCCAGTTTAAAGAGATTTTATTCTTAACCGTTTCTAACTTTTATTTGATTTTCTACCAAATTGGTAGGATTGTTTAAAATTTACTACCAAAAGGGTAGGATTTTAAACTTTGCTGCCAGTACTGTTTTTTTCTGCCTGTTAATTGGTTGTGATGTGCGTAGGGTTGCCCGCTGTAGCTGTCGTGTTGCGCGCCCGCTCCCTGCCTCCACCGAAACTGAAGCCGCTTGGCACAGCCCTGAATGCGATTGGGAACGGGAACTGCGCGCAAATGAGAACTCTAATCATAATTGATGTATTTTTTACAGTACGGCTCACAAGAGCATACGTTTCTGATATTTCTTTACTACATTTTGTTAATAATAGTTTTATACTAGTTTCATGAGAAAAAAAAGGAAGCTGATTATTTTCATTCATTTTTGTTTACCTGTCATTCCTGTCAAACTAGCGCGGCTATATTGGTGTTATCGTTCTAAAAATACCAGGTACTTTTTACGCGTACGCGCTTACTGCTCTTTGTTAGAAAGGGAGGTCATTACGACTATGGACGGCGTCTTAAGCCATAAGCTATCTTTTCAGTGAATCTATAATTTACCGAAACGTCAGGTAAAAAAATTAAGATTTTACAATGTCAGAAACGAGTTCTTTCGTTGGCCGTATGTTATAGTCCTTTTTTGGTTGTTCACAAATTATTTTTTAGTACACTCAAAATTAATAATTAATTTTAAATATTCTCAATTTCTTTGCTAATCCTCAATAGCTTGATTTTTGTATATTCTTAATTCTGTAACAGCTTAGCAAAAGAGAGTGGAATATACAATTATTTGTACAGGCAACACCAAATGTCTCTCTCTCTCTCTTTATACAAAATAAATAAATGTTGCCATGTAGTTACTGTTCGTTACGTCCGTGTGTTGCCGGCAAAGAATAATACCAACCTCTACCCGTGGGTTTCGTAAGAGGCGACTTAGGGCTTGTTAACCGTAGGATGGGCAGCGGTATCTTTCTTTGTATCGTACCATTTTACATATTGCATCATACATACTGCACGAACAACAGCGATCGCCAGCTGCCGCAACGCAAATCCTCTCTAAAGTATTCCCCTCCACGTGTTCTTGTTGGAGTTCTGGAGGGAGGGGACGTTTCATGGGATGATATGATGATGAATTACTGTCTAAAAAGTGGCACTCTCATTTTCCCCAAACTCTTTTTTGCGAAGCCATGTTGTTCTGAACAGGTTAAAAAAAACAGATAAAAGCATGGTTCAAGATGTTCTTTTTAGGTTAACCCTATCCCAAAGTTCACGAAAGCGCGTCACATTTTGTAAACGAAATTATAACCTCAAATTGATACAGTGTTAAAAAATGTAGATACTTCGGACTTGCTGTATGTAAAACCATAGCCTAAGCTTTTTTTTCATTCTATGTATTGTGGATACAATCGTGACAAATGTTTGTTTACTAAACGTGACATTCTTTCATAAACTTTTTGTAATGTTTTTTTTTATTGCATGGGCAAGTTTAGGAAGTTCCTAAATCCATTTTCTTTTGGTTTTGAGGTTCTAAAAACAGGGTGTAACAAAAACCCTGAAGAATGTGATTCTGCCCATAAAATAGAACAACTTTCCCCAAGGAAAGTGGTCGACATACGAAAAAATAATTTTGACCTCCTTAGAAAAAGTTGTTCAGTTTCATGTGCAGATTCACATCCTTCAGGGTTGATGTACACTATCAGTTATACCTTGTAAATAAAAAAAAACTTAGGAACCTCTTGAACTTGGTTATTTAATTGCCTTTAAAATATCGAATCCAGTCAAAAGTGAGAAGCGTACTTAAATGCGATTTCATTGTAAGCAGCAGTGTTGCCAGCTTACATTATATTAATGGAAGCTGCTTTCCCGCAAAACACTGTAAGTGTTGCCATGAGAAAAAAAAATTACCATGCAAACTGCAACTGTCCAGCTAATAGATATATACTGGCCAGCGTATATTGTATTAATGGAAGCTGCTTTTCCGCAAAATACTAAGTGTTGCCATGAGAAAATAATTTTACTCTGCAATTTGATCAACTCTCTAGCTAATTGATATCTATGTATGTACTGCGAGAATTTGGTGTGCATTTAAATTATACAAGGCTTAAAAAATTGCTATTAAACCTTTTAAAAGCTTATTATTTAGGATAAATGCAACAATTTTGTTCTGTTTTTAGAAATTCACTAAAAAAAGACTCCATCACAGATCATATAATACTAGTAAATTAGTCTTCATACAAAATGTATCGGTTAAATTTCATATTAGCCCCCAGAATTAACCCTTAAAAGGTTTTACACCAATTTTTAAAGCCCTATATTAATTGCTCAGATTGGCTAGTCAAAATTGCTTCATAAAAATTATAATTTAAAAAACAAACCAGTGCATTTTCGAATACTTAACAATGGCTTAAAGAAAGAAATGTTCTCGAGTTATATTCTTACGCCAATATTGCTTTTCAGATCGGTACCTAGTTCACACGATACCCAGAGAAACGCTGCTGTCCATTCTCTGGTTCGAGAACACTTAGTCGCCTTTTACGTCATCCACTAGAAATAATGTGGTAATACTATTCTTAGCCGATAATCAGACGTGCGCAATCTGAGCAAGTATATCTTTATAACTTATTTAGGATAGCTGTCTTTTGCAAGGTAATTATAATTTTTATGTCATGTGATAGCTTGCATGCATTTATAGAACTAGTTTTGCCTGTACTGTAATTAGATTTCAAAATAGATTTAAGGTAGTGAAATGCGGCAATTTCTTTTCTTGTATAGGGCAACATCGTAACCTTTGGTGTTACCATTTTTTTATATATAGTATGTGAAACAAACGAAAATTATAAATAAATATTATGCAGTCAAAATTAAAACACAGGGTGTAAGGAACGGTGTACCGAAAACTTAACGAGCTTGTTCAGTCAACCAAACTGAACAACTTTCCCAAAGAAACATTATTGGGAAATGAGAATAAATTTTTACCTACAATTTGCACTGGAACAGTTTGTATGGAAAGGTTAATTTTTTTTTCATTTCTCTGAAACATTTCTTTGAGAAAGTTGTTCAGTTTCGGTGACTGAGCATGCCCTTTCACTTTTCGGTACACCATCCCTTATATCCTGTAATAAAATTGCTTCAGTTTTCCCACTGCTGGGCCAAGTTCTCCCCTTTTTTACGCAAATTTTGCAAAATCAACTCTAAGACCTTTTTTCTATTTTGTAATAAAAAAAACTTTCTTAGCATTTATGCATATGAAATATGTACTTAACTTTAAGGAAATTAAAGATAATATTATTTTTTGTATCAAATTTTATTCAAATAATACAAAATTAATTTATAAGTATGTTTCTGCTTGTAACTATTTTAGTGGGTTGTTTAATTTATTGAGTAAATGATAATATTTAATAATAATTATTAAATATTATGCGATTTGTGTAGGTGCCTAATAAATAAAATGGTAATAAAATAATTATACAGGGTGTTAATTTAATTGCGTGCCATAGCTCAGGAGCGGGTTCAGCATCCGTAACTGAACAAATTTTGGACTTCCCATACTAAGTGACCAACACAATTGTATGAGAAGTTTAAAATTGTTGTCCTTATCGACCTATGTTTCTTTGGGAAAGTCGTTCAGTTACTAATACTGAACCCGCCCCTGAGCTATGGCACGCAATTAAATTAACACCCTGTATTTAAATAAATAAATAGAAGAAAAATTCGACGCGAGCTGGGATTAAGGGTCCGCGCAGACCGAACGGCAAAATGCTCGCGCGTGCTCGAGCAGCCCGGCGGCGCGGCGGATGCGAGAGCACTTTCCCAGTGTTGCCATGTCATGTCAAAAATTTGAAGCGATTTTGGCGGAGGAGGAAGAGACGGAATTATCAATAAATTAAAATGTAAAATATATGAATAATCGAAATATCGACCTTGCCATCTTATATTTTATAATTTTTGGAAAACGAAAAAGAACTAAACATTACGAATATGAATTTACGAAAAAAGTGTGATTCGATCTTAACAATTTACAAATTAGCCCTTTTCGATCTAATTTATCACGCGGGTGTTCCACGGGCAATGCCTGATTTGCTTTTGTAAAAAAGCGCAAAAACGGACAAGCAGGCAACACTGCTGCTCGCCCGCGGCCTTGTGTCGAACTTTTCTTCTATTTATTTCTTTAATATTAACAGCGACACAATAATTTTAGCGTCTGTTAAAGAAAATATCGTTAAAGGAGTTTTAACTTTAAAGTTGCTTTCTGAATCTGTCTGTTAATATTTTATAAAATATACCAGTATATTAATTATAATGATTTAAAAAATCAGAATACAAAAAATGTAACAACAGAAGGGGTCGATTTATGAGTGAAATTTAAACTAACAAAATATTTGACAGGACTAAAAGAGTTGTTGTCTTTTTTCGGCTCAAAGAGAGCATTAGAGGGTAACCAAGGAGGTTTTAACCCACGGTTCGCTAGATTAACTGTGACGGCACCACTTACAGACCGGTCAAATCTTAGGCTTCCATTTCACCGCCTCAGCACTAGACAAGCACCTACAGTCGAAATAATGTAGCAGGAAAAACTATACGTGTCTCAGTTGCTCCAATGTGTAGCGCATTGCTCCGTCCTGCTCTCACACTGCTGTCATAATTAAGCTACATTACTTTGACTATAGTTCATACTATGAAGAATACGGTCCCCGCGTTGACCGCTATTAGCACATCTACTTTTAAAATATACTCTGTGCCACATGACTTAAAGTCCATTTTTCAATAATTTTGTGGCGAAGCAAGGCGGTGCTGAGGTGTTCTTATTTACATTTCATACAATGTCCTAACCCAACATGGGAAGTCACACCGGGAATCGAACCCAGAACCTCGGACCCGGAACGCTCTAGCCATCCACGAAGGCTGTACAGGTCCAACCGGCGTGGCACGCTGCCCGAGAGAAAATATATCTCGGAGAAAAGTCACTTTATTTGAGGACTTATGTCATCTAATCTATCACTTCCAAGCGCGAAATGTCAGTGGAGGAAAATGTTTAGCAAATCCACAAATTACGTTTTTGATATTTTAGACAGAGATAGCTTTATACACTTATACATGTAGCAGTCCTTGTCTTTCAAAATTTGTCGCACTGCTCGGATGTCAAAAAAACGTGACCATGCTTAAAGTCTTCAATCTATGGGCCTTGATAAACTGACAACTGCAGCGTTCTAAGCCGGATGCAGTTGCCACGTTAGTATTATATAGTCTAAGCAGTTGCCAGTCTATCTAGGCCCATAGATTAAAGATCCAGTGTTGCCAATTTACGTACTTTAAGCATGCTCACATTTTTTAGACAGCTGAGCAGTGGAACACATTTTGAAAGACAAGGACGGCTGCATATATTTGTGTATAAAGCTATCTCTGTCTAAAATATCAAAAGCGTTATTTGTGGGTTTGCTAAACATTTTCTTCCACTGACATTTCTTCGCGATTAGAGATTCCTCAAATATGGTTGCGTTCCGAATCGGGTAAAAATTACTCTGACAGCAGGATAGCGTTATATGACGTCCATCGGTGTGGTCGAGACAGACTGCTGTCGAATGTTAACTATATTACCGTTTTGGAACTCACTCTAAAGTGTCATTTCTCCGAGATATATTTTCTCTCGGGCAGCGTGCTAAGCCCGCAGGTAGGTCATAGGTAGTTACAAACTCATTAATGCGCCCTGTTGAAGATATTTTCAACCAATGTGTTGGTTTGTATTTCCATTAGTACAGGAAAAAACTCGTACTTCGACTTGCGAAAAGTTGTTCAGTTTCTTGGATGGAATATGTGGTTTAAAGGATATACAGGGTGTAAGGGACGGTGTACCGAAAACTGAAAGGGCGTGTTCAGTCAACGAAACTGAACAACTTTCCCAAAGAAACATTTCTGGGAAATGAAAAAAAAATTCACCTCCATACAAAATATTCGACCAGAGTGAGCAATTTATATGGAGGTCTAATTTTTTTTCATTTCCCAGAAATGTTTCTTTGGGAAAGTTGTTCAGTTTCGTTGACTGAACATGCCCTTTCAGTTTTCGGTACACCGTCCCTTACACCCCGTATAGTAGTCTACTTAGTATTTTTTTTATACCCTAGGTATTTATGCAAATAGATAAAGCAGTTTCAAAATGATAATAAATTGTACTTAAAAACTAAAACATCTCAAAGTTTTTTATAATACCTATTAATTTTTTTGTTCATTGGTTTTTTGATCATAGGATTTTGTAAAACATCATATAAAAATTGTTCTTTATACGATCAACCGCATATCACTTGAAACGTAAAAAATTTAAGACATTCGATCGTTCTTATACTTTTTCGTTACTACCAACTTCAGCGCGAGCTGAATAAGTCGTATCATGAGGATCAGCCATACGAATATCAGCGCTATCGCTACGTAATAAGAGCGATCATAAAAGTCAAAAGTGTTTCTACTGACGTGCGACTGACTACCTAAGTAGACCTATCAGTATATATCATAAAATGTATACAATGATGCAAGAGATGGTCCACCGGGCATGTTAGCCAACGAAAACTGAATGACTCCAAAATTACGTATCTGTCGAGTGAACAATCAACGTCTTCAAGAATCTTCTTACAAAACTGATGTTCAGTAAAATTACACGCACAAAAGACATTTCATCAAGTTGGCCGGCGGGTAACTCACTTTTGCAATCCTAATGCATCAGTGTCAAAGCACGTTGTTACAAGTAAGACAGGAGTAGAATAAAATAATCTTTTTTTTTTTAATTTTTTGAAGTTGTTCAGTTTTGGTGGACTATTCTTTCGCTTCGTATTTGCTTACAAAAATGCCTAATAAATTACATATTTATCTAATATTGCGTTTTACTTAAACCTAAAAAAATACAGAGTGGTCTGGAAGTTGAAACTCGGGCATAAGGTGCATATTTTTTCATATTCTTTTTTTTTTAAGATTACCAATCGTGCCGGCTTAGCACGCTGCGGTTGTCAGTTTATCTAGGCCCATAGATTAAAGACTAAGCATGGTCACATTTTTTTGACATCCGAGCAGTGCGACACATTTTGAAAGACGAGGACGGCTACATGTATTAGTGTATAAAGCTATCTCTGTCTAAAATATCAAAAACGTAATTTGTGGATTTTCTAAACATTTTCCTCCACTGATAGTCCTTGAGCCCGTGACAAAATCACTTACCTGTCATGAGAACATCTTAAGATGTATGGCAACAGATCGGCAAAGTGGTGCTGAGCAAGAATCAGTTACATTTGGCATCCGAAATTTGCCGGAAGTCCGAGAATTTCTTCCACTTCCGGTCAAAATTTGGGGGTGCAAGTTACGTGTCATGAGAACACTCTGAAACCCTCGGCAACATGTAGTCCTTCATTGACAGAGTAGAAAAATACAAGTCTGCCAGTTCCTAGTTTGCCGGAAGTACTTGGTAGACGGTCTCAAAGGATGGCCGCCACCCAGTAAACAGATCTAAGTTTTTTACTATAAAATTAAATACGTATTAATAATCGTGCAAGTCTGATACGGCTACGGTTTTTTAGCTTCACTAGTCATCGTAACTGAGTACTCCGAGGGTCTGATGATGACCAGCTATCAAGCAACTGGATCTGAGGGCCAACTACACCCAAGTGCTCCAGATTTGGACTAAAATGCGTTGTAGTAGGTGGCTGCCATTCCTAGACTTGCTGGCTCGAGAGTCTGATGATGACCAGCTGTCAAGCAACTGGATCTAAGGACCAACTACACCCAAGAGCTCCGGATTTCAACTCAAATACTTTGTAGGTTGCTGCCGTTCCTGGACCTGCTGGCTCGAGGGTCTGATGATGACCAGCTATCAAGCAACTGGATCTGAGGGCCAACTACACCCAAGAGCTCCAGATTTGGACTAAAATGCATTGTAGGTGGCTGCCATTCCTAGACTTGCTGGCTCGAGAGTCTGATGATGACCAGCTGTCAAGCAACTGTATCTAAGGACGAACTACACCCAAGAGCTCCAGATTTCGACTCAAATCCTTTGTAGGTGGCTGCTGTCCTGGACCTGCTGGCTCAAGGATCTCATACTGACCAGCATCCAAGAAAATGGCTCTATTCGAATTTGAGGACTACTCAATTAAATTGTGAACTTAATTATAACTAGAACTACTAAATCTAAATATATAAAATTGCTTGTCCTGACTGACTGATTCATCAACGCCGAGTCGTTACCGCTACAGCTATACATCAGAAATTTTTTACACAGGTTTTTTTCACTTCAAAACCATCCACTAAGAAAGGATTTCGGAAAATTAGTCTTCCAAAGGGGTGAAATAAGGGATGAAAGTTTGTATGAAAGTCCTTTGTTTCTTGAGCTAGATTCACACAAATTTAAATTTAAGCTTTTGGAAAAAAATAAAAAAACAGGTGTTTAAGCATTTTTTTTTAAATCACCCTTGAAGGGGATGAGATAGGGGATGATTTTTTTCCGTATGTTGATCTATAAGTCTTTCATTTTTAGGGTTCCGTACCTCAAAATAAAAAACGGAACCCTTATAGGATCACTTTGTTATCCGTCTGTCTGTCTGTCTGTCAAGACCCTTTTTCTCACGAACGAGAAAAGGTATCAGGTTGAAATTGATAAAGAATATTAAGGTCCATAGACCACACAATATCTGAAAATTTCAATTTTTCACAATGACGCAATCAAAAGATATGGCTTTTTATGTCCTCATCTCCGTTCATTTATGCAAAAATGCAAAACCTACAGGGTACTTCCCGTTGACCTAAAATTATGAAATTTGGCAAGAAGCTAGGTCTCACAGTACAAATATAGGGAAGTCTAAAATCATTAAATATTTCAATTTTTCTCACAACTAATAGTAACCAATTAAGGTGAGCTCCCGTTTCAAGATATTTTCTATAAAAGAGGGGTCAAGTTGGATGGTCGCGGAGTTTTAAAAATCAAAGAGCAAAAGCTTTTACTATATCATATGGTACATAGGTACGGAACCCTTAGGGCGCGAGTCCGACTCGCACTTGGCCGGTTTTTTAAAGGTAGAATTATGGAAATTTGGGTCTAAACTCTTGGTAAAGAATAAAAAAGTACATGTTTTAGAATTCTTCAAAATTCATCCCCTAAGGGGGTGAAATAAGGGATGAAAGTTTGTATGAAAGTCCTTTGTTTCTTGAGCTAGATTCACACAAATTTAAATTTAAGCTTTTGGAAAAAAATAAAAAAACAGGTGTTTAAGCATTTTTTTTAAATCACCCTTGAAGGGGATGAAATAGGGGATGATTTTTTTCCGTATGTTGATCTATAAGTCTTTAATTTTTAGGGTTCCGTACCTCAAAATAAAAAACGGAACCCTTAGAGGATCACTTTGTTATCCGTCTGTCTGTCAAGACCCTTTTTCTCACGAACGAGAAAAGGTATCAGGTTGAAATTGATAAAGAATATTAAGGTCCATAGACCACACAATATCTGCAAATTTCAATTTTTCACAATGACGCAATCAAAAGATATGGCTTTTTATGTCCTCATCTCCGTTCATTTATGCAAAAATGCAAAACCTACAGGGTACTTCCCGTTGACCTAAAATTATGAAATTTGGCAAGAAGCTAGGTCTCACAGTACAAATATAGGGAAGTCTAAAATCATTAAATATTTCAATTTTAAAAATGATTTTATTTTAACACTTCCAGTGTTCGGATAAATCTACAAAGTAGAAAATCGCAAAATTTCACAACCACAGGCAGGATTCGAACCTACGTCTTCTGCGTAAGTACCGCAGACGCTTTACAGTAGCCTAGTTGGTAAAAGCGTCTGCGGTACTTACGCAGAAGACGTAGGTTCGAATCCTGCCTGTGGTTGTGAAATTTTGCGATTTTCTACTTTGTAGATTTATTTCAATTTTTCTCACAACTAATAGTAACCAATTAAGGTGAGCTCCCGTTTCAAGATATTTTCTATAAAAGAGGGGTCAAGTTGGATGGTCGCGGAGTTTTTAAAATCAAAGAGCAAAAGCTTTTAGTATATCATATGGTACATAGGTACGGAACCCTTAGGCGCGAGTCCGACTCGCACTTGGCCGGTTTTTTAAAGGTAGAATTATGGAAATTTGGGTCTAAACTCTTGGTAAAGAATAAAAAAGTACGTGTTTTAGAATTCTTCAAAATTCATCCCCTAAGGGGGTGAAATAGGGGATGAAAGTTTGTATGAAAGTCCTTTGTTTCTTGAGTTAGATTCGCACAAATTTGACTTTAAGCTTTTTGTAGAAAATAAAGAAACATGTGTTTAAGCATTTCTTAAAAACCACCCTTCAAGGGGGTAAAAAAGGGGATGATTTGATGATGAGCCCTATTAAGGTTAAGAAAATTTTGACCGTTCGATTCCAATGGCTGAGCATATGAAGGTAAGCTAAGCTTGTTTATGATACCTAATTGTCAATAAAAAATAATCTTTTTTGATAGCTGGTCATCATCAGACCCTCGAGCCAGCAGGTCCAGGAACAGCAGCCATCTACAAAGCATTTGAGTCGAAATCTGGAGCTCTTGGGTGTAGTTGGTCCTTAGATCCAGTTGCTTGACAGCTGGTCATCATCAGACTCTCGAGCCAGCAAGTCTAGGAACGGCAGCCACCTACAATGCATTTTAGTTAAAATCTGGAGCTTTTGGGTGTAGTTGGCCCTCAGATCCAGTTTCTTGATAGCTGGTCATCATCAGACCCTTGGAGTACTCAGTTACGATGACTAGTAAAACTAAAAAACCATAGCCGTAGCAGTCTTGCACGATTATTAATACGTATTTAATTTTATAGTAAAAAACTTAGATCTGTTTACTGGGTGGTGGCCATCTTTTGACACCGTCTACCAAGTACTTCCGGCAAACTAGGAACTGGCAGACTTGTATTTTTCTACTCTGTCAATGAAGGACTACATGTTGCCGAGGGTTTCAGAGTGTTCTCATGACACGTAACTTGCACCCCCAAATTTTGACCGGAAGTGGAAGAAATTCTCGGACTTCCGGCAAATTTCGGATGCCAAATGTAACTGATTCTTGCTCAGCACCACTTTGCCGATCTGTTGCCATACATCTTAAGATGTTCTCATGACAGCTAAGTGATTTTGTCACGGGCTCAAGGACTATGACATTTCTTCGCGCTTGGAGGTGATAGATTAGATGACATAATTCCTCAAATAAAGTGACATTTCTCCGAGATATATTTTCTCTCGGGCAGCGTGCTAAGCCGGATGGTACCTCTGCTGAGTAATTACAAATAAGTTCAATGATTAAAAACTTAATAGCAAATTTTTTTTTCGAGAGCGGTGAACGCTTTTTTTTTATGACAATGGTCCCAGGGTTAGTAATCAAAGTAATCTCAAAACGTTGATCCAAAAGCTACCTACTATCGTCTTGCTTTTTTTTCTGTTTCCTTTTATAATCTGCCTGTGACTCTTCTATACATTATGGGTGATAACAGCTGATAATCCAGTGACTATAAATATGATCTAGTGACCATCACAATGATTCAGTGACCATCAATATGATCCAGTGCCCATAATGATTTCAAAATCTGCAGATTAGCAAGTTGAAAAATGCGAATTGTTTAATCTTAAAACAGTTTTAAATAGCTTAATTATCATAATGAAGATTCTGTGGCCATCATGACATGATCCATTTACCTTATTACAATTTAGTAACAATCTTAAGTTACCTACGTGTTTTTGATTGCATCCGGCATAGTAGGCTCCGGGAATTGACAGAAAAAGCTGCTGTCTTTTCACAAATTAATTCTTACATTTACAACAGTAATACGCAGGTCATCTAAAGACAGTGTGTATGCTCTTCAGCTTGTAAGCCAAGTCGTAGGTAGGTACTTAATTCATAACCAGACGCGGAGTGAGTCAGGCCTGCCATAATTATCATCTTGTTCTTGTGTCTATCACTACGATCCAGTGACCATAATTATGATCTAGTGTTTGACTATCATTATGATCTAGTGCTAGACCACCGTTATGGTCCAGTGACCATAAATAATATGATCACTAGTGACCATAATTATGACCCAGTGACCATATAATTATGATCTAATGCTGGACTATCATTATGATCTAGTGCTAGACCACCATTATGGTCCATTGACCATAAATATGATCTAGTGACAATAATTATGATCACTAGTGACCATAATTAAGAACCCAGTGACCATTATTATGATCTAGTGCTAGACTATCATTATGATCTAGTGCTAGACCATCTTATGGTCCAGTGACCATAAATATGATCTAGTGACAATGATTATGATCACTAGTGACCATAATTTTATTATGACACAGTGACTATCGTTATGATCTAGTGAAAATCACAATGATCCGGTGACCATCATAATAATCCAGTACCTAACCATTCTTATGATGCAGTGACCATTCTAACGATACATACATACAGTGACCATCAATATGATCCTGTGGCTGTCATAACAATCCAGTGACCATAATTATGATCTAGTGATTATAACTATGATCTAGTGATTATAATTATAATCTAGTGATCATCATTGTGATACAGTAACAATCTTAAATTAAGTCTTTTTGATAGCAACCGGCTTAGTAGGCTCCGGGCATTGACACCAAGGAGTCCTAGTCTTGTCACAAATTAATTCTACACTCACAACAGTAATAGGCAAGTCGTCTATAGACACAGTGTGTTCGCTCTTAAGCTTGTAAGCCAAGTCGTGAAGACCTGTGATGCGGTCCCGGCGCCTTGTCACCTCTCGTTGGTTGTAGCATTTGCGCATGTCACGACGACGGTATGTTTTATCATGAATGTGCCTGTAATTTGATAAATTAATAATAATTTTAATATTGGGGGACATTTCACACAAGGTCATCTGATCCCAAACTAGACAAAGCATGTACTATGGATATCAGAGACTGATAAATATACAAATAGATAAATGACACAGAACAGGGTTCTAGAGTGGCGACGACGTACCGGAAGACAAAGCGTTGGCAGGCCCCTCACTCGGTAGACCGACGATTTGGTCAAGGTCGCAGGAAGCCGCTGAATGCGAACAGCGCAGGATTGGTCGTCATGGAGATCTTTAGAGGAGGCCTACGTCCAGCAGTGGACGTCTTTCGGCTGATATGATGATGATGAGACACAGAACATACACTTGTGTTCATCACACAAATGTTTGCCCTGGGCGGGGATCGAACCTGCGGCCCAAAGCGTGACAGGCAGGCTCACTACCAACCACACCAATGGGGTTGCTTCAGATAAAGTACTTTCATTTAGGTAGGTAGGTAAAAAGAACAAAAGTTGGGAGGATGAGAAACGAGGTTGCAGGACCATTGTGGAGGAGAGAAAGAAAAAACAGATCTACCTATCTGTTTTTTGAAAAGGTAAACCAAGAAAGAAAGGAAAAGTAGTACTTAATGTCAAGTAAACTAAAGCTAAAAATACTAGAACTAGCTAGATACTACTAGATAGATATGAACTAGCTAGAGATAGTAGAGATAAGCTTGCCAAGTGTCAAAAAAATAGAAAGAAGAAGGTATAACTGGCATAAAAAGATAGGATAGGTTAAAACAGTAATTTTATAGTGAAGATAAAGCTACCATATCTTGACCTAAAAATGCTAATAAAAGTGAAGATGGGGTGGCCACTTATAAAAACCAATGAAAGAGGATAACTAACATAATTCTTTTTAAAGGTAAGGGTGGACAATAAAAAAATACTAATAATATTTAATTTTCAGAGCCCATTTGGCGGCCAGAATCCAGTGACCATAATTATGATCAAGTGATTATACTTATGATCTAGTGATTATAATTATGATCTAGTGATTATAATTATAATCTAGTGATCATCATTATGATCCAGTAACAATCTTAAATTATGTCTTTTTGATAGCAACCGGCTTAGTAGGCTCCGGGCATTGACACCAAGGAGTCCGAGTCTTGTCACAAATTAATTCAACACTTACAACAGTAATAGGCAAATCGTCTATAGACACAGTGTGTTCGCTCTTTGACTTGTAAGCCAAGTTTGACATGATATCAGATTTCATTTATACAATGTAGATTCTTCGCAGAATACTTATTGAATCTCATAACATGCAGAATACAGTCATGTTTATTTTTTTTCGGGTCTTAGCGCGATAATAACTATTATCGCGCTAAGACCCGAAACAAAATAAACATGATTGAAAAGTGCGAAAGTCTACAACAAACATGCAGAATACAGTGAATATAGAGTGAGTCTATCTCTATTAAATATAGGGATTACTCACCTGAAAGTATTTTCAGTGCCTGTAGTAATATTCTCCGGCCTGTGCACTGTCAGACCAGCTTCTTTCAATCTCAAGTAGAATTCATCATCCTCCAAACCCCACCCCCAATAATTATTAGACATACCGTTGACTAGCTCAAAATGCTCTTTTTTGACTAGTAATATTCCTCCAATAAAAGTATTATAATGGTATTTTGGATGAGTTTCTGGTGATGAAATATGCATCGGTCCAATAATTGGGTAGTCATACTTTAAATTGTCATTTAGAGGAAGTAAATCTACGTCATGCATTGCTATATAATCGTAATCTTCTTTTGTATATAAAAATCCAACATTTATCAAAGAAGCTCTGTTGAATCGGTTGCTATCTGATTGTTGAATTACAAATATTTTGAAAGGTACTTTTTGTTTGTTCAAAAACTTGTACATGTGTGGAACGAAGTCCAGAAGTTCTTCAAAGCGATCTCGAAAAGGTATAATTATTGCTAAGCGTTTTTTGTTCATTATTTTTGATGATATTCTTGGTCTCTCCAACCTAGGTAATGCCATCTTTTCTGTAAACATAAATAAAAATATTTATTTATAAGTACACTGTGTTCGTAAGGATATGCATTATTTTAAAAGCTTGTTCAACTAAACGAAACTGTACTAAGCATAAGCATACTTGTAAGCATGTTCAACTTTTAATAAATAATAATAATAGGTCTTTACCTATGAAATTGCTGAAATTTTCTTACAGATTAATGAGATCATAATTCCTATAATTCTAATGCTATCTTTTTCATTTGTCTTATATTTGAAAGGTGACTTCAAGGTTATCAATTTACGCATAAAATAAAGTTTTTGTTTTTAGTTTAATATATAAAATTAAAGGTTTGAAAGTTGTTCGTCTTAAATGTTGTCCGATTTCATCCTTAGATTTGTTATATTTTTTTACAGATAATATTTTTCGAAAATTAAATTTAAGTTTCGGTTAGCTTAATGTCTTCCCAATAATGCTTAAAGAAATTTAAAAAATTGGATTTATAATTCCTAAGAAAAATGCAAAAATTTTAGTACTGAAAATTGAGTTTACCTAAAATTATTTTGTTTATTGTATATTAGGTAAATATATTAGTTATTTACCTAATATTTATAGTTATTTACCTAATATACAATAAACAAAATAATTTGCCCTCCGTACACAATTTTTTTTTTCGTTTTATGCATTAACTTTAAGAGCACATTCAGTTAATGAAACTGAACAACTTTCCCTAAGAAACATAGGTTTAAACACGAAAAAAAAAATTGTTAGGGAGGGCAAATTATTTTTTTCATATTTCAACCTCTGTTTCATATGTAAAGTTGTACAGTTTTCTAACTGAACAGGCTCTTAAAATTAATGCTTATCCTCAGGAACACTGTGTATAACCCAATTTTTAAAACTGTGCACTTTGAACCGACAAAAGCTTGATGGTAGTATTGGTAAGGTCAGCATAACCCTAATTATATTTATTGCAATTGTACAGTCAAGAGCACTATTAGCTTGACATATTGGATCTTGTACCATTCTCACCATAATAGCTGTAAGAGCTAGTCACTCAGCTAGAAATGCACAGTTAAAGGAAGATGACGAGTAATGGACAGAAAGACTTTCATAAAAAAAAACATATAAGCATGCAAGCTAGTGGTTCTCCTGATAGTAAGTGGTCATCACTGCCCATGGCACCTATGCTTTGGCACTCATCATCATCATCATATCGTGTGGGTTGCAAGGTCGATAACCGACCTCACAAACCCTGGTATCAGAGTTGTTGAGCCGCCAAAGGCCTCTGACATGGCTCATTAACGACTACATCCGTAGATAGTAGTCGGGACCAACGGCTTTACGTGCCTTCCGAAGCACAAACTTTTCGGGCAATCAGGTGATTCATCCTGCAATGCCCTAACCAAACTGGGGAGGTCGCACAAAGAGATTTTTGTTTGACAGTGTCCCCACCGGGAATCGAACCCAGAACCTCCGGATCGAGAGCCGAACCCTCTAACCACTAGACCACGGAGGCTGTTAAACGGCTGGCACTTATAAGACAGCAAAGCTTATTGTCCACCCTGAGAAGTAAGGTGGTATCTCTAATAGTACATAGCAGAATTTCACTAGTGAAATTATAATGTGCGACAGATGAGCAGTTATGTTATGACTCCTTGGTATCGAACTAGAGTCAGTCCATAGAGTGAAGTTGCTTGGTTAATGTTTGTTTATTCTTGTGTTTAGAACTAATGTGTTAAAATATATTTATTATTTATAAAAATATACTTATTAATGCTTAAAGCTTTCTTATCAATCTAGAGTGAGTTCCAAAACGGTAATAGTTAAAATTTTACAGCAGTCTGTCTCGACCACACCGATGGACGTCATATAACGCTATCCTGCTGTCAGAGTAATTTTTCACACCCTTACACAACGCAACCCTAGATTTGTACATTGGTTATGCCCGAAGAATAAAATATTTAAATATTTTTGGGACAATTCACACAAAGTCACCATGATTCCAAACTAGGCAAAGCCTGTACTTTGGGTACCATAGACTGATATACATACATAAATGGATAAATAACACCCAGGCACAGAGCAAACACTCGTGTTCATCACACAAATATTTGCCCTGGGCGGGGATCGAACCCGCGACACACGGCTTGGAAGGCCGGCTTACTAACAACCACACCAAAGGGCCAGTCAGAGAAGAGACAAAACCTAAAATAAGCAACTAAATCAACTACATCTATAGATACCCACAAGGTAATTAGAAAACCAAACCACATAAATGGTTTCTTATCGTGATAAAGGAAGTCTTTCTAAAGATAAACTTACCTGACTGTATTGGTAATGCGGCTAAATAGCATCCCATGATAAAAGTTAAACCAAGGCAGATAGTGAAACATTTTGATCCACTTATGCGGAAACCCATCAATTTGATGCTAGTAATCATGTATGGTACTGTCACGTTTTTTTAATTAAAGGATTTAAACACATAATTTTAACTTCACGACCACAACTTCATTAATAAATCATTGTGGTGGCCTACAATGTGCAACATATATTGCGCAGCATATAATACGCAACGGGATAATGTGCAGCTGATAATTCGCGTCGTGACGTCAACTACCCGTTGCACATTATTTGCTGCGTAATACTTGGTGCACATTATTGTAGCGTTCGAATAATGCGCTACTTAAAAAATGCAGCAGATAATGAGCATCTGGTACTGTACAACACGTTAACTTGCATCAAATAATACGCAACTGGTAATTGAAGTCACGTTACATCAAATAAATGCTGCGTAATATCTGTCGCACATTAACAGCGCGCTCGGATAATATGCAGCTGATAGTTCACGTCACGTTTGATAAGGTCAAGTTTTTTTTTTATAGAGATGCCTAGCACCATGCTCTTTTTGTTAAAATCGATTTTTAAATTTTATTGGGCAAAATCGTGGTACGGTGCTAAATTCAGAGCAGTCCGATCCGACCGTTTATTAGTACTATATAGATTATAGGTTGACTTTTGACTTTTTTCTTGATAGCAGATATACATGTACTCATGATACTGAACAACTTTTCCCAAGGAATATAGGAACTCCCATAGGTAAAAAATGAGCTATCAGCTGATGCAGTTTCTATGGTTGATTTTCGTATTTCGACCTATGTTCCTTGGGGAAAGTTGTTCAGTATCACGAATACATTCATACCTTTTTCTAAACGTCGTACAAAATAACTATGGCTATGTCATTGATGCACAGAAGTCAAAACTGACTTATTTTCGTAGGGTTCGTTTTTCAACATTTGAAGATGGCGGTCGAGTTTTTATTTCAATTTTAGTTTTATTTGTTTATAGAAGAGTTTAATGAATAATTTGATTGGGTGTTATGCAGTAAACGTCTTTGAAAATGAACATCTATTAGAAGATTGGAATACATGCATTTATCAAGATTTTTGGATGGAGAGAAGCGGCCCATCGAGACTTCAATAATCCCCATCAACTTATCGGAGTCATCATAGTACACAGGCCCTCGTCCTCGTGATGTGGATTCCTGTGTAAATCTTTCACTTGACATTGGCGAACTCGCCATATTTTTATAATAATTTGTTAACTTGACATTGTGCAAAATACATCTTGGATGTGACGCCATTAAATAAATATCTATCTACAAAGGACTTGACTTCTGCGCATCAACTGACATAGCCAGTTATTTTGTTCGGCGTCTATCAAGAACTAATTTAAAGTCACTTGTTCATTCTCCGAGATATTTTAAATATCATCATTATTGGTGAGTTTACGTGCCAGCCATGTTTGATTTGTTTTGATCAAAGATTTTGGAAACTACGCCAGGGGGAAGCGCAGCGTTTTTCTTACGTCAATGGTTTTGATATATATTATGATATGATAACAGTTCTGATACGGTGTTATTGTAAGCCAATGGGCGAAAGAAAGAGAAAGCTATAAGACCATAGACTAGGTGTATCTATGGTCCTATAGCTTTCTCTTTCTTTCTTATAGCTGCATCTCTACCGTATCGCCAATTTAACAGTTAATCCGCGATCCGGTAGAGATGCAGCTATAAGAAAGAAGGAGAAAGCTATAGGACCATAGACTAGGTGTATACTACTATTTCTTTTTTCCCTATAGCTGCATCTCTACCGAATCGCAGATTTAACGTGTGCGAGCACCCATTTTCTTGCTGCCGTGCTGGCGGTGGGAAACTGAAACCCCAAAACAAAAACTTGTATAAAAAATGTTGGTGGCTGCACATCTAAATCAATCCTTAGATCTTAAAGGTCCACTACACTACTCGCGAAGTCGACTGAAGTTAATCGAATAGGATAGTGTAGTGAGGCACTTCGCTTTGTGCAACCTCACCTCGGGTGACTTCCGATCGTTGTCGGTTCCGACACGGTTTTCACTAATAGATAGATTAATTGAATAGGAAGGTTTGGGGTCATAACTTATAAATATTTTTTGCAAATTAACTGAACTATGATGATGTTTGTCGATCGAGTCGGAAAAAAACGTGCCTCTTGAGAGCTTTCTGGGCGTGCGCTGCGTAAATGGTTTCAATTATATGAAAGTTATGTATAAAAGAATTGTTGCTCTCTAAGAGCTCTAAAGAAAAGTCCGCGATAGTATTTGTCTACGTATCTATAAAGGATTACCCATAGTAACCAACTTTTTAAAGCAAAAAAAGTTGATTTTCAAAATAAGGTATTTTGAACGTATTTTTGCCCTTAAGGTACGGATCCTTATCTAATTTAAAAGGTTAGTAATAATAAGCAATAAACATAGATCAAAATTGTCCTTGACACCATGTTATTAAAATGAATATCTTAGAAGATATCACAATATTAAAATCACTCTAATTAAAGGTGTCCGTCTTCCCAGCAAGCCCGTGCGAGATATAGCCAAGTGGCATACACCAAAATTTAGTGGAAATTGGTTCATTCCATCAGTAAAGTGTCAGATTCAGTGCATCAAATCTGACGACACTACGAGCTGAAAACTTTGGGTGGCTGTAGAGACGTCTCGTCAGCCAGCCCATTCTATGCAGGGAAAACTACGAAGATTACATAAAAGCAAAATAGTTCCACATTTACTGCATGTCTAGTGCAATTGATTGTAAAAAAGCCGAATCGAAAATGTCCATAGTGTAGGAGCACTTCATCAATAATTATGGGTGGCTGGAGAGACGTTTTCCCAGCCAGCCCATGTGATATCTCGGAACATATAGTAGGTAGGAAGATAAAACAAAGCTTAATATTTACTACCTACTCGGAACAGTAGGTAGCAAATATTTTAAAATCCTAGCTCCACTAACTTTTGAGATATTTGTATTTTTTCATGGGCTTGCTGGGGAGACGTCTCGCCAGCAAGCCCATGCTGTAACTCAAAAAGTACTGCACGTAGAATGCTGAGCGATATACCAATAGAGAGTGCATATTTGATGCAATAAGCACCAAGAAAAGTGAGTCCCTAGGTCTTACGGTTTCGGTGCTAGAAACAAATATCATTTTCCCGCCGAAAATTTTGAATGCATGATGTGAAGTGCGACGTTGCCGTTCTGTGCAACTCAACATGTTGCTGTTACAGCATTCAAAAATCAATCTTGTATCCTTATAGTTAAAAGGTACTGTAGACGCACGTGTAGATTATTTGTAATTTGAGAATAGTTCGGGAGACGGTGTACTTAGTAAAAGACTGATTGGTTATCAAGAAGTTTTTATTTATTTGTGGACGACATGTTAAGAACGAAAGAGATAATATGTATTTTAGCTCACGTGAAGACTAACTGGTGCCTCAATCTCTTTTTAGCAACCGTGACAACTGTATTCTAGGAGGAGATGTAGGTTTAATGGTCTCAGTAACAAACTAAATTTTTTAAAGTATTCTTAAATTGTCCTGTATTTAATAAGTTAAGAAAACTGATTTATTAAATAAATACGTGAGCCAAAATATTATATATATTATAAAAAAAATATTATTATTATTATTATTATATATTATTAAATATTATATATTATGTCTTTTGTTCTTCACATGTTGTCCACAAATAAATAAAAACTTCTTGTTAACCAATCAGCCTTTTAAGTACACCGTCTCCCGAACTATTCTCAAATTACAAATAACCAACACGTGCGTCTACAGGACCTCTTAACTATAAGGACACAAGATTGATTTTTGAATGCTCTAACAGCAACATGTAGAATTGCACAGAACGGCAACGTTGCACTTCACATCATGCATTCCAAATTTTCAGCGGGAAAATGATTTTTGTTTCTAGCATCGAAACCATAAGACCTAGGGACTCACTTTTCTTGGTGCTTATTGCATCAAATATGCACTCTCTTGTAGTGTGCTCGCCTCTCCTACCTTAGTATATAAGTATTAGTCAATAAACCTGCATCATACGGAACACACGTGTGTCTTATTAAACGCTCTCCCGGGTCCCCGCACCGCATGGCGACCCTGCCAGTGCTGCCTTATACGGGCAGCGCTGTGCAATCGCGCGAACTTTGGTGTAATGGTTCTGTGCTACGTGTGATAAAAAATAAAATAAACAATTTGTACTGAAAAAAAAATATATGTCATGAACTTCAAAATCTAATAAATAAAAAAAAAATGTGTTATTTTTATAAGATAAATTAATACATAAAATTTTACTTTTAACTTTAAATAAAATATGTAAATGAATACTAAAAAAAATATGGTGAGTCAGTGGCGGTAGTGGAAGAAGAGACGGCGTAAAAATAGGTAGACAAGATCAGGAAGACAGTGTTTTAATAAGAAGAAATAACAGAAGAACAAAAATGTACACATTTGCGAATTTAAGAAGAAGACAGGAAAGAAATCAGAAATAAAGAAGAAGATATAAGGAAGATCAGGGATAAGATGGATAAAAAAAAACCGTGTCGAAATGATGGAGAAAAATTACCAACCGAAAAACAAAAATTTGGAAAAAGGTATACTAAATAGGAAAGAAGATCGCAAAAAATTTTGAAGATGGAAAAAAAAGGTGAAGAGTAAAGTGAACAAAGCAGGCGGCCGGGTGATGAACGAGTCAGATGGATGATGATGATGAGTGTTGCTGGGCGCAGGGAGCTGTTGGAGTCAGATGGATGATAAGAGTGATTTGCAGGGTGCCGGGAGATGTTGGAGTCGGAAGTGGATGCGGCTATACAGTGAAATTGTGTTTCGGTTTTTTTTTTATTAGCTAGGCATCGGAAAAAATATTAAAAATTTAGCTAGGTTCGGTCAAATAATAATAAATAATTAAAGGAAGAAGTTCACAAATAAAATAAAAATACAGCAAATTTTGAAGAAAGAAGAATTCATGCACCAGTGGCTCACCATAAGCATCGTAACGTAAGTTTAATTAAGAATAAACAGCAACAGATCATGTAAATAAAACTTTGGTGATTAATTTTTTTAAAGCGTTTTCTTTTAAATATACCTAATGATTAAAGTGAAAAAAATAATAATAATAATAAATAGTTACATGATCCGTGAGCTTTCCATTTTACTGTTGGCAATATAGTAAAGAAAAAATTTACGTATGTTTTCCAGATATTTTATTATCAGTAAAAAAAAATAATAATAAGTTAGTTTTATTATAAAATCATTTTCTTTTCACTAAATAAGTTTAAGTTTAAAATAAAAAAGAATTCGGATTTAGACCTAACGAGAATTTAGAGAAGTGAGTTTTGTGTTACAACCTATTAAAAAGTAATATTGCTGTGTATTTGATACTTACTTACCTATGTATTTAATCTTTATGTAAAAATAATTACATTATATAATTTGGAACATTCTTAAATTAGATTTCATCCATATTTATCAAAAATATCCGTATGAAAAAGAATTTAAAAAAAAATTGTTTGTACGCTACTTAAAAGATTGTTTTTTTTTATTATTTTGTGATTATTCCAATTAAAATTATAGCTTTATAAACACCCTTATTATAAAAATCTAATAAAATAATTAATCAGTACTATCTTTTAGAAAAGTTTGATGAGATCATTAAAAGCAAGTTCTAGGAAAATTGGATAATACAAACATGGTATCGGCGGCGACATAGCACGCCAGCTCATATTGCATCGTTTCACGTGGTTTGTACAGAGATAATTTTATTTTTAGCTACAGCTATGCACTATGAAGCCTAAATAATACATAAGATTTTATTTTCATTCAGATGCGTTATAGTATTAATAGTATATTTTGTAAAACTGTTAAGGAACTAGATACCTACTTGTTACTCTCACTAGTACAGTCAATGACAGTTCAAGCTTGACAACCGGAAACGACTCTAGCTCGGACGTCTATTGAAATAAGAATGATACAAAGTCCAATGTGTCTAGCATGATATGCTCTTGACTGTACATTCTAAAAAAAAACTCAAATTTTGCTAAAAATCCAGAAAATACAAAATGAACAACTAGGTAGATATCTGTTTTTGATGAATCAGTGTAATATAAATAGGACTGCAGCATGCGTAAGTAAGTGGGCATCGAACCAATGTCGCACAGGTAAGCAGATAATGTACCAAATGAATGTGAAATAAGTATAACGGGTCTTAAAATTATCAATAAAGGAAACTGTAATAGTTTGATACTATATCGTTACGTTAGTAAGTTTTATGTGTTTTAATTGTATTATTCATGTATTCTAAATCAGTTGTATTATTATAACTTGTGAGATAAATAGTAACTAAAACTAAACGTTCAATGTAGTAAAGAAAAAAATTTTTTTTTGATACGAAGGAAATAACAAATTGACAACATTATGACTTGATAATCATACAACTGAACAAATAAACAAGAATCCATTAAATAATATAATAATTTTTTTTTTAAAGCTCAGTACTTATGTATATTTTATGCATATTTATAGTAAAAGTTTTAGTAAAATCAAATAAGTCTTGAAGTAAGTACCTACATAGTAACAAAAACTTTATGCAAGTCTTGTGCGATCAGTCACTTTGTTTGTAGTCAGCACTTTGTTTGAAATATGAAATGGATTGGTATTAAATTGGAACTGCATGTGGCATCACTTGCAACTTAGCAGTAATGAAACACGAAACGATTCAACGCAAAAGGCAAGCATTTTTCAAACAAATTGTCTTATCTGCATCTAGTTTTGACAATGTTTTAAAAATTAAATTATATGTTATGATGATTTTAATATTGGGTCTTAGAATAAGTAGTAACACAAAACACTCAGTATATTTAAATTAACTATAACGTAACATTTAAGAGCTTAACTTGATAGAGAGATAAGAACATTTCTTAAAAACGCATTATTAATAACGTTATGCACTCTGTTATAGAGACAAATAATGATTACTTACAGGAGAAGTCGCGGGCTTCATATAAGACTCAAAACCAAATATGCTATGAAAAATAGATATTAGGTGTAAAAATTAATACAAAAGAGGTGGTAAAGGTTCAAGTAATATTGTAATGAAGAAGGAAAGTCGGATTGTATCTTGTATATGTATAGGAGGAAAGTATTAAATATCTTTTTGTCACCATTGTTGCGTGCAATTAGGTACTTCTTCTTATGGAATGAAATGGATTGTTTATGTGATATGTTAATGAAAGTATTGATTTGTAATTATGTTGATTGGAATCGGGTATGAGAGTTGTTTCGAAAAGTTTAGTATGAGTAGTATGATATGAGATGGGAATATTTCGGTAGACAGAGTCTTGACGATCGGTTGGACTGATCACCCAAACGATTATTTGTTGTCTGTTATCTAGTCAAGACATGGATGTCGAAATATTCAAATAATGGATTGGTTTCGCAAATGAGTGAAGTTTGTGAGAATGGCAAAGAAAAGTGTATGGAAAGTTACAAATAATGCTCCTAGAGAGTAATTAGAGACAAAGAGCTAAGTAAATGCTCGAATTAGTGGTACACTACACAAGTAGGTACGAGTACGCTATAGGGCTCAAATCCTTCAGCCTAGTCATAGGTCGGACGAGTCTCCGGTATGAATGCTGTTGGAGACAAAAATAATGTCTTAAATGAGAGACCCTATATGTATAAAAATGGTACGTTGAGTGTCAGATCTTTCATTCGATCATGGTGACTACGAGTTAGCTCCGTGAGAATAGTTAGAGTCTAAAAAGGCTTAAAATATGACCTCGTAAAATAATAGGGCGTGCGCACGACCCATAAAAGGCAATAATGCCAATATAATAAAATATAGTCGACTAATAATATTTCGTACCAATAATAATATAAAAATAATAATAATAAAGGGACCGGCCGGCCCAAAAAATAAATAAGTATGTTATAATGTATACCTTACTAAATAAATAAATATGACTTAAATGTTAAATGCATGCAATGAGTGACAAAATAATGGGCCCATGTTTAAAACGAGTAGAGTAGTAAAGGTTAGGTTAGCTACCTATCAAACATCTTATTAAAATTATAGAGAGTCTATTAAAATACAGAAACGACTAGTATGTTTAATTTTTAAAGGGAACAAATCTTTATTTGTTGATTATTCGAAGGAAAATTTGGAATTATGAGAAATAGTCTAAATAAGACGATGAAAAAAGACACTAGACCTGACTTGAACTAGAGTGGTATATCTTTAGTTAATAAGAATATAATCAAAATGCATTATAAAAAAAAATATATGTGTGGTTATTTACATTAGAATAAGTATAAAAATAAAAAGAAAATGAAATTATGTTTATGAGAATATTGCCAACAGTACATATACTATTAGATAAAAGTATAAAATAATATAGTTAGTAATAAAGTATAATGATTTGATATAAGTCCTTTACCTGTCAAATAGCACGAATTACGTAAAACAGTATTAAAAAAAAAAACCTGAGCGTATTTTTGCATAAAAATTTATTGACAATCAACAATAATTAGGATTTCTTTGTTGTAGAAAATTCACTTTTGGTTTGGTTAAATATTAGATAATTAATGATACGAATCACTGAAAAGAAATTCAAAATTAAAGGGTACTTACGAGTAGATGTATTTTTAACATAGTTTTTATACAAAGTACACGAACAAATGATGGAAACTTAAAATTACGCATAACTTAATTTTTTTTGTTAAGTAATTCAAAAGAAAACATACTATTTCTACTTAAAATAAAATGTATTTGAAAGTATTATCATATCATATTAAAAAATCAGACACATAAACACTTGGCAATCAGAAGTATGAAAAAAAGAGATCGAAAAATATTTTTGTTGGTAATAAAAATTTGAAATGAATGTTTAGTTATAAGTAGTACGATAAGAAATGTATAAGAAAAAAAAAAGTTTGTATTTTTTTTTCTTTTTTTCTACGGGGGAGGTGTAGTGTGCTCGCCTCTCCTACCTTAGTATATAAGTATTAGTCAATAAACCTGCATCATACGGAACACACGTGTGTCTTATTAAACGCTCTCCCGGGTCCCCGCACCGCACTCTATTGGTATATCGTTCAGCATTCTACGTGCAGTACTTTTTGAGTTACAGCATGGGCTTGCTGGCGAGACGTCTCCCCAGCAAGCCCATGAAAAAATACAAATATCTCAAAAGTTAGTGGAGCTAGGATTTTGAAATATTTGCTTCCTACTGTTCCGAGTAGGTAGTAAATATTAAGCTTTGTTTCATCTTCCTACCTACTATATGTTCCGAGATATCACATGGGCTGGCTGGGAAAACGTCTCTCCAGCCACCCATAATTATTGATGAAGTGCTCCTACCATATGTACATTTTCGATTCGGCTTTTTTACAATCAATTGCACTAGACATGCAGTAAATGTGGAACTATTTTGCTTTTATGTAATCTTCGTAGTTTTCCCTGCATAGAATGGGCTGGCTGACGAGACGTCTCTACAGCTACCCAAAGTTTTCACCTCGTAGTGTCATCAGTTTTGATGCACTGAATCTGACACTTTACTGATGGAATGAACCAATTTCCACTAAATTTTGGTGTATGCCACTTGGCCATATCTCGCACGGGTTGCTGGGGAGACGGACACTAATTAAAGTCCTAGAATGAGCTTCACACTCGATGCGCATTTCGGTTGATAGCCGACCCGACGGGGCACGGGGGCACACACAAGACGGTAAGGGTCTTCTTAAGGAAGATGAGCAATGGAAACACAAATTAAAGTAATTAAACTGAGGACTTTATTATAAGATTCGTACAATCGGTGTCCATGTTGGTGAGAGAAGAGAGCGGGGCAGTGTTGCCACTATTCAAATTAAAATCCTAACACCCCCTCTCAATCTTACATTTATTAGTAAAGATTGCTAACTTAATAAACAAATTACAGAAAATTACAAAATTGAAGTGGTTATAACAACTCTATATAAGTACTGATAAAATTACATTACAATGTATTACAAGTTTGGTAATATCAGCTCTATATATTTATTGATAACAGAGCATGTTGAAAATGTCAAGTTCTTATCAGTAAACAAAGTGATCACAGGATTTTACAGTAAGTTACGAAATTATCATAGAATGTTAATAAACTTAGTTTATTTTAAGATTTTACATTTTATTTGTGTAGTTTATTAACATAATTATTTGAATAAAATAAGTTGTTTTACTTTATGTATGTATTATGTAATTAGAATATTTATCATCATAACAAATGTTTAGTTTTATTTATTTTAAATATCAATATTAAGTTTCTTTGTAAGATATGTATGTTTTACTGCGTTCAGTGGTTTTGTGAGTATGTCAGCTACATTATTATTGGTGGGTACATAAGAAATATTAAACATATGTTTTTGTAAGCAGTCTTTAATAAAGTGATATTTAATATCTATGTGTTTAGTGCGTTTACTATTTTCATTGCATTCAATCATTTTGATAGCACTCTGGTTGTCAACAAGTAGGTATGAAACATTGTCTTTAGAATCTAAATTGAAGGGTTATTTGGAAGAACAACCAATGTCAAAAAAAAATCGAAATGAGATTTTTGTGTCTATGGTTTCTTTGTCATGATGCCTATCAAACGTGAATCACACTTTTTCATAAAAGCGCCTTAGTCAAGCGATATTACCCATTAAACTTCCTTTGCTATTAGGAATAACAACCAAGGTCAGCATGGTTTTGGAAGAACTACCAAAGTCAATGACAAAGGTTATTTTTCCAAATAAACATGGCAACATTTAGTTGTCAGTTATCTGTCAAAATTTTCTCTGTGTGTCGTTATTTGTTTGCGTTCGATTTTAGGAATTTCGTGGTAGTTTTACATAAAATAATGAATAATAATACAGCAAGAGACTATTCAGGAAGTGTACAATGGCCGACTAAAAGAAAGAAGAAAGTTTCAAAACGAGAAACGATAAAAATACGCAAGGTTACCGGAGAACCTCACATCGATCATGTTGGTCGACCTAGAAGTGGTGTTTTAACAGGGCCTGACTGCAGGTAAACCAGTGCATCATTTTTATCTTTTAGTAAATATTGAGAACTGTCGGCTTACGACTTCATCACTTATTTATGATGTTTCTAATAACCTGCAATATTTTCAGATGCAAAAGATTACAATGTTTCACAAGACTGACCATAGAACAGAGAAAAGATATACTAGAAATCTTCTATAAGTATGGGAATAAAAATTATCAAGATGCTCATCTCACAGGGCTAATATCATATAAAAGTGTTCAACAAAGAAGACCCAGACAGAACCGTGATGAAGAGGATGATTTGTTTAATCATGATTTAGCATACTTTTATAAAGTACGAACAAATAATGAAGAGATACCAGTTTGTGTTACAGCTTTCATGAGTTTGCATGGAATCACCAGAGGAAGGCTGCGTACAATTCAAGCTAAAATATCCTCGGGTCAGTTACCCAAAGACGGTAGAGGTAAACATACCACACGACCTCATGCTGTGCCACTTCCAATATTGGAGTTAGTAAAATCACACATCAAAAGCTTCAAGGGAAGGCAATCTCACTACTCCTTACGTGACAACCCAAATGTGGTATTTTTGCCAGAAGATTTGAGCGTGAAGAAAATGCATGAATTGTTTTTGAATGAAATACAAATTAATGTTTCATACATAGTATACTATTCAGTATTTACAAAACATTTCAAGATAAAATTTGGCCTACCAAGATCTGACACTTGCAGCATATGCGATGAACTGAATTTAAAAATATTGAGTGAGACTGATGCCACCAGAAAAAATGAACTCAATATTCAAAAAACGTTACATTTACAGAAAGCTAAAAAGTTTCGAGAATTAAAAAACGCTTACAAAGAGAAGGCAAAAAGAGGAGAATGTATGTTACTTTCGTTTGATTATATGCAGAATCTTCCTTTACCACATATTAAAACAAGTGATGTATTTTACTCACGCCAGATGTGGTATTATGTATTTGGAGTCCACAACTTGTCAAACAATGATGCAACAATGTACTGTTACACGGAAGTTACAGGAAAAAAAGGTGCATCTGATGTTACTTCACTCTTACTACATTATTTGAATAGTAATGACTTAATATCGGAGAACCTTGTATTGTTGAGCGATGGATGCAGTGGTCAAAATAAAAACCACATAATGGTATATTTTCAGTACTTTTTAGTACATGTTCTGAAAATGTTTAAAACTGTAAAGCATATATTCCCTGTGAGAGGTCATACATACCTCCCAAATGATGCAGATTTTGCATTAATTGGAAAGAAAAAGAGTGTATGTTCTCCTGAAGTACCAGCTGACTGGGATAAAATTATTGAAGCAGCAAGACAGTACCCAACCCCATTTAAAGTGGTTACTGCTACACAAGATATGTTTTTTAATATGAAAGATGCAATGACTCCTTACTTCCTTAAAGTTCCAAGACCTGCACTTAGATTACGTCAAGTACGTATTATCATGACTAACGAAAAATACCAGCACACAAAAGTGAAAGAATCATTTTCAGGACCTTCTACTCGCTGTGAAATTCGCAGAAAAATAAGGTTGCCTTCAGAGCTTGTACTTAACCCTCTGTACATGGAGCCTATAAAAATGACTGCGGGCAAAATAGCTAATTTACTAAACCTAAACCACTTACACTTTTTCTATCTTGTTTGTCTCCTGACCAATCGGCATCTGTGTATGCTAGTAGAGATGATTTCCCACTGCTGTTGTCAGATCTGGTGTACAGTAGAGCTTTGTGTGATGTGTGTTTTAAATATCTTACCACTCGCTTTCCTGATACCCATAGTGATTTGGTAGGTTTGTCTAAATACTTACTTAGGTATGACACTGCAAATGCAATATCTGGTCTTGATATGTGTGCTATGTAGACAAGACACCCTATAAGTTCTCTGTATGGTACATCTTTTATGATTTCTTGGTCGATGACTGGTAGTCCTTGCTCCATTGGAGTACAAACACCGTTACAATCTTTCATGCCAAATATTTCTGTTATTTTAGTTATTAGTTTCCTTTGACTTAATTTTAGTTTTCCTTCTTCTCTTGTTATTTCCATTCCTAAGTATTCCTTTATCTCTCCCAAATCTCTTACAGAAAATTCCTGTTTAAGTTTCTGAATTATTGTTGATCCTTTTCCCATAACAAGTATGTCGTCTACCCATATTAGAATCCATACATTTTCTTTCTTGTAGAGACAGTAGTCATATTTAGACTGTTCAAATCCTTGCTGTGTAATGTAATTGTGAAATCTGTCGTTCCAACATTTAGGTGCTTCCCGTAGCCCATATAAAGCTTTCTTTAGTTTAAGGACCTTACCTTTTGTTACTGTTACTCCATCGGGTACTTTAATATAGACTTCTTCATTTAGTCGGCCATTTAAAAAGGCTGTAGGTACATCTAGCTGACGCATAGGTAAATCTTCTTCTACTGCTTGGCTTAACATCATTCTAATGGTAGATACTCTAGCAACCGGTGAGTATACATTGTACTTGTTTTCTGTCTGAAAACCTTTTGCTACAAGTCTAGCTTTCTTCCTTCCATCTTGTTTAGTTTTAAATATCCATCTTGTATCTATTGCTTTCTTCCCTCCAGGTAAGTATTTTTCTTCCCATGTATTTAGTTCTTTTAATGATTGTATTTTCTTATTTATGGCTCCTTTCCATTCTTCTCCTTTGCTTATAGCTTCTTTATATGTTTGAGGGTCATCATTTCCACTGATTAGACAGTATGCTATGTTTACATCTTGTTGGTATTCATCATCATCATTGTTTAATTCATAGTCCTGTAGATAAGTAGGTATTTTCTTTGTTCTTTCTGACTTTCTTATATTTTCTTCATTATTACTTTCTCCATTATCTTCTCTTTCCATATTATATTCTTCTCTCAATCTTCTTAAAATTTCTTTTCTTTTGTTCATTTCTTCTCTCTGTCTTATTTCTTCTTGTTATTGTAATCTTATATTTTCTTCTCTTTTCTTTCTTTCTTCTTCTAGATTACTTCCTTTTTCTTCTTCTGTATGATCCTCATTTTCCTTTGTCAATTGTCCTTCCTTTTCTTTGTCTTCTTTTTTTTCAATTTCTGTGTCCTCGTTTTCTTCTAAAGTATAGTATTTTTCAGTTCTCCTATTTGATGTGAACGCGTCTTTTCTGTTGGATAAAACGGTAATCGTGTTGACTTACCTTGCATACATGCGTCACACGTCTTTTCTCCTGCAGGTAGCTTCAGGATGCGGAGTCCTTTTCTGTTAAGATGGCCTAAGCGTTTGTGCCAGAGATCACCGTCTTATGCTGCGCTGTTACAAATGGGGACATTGTTGCACACCTTTGCTTGCAAAAAAAAAGTTTACCAGAGCTTGAACATTTGAGAAAATATGATTGTGTTTTGTGATAAATTTTTACATCAGCTGTAAAAACGACTTTGTAATTGTTAGTTACCATTTCCTTTACGGATAAAAGATTAAAGGTTAAATCTTTAATTATTAATGCTTCTATTGTTATTTTGTATCCATTTTGAGACATTTGTACGTTACCTTTTTTCTCAGCTATAATATAATCCCCGTTTGCAATATAGATTTTCATTGGAGTTTGTAATTTGGATACATTTGTCATACATTTTTCATGTTTTTCATTTATAAGGTGATGAGTACATCCAGAATCTATAACCCAGTTTATATCATTTTCTGAATTGCTGTAAGAATCACAAATATTAGCAAAACCTGTTGAAATAAAATTAAAGTAAGAATTTTCTTCTTCTTCATGGTAGGTACTGTTGCTGCTCCTCTGGAACCTGAATTTCTATAGTATGTTTGTTGTGATGCGTTTGCTCTTCTTCCCTGAGACTGCCTTCGTCCTGTTCCTCGACCACGTCCTTGACCTCTTTTCAAGTAGCAACTGTTGGCGGTGTGTCCTGGCTTGTTACAATGATAGCATGTGATGAATGCGATATCTTGAGTTGTGTTACTTTGTTTTTCTTTAGATTTTAATTCCTCATCCAATAATCTAGCCTTCACAAAATCCAATTTGAGATCAGTTGTTGTGTTGCATTCTATGGCAGTTATAACATTATCATAGACTTCTTTAAGACCTGTTAACAGACAGGCTATCTTGTCCCGATCGCTAAGAGTGTCCTTGGCAGCTTCTAGCTCCCGTACCAAACTGTCAAATCTCAAGAAATAATCTTCTAGGCTTTCGTCTTGTTGCTGTTTTAGGTTAAGTAGTTTTTTACGCAAATGTATAATGGAAATTATGCTCTTTCGTTGGAAAAGCTCTTCAAGTACTTCAATCATTTCCTTCGCTGTTGTGCACTCTTTGACTATATTCAAATGTTTATCTGATATGCAATGCACAATGATATTTTTCGCTTTCGCGTTGTCTTTAATGAAATCGGCCTTTTTTGCAGTGACCTCGTCTACTTCCGACAGTGTTCTAGTATACATTTTAGTCGAAAAAGCCAGTTGTTGTAGTTTCCAGGGCACAATTGTGGATAACTTATGGACGATGAGGACGCCATTTTCTTACCTTGCTTGCTTGCGTTGCTCTTGTTGCAAACAAAATTGCTTGTTTTGCACTTTTTACTTTATTAATCGACGATCTTCAGTTACCCATAACCTCTTAAGGAAGATGAGCAATGGAAACACAAATTAGAATAATTGAACTGAGGACTTTATTATAAGATTCGTACAATCGGTGTCCATGTGTTTATATCCTCTTTGTCCATGTTGGTGAGAGAAGCAGTGTTGCCGGCAGTCAAACGAGAAAAAGTCCGAAGCCAAATAAAAGATTACCCGAAATTACCCGTTTTCTGTGGCAAAAAAAAACCGGTCAAGTGCGAGTCGGACTCGCACGCCGAGGGTTGCGATATACCCATAGTATTTTTGGAAGTGTGGTGCCGGCAAAGAATTGTTCCAACTTATACATGCTCGTGGGTGTCGTAAGAGGCGACTAAGGGTTATAAACTGGAGGATGGGCAGCAGCATCCTCCTTTGTATCTTACTAACTGCGGTCACCTACAACCGCGGTCTATGTGTGCCAGCCGTAACGCTAACAAGCAAGGTGACTATGGTACTTCCCCTCTACATTTTTTCTAGCAAAAACTAGAACTCTGGAGGGAGCTCCCTATCCTGTAGTGAACGTTTCATGGGATGTTATGATGATTTTTGGAAGCAATTATCGACCGCAAAACTAAGTTTGTTAGTAAAGGTTATTTGCAGATTCCTAAAAAATTGTGCAACTTAGAAAGATCGTTTTATTTTTGCTGTAATATTTACTTAAATTTCTATAGACTGTATTAAATTCAGATTTTTCCATTCTCAAACTTTGGAGATAAGGGGGCGGGAATGGTATTTTTTTTGTCATTTTTCATCATAACTTGAAAACTAAAAGTCGTGTAAAAAATACAAAAATATATTTTAAAGAAAGCGCGTGAGCGTGGCACGCTGCAGTTGTCAGTTTATCTAGGCCCATAGTACTAGCATGGTCACGTTTCGTTGACATCCGAGCAGTGCGACACATTTTGAAAGACAAGGACGGCTACATGTATTAGTGTATAAAGCTATCTTTGTCTTAAATATCAAAAACGTAATTTGTGGATTTCCTAAACATTTTCGTTCACTGACATTTCTTTGCGCTTGGACGTGATAGATTAGATGACATAATTCCTCAAATAAAGTGACATTTCTCCGAGATATATTTTCTCTCGGGCAGCGTGCTAAGCCGGCAGGTGTGACAGAGAGACGGACAGACAAACTTGCATCATAAGGGTTCTTTTTTTACCATTTTGGCATCGGAACCAAAGAATACAGCTTTATCGGAACCCTCCTTTACCATGTTCTGTTTTGCTTGTTCTTTCGGGAACTTCCTATAGGCATTTCTTTCTCTGTGATTCCATTTTTTGGTTAAGTTTTTTTTTGTTTGACACACGTCACACGCAACTGCAAAGCCAAACCAAAAAAAAGGTTGGCGCGATTTTCGTTTAACGGAGAACCACTTTTTTTCTGACGGGTGGGATGTTCTGTTAGGTAGGTTTTATTTGTCTACGATAGATTTTTGCGAAAATACCCGAAATCACCCAGCAGTAAACGTTACCCGAAAGAAACCCGCTGAAGACCTAAATTACCCAAAATCGGGTAAAAATACCCGGGCAACCTCAGAGTAAAAAACTATAGAGTCCGCCATATGCATATTTTGTATGAGCTAGTGAAGCGTGAAGCGTCTCACTGTCGCCCATGCTAGTCGGTCAAAAAACTCAGTTAAGTTTTACATAAATCAAGATATCTTTAAATATCTAATGTTTTACTATAAAATTTGTATGCGAAAGTGAAAATATATAGTTTTTTACTTGTGAATTGATCATTAATACTAAGAACGGAAGCGTAAATAATCTGTAATAGCCATTTTTTGCGTGATTTTTAAAACCGTTTTTTTCCTGAATGGTAAGTGTTTTCACCAGAAAAACTGTGGTAGCAGCATTTATTTGTCCCATGTCACATATTTCTCAGAGCGAAAGATAAAAATTTTACGTTTTTAGGAATTGAAAAAAATTTCATACATTTTAGTATGGAGGTCTCTCGCAAGAAAGTGCTACGCTTATGGCTCCCTCCTTAGCAGCAAGAGCTGCTACTAAAACCTCCTTGCGGGCAACGCTGGAGAGAAGAGAGCGGGGCAGTGTTGCCACTATCCAAATTAAAATCCTAACAATACTCTCCAAAACTATAGTCTGCAACATAAACTTACTAATCTGGGGTCTGCAAAGGGTGACCGAGGTGAGGGATCTTGGGGTGCAACTTTATAGCGAATAATAATTGGTGTTTGATAAACATTGTGATAAAATTAAGAGGATATGTCTGAAAATATTTAACGCTCAATGGGCGGAGTCTTCTCGCTCGAGCCCCCCGCTCCCCGCACAAAATACACGCACTGAGCACCCGCCGCACGCGGCACGCCGCCGCCGCAACAAGCATAGAAATGCAAGGAGTTGCATTATATAAAATCTTTTTAAATAGAAACATTTAGCTTATTGTCATAAATAGTTTATTTAGATGCCGAATAGTATGAGTAAGGGTTTTATAATCACCTAAAGTCGAAATTATGCAGGGTGCCGCTCTGTCTGTCTGTCTGTCCGTCTGTCTGTCACACCTCTATATCTCAGCAACCACTTATGCTCATCATATCAGCCGAAAGACGTCCACTGCTGGACATACGCCTCCCCTAAAGAACTCCATGACGACCGGTCCTGCGCTGCTCGCATCCAGCGGCTTCCCGCGACCTTGACCAAATCGTCGGTCCACCTTGTGGGGGGCCTGCCAACGCTTCGTCTTCCGGTACGTGGTCGCCACTCTAGAACCCTCACGCCCCATCGGCCATCGGTTCTTCTTGCGATGTGCCCTGCCCACTGCCACTTCAGTTTAGCGATTCTCAGGGCTATGTCAGTTACTTTAGTTCTTCTGCGGATCTCCTCATTTCTGATTCGATCGCGCAGAGAGACTCCGAGCATAGCTCTTTCCATAGCCCTTTGGGTGACTTTGAGCTTTCTGATAAGGCCCATCGTGAGCGGCCACGTCTCGGTGCCATATTTCATCACTGGCAACACACACTGGTCAAAGACTTTCGTCTTGAGACACTGCGGTATTTTGGACGTGAAGATATTGCGGAGCTTCCCGAACGCTGCCCATACGCCGGTTTGATACGGTCCAGGCTCACTTGGGTGTTTTTATCACCTACAGTGATAGTGACAGTTTTATCTGTCCTGGATACAACCTTGTAAGGCCCCGTGTAGGGCGGCTTGAGAGAAGGTCGGACCGTGTCATCCCTCAAAAAGACGTGACTGGCGGTCATCAGATCTTTCGAAATAAAAATTTGTTGCCGACAGTGACGGGAGGCAGGTGTTGCCCTCAATCGCGCCATATGTAGGCGCAGTTGAGTGGCAAAATTGAGATCTTCGACGCGCTCTGGAGGTGAAGTAGGGACAATAAGTTCGCCGGGCAAGCGTAGGGGTTCCCCGTAAATGAGCTCGGCTGGCGAGCATTGTAGGTCCTCTTTAAGAGCTGCGCGCATGCCGAGTAGGACCACAGGCAGCGTTTTGTGCCAAGTCTCCTCGTGACACATTAAGGCGGCTTTGAGTTGCCGGTGCATGCGTTCGACGAGACCATTCGCACACGGGTGATAACTCGTGGTGCGAACGCGTTTGGTGCCACACATCTGCATGAGAGTCTGGAAAAGAGAAGACTCGAACTGGCGACCCTGATCGGTCGTCACAATAGTGGGCACGCCGAAACGAGCAATCCAACCTCTGAAGAAGGTCTCTGCGCACTCTTCTGCTGTCATACTGACCATTGGCCAGGCTTCAGGCCAGCGACTGAATCGGTCGACGGCTGTCAAACAGTACTGGAATCCTTTGCTGTAAGGAAGAGGGCCAATGATGTCAATATGGACATGATAGAAGCGTTTGGTAGGATTGGAGAAATTACCAAGAGGTGTTGATGTGTGCCGGGAAACCTTGCTTCGCTGACAAACGATGCAAGCACGAGTCCAACTACTGCAATCTTTGCGGACGTTCGGCCACACAAAACGATCAGCTACCATGCGTGCGGTAGTTCGCGCGCCAGGGTGGCTAAGGTTGTGGATTTTCTCAAAATAAGGTCGACGAAAAGATGGGGTGAGATATGGACGGGGTTTGCCCGTAGAAACGTCACAATAAATCTCAACGTCGGAACCAGGTATTAAAACTTTTACAAGTTTGAGGGAGGAGTTGGTCATCATTTTACGAAGTTCTTTGCCGGCTGCCTGCTCTTCAGCAAGGGCAGCGAAGTTGTCAATAAGATGAATGCCATTAACGCGCGACATAGCGTCGGCAACCACGTTTTCTTTCCCTTGGACGTGGACGATGTCTGTCGAAAATTGGGAAATAAACGAAAGTTGGTTCTGTTGAACAGGTGGCAGCTTCTCTCGTTTTTGTGAAAAAGCATACGTGAGCGGTTTATGGTCCGTGTATATGACCACGTGCTGTGCTTCCATGAAGTGGCGAAAATGATGAACAGCCTCGTAAATCGCAAGTAGCTCCCTATAATAGGCAGGCCAGGTGGTCGGCGGGCATTGAGCTTTTTACTAAAGAATGCAAGGGGTTGCCATGCGTCGTCAACGAGCTGCTGGAAACATGCGCCAACATGGGTGGAAGAAGCATCTGTGAATAGTCCGAGTTTAGCGTCAGGTATGTAATGTGCCAGAAGCGTCGCATTTGCAAGGTGATCTTTGCACTTCTGAAATGCGAGCTCTAGTTCAGGAGTCCACGGAACTGGCTGCGAACCTTTCAGTTGAGCAGACGCATAACAGTTGATCAGTGGAGCCTGAAGTTCAGCAGCGTTTGGCAGATAACGGCGGTAGAAATTTACCATGCCGAGGAACCTGCGGAGGCCTTCGACCGTCTTGGGTAGAGGGAAATTCCGCAAGGCATCGATGCGTTCCGGGGGTGGACAAGTACCAGTTTTATTGACTTTGTAGCCGAGAAACGTCACTTCATCTGCACCAAGCACACATTTGGACGGGTTGACAACAACACCGTATTCTGATAGGCGCTTGAATAAAGTGCGAAGATGGTTGGCGTGATCCTCGGGTGACTTGGAGAAAACCAGTATATCGTCCAGGTAGGGAAATACGAAGTCCAGGCCATTGGTGACTTCGTCTATGAAGCGCTGGAAGGTCTGTCCAGCGTTGCGCAGACCAAAAGACATGAAACAAAATTCAAACAACCCGAAGGGTGTTACTATTGCCGTTTTACAGATGTCTTCTGGCGCGACAGGGATTTGTTGGTAAGCTTTTACCAGATCAATCTTACTGAAGATGTTGCAGCCAGCCAAGTTGCTTCCGAAGTCACCAATGTGACGGACTGGGTAACGATCGGGGATAGTCCGAGCGTTAAGTCCCCTGTAGTCGCCACAAGGTCGCCATTGATCCTGAGAAGTAGATGGAATCTCCATATGTTTGTCCTTGAGGACCATCTGAAGTGGCGAAGACCACGGACTTTTGGAAGGGCGGGCTGTACCACAAGTTACCATGTCCTCGAAGACAGCTTTTGCAACCTGAAGCTTTTGAGGTGCAAGTCGGCGGGGACGGCTGGAAACAGGTGGGCCTTCTGTTGTCAGGATATGATGCACCGTATTGTGCTTGACAACGCGAGGATATCCTGGAGGTCTCGTTATGTCCGGGTACTCCTGTAATATTTTGGAGAAAACGGAATTATCAGCAATGATAGTTTTAATACTGGCTTGACTGATAGATGCCACAGAAACGGCAACGGAAACATTAGTGGTCCCGTCTATCAGTCGTCGCTTATTACAATCTGGCAACAGATTGAAATGCGCCAGAAAATCAGCACCGATAATGGGTGTGCTGACATCTGCGATGATGAAATTCCATCTGAAGTCTCTTCGGAGTCCCAGGTTGAGACGAAGTGAGTGGAAGCCGTAAGTCCGAATAACGCTCCCATTTGCAGCGCGAACGTCAAATCCCGTGGTATTATAAGTGCCACGAAGAAGTCGGCGCGGAAAGCAACAAAGATCCGAGCCGGTATCGATTAAGAATCGAATGCCCGACGCGGTATCTGACACGAACAGACGGCGGCTATTTGACTCGCAACCAGACGCCGCTACTGATTGCCTGCGGCGTTTCCCGCCTGATCAGGTTTCCAGTCGCAAGGAGCAATATATTTAGCGGCCTTGGCACCGAACCGTTTGTGGTACCAGCATGTGCTGCTTTTGCCAGAACGCGATGAGGAACGAGAGTTAGCGCCAGTGTTACTCTTGGAGCGAGAGCGTGCACGGTCCTTGCTTAAGGCATCTACCTTTTTGGCTAGCTCTCCAATGAGGCGCATAACCCCAGTAAGGTCAGGAGAAGCACTGGCGGCATGAACTGATGATGACTTACCAGGAGGAGTGTCCATGATGGCATCAGCCAAGTCAGCAACCTTGTCCAAGGGCAAGTCCATTTGAGCTGTCAGTATACGCTGAACCTCCTGAGGAAGGCTCCTCATCCATAACTCACGGACAATGCTCTCCTCAGCCTTGCCAGCTAGTGACCGTAAATGCCGCAAAAACGACGTGGGCTTGCGGTCACCCATCTGCTGTTCACTGAGCAGTTGGCGAATGCGTTGTTCCCTGGAACTGGAAAACCTTTTTATGAGCTCATTTTTCAGATTTTCATATTTATCCTCTTTAGGTGGCTTAGCGATGACATCTTCTATTTCATCAGCCACAGAAGCTTCCAAAACTGACAATATGTGACCATATTTGGTCGCATCCTTAGTTATACCCGCTATCTCAAATTGTGCCTCAGCTTGTGCGAACCAAATTTCTGGTTTATTTGGCCAAAATGATGTTAACTTAACAGAGACTGCCCCTACATTAGGCTGTCCATTGTTACGATTGGATTCTGCATTTAACCTAGCAATTTGTGCTTGCAATTCTGCAATCTGTCTCTTTAATTCCTCCTCCATAATAATATATGTACACAGAAATTAAATACAAATAGGTATTATAAAAAGAACACACAGACAGAAACACAAAACAATGCACAAAATAAACAATCAATAAACATGCAATATTGTTACAAACTAAAAATAAAATTTCAAAATAAAAATTTCCAAAAATAATTTCCAAACTGAAAAAAAAATACAAAGATTTCCAACCTTGGAAATCAATGTTTTTGTAGGAAAATAGTATAACAATAATTAAAAGTAACTGTTAGCATGAAAACAATGCAATAAAAGTTGTTCAGAGTAACACCGGAGACAAACAAAGGATTATTAGTATAAAATTATTAACTGTTAAACAGAAGAATGGTTATTAAGTATGTATTATTACTATCATAACCATAAATGTCCATAAATTTAAATAATAGCATAGTACAGTCTGATGAAATGAAAAAGTTTTCTTCACCGCTTCACCGCAGAATGGAAAAAGTTTTGCAAAAGGTAAAAATGGTTATGAAATGCACTGATAATACCAAACCGTGTTAGTTATAGTTAGTTTGTTATGTTTTTAAAACAGAAGCACTGATTTCACTCACCACCGTATGGCTGGAAGGCAGGCAGAAAAGTGGCCAAGGCAAAGATATATAGGCCGCGCCGCCACTGCCATAATGATTCCAACGTACCTCGGGTCATCCAGATACCTCTACAGTAATATGGAGAACGTCGACAGGTGCTCGCCTGTGTCGATCAGCTCGTCCAGCACCGGAGAAATGGAAAAGTCCCGATTGTTCGTTGTGGACTGTCTTCGACGGCGAAATCCGGCAGGAAAATCGCAGGATTGGCGCTGTGGTTGTCCAGAAAAGGCACGATGATATCGCTCGATGGTTAATGTCGAATCTTTGAAGTTTTGTAGTTCGAAGTACTTCGAAAAAAAACTTGTAACGGCGACTTTTATTCACGGCGAGGAAAACAGCATAGCGTGTCTGAATGGGTCACCATTATAGCAAACTGGAGATGGTTTTATGAAAGGAAACTATCCAGCTGCTATTTAAACTTGTTGTATTGATAAAATACAGTATTCACGTTAAATTATCAAAGTGCAAAATCTTTCTTGTTGAGAGAAAAAATGGCGAAGCAAGTTGGCGAGAGCCGGCCAATCGCAGCTCTCTGTTTAAATAGCTAAGCGCGAGTCGCGCGCGCGCCTTGCGCGGCAAAATTCAAATGGGTGAACTCGTTCGCCACTCGGTTTTGGAGTTCGAGCTGAAAGCCGTCGGGGTATACGTTTGGATATTGGTGGGTACTGGTCGGAGCGTAGACTTCATCAGTCGAGTTCTTTCCAGCTTTACGTTGATATTCAATGTTCCTCTTACCAACCGGTGATCGCTTCCGGTTTTAACCGCATTGATCACAGAGACATCATTGAATATTTGCTTCTTTGTCGACATGATAAAGTCAATCTCATTTTTTGTAGCACCATCGGGACTGATCCAGATCCATTTTTGGTTTTCCGACTTTTTGAAGAAGGAATTCATCATAAAGAGTCCTTCTTTCTCCAAAAAGTCGGCTAACATGTGGCCTCTGGAATTCCGATATCCAACACCAAATTGCCCCACCCTCAGCTCACCATCGCCTCGCTTGCCTAATTTCGCGTTGAAGTCCCCCATGACAACGGTATAGTGGGTCTTAGGCGTATGTATGGCTTTCGATATATCCTCATACATAGCCTCGACTTCATCATCAGAGTGTGTCGATGTGGGGGCGTATAGCTGTATGACCTTCAGCGAATACCTTTTGGTGATTCTGAGTATAAGGTACGCTACCCGCGACGACACACTCTCGATCATGACCACGTTGTTCACGAGAGACTTGTGGACCATAAACCCGACACCTCCCTGGGACAGTTGGTCGCCCTCCCGGAAATAGAGCAAGTTACCTGATTTTAGGAATATCGAGTCCTCCCCCTCTCTTTGGACTTCAGATAGACCCAAGATGTCCCAGTGTAACCTGTTCAATTATTCTTCGAGTTCTGCAACCTTCTCGTCGGTCCGCAATGTGCGCGTGTTATAAGTTGCCAGGGCCAGAGGTCGTCGTTGTTGGTAGCTCGACATCTGCCGAGATTCTTCGCACCCCCTGCCCCACCGTTACCATGGCCGCTACCGGAGCCAGGAATAGCGGGGCCGCCGGGGACTAGGGGCCGGAGCTTATTATTGTGATTCATGTTGATTCTTAGGGGGTTTTACCATAGTCGCCACGCTTGGCAGATGGGTTGGCGCCCGCAGTAAGATGAAATAATACACAGAAGGACGCTGCTGCCCATCCTCTGGATTTCATTTCCCTTAGTCGCCTCTTACGACACCCACGGGAAGAGATGCTATCGACCTGAAATTTAGAATAGTTTTAGAATATAGTTGCCCAACTTTATTGCACATGAATTTTTTTTTTTAAAAAGTATGATTATTAATGTAAAGGGGGCCAAAATAGGGGGGGCCAAATTTCAAATTGTCGCTACTAGGTTTAGTGGGGTATATATTTTTGTATTTTTTAAAATTACTTAGTTTTCAAGTTATGATGAAAAATGACAAAAAAAATACCACTCCCCCCCCCCCTTATATCCGAAGTTTGAGTAAGGAAAAATCTGAATTAATTACAGTTGACAGAAGTTTATGTAAACTTTACAGCAAAAATAAAACTATCTTTCTAAGCTGCACAGTTTTTCAGAAATCTGCAAAAAACCTTTTCAAACAAATTTAGTTTTGCGGTCCTGAAAATGGACTTTATTGCTTCCAAAAATACTATAGGTATATCGGAATCCTCGGCGCGCGAGTCTGACTCGCACTTGACCGGTTTTTTCGTATGTCCCTACATTTCGTCCGCCAGGTCCAGTAATAGCGACTCCATTACTCTGTTCGATCAATCGATACGTACTTTTGTAGCAGGTAGTCATCATCATAACATCCCATGAAACGTCCACTTCAGGACAGGGAGCTCCCTCCAAAATTCTAGCTTTTGCTGGAAAAATGCTGGAAGTACCATAGTCACCTCGCTTGTTAGCGTTTTACGGCTGGCACCATGGACCGCGGTTGTAGGTGACCGCAGTAAGTAAGATGTAAGATACAAAAGAGGATGTTGCTGCCCATATTCCAGTTTATAACCCTCAGTCGCCTCTTACGACACCCACGGGTATGTATGGGTTGGTATTATTCTTTGCCGGCACTACACGGGACAGATATTATTATTAGTAGTATCAGCAGGTAGTATGTATGTACAATAAAATATGTAATCAGGTTGGTATTTACTTTGAACACAAATAAAAATTCTTATCTAGGGCTATAAGAAAGAAAGAGAAAGAAGGGTCAGACGATACGAAAGGGGTACAAGTACCCCTTACAAGTTTGTAAAGGGCAGATTTTTCATTTGGCAAACTTGGTTTTCATCATTACTTGAAAACTAAGTCGTAAAAAAATACAAAAATCTATTAAAAAATGTACAAATAAAACTTTTTCATATAGGACCCCACTTGACCTAGCCTAGTAACAACAAGAAATTTTCCCCTTCCTTATTTTGGCCCCATTTAGGTACAACAACAAAAAACTAATTCTGTTTGCAATAAAGCGGGGAAAGCGAAAGCATATTTTATTCCAAATTCCATGTAGACTGCAATTCAGTAGTGGAACCAGATATTTACCACTTAACTTATGATATTCTTAAAATGGCTACAGGAACGTGTTTAAAAACATATCTGTAAAATTTAAGAATTTTTTTATTAACTTGCGCTAGGTAGGTTAAGGCGCCGGAGGCGCACCGAGCGGGACGACTTCACCAAGCGGGACACTTCACAGGGCGATAGTCCAAGCCCCCAGTCAAACCTTCGGGGACCGGGGGGAAGTGGGAGTTCCCAGGGCGGGGGGGGGGGGGGGTGGGGCACGACGCGGAAAACGACTTTACCTTCCTCCGATCTCTTTACAAAATTTGCCGATTTGGCCATATTTGCGTAAGGGGAGGGGGGGGTCGGGGGGGGGGGGGGGGGCGTGCGGTTCGGGGTTGCGTGCGGGTTAACGGGGGGTGAGGGGGTTGAGGGGGGGGGTGTGAGGGGGGGGTCGAGGGGAGGTGAGGGGGTGAGGGGGGGGGTCGAGGGGAGGTGAGAGGGGGCCGGGGGGGTTGATGGGGGGCTGAGGGGGGGTGGGGAGGGTGGGCGTGCGGGTCGGGGGGGGTGAGAGGGGGTCGGGGGGGGGAAGAGGGGTTTCATGATATTGTAACTTTTTCATATTATGTGATGTAATGGTAAAAAATTACCTAAAAAAAAAAAGGAAAATTTGAAGAGAAATTTTTAAGAATTTTTGGCTTAAAATATAGTAATCAAAAGTTTTTTTGGTCCATTCTCTAACTCGGTAACGGGGAGGGGGAGAAAAAAAAGGAAAAATACATTAGTGTAGCACAAGTTACTAGTCTCCATTGGAGACTAAAAGTTCAAAAATGATGTTATTTTTGACGTATCTTTAGTCGTTTCGGAGATATAAGCGTTTTTTTGGGTCATTCTCTAATTCGGTAACGGAGAGGGGGAGAAAAAAAAGGAAAAATACATTAGTGTAGCACAAGTTACTAGTCTCCACAGGAGACTAAAAGTTCAAAAATGATGTTATTTTTGACGTATCTTTAGTCGTTTCGGAGATATAAGCGTTTTTTTGGGTCATTCTCTAACTCGGTAACGGAGAGGGGGAGAAAAAAAAGGAAAAATACTTTAGTGTAGCACAAGTTACTAGTCTCCAAAGGAGACTAAAAGATCAAAAATGATGTAATTTTTGACGTATCTTTAGTCGTTTCGGAGATATAAGCGTTTTTTTGGGTCATTCTCTAACTCGGTAACGGAGAGGGGGAGAAAAAAAAAGAAAAATACCTTAGTGTGGCACAAGTTACTAGTCTCCAAAGGGAACTAAAAGTTCAAAAATGATGTTATTTTTGACGTATCTCTAGTCGTTTCGGAGATATAAGCGTTTTTCTGAAATGTTGTAAAACGTTGATATTTTCATTTTTTTGTATGAAAAGGTGACTTTTTTTTATACAAATCTTCTTATTTTGATCCATCCTATATGTTCCAATTATAGTTTTTAGGGTTCCGATACCAAAATGGTAAAAAAAAGGAACCCTTATGGTGCCGCTCTGTCTGTCTGTCTGTCTGTCACACCTCTATATCTCAGCAACCACTTACGCTATCGAGCTGAAATTTGGAATAGTTTTAGAATATAGTTGCCCAACTTAATTGCACATGAAAATTTTTTGAAAAAAGTATGATTATTAATGTAAAGGGGGCCAAAATAGGGGGGGCCAAATTTCAAATTGTCGCTACTAGGTCGAGTGGGGTATCATATGAAAGGGCTTTACTTGTACATTTTAAAATATATTTTTGTATTTTTTTAAGTTTCTTAGTTTTCAAGTTATGATGAAAAATGTCAAAAAAAATACCATTCCCCCCCCCTTATCTCCGAAGTTTGAGTAAGGGAAAATCTGAATTAATTACAGTTGACAGAGGTTTATGTAAACTTTACAGCAAAAATAAAACGATCTTTCTAAGTTGCACAGTTTTTCAGAAATCTGCAAAAAACCTTTACAAACAAATTTAGTTTTGCGGTCCTGAAAATGGACTTTATTGCTTCCAAAAATACTATAGGTATATCGGAACCCTCGGCGCGCGAGTCCGACTCGCACTTGACCGGTTTTTTTTTTCATATTTTGGTCCATTCTCTAACTAGGTAACGGGGGGCGAGAGAGAAAAAAAAAATACATTAGTGTAGCACTAGTTTTTAGTCTCCATAGGAGACTAAAAGTTCGAAAATGATGTTATTTTTGACGTATTTCTAGTGGTTTCGAAGATATAAGCGTTTATCTGAAATTTTTGTAAAACATTGAAATTGACGAAAAAATGCCCTTAGAACCTATATTTTATGAGCAGACTTTGGTTGATCAACTGTAACTTTTTCATTTTTCCAGATATCGATGACAAGATTTTTGGTGAATATATGTATTTTTTCTCAGCTTTCTGATGGTGATGTATTTTTTCAGATTCAAGGTCATTTAAGATTATTTTCAAGGTCAAGGTCATTTTTTTGGTATATAAAGGTCACTTTTTTTTTACACAAATCTTCATATTTTGACTTATTCTATACGTTCCAAAAAAAAAAAAAAAACAAAAAAAAAACAAAAAACAAGAAAAACATGAAAAAACAAAAAAAAAACAAAAAAAACATAAAAACGAGAAAAAACGAGAAAAAACAAGAAAATAAGAAAAAACAAAAAAAAACAAAAAAAAGTAAAAGTAAAAAAGGTATACATTAGGTATTTCCATTTACTCTCGATAAATAAATAGATGTACGTATTTACGTTCGATATTCTGGTTCCAACTGTCATCAAACATTGGTAGATACATATTAATATTTAAGTTTTAAGAAACTTAAGGTACCTACATGCGAAAGGGTCAACAAAAATTTGATCTACATTTAGCCATTATGGTTTTAGAGCTATTTTTAGAGGACCTGAAATTCATAAAATGAGCAGGAGCGTAAGAATCCGTGGTAAGAATACATATAAAAGATAAGAAAGCCAGGAGGTAAGCTAAGTCAATCACGTTTTAACCACAGTGAACGTAAAACAGAATTGAAGTCTCTAAAATTACGTCTCCTTCATTAACATAATGCCATAAGCTGTGTCTCAATTTATTAGAAATGGTCGCGACAGTCTGTAAGATATATTTTTGAACCCAATTTTTTTAACTGTGCACTTCGAGCTGTCAAAGTTGTTATGTTGGCAGCACTGAACTCACCCGCCCACCAACTCCCTCACCCCTCCGCGGTCGCCCTTTTTTTCAGTACGGTCAGCACTCTCGTGTCGTTCGCAATTTCGCATTATTTTCGTTAGCTTTCGAGTATTTTTATTTGTGTTTTGTATTTCGTTTGTTTTTTTGTTGAATTTCTTATTGTTACGTTATTTAATTGTTGTGTTTTATTAGTTTTATTTTGTTGACTGTTTTTGACTTAGTGCGTGGGCGAGTTCTTGACGCAATTGTCGCAATTTCAGTCGCGCGGCGTGGCGAAGCCAGCGAACTGGCGAAGCCGAAGCCATGACCGGACGTGCAAAAAAACTGCGTGGCCAAGCCCGTAGCATCATATACAGTGTGATAAAATATTTTGAAGATGAAAAGTTTCACAGGAGATCGAAATTTTTATATCACCAAGTGAATAAAAAGGTAGCAGCGGCTACTGGGATAAGTGAGCGCATGTTAGTTAAAATTCGCAAGGAAGGTCGCCTCTAAATATTTTACATGCATTTGAGGTTATGATTTTGTTTACTAAACACCTGACCTGACCCTTTCATGGACTCTGGTATACGTAAAAGTACCGAAAAGCATGATCCCAAAAGCAAAAAGTCGATTTTATCATTAAAAATGTGGACTGGTTTTTTTCATACAGTCAAGAGCAGAGTGTAGCTTGACACTCACAGCTCACAGCGCAGGCCCCCGTCACCCGCTCAAGGTCACGCGCTATGTGCCTACTATAGCGCGTTCAGAATAAGTTTGGTTATGACGGTTATTTTCTGCGCATGAGTGACAGGCGGAGAGTCAATGAACGATTCGCTCGCCTCCCTCCACATGCCGCGCTCACCCCTGCGACAAATTTTTCGACTACTGCGTATTAACGGTCATAGCCAGAGTTATTTTGTACGTCATAGCCCTGAGAAACGCTAAAGTGGCAGTGGGCAGGGCACATCGCAAGAAGAACCGATGGCCAATGGGGCGTAAGGGATCTAGTAGTGGCGACCACGTACCGGAAGACGAAGCGTTGGCAGGCCCCCCAAAAGGTGGACCGACGATTTGGTCAAGGTCGCGGGAAGCCGCTGGATGCGAGCAGCGCAGGACCGGTCGTCATGGAGATCTTTAGGGGAGGCCTATGTCCAGCAGTGGACGTCTTTCGGCTGATATGATGATGATGATACTAAGTAGCTCGTAACCGAGCCGATCGGCAGTGGGCGGGCTACCGCACGCGAGACTGAGAGCGCGCACACTGGCGCACAGTGCGTTCCACATTTTATTCCACCTTGCCTGTGTTGTCGAAAGATTTTTTAAATAAAATTATTCACACGATTCACAATATTTTCGACAGTAAAATTTAATAACCGTGAGTTCTGTTCAAAGATGGAAATAATAAAATAGAGCATTTTATCAAATTATAGCACATTTAAGTCAACTGCTTTCCTCGCATTTACTCCATTGCATTCATTATCCTATACTATTAAACAATCTATTAATAAAATTAGGTCAAAAATTGTATAATTCCATTATGAAAATTATGATTTTAGGATTAAATAAAAATCCATTTGAAATTTTTGAAGTAAGAATTTTTTTAAACAAAACAATATAAAACCAAAACCTGTACTTGCAATAAATAAAATTATGGTTCTGCTGACCGTACCAATGCTGCCACCATGCAAATATTTTGACAGCTCGAAGTGCACAGTTAAAAAAATTGGACCTACGCAGAGGGCGGTGCGGCTGGCTGCTGGCTGGTCAGTAGCCGCAAGCTGTGCCGGCCAGTAATTATATCCTTACATTTAATAGTAATTTAGTAATTATACCTTTACATTCAGCCCCTGCTCCTCGCGCTACCGGCAATAATTCCCTGAATAATGCCGCAGCAGGATCGAGAGAAGTGCGTGTTTACATACTGCCCTACCACTCACAGGCTCACATCGCTTTGGACGTTCCATGATGGCAGACGTCGAAATAATTTCAGCCGCCGCTCTGTGTCTTTTTTACAATACATAATTATGTTCGATGTTTAAAAAAAATAAAGAAAATTCGTCGTCGTAGAAGATGGTGGATGATATCTATTCATCGTAATAGAACTCTTTAAGTACCTACCAACCTTCTTAACAGATTTTTAATGCATATCCGAATTCGTAGGGGTTTTAAAGTTAAGGCTCCATTAAATCTATTAAAACAAAAAATGTTAGGTACAGCCTTTAAAGAGATTATGTGATAGATAAACAAAACACACACGTGTTTCTCCTCCAGGCGCTCGGCGAAAAGTGAGCGACAGAGCTGAATGTGAACACGCACTGCCACTCGCGCTGCCCGTCCTTTGACTTCCGCACAAAATACTACGTTTACATTCAGCCGAAGTGAGCAGGACGAGTATGTAAACACGATACTTCTCATGCCATTGCCGCTGCCACTCGCGCTGCCCGGCGCTCCCCAAAAAGGCGGTTTTTTGTGCGGAAGTCAAAGGACGGGCAGCGCGAGTGGCAGTGCGTGTTCACATTCAGCCCTGTCGCTCACTTCTCGCCGAGCGCCTGGAGGAGAAAGACGTGTGTGTTTTGTTTATCTATCACATAATCTCTTTAAAGGCTGTACCTAACATTTTTTGTTTTAATAGATTTAATGGAGCCTTAACTTTAAAACCCCTACGAATTCGGATATGCATTAAAAATCTGTTAAGAAGGTTGGTAGGTACCTAAAAAGTTATATTACGATGAATAGATATCATCCACCATCTTCTACGACGACGAATTTTCTTTATTTTTTTTAAACATCGAACATAATTATGTATTGCAAAAAAGACAGAGCGGCGGCTGAAATTATTTCGACGTCTGCCATCATGGAACGTCCAAAGCGATGTGAGTGGTAGGGCAGTATGTAAACACGCACTTCTCTCGATCCTGCTGCGGCATTATTCAGGGAATTATTGCCGGTAGCGCGAGGAGCAGTGGCAGGGGCTGAATGTAAACGTTGGGGAGCGCCGGGCAGCGCGAGTGGCAGCGGCAATGGCATGAGAAGTATCGTGTTTACATACTCGTCCTGCCCACTTCCCTGCTCACTTCGGCTGAATGTAAACGTAGTATTAGGTGCCGGCCGCGTTCCCCTCAAGCGCTCTCGTACTAATATAATATTGCTTCTACTTCCTTCATTATTACAACGTATAAAGATTAGATTAAAAATTATTGCTTACAGCTGATATAACTTAGCGTTGTTTTAAAAGGCACTTATTAAATAATTTTTTTAAAGGTACTTTAAGTCCTCCTTTCGGTTTCATCGCCTCTGTTTGGTTTTCGATTTCACGCCCACGTACCTGTCAGAATTAATTTAACCTACTTCAATATTTGAATTAATTTGAAATCATTGAAACAGTTGTTCAGGGATGATGCCTGGGTAAAAAACTTTTCACTTCTCATGCTCTGAAAGTGCTTTTTTGTGCAGGATATAGGCTGCACAAAATCGAATTTTGTGCACTAGGGCATGCAAGTAATCGCGGTGGTGTATACGCACTACGCGCGGACCTGCCGCAGCCCCCCCGCGCCGCGCGCGCGTCAACATATTCTTCACTAAAGCAGAACAACTCATTCTTCAGTTACATTTAGAGAGTACTTTTACGTTTTATTTCCTCGCAATCAAAGTGAAAAGCAGAGTTTATAACTCGTCCACAAAACCATTTTATCCTCGACATTACTATCAGCCCTCGCCGAACTAAAAGCACAGAATTCATAATAGTACTACATACTAAAAGTCTCGAAACAATGGTTCGTTTTGTGCACTTGTTGTAAAATCTACTTTTTCATCTCATCTATTCGAAAATCGCTGAACGGTTCGTCAATAAAGGCGAACAAAGTAGCTGTTTTCTCCAAGAGACTTTCGTAGCGGGTAAAATTGGGATTTAGAATTAGAATTTAGGTCCACCATAGGGATATTTTAGGTCAACCATAAAGGTCGAACCAAAATATTGTATGAAAAATAATACTGGCCGGTTGTACTATTAAAATTATTATAAATATAAAAAAAGAATAAATGTAATAATAGACGATCGGATCGGACTGCTGTGAATTTAGCTCCGTATCACGATTTTGCCCAATAGCAAAATTGTCGTTTGGGATAATCCGCAACGCTATTGGACAAAATCGTGGTCCGGAGCTAAACTCGGAGCAGTCCGATACGATCGTCTGTAAGTACTCTGTGAGCGGTCACCACCACCCATAAGCATAACGCCCACTGTCTTATTAATGGCATATTTTGACGTGTCTTATTAATGGTATGTCTCATGTGCCTGTAATTTAACTGGCTCCCTTGCCCTTCAAAACGAAACACAGCAGTTCAAACTCTGCTGTTTCACGGCAGAAAAAAGCAAGGGGGTGGTACTTCCCTAGACGCACTTTTCACAAAAGCCCTACCACCTACAAAAGAGTTTACTTTCTCGCTCGCACTTAATGGTGGTCTTTAATATCCTATGAATATGGGTTTAGGTAACTCTATATCGCTGTCGATTACTTTCTTCTCATGGGTGGCACGTGGAGGATTAAAGAACGATTCGCACTTCTTTCTCCACCTGCCTCGTGCGCGGGTAGGAAATGAATGTACTACCTCAGCTGGTTAAGGCGTAGTAATAAAAAAACTGAAAATAATAGAAATACCGGGTGTAAGGGACAGCCTTCCGAATACTGAAAGGGCATGATCAGTCAACGTAACTGAACAACCTTCAGCGAACAAAACTTTCAGGAAATGAAAAAAAAAATCGGCCTCTCCATACAAAATTGCAAACAAGAAGAAAAGAGAGATTCGATAACGATTGAGTTCGGCGGTAGGGCCTCAGGTTTGCCTTTTATATATTTAGATCAACGAATTTAGATAGATAAGACGACGTCACATTAAATTGAATGTGGCGCCCTCTAGAGAAGATTAAGTCATAAAAGAAAAAAAATATCTATTAATGATATCGTGTCGAGTATCAAATGAAAGGGCACATTTCAAATATATTGTTGGCTTTCTTTTGTATTTATAAACCCAAAATAAAATAAAAATTTGATAAAAAACTAGAACCCAACTACTTATAAATCTTCCTCTAAAAAGTATGAAACAATGATGAAACAAGAAAATATTGTCATCTGTTATGTACAAACAATGGTATTTAATAAATATTCATAGCGATGTTCAAATAATAGCCATGGTCAGTCCCCTCAGACTGCAAGAAGCATGCTACCAGAGCGTTTCTGTGCTAGGTAGCTTATTAAAAGGAATATTAGGGGACATTTCACACAAGACCATCTGAACCCAAACTAGGCAAAGCCTGTACTATGGGTATCAGAGATTGATATACATAATTAGATAAATAAATAAATTAGATAAATAACACCCAGACACAGAAAAAACTACTCCGTGGAAAAAACACTTAAGTTCAACCAACTTGTCAAATAAATTTATTTCAAGTATTTAAATAAATTTATTTCAAGCAACTTAGCAGCTCATAGAATGCGTTAGTAGAATAAGTCAATAAATCTTGATCCTATGTGTTAGTGACGGCAGTGAAATCCCTCCGCTATCAGCTTAGCTTTGACCTGGAAATAATAAAAAAAATATATACTTAATAATGGTATTTTAGACAAAACAATTTCAATTGATTTGATTGTTTTTTTCTTTTTATGTTTATTACATTACATACAATAATATGCTATGTATTCTCTTTCCCTGCCAATTTCAGTCCCACCATTGGTTGTAAGAGCTATTTTGTAGGGTAGTCTTATATGAATGTTAAGCTAAATAACAGACTTCATAGACTCTAACCTTTTTTTCTAAAAAAGGTACCTAGTAAAATACATGTTTTCATCCAAACTAATATTATAAATGCGAAAGTAACTCTGTCTGTCTGTCTGTTTCGCTTTCACGGCTAAACCGCTGAACCGATTTTGATGAAATTTGGTATGAAGATAGTCTATGCCATGAGAAAGGACATAGGCTACTTTTTACTGAGACAAAAATGAGACTGGAAGGGGGTGAAATAGGGGATGAAAGTTTGTATGGGAAATCAATAAAATAATTTATGTTACGCTTTCACTGCTAAACTGCAGAACCTATTTTGACGAAATTTGGTATAAGGATAGTCTTAATCATAAGAAAGGACATAACCTACTTTTTATTTAAAAAATGAGACTAGAAAGGGGTGAAATAGGGGGTGAAAGTTTGTATGGGAAAGGAACCAGAGAAGATAAATTTGTTTATAATTTACTTTTCACACACGGATATGGGTGGGGACAGGGATGGGGACAGGGGTGGGGACAGGGATGTGGACAGGAGTGGGGACAGCCGTGGTAACAGCGGTGGGGTCAGCAGTGGGGACAGCGGTGAGCAGAAAGGTGGGGACAGCGGTGGGAACAGCTGTAAGGACAGCGGTGGGGATAGGTGTAGAGAAATGGATACATGAGGATAGATAGGGCTATACAGGAACAGAAAGGTATAGATACAGATAGATAGGGCAGGATAGGGATAGATAGGGATAAAAAGGATACATAGGTATAGAAAAGGATAGATATGGATGGATGGGAATAGATAGGAATGGATAGGGACTTTTTTGAATACCTCCTCGCTACCCATTCACTCCCTTTATTGCCATCTTATCTAAGGATCATCTAAGGTTCGCCTGTAACGATTGACAATGAAAATTCCTCACTACCCACCAGTTTAATGAATTTAAAAGATAGTTAAAGTTTTAGTAAGATAGCATTCAACCCGGATAAGTACAAATGCATCTTTTACGTAGGGATCAAGAAGGAGAAGCGTTCCGAAAAATATGTCAGTTAAGTTAGAGTTCTTTTTTTTTTCATAAAATCCACGCAGACGAAGTCGCGGGTAACAGCTAGTATATTATAACTAATAAATAAATAAAATTCTTATTGTAGTCTTCAAACCATTTCAGTAAAATTGAGACAAATGGCCACTTTAACCTGATCTGATCACATGTAGTGTCTATGATCTTGAGTTTCCCCATAATAACAAGCTTCATAACAGATTTGAAGTAGATAACATTGTTGTTACACTGCTGGCCTACTCAACAGCCAGTTGTCCAACCTACCTTGCTGGTTTCTAACACTATTACAGATCATGGTTACCATAACATCTGCTTGTACCAAGAGTTACTGAATTGCCGTCAGAAAATACAAAGAGTGCTCACATTCTGCCTGCTGGATTGCCAAGGCATTATCAAGAACAGGTCAAGTTAGGATCCCCCAGGGGGCCTTTTTAAAACTGCGTTACCTGTTCCAAGTAACTGACTGAATAACATTTTGTGGAAGAACTTCAACATAAATTACTAGGTACCTTTATAATCCAATGAATAGGTTTCAGATTATAATTTCTGTTGATGGAACACATCTCTGCTCATCACGCAGCCACATTTTCCAGTGAGCTATGGATGGATGAGCGTAGCTGTTGACATGTTTTTCATTGTTGAGTAGGTAGCACTTTGCAGAATACTAGCTCCAAAAGTAGCCTCAAGGCTGAAATTTAGGTACTCCATAACCGGTGTCAAAACCTGTGATGAGAAGACGAAACCACATTGAATTAGTATATTTAAAAGGTGAAAATATTTTTCTTACGTCAATGACAATGGCACAAGGACAAAATTGGTATTTTTTACAGACCATAACATAACAAGACATCGACAAACAGAACAAGATTTAGCAAGTTTTACCTGGCGTAGTTTCCAAAATCTTTGGTTTTACTAAATAGAACGGATAAACAACTAAACTAGGCACTTAAAGAAAAAGAAAGACCTTTATATGGTTTATTATCCTCTTACAAATACATCGAATCAGACGACGGTATTTTTCATATGATTTGACGGAGCACACGTAAACACAGATTACTAAAAATCTTTTCGTATCGAATCGAAACGAAATCGATACGTCATATGCATAGGTAGACAGAAACTTTAGAGAGGCGCATCTCTAGTGAAAGTCAATGCTCCTCGGGTCAATGGCATGACGTCGATTATCAGTTGCACATTATTTGTGCGCTCGTTAATTCATGTCATGATTTTTTTCTGTGAGACGCCAAATATCTGCTGCTTATTATTTGCTGCATAATATATGATGCATAAAATATGCTGCCAATTATTGAAGCGCATGGATAATACGCAGCAGAGTAGTACGCGACAAATATTGTGCAGCTGATATTTGGCTACACGTGACGTCAAATATCTGCTGCACATTATTCGATGCGTGTTATCTGTTGCACATTGTCGAGACGCACATTATTGCCTACCATTTAAAATAGTTTGCGACTTTTTTCTTATTTTCTTACGGACTATCATTGAGTGTTGCCAGAAGCTCGTTTCTGAATATTCCGACATCTTCCCTAAAAAGTTGCGAAAAGCATACAAACTTAATTAGCAAGCAATAATGGTGGATATTGCTGACTGGCTGTACTTATGTAAAATGATAGAATAGAATAGAATAGAATAGAATAGAATAGAATAGAATAGAATAGAATAGAATAGAATAGAATAGAATAGAATAGAATAGAATAGAATAGAATAGAATAGAATAGAATAGAATAGAATAGAATAGAATAGAATAGAATAGAATAGAATAGAATAGAATAGAATAGAATAGAATAGAATAGAATAGAATAGAATAGAATAGAATAGAATAGAATAGAATAGAATAGAATAGAATAGAATAGAATAGAATAGAATAGAATAGAATAGAATAGAATAGAATAGAATAGAATAGAATAGAATAGAATAGAATAGAATAGAATAGAATAGAATAGAATAGAATAGAATAGAATAGAATAGAATAGAATAGAATAGAATAGAATAGAATAGAATAGAATAGAATAGAATAGAATAGAATAGAATAGAATAGAATAGAATAGAATAGAATAGAATAGAATAGAATAGAATAGAATAGAATAGAATAGAATAGAATAGAATAGAATAGAATAGAATAGAATAGAATAGAATAGAATAGAATAGAATAGAATAGAATAGAATAGAATAGAATAGAATAGAATAGAATAGAATAGAATAGAATAGAATAGAATAGAATAGAATAGAATAGAATAGAATAGAATAGAATAGAATAGAATAGAATAGAATAGAATAGAATAGAATAGAATAGAATAGAATAGAATAGAATAGAATAGAATAGAATAGAATAGAATAGAATAGAATAGAATAGAATAGAATAGAATAGAATAGAATAGAATAGAATAGAATAGAATAGAATAGAATAGAATAGAATAGAATAGAATAGAATAGAATAGAATAGAATAGAATAGAATAGAATAGAATAGAATAGAATAGAATAGAATAGAATAGAATAGAATAGAATAGAATAGAATAGAATAGAATAGAATAGAATAGAATAGAATAGAATAGAATAGAATAGAATAGAATAGAATAGAATAGAATAGAATAGAATAGAATAGAATAGAATAGAATAGAATAGAATAGAATAGAATAGAATAGAATAGAATAGAATAGAATAGAATAGAATAGAATAGAATAGAATAGAATAGAATAGAATAGAATAGAATAGAATAGAATAGAATAGAATAGAATAGAATAGAATAGAATAGAATAGAATAGAATAGAATAGAATAGAATAGAATAGAATAGAATAGAATAGAATAGAATAGAATAGAATAGAATAGAATAGAATAGAATAGAATAGAATAGAATAGAATAGAATAGAATAGAATAGAATAGAATAGAATAGAATAGAATAGAATAGAATAGAATAGAATAGAATAGAATAGAATAGAATAGAATAGAATAGAATAGAATAGAATAGAATAGAATAGAATAGAATAGAATAGAATAGAATAGAATAGAATAGAATAGAATAGAATAGAATAGAATAGAATAGAATAGAATAGAATAGAATAGAATAGAATAGAATAGAATAGAATAGAATAGAATAGAATAGAATAGAATAGAATAGAATAGAATAGAATAGAATAGAATAGAATAGAATAGAATAGAATAGAATAGAATAGAATAGAATAGAATAGAATAGAATAGAATAGAATAGAATAGAATAGAATAGAATAGAATAGAATAGAATAGAATAGAATAGAATAGAATAGAATAGAATAGAATAGAATAGAATAGAATAGAATAGAATAGAATAGAATAGAATAGAATAGAATAGAATAGAATAGAATAGAATAGAATAGAATAGAATAGAATAGAATAGAATAGAATAGAATAGAATAGAATAGAATAGAATAGAATAGAATAGAATAGAATAGAATAGAATAGAATAGAATAGAATAGAATAGAATAGAATATACTTTATTGCATAAAATGTGGTGGAAAGTTGTTACAGATTTTATGGTGTATCACACATTTAACCAAAATCTATTGGCATGCAACAGAGAGAGAGACTGTACTTAATTATAATTACAATTTCATAAAATATTAATTACCTAAAATACTATTGAACAAAATAAAAACCTATTAATCTAAAAAAAAAAACAATTCAAAAGATATTAAAAATTATTACAATATTATTATAATTTCATATTAAAACTAAATATTTAAAAATTCATTAATGCTGTACAGACACTTATCACATAAATATTTATACAAAGCACATTTAAAATTGTTGGCAGGTAGGTTTTTAATACTATCGGGTACTTTGTTATACAGCTTTACAGACATGTTGTAGCAATTTTTTGCAAAACATGTTGTAGAGCAGGATCTAGCCATTAGACGAGTGGGATGTCTTGCATTGAAGGCACAGGCATCTTGCCTACTCGTGTATAAGTCAAAATTATTCTTAACAAATAAACATATTTCAAAAATGTACATGGCAGGCAAAGTTAAAAGATTTAAATTCTTGAATAAAGGTCTACAGGAGTCCAACGGCCTAGCACCGCATAGAGCTCTTAAGCATTTTTTTTGTATAAGAAAGGCGCGGTTTAAATCGACGGAATTTCCCCATAAGACCAGACCATACCTCAACGTAGAACATACATGGCCATGGTAAGCCACAAGAGCGATCTTTTGGTCACATAACTTTGTGAGGCGGTATAGGGCGTAGGTGAATCTGTTGATTTTTTTACAGACTTCATCAACATGCATCTTCCATGTCAAATTGACATCAAGAGTAATGCCTAGGAACTTCGCCGTAGAACATTCAATTATAGGAACACCATCATGTGACACTGATAGATCCTGCGGCCTACCATTTCTGTTGAAGAATTGCATATATTTTGTTTTGCTTAAGTTTACTTTTAGGTTATTGCATTTTAACCAGTTTATTACTTTCTTTATCGTGTCGTTAATTTCCGATTCATAATCTTTAATTGAGGTCTTATTAATAATAATTGATATATCATCTGCAAACAATGTACATGGATAATTTATTGCAGAGGGAAGATCGTTTACATATAAAATGAATAATAAGGGGCCAAGTATGCTTCCCTGAGGTACCCCTGACTTATTCTCAGAATAAGCAGAGCCAAATGTAGACATCTGAAAAGATTTATTAATTTTAGTTATTTCAACCCTCTGAACCCTACCACTTAGATAACTTTTAACCCAATCAAGTGAATGTCCACGAATTCCGTATCTCTCTAATTTTCTAAGAAGAGTTTCATGGCACACATAATCAAATGCTCTACTAAGGTCAAACAATATCATAGAAACCGGTACTCGCTTATCCATCAGAGATGAGATTTGCTGTATGATCCTAAAAATTGTCTGTAATTGTAGAGTAATCTTTACTTAACTGCAAAACGCTTGTTCACAAAACTTTTTTGTTAATATTGGAATGAAATAGGTATTTATAGTGTTGTGCAAATATATTTATTGAAAAATATTATTTATATGTCCGTATGAAGGGGTACGTTTTCATCCATCAATTACTTGAAAATTGTAACAGACAGATGGCCTGAATACAAAAATAAATGCAACCCTGACTAAGATTAGCTAAACTAAACTCAAAATATCTTTTTATCTTTCGTTATGTAAGCACGATGATAAATTCAACAAAATACCCGACAATAAGGTATTGAGGTGCAATTAGATACCTGAGAGAAAATTTAAAAAATGTGTAAAGCAAACGTTATAAAAAAAGATTAGTAGGTAGGTATAAGTAATGTAGATCATCATCGATATCATCATTTATAGTTGTCGATATATTTACTCGGTACTTAGCTTAAACCTATAAGCACCCGTCACCACCTTTCTGTTCTGCCTTTTGGTTGGCCGGTAGAAAATGCCGCGTGGCATTAGGCCCGCCTTTTGTACTGTAGTGCAATAAAGTTTTAAATAAATACATAAATCATGAGAAGTGGTATGGTGCTCTAGTGCCTCTGACCCAGGCAAAAACAAGCAATATATTGTACAGATACCGGAGTTCACAAAAGATTCAGGTGTTTTGTAAACAAAATCATAACCTCTTTCTGTACATAAAACGATAGACAGAGTTTTTTTGTGAGTCTATTGTGGTTGCTTACTTTACTTTTCTAATACTTAACTGAAAATTATTTGTTTAAAAAACTCACGCTGTCTCTTAGGCTACTGCAGAAACGGTAATAATACTTGCTTTAGTTGCTCTATTTGTATTTTTTTTGCATGTCATATCATGATCTTCATTATATATTCTGTAAAGAACGAAATGTGAATCTGAATCTGCAAGTTAGCGCACCGAAAAAAACCGGCCAAGTGCGAGTCGGACTCGTGCACCGAGGGTTCCGTACCACCACATAATCATAATTGTATTAGTTGAAATTTCAGTAAGTTAATGTTGCTAGATTTTTTGTCCTACACGCGCTTGACCAAATTTTATTATTTGTTGTTATTTTATAGCTTATGCACTATAAACATACCAATTTTCAAGTTTGTAAGTGTTCCCGTTTTTAAATAGAACTAAAACCAAAATCGCCTCAGCGACCATCCAACTTGACCCCTCTCTTATATGAATGTTCTTGAAACGGGAGCTCACCACAATTGGTTACCATTAGTTGTGAGAAAAGTTGTATAATTTAATGATTTCAGACTTTTCCCATTATTTGTACTGTGAGACCTAGCTTCTTGCCAAATTTCATAATTTTAGGTCAACGGGAAGTACCCTGTAGGTTTTGCATTTTTGAATAAAGGTATGGAGATGAGGACATAAAATGCCATATCTTTTGATTGCGTCATTGTAAAAAAATTAAATTTTCAGGTCTTGTGTGGTTCATGGATCCTAATATATGGTATTAATTTCAACCTGATACCTTTACCCGTTCGTGAGATAAAGGGTCTTGACAGACAGACAGACAGACAGACGAACAACAAAGTGATCCTATAAGGGTTCCGTTTTTTCTTTTGAGGTACGGAACCCTAAAAAGAAGGAAACATTATAAAAAAAGTTTATTTATGTTTTATCCTTAGATTTGGTTACTTGAATCAATTTTTGAAGTATTCATGAAATCTACAATATCTTTGTTACACTGGACTACGTTTACCGTAGGCGAAAGTTTTGGTCGCACTGTCATTCTGTTCAACAATCTGTAAGCTGAATCAAATGTTTCAAAATGATGAATGTGTTGATTTAAATGTGATTCCGGTAAAGTTACACCGATGACTCAAAAGTTCAGAAATAAGGAGAATAGTTCCGCAACGGCAACGCATATGTTCAAATTGACAATAACTGTCAGTTTGACAGTTACCGTTTTGTTTTAGTTTTTGGGGTTACCTACGTTCCGTTTTTTCTCAGATGATCTTTAGTTTTCTACACAGTCAATAGAGGGCACTAGAATATGTAACAGAAATTATAGGTAGAAAATCGAAAGGATTTTTATTTACCTCCCATAGAAACAGCTAAATCAGCTGATAGCTCATTTTGTATGGGAGGTTAATTTTTTTTCGTATGTAATTCGTGATATGCCTATGTTCCTGAGGGAAAGTCAGTTCAATGGGCAGAATAACATTCTTCAGGGTTAATATACACTTTCTGTTAGGTACACCTTGTATACAGGCATGGACGAATAAGTACCTAATAAGAGTAGGTAACTGACCATCCCCTTAGATAAATCGTACCCTATAATGAAAATCCGCGAGTTTACTAGGTAAAAATAAAATAAAATTTTGTTTTCATCTAAAAAATAATTATTTATAATTGATGAAAACCTAATAATTTTAAGTTTCGTATGTAGTTTTTTTTATTATTAATTTAGTGTTAAAAAGTTACTAAACGATAGAGAAAAATAATGACATAATCGCGCTCAAAAACTATATACACAATAAAGAGTATAAATTGACTAGGTTGTAAACTCAAAGGAGTTAAACTCGACTATTGAAAGATTTCAGTGAGTTTTACGCTTTTCCGGGTTAAGATGCTTATAGGGGTTAGTCCTTCTTATTATTCGTCCATGATACAGGGTGTTTTTTTGTTTCTTTGTACTCAGACCATAAAACTGAACGATTTTAGGAATATATTTTTATGATAAAAAAAAAACATTGTACAACGTGTAACGGAAAGGTGTGATAATATTGAAGGGTATGAATCTGGCCATGAAACTGAACAACTTTTCCCAAGGAACATAGGTCGAAATACGAGAAAGCAAATTGGACCTCCCATACAATTAAAATAAAAATAATTTTTAACCTCTCTATTCAAACTGTTCGATTAGAGTGAGCAATTTGTATGAAGAGGACGAAAATTTTTTTCGTTTCCCAAAAAATGTTACTTTTGGAAAGCTGTTCAGTTTCGTTCCTTAACTGAGCACGCTCTTTCAGTTTTCGGTACACCGTTGCTTACACCCTGTATTATACATACATAAGTGAAAAGCTTTTAACTTAAAAAATCGTTTATCCGAAATCGTTCTTTTATTTTATCGATAAACAAAGCGTTCGCACACCACCACAGTCCATCCCTATGCGGAAAAGGCGGGATATAGCGTGCCACGAGATTCGTGACCGATTCGGCGGTTGACCCACCAAACATATGGTTAGGAAGGCATTAATTACTCCTAAATGCGACCCTCACTAACTTTAGCAGTTGTTATTAAGCTAAATTTGTTTGAATTGGTAATTAATCTGAGCTAAAATGGCCGCCTGCACGCCATTAAACCACGAAACGACGATGGCGGTTGAAAGCTGTGATTTTATTTTATGATTCATTGTTCACGCCTAAAATAGAGTCGATTACGTTTTATTTGCAAAGGACTCATCATGTTGATGGGAGTCGACATACGTACTATTTTTTTGCGCTCTAATCTATTATAAGTCACACCCTGGAGCCTACATCGAGCGCGAATTTGTAATTTCAGATTGGAAGGCTTAGGCTCGCATATTCAGTACAAAAGACCCTCAGAAGGACCACGAGAATCTCGCGGGCGGTTGCGTGAGGGGGTGCGTGGTAGATAGCTAGGGGGACGGAGAGTGACCATTCTGCATGATAGTACAGCGCGTTCAGGACAAGTCTGTCTATAACGGTTATTTTCTGCGCAAGGGTGACAGACAAGGGCGACAGGCGGAGAGCCAATGAACGACTCGCTCGCCTCCCCCCACCTGCCACGCCTCACCCCCGCGACAAATTTTTTGACTTCTGCGCATTAACGGTCACAGACAGAGTTATTTCGCATGCCGTATACTACTTAGTACTTTATTTTGTGTCTTAGTCGTCTTAGTACAGTCACAGATTAAATAAACAATAGTAAACTATAGGTACAGTTGTGTAGGTACTTACTAAACTAAGCAGCTACAGTCGGCCGCACAACAATGGTAGCACTTTCCCCTTGAGCGGGCCACAGGCGTAGCACTGGTTCAGCTTATACTAGTTTTTTTACCACTAACTTTCTAACTAGCTACCTAATTTTAATAACTAGCATTAACTAAGTCTAGATACGTTCATTTTAATTGGTAACAAAATTCCTTAGCCGAAGCGCAATCTTCTTAGTTAAATTAAGCAAAAGTAAAACTGCAAAGAATAACAATTATCAACAATTAAATATGAGCGCCGCTCACGGCACCAAATGTCAACAATAAATATCAATTTAACATACACTAGGCACTATGCAACACAATTAATTACCTAAACTTTTTTTAACAACCTAATTACACGGTTTGGCTGAACGGCCGCGCTCATGGCCAGCGGCGAAGAAAAAAAAAAAAGAATACGCTCCGTTTCACCCAACAATACATCACTGTCCTTAGTTAAAGATAAGTTCACTAAATACCTACTTTCAACGCTGAGTTACGTCTTAGTTATAAGTAATTAAGAATAAGTAGTTAGAAGTATTGTGGCGAGTTTTATTTATTTTTCAAAGCGTAATTGACGGTTTGGGCTGGCGGGAATAATTAAAGGAATTAACAAACAGGGATATAAGTAGGGGATGGTTGGTTATTTATGTTTGGCCCGCGGTTACGAGTACTTTTAACGAGTCTTTGTTATTTCTTGCACTAGGCACCGTCTATGGCTTGATCCACATAGTTTCTTGAATGTTAGCGCATAACATCAACTTACATACATACCTATAACATAACATCACGCCTCTTTTATTTTATTTTTTTCCGTCAGGATAGGCAAAGAGCACAGCCCACAACACCTGCTACAACCTTGACATACCTAAGTAGGTACTACCCTTAACTTCTTTTTATTGATAATGGGCGTACTCTTAACCTCGATCTAGATTTGTACCATCACCTATAGTAAGTAGGTAGTTATAGCGTAGACATAGTTAGGTTGGTGGCAATCCACACTGACCACGGAACATGCCAACTTGATTCTGAACTTGTTTTCATCCTGCCAAACGGCGTCTGACCTGAGAATGCTATCTACGAAATAACGGGAGCCAATAATGGATTCGTTTGGTATGTTTTCAGCCATGTAAGTCATTTACGTCTGTCTGTCGGTGTTCCCGAAAACGTGGGTAAGAAGAGTCACCCTACCTCAACGGCTTATTGTACACACGGCCGCATGTGGGTGGAAACACTTTGACCTTAAGCAGCTCTCTGGTTTCGGGCGTTTGTAGCGGTGGTTCAGCTTATACTGATTTGTTTCTACGTGCTTGCTGTCGTGCGTACCTTCCGAAGCATGAAACACTTTCAAGCTGTCATTTTGCAAACAGTCATCCGGTTATTGGCCAGGACCATGCCAGGACTAACGTTGCTTAACTGTTAAAATCAGAAAGAAAAAGCAAGCGCCGCTAAGACATAAGCACTTTTATTACTCACAGTGACAGTGACAGGACAAACAGTCATACTCCCCGTTTAACAGTAAAATAAATATTCAAAACTATAAAAGCTTTCGTTATCGGTTTAAGATGAGTATCTATAATTACTGGTTGCAGCCATCACAGGTCTAAAATGTTTGTTTTTCTTGTATCGCGTGGAAATAAGAGTAATTGATGACATTTATTGATTGGATGGACTAGTTTAGCTTTACTGTGCTGTTTTTTGCCTTGTGAAGTTGAGTCACACAGACTATCATAATTATAATTATGAATTCATTCATACACCTGCACAGTTCGTGCAAATAAAGTTTAAGAACCAAGAAATATACGAAAAATTACAAGAAAATGCCTATGTAAACAGCGCCACTAGGTGAGTACGCAGATGGAGAGAAGAGTGGGGGGAGTTAGTAGATGCCGCGAAGGGCGGCGGAGAGTGTCCGTTCTGTACGATTAGTACCTACTATTGCTTATTCTGTGTTTTGGGGCTGGGTAGAGGGAACACATCACGTGTGGTGCCGGCAAAGAATAGTACCAACACATACATACCCGTGGGTGTCGTAAGAGGCGACTAAGGGTTAACTGGAGGATGGGCAGCAGCATCCTTCTTTGTATCTTACATCTTACTTACTGCGGTCACCTACAACCGCGGTCCATGGTGCCAGCCGTAACGCTAACAAGCGAGGTGACTATGGTATACGACGCACAAAATCATTTTTTGCTTCTGCGCATCAATGACAGGGCCAAAGTTATTTTGTGCGTCGTATACAATACTTCCCCTCCACATTTTTCCAGCCAAAGCTACAATTCTGGAGGGAGCTCCCTGTCCTATAGTGGATGTTTCATGGGATGTTATGATGAGAGGGAACACATTCTTTCACCTACTATGATACATTTTTTTGTCACTCCAACGCTTAACAATCTATTTTGCAGCCATGACACTAAGACCAGAGTAGGTATATTTGACGGAAAGCATAACATTGTTTTATAAGCTTGTTTTTTGTGACAGCTTTAGCCGATTGCTTGTGTTAGCAAGCGTTAGGATAAATGAAAAAAGAATTGATTATACAGCGTGAATTTTTATTCGTTTTAATCCCGAAGCTCATGAAAACAAGCAACTTTACCGAAGAAAAAAAAAATTAACTCGTAAAAAAATTTTCACCTTCCTATACAAAATGAGTCGATCACGTGACCACTTTACTATCGGGAGACGAAAAAATTTTTTCGAGTAAATAATTTTTTTCTTTGGGAAAGTTGCTTGTTTTCATGAGTAGAATCACTGGGCTTCGGGAGCGAAACCAATACAAATTCACGCTGTATATGAAGGCCGAAGGTGTCATTTTCTCGCTTCGCTATAGACACCAAGTTTGCTCGTAAAAAATATATATACAAATTGAATCATGCAATGTCACACCAAAACAGGTAGCCAAGTTTATAAATACGTAAGTAGAATCATATGAAATGCCTACCGCACAGCAATGGGTAATGGAGGGCAGAACAGAGTATTACCGAGTTAAAAGTGTAGCTTGCATTAATGGGGCGTAGCGCCACGGTTCGGTGGTTGCCGATTGTCGATGCTATAGGGATGGGGTAAAGGTTTATCGAGTGGCATCGGATGAGTAATATCACACCACCTCTTGCCGTGGATGTTTAGACTAAGGGAATTAAACCATATAATAGACAGCAGCAGCAGATTCTGATGTTTGACCTGGGTTTGAAAAATTCATATTGTATCGGTTTGAAGCCGATACCAATTGAGTTTCGAAGGTATAGCAGCTGGAGTCTATAAAAATAGAAAGGAAACTAATGGGCATTCCCAAATTTATTGGACATGTCATCCCAAGACAGCGTCGTAGGGCTAGTAACAACAACAAAATAATGCATCAGTTCAAAAACCTTACTCTTAACCATGACCTTCATGCGCACATACACTGGTACAAACAGACACATACACACACATGCATGCACAAAAAAAAACATATAACATATAAAGTAATTAAAATTGTCATTGTTTCGTATAATTTATCTTTGGCATCCTAATGTACCTACAGTTTACTATTGTTTGCAAATTAGACTTGCTTAATATAATTCTGCACCGTGTGGTGCCGGCAAAGAATAGTACCAACCCATACATACCCGTGGGTGTCGTAAGAGGCGACTAAGGGTTAACTGGAGGATGGGCAGCAGCATCCTCCTTTGTATCTTACATCTTACTTACTGCGGTCACCTACAACCGCGGTCCATGGTGCCAGCCGTAACGCTAACAAGCGAGGTGACTATGGTACTTCCCCTCCACATTTTTCTAGCAAAAGCTAGAATCCTGGAGGGAGCTCCCTGTCCTGTAGTGGACGTTTAATGGGATGTTATGATGATGATGATGATGAATATAATTCTAATTATTTTCAACTTGCTATAAAATTATAATCAGTAAATGACTGCAAAGTATGTGTATTTACGTTTTGTCTTAATTAACTTCATATTACCCTGTCTGTGATTCACCTCTGTTTCTCTTTTGGATCGAAAAGAAAACCAGAGGTTAATTAAGGTTAAAATGTTTAAATTATAATTTTCAAATCTTATTATAGTATCACTTTAATATGGAAATAATATAATAATTAGTAATTGATTGCAGAATATGTCTATTTACGTTTTGTCTTAATTAATTTCAGATTACTTATTTAAGTTTTGTCTTAATTAACTTTGTCTCTCTTTGGGACTGAAGGGAAAACCAAAGGTTATTTAAAGTTGAAATATCTAAATTAATATTGTAATATTTAAATCCTACAGTATCATTGTAATATTTAAGTTCTACAGCATCTATTAACTGTCATACGGAAGAGCGAGGCCTCCCAATACAGGTATCTTTTTACTTAAAGGGAGTGTCTCAGCTGTCTTAAATTTAAAAACTGTAAGAATTGAAATAAAAATATTTTATTTATTTTTTTATTTATTATTTATGTCATGGAAATTTTGTGAAAAAAAATTGTGCAATATTTTATGTTTCTTATGATGCAGTTCTATAATACATTTCATAAAATTTGATAAAAACATAAAAGTTTCACGTAAAATTTAGTAATTTAGTAATAAACCAACGAAAAATTGCGTCTGCCTAGCACATGTCTATCAGTTACGTTACGATGATTTTTAATCTCTAGTAAATAAATAAAAGCATCTGTAGGACCACTTTCAGATTTTTTTTTATTTAGCCTGTTCTGTCCCACTGCTGGGCAAAGGCCTCCCCCCTACGTTTCCACTCCTCCCTATCGATCGCCATCTTCGGCCACTCCTCTTCGAAAGCAACCAGGTCATCCCTCCATCGCTTTTTTGGCCTTCCTCTGCCCCGGCGTCCGTTGTGTGGCACCCATTCTGTAGCGCGTGTGGCCCACCTATCCGGGTGCATTCGACACACGTGGCCTGCCTAATCCCATTTTAATGTGGCAGCCTTTCTATTGGCGTCAGTGATACGGGTTTTGGAGCGTAGAGTGGTGTTCCGGATACGGTCGGTCCTCTTGACACCTTGTATGCTGCTAGATTTAATTACAGTAGATTAATAAAAAAATACATAATCTTAACTTAAATCTCTAGAAATGGACCAGAAAAAACGATGACGGTAAATTGATATAAAGGGTGTAATATAAGGGACGGTGTACCGAAAACTGAAAGGGCGTGCTCAGTCAACGAAACTGAACAACTTTCCCAAAGAAACATATGTTGGGAAATGAAAAAAAAATTTGACCTCTTCATACAAACTGTTCGACCAGAGTGGGCAATTTGTAGAGGTAAAATTTTTTTTTCATCTCCCAACATATGTTTCTTTGGGAAAGTTGTTCAGTTTCGTTGACTGAGCACGCCCTTTCAGTTTTCGGTACGCCGTTCCTTACACCCTGTATATTGAGGGTAGATTTTAATGTTTGACGTGGGGCCCTTATGCCAAAATTCATTTAGTATGGAATTGAAGCCAATCAAATAACGAAAACAAACGCAAATACTATGAAGTTGGATCCCATTCAAACCGATACCAATTGAGTTTCGATGGTATAGCAGCTGCTGGAGTCTATAAAAATAGAAAGGAGACTAAAGTTTTATCTATTTTCATTAAGTCCACGCTGACAAAGTCACAGGTGAAGGTTCTACTGGACAAATGCGGATTTCAAACGCAACGCAGGTAAACGTAGCGACTGTTGTAACTTCCCCCAAAATAAATATAAAGAGGCAGCAGATGATGATTCTATAAGCAGATTCTATAAGCAGGTGATGATTCAGATGATTCTATAATAAGGATATAATTTTAGCTTGATAATTTTTCACCCGACTTAAATAAGATTTGTTATTATTATTACACTCTATAGGCTACATTTTTATTTTTATTTAATAATTTTTTGTGTTGGTTTGAAAATATTGTAATATCCTAATGCTTCCTTTTCATGTAGGTACTTATGTACTGTGGCAAAAATAAATGGTTTAAATGGTAAACTGGGAAGGAAGATATTTAGTTGTTTCCATTTAGTGAATCCGAGTTTTGAATATCATCATTTTATATTTTATTCATGTTGAAGATACGTAGCCTTTTAATTTTTGTTAGCTTCAGGTCAAAATAAATACCTTCGCTGGAATAGCATAAGGTAATAAATAGCCTATTGTGATCATAGATAGAATATTTATAAGATAATACACAAGCCGCTGAAAAATCTTGACTATTTTTGAATAAAACTATATTATATTGATGTAAACACGTTATAAAAAATAAAACAGAAGGAAGGCACCTTAGGGTACCCTACTCAATGCACGAAAAGCTTCCACACAGGTATGAGACCCGACCAGTCAAGATGTGACAGCCAATAGAGAAAATAGGTACATACTTAATCCTATCCCCCAAACATTTTTCAGTAAGGTAAATTATTTATTATTCCGGTATCAAGAAGAAGCTGTCATTTGCGCGGGACATATTTAAGTGCGTAAGTGGTTGCGCAGGCACAGACGCACTCTCTCGTCCTTACCCACCTTACCCCAATGGAACGGAGAACCACTACGACCGGAGGAGGGTTCAGATGCAGTATCTGGCCGACGGTCTCTTCCGACCTCCACCGTCACCCTAAGCCTTCAACAATGCCTTGCTTACTCGCCATATCCGCCAAGATCCGTTGCTTATCAGCGTGGCTTGCCTTCTACACCGAGTAAGACTTGTGCACAATGCGGGAGGTTTCCGCAGTTAGACCGGACCGCCGAAGCAGACAGGCCCCCCTCAAAACCAGTTTAGCCCACGAGCCGACGTGGTGTACCAGGGTGTGGCCGCTGCGTGCACTGCAGCTGCTTGGAGCCACTGGTGAGAGACTGCGGGCCGCCTGCACCTGGTGGTATACCACCCTCACACCGAGGGTCGGCTGGTAACACCGAAGCGGAAACAGACGCCCCACTACACCCCCAGTAAGGTAAATATTTTACCTTCAATTGCACGAACCACTATACATAAACAGAAAAATGCTGAGTATATCATTTTGCCAACGTGGTATCAATACAGCTAGTCAAATATATTTAAATTTTTAGCACGTTTTGTCTTTCGTGAACTCTGGTATGCGAGTACATTTTATCGATACAATAACTTTCCCATCTCTAGAGGAATCCATCATAAAAATGTCGTATGAAACAATGGCGGTGTGTGGGCTTTGCGGGCGGGCGGTCTCCAACCTCGATTCGGCCAAATTAATTATCGATAAATATTGATTAATTTCGTAGTCGGTACCTGCTCGTATTATTATTTAATTATTAGTTTTATTATCGATAGCCATGGCCCTTCCTTATGACAGAGTTAAAAAAACCTTGGCGTAGATGAGTAGTCGAGTAGATTTGTTTATTTAAGCATTTACTGTACACAAGAAATAACAATGATAATACATACAGAGAGTACGACACAACGGGTATTCAAATAACAAATTTCTTCCAGCAGACCTTGGCAAGTGGGTATCAAAGATATATGGAATTAGTGTCAAAAAAGTTAAAAAGAAACAAAAAGCGTCTACACACTTAATCAGTTTTCATGGTTTGGCCGATTCCTTTGATTCTTCTGCAGCCTAATCGGTCATACATAAGGTTACTTAAGGTCAAACACAGAAAAAGATAGAAGACCAAAAAAATATTTTAAATTTTAGTTATGTTATACTTACATAAATAACATCATACCTCTTTCCCGTCGGGGTATGCAAAAAAAAAAATTAAACGGATAAAAATAATTCAATTCAATAGTGTTGTGAAACTAATAATAATATAAAAATGTCGATAAAACAAAATGGCGCGTAAAAGCATTCGGCCATTTTGTTATACATGGTGTTTTACGAGCGACCGCGTTTCGTTTTATGCACCCTAGATTAATTTTATAAGAATTTTATAATTACCTACTGTTTTAGTAATAAAGGAACCTTTTGGGATAAAGTGGTAATGTTTAGTTTTTAATTGTTTTTGGTGTTGTTTGTTAACATACAGTGTGTGGCAAAAATATTATAACAACCCCAAAGAATGTGAACAAATATTTCCATGAAACTGAACAACTTCGGAGACTTATTTCATCCAAAAAGTAATACTTACACTGTTCACTATTCTAGGTCAAAATTAAATTATCATGCATTATTAAGTAGGTATTAAATAAATTACAATGTAGAAAAAATCTCAAGTCACTGAACTCCACCACCAAAATAATTCGCAACAGCGTAGAACATTCGTACTCGAATTAAGAAGCAATTTGTACGCATCCCGTTGAAGTTTGGGCGTTTGCATATTTAGGCACTTACTACTGACTTACGCGTACTATGTAATGGTATCTAACTACATTTTATGTAATAAAGAGGACGTTACTCTATGTGGGTGGGTGTCTTTATTTAGCGGAAAAAATACAAGACAAGACAATACTCTTTTATTGCACACTAATAACAACAAGTACAAAAACTTTTATGGACATGAAAATGGAGCACAATAAGGTGGCCTTATTGCTAAAAAGCAATTTCTTCCAGGCAACCTTTGGGTGCAAGGAAAAATAAAGTTACAATAATGCGGTGGCGGTGCACAAAGATGAACCATAGAATAAGTAAATATTGTATATTTAATTAATATTATTAATAAACATACATATACCTACACAATAATATACTACGTACATATTATATACGTATATACTACATAAACTATACATACATAAAAATACATTTAAACAAGCAGCAGGATACAAAGAACAACAACCAATATCAGATCACAGGACGAGAGGAAAAGCTTAGCCAGAGAGAGAAAGGAAATGAGCTTTAATAAAAATGTCTTTAGACTCTAGGTAAAGAAGAAGCAAAAGTAAAAAATAAATCTTTAGCTTTTTCTTGATAAAAAACATTGTTTAACTAAATTCCTGCAAAGCCTTTTGAGGGTTAAATACTACTACTACTTTTGATGTAGGTAAACCAGCGATAGGTACATTACAACTACCCGAAATAAAAAACCGGTTCAAGGTCAACGTATTACCATTGACGTGCGGCCGTGTGTATAATTTCTTGAAATTCACAGACAGTAAAAACAATTCTTTGTGTTTTTGCAAAAATGCCTGCTCCGCGCATTTTTTAGAATATTTTTATTTACTTATTTTTTATTTGCAGTATAAATAAGGAGTCTGAATAAGAATCTGACATCCAAAGTAGGTCAAAACCCGTATCTTGGGTGTCTGCAATCTCTCTGGCGTGGTAAGCGAGGCAAGTACTAACAAGATTAAAAAGCTAGCTAACCATTACTTTGGGAGTTAAAAAATCAACCTGTACCTACCACATTACAAAAGAGGTGCGAAACCTAACACATAGTAATACCAAGTAGTGTTGTACAAAACTCAATTAGGCCCAACCACGCTTTACACATTGAAAATATCTACCTATAATCTCACTCTATGTTCAAATATTCAAATAAGCTCACGACGCAGCACAAAGGCGTTATAACCACTATGCCTTTGCCCGTGCTTTGCCCTGATAATGGCAGATACAATCTGTGTAATCTTGATGGCTGACGTTGCTTGCATAATCTGTGACCCTAATCCCACGGTGGTAATGAGATACTGGACATAAATAAGCTGTAGTTTCGTCTATTGTTTTTCTTATTGTAAGTTAAGATGGTAGGTTTGTAATTTTAAGCTCCTTGGTTAGTCAGTTGTAACTTGTCTGTAATTTGTATGAAGATAAATCAACTGAGTGGTTGGCTTACTCATCATCATCATCATATCGTGTGGGTTGCAAGGACGATGACCGACCTCAGTAACCCTGGTGTCAGAGTTGTTGAGCCGCCAAAGGCCTCTGATATGGCTCACTACTAGTACTAGCAAACTCAAGTTGCAGTTGAAGCAAAAATTAAAGGATCAAATCTCTAGCATGTTCTTCTCATCTTTTTCCGAGGGTGTCGTGAAAGGCGACTAAGGGGTACCAGCGTCCTTCTGCATACCTTATCACCACACTACGGTTACCAACTTCAAACGCAGTCCATTTTGATGCTACTATGGCAACGCTAACAGGAGTGGTGCCTATGGTACATAGTTGGGAGGAGCTCCCTGTCCAGCAATGGACTTTTGCGGAATGTTATGTTGATGATATTTTCTCAATAAAAAAAGTAGAGTTAAAAAACACTACTCATATTTTGCAAAAATCTTCTTGATACAATCTAACCCTGCCAGATCTTACAAAGATAAAGTCTATCTACACCCTCTATAGGTATATCTTGCTAGACAAATTGTAAGCACTGTGTATACGATGCTAATGAAAAAGGATTTTATTCTTCCTTGCGTGACCGAAGAAGGCACATCAAACCGAGCTGTATGGGCTTAATTCCCTTTGCCTTGAACTCATGAAAAAATCGGCCAAGTTCGAGTTGAGGGTTCCGTACTACCACCCAATGGACGTTACATAACAATGCACGTGTGTCACTAAACTTCAGTAGTAGATTCAAATTCCACGGCAAAATTTAATTGAGCAGTAGGTACGAGATTTTTTTTTAATGTACCTAATAATAATATTATTATGTAGGTATAAATAGGTTATGAAGTGTAATCCCAATTTGATGCCTGTATGTAGTAGGAGGCCCGTGTGGTGCCAAAACAAATAGTAGGTACCAACCCATCTTTACCTGTGGGTGTCGTAAGAGGCGACTAAGGGATTTTTAATTTGAGGATGGGCAGCAGTTTCCTTCTATTAGGTATCATCATTACCTACACAACCTTACATACTGCGGTCACCAACAACCGCGGTCCAACGTGCCAGCCGCAACGCAGTTGCAACGTCTTACTGTATACGAATTTTAGCTGGTATGCTGGAGGGTCTCCCTGTCCTGTAGTGGACGTTTCATGGCATGTCGTGATGTATTAGGTAGGTACTGTTTGTACAATAATTGATCTAAAACAAGAAACTTTATGGTAAGACTCGTTTCTATTATACTTACACTTTATATAACTACTACAATATTTTCATTTAGCTTATAAATCTCCATAAATCCACCTTATAATTTTAATAACATGTACCTATTACTGTCCATGAGGGGGGACCTGGAGTCCTAAAATACAGGCCTTGGCTTAGTTTAGGCTCCAGCTACCCCACAAACAAATTACTAAATTATATTGATAGTTTTTATTTACATTTAAATGTTTTCGTTAGTTTTTTGTTTGAGGAGAGAAATAAACAATTTTATTTTATTATTTTTTTATTATTATTGCATATAAGTTCCTACTGAAATATTGAACATAATTTTAAATTGTTACTCAGACCATGAAACAGAACAACTTTTTCCATGGAACTCAGGTCGAAATAAGAAAATAAATTCAACTTCCCATGGAGACTACCCGCATTTTATATGAGAGGTAGAAATTACTTTTCGTATTTCGACCTATGTTTCTCGGGAAAAGTTTTTCGGTTTCGCGGCCCAAGTAACATGTTCAAATAATGTTCCCTGTTTCATTAGGACCCTATATAATTATAAATAGTTATATATAATATATAATTATATAATTATAATTATTTATAGTAGTAACTATATAATTATAATTATTTATAGTTCTTTTAATTAGTTCTTGATAGCAAAAGATATGCATGTACTCACGATTCTGAAAAACTTTTACCAAGGAACATAGGTAAAAATACGAAAAACCAAATTTGACCTCCCATACAAAATGCGGTATCAGCTGATGCAGTTTATATGGGAGGTCAAAACTTGATTTTCGCATTTCGACCTATGTTCCTTGGGGAAAGTTGTTCAGTATCATGAGTACATTCATATTTTTTTCTATCAAGAACTAATTAAAAGTCAGCCTATATATCAATTTTACTTTTCATTGTTATTACAATATTTAAAGGCAGTCCGCTACAAACTGGCTAGCTAGTTTGCTACAAAAGATTGAGCCATCTCAAGGAAGGACAAACTAACAAACAGATATCCGTACCGTAACGGTGGTAGGGCTTTTGTGGAAAGTCCGTCTGGGGAAGTATCTACCACCCTCTTGCTTTTTTTCTGCCGTGAAACAGCACTGCTGTGTTTCGGTTTGACGGGTAAGGGAGCCAGTGAAATTACCGGCACATGAGACATACCACCTTAGTTCTCAAAGTGAGCAACGCGATTTGCTGTCTTATTAGTGTCAAAATATGCCATTAATAAGAGAGTGGGTGCTATGGGCGGTGGTGACCACTTACCATCAGGTGGCCCACCTGCTCGTTTGCGCACTTGTAACATTAAAAAAAACCGTAGCTACGGTACATCGTAGGTTTAGTAAGTAATAGATTTTGGATACGGATCCCTGTAATAATAATAATAAAGCCAATAATAATAATAATAAGGCCAGTGACCCATAATTAATTATAAAACAAATGTCAAAATTAAATTAAAATTAAATTCAAAAATTAAATTCAAAAATTTAATAAATATTGAATTCAAAATTAAAAAGAGATTAATTAAGAGAGTAATGAGTCTTGCGTGACGTTTCTAGTCGATTACAAGGCTTTTTTCCGTAGCGTGTTATTCATCACAACATCCCATGAAAAACGTCCACTACAGGACAGGGAGCTCCCTCCAGAATTCTAGCTTTTGCTGGAAAAATGTAGAGGGGAAGTACCTTAGTCACCTCGCTTGTTAGCGTTACGGCTGGCACCATGGACCGCGGTTGTAGGTGACCGCAGTAAGTAAGATGTAAGATACAAAGGAGGATGCTGCTGCCCATCCTCCTGTTAACCCTTAGTCGCCTCTTACGACACCCACGGGTATGTATGGGTTGGTACTATTCTTTGCCGGCACCACACAGGACTGCGTGTTATTAGCACTACTGTAGTGCTAATAACTACAACCTAAGACAAGCAACAAATGACTTTATGTAGTGCCACTACATAAAGTCATTTGTTGCTTGTCTTAGGTTGTGGTTCTTACAAATCAGCTAAGTCGATTTAAGGGTTTATAAACTCAATTTATTAAGGGTCATTTTCTTCGTACTAAAATTTAAATATTGATTATGGTTGAAATTTTTATAGAAAAAGATCGAATATTTATTCATAATTATAATATTTAGATAACAGTTTGGCCAGCGTGATGGAAACCTTCGAGCTTGGTGCGCTCCGTTGCGGACTTTTTGACTAATAAAGTGTGCTCTAGTTTAGTAATACTCTGTATTTTGACAATTATAACATGACTTTTGTTATTTAGCGACGTGTTTAAATTATGAATAAACTATATTGAATTCATCTTCATTTAAGGAAAAAAATAAATGGATAACATTTGATTTTAAGAGGTCAGATAAATTACATCGCTTCAAAAATAAAGTGGCGCAATCATAGCGTACCTAACACGTTTTCGCGCGCAATCTAAGAGCGCAATGTATTTTTCATCCCATCTTTTCGAAAATCGCTGAACGGTTCGTCAATAAAGGCGAACAAAATAGCTGTTTTCTCCAAGAGACTTTCGTAGCGGGTAAAAATGGGATTTAAAATTTGAATTTAGGCCACCGTAGGGATATTTTAGGTCAACCATAGAGGTCGAACCAAAATATTGTATGAAAAAAGATACTGGCCAGTAAAGTTGTACTATTAAAATTATTATGCATATAAAAAAAAGAAATATGCTTGAAATGTAAAGAAGACTACCAACCAAAGAGGTTCTGTTCCTAATTGATACAAAAATGTCAATAACATTTTCAGTTGTTACAAATAATACTTACCTAATATGATTTTTAGTATTGTTTCATCAAGTAATAATATTGTAATGGTATTTTATAATTAAAATTAATGACGAGTGTGTGTCTCAATGAGCCTCTTATTCTTTTCTCATAGAGGGAGATGAAAAGTAGAGTGTATTACGCGGCTGCAAAAATATTTTTACCTTGGGCGACCTATTGAATCCCTCGCTACGTTCAGGATTCTACTTTAGAATCTCTCGCCATACTCGGGATTCTACTCAAGAATCCTTCACTTCGCTCTGGATTCAAAACAGCGCCCTCGCCTTAAAAATATTATTTTACAGCCTTGTGATACAATCTACTATCAAACACGGAGATTTTAAATGAAAAAGTGGCAAAAACTTACACCTACCTACTTATAGTGTCATGCATGTGTCAAAAGGGTTAGTAGGTAAGTATGTAACCAATAATACATTATCGATAGTTTAAATGTTTACCGATAATTTCCACGATTCACATCGCCTCACTGTAAGTAATTTAACAGCAAATTTTCTAGTTACAAATTTAGGAATTTTATATATTTATATTAGTAAACTTTATATATTTATATTAGTAAAAGCAAAGTCTGCCAATACCTAGGTATATATTTTTTAAGAAAGTGAAAACATATACCTACCTACCTAGCTCATCATCATAACATCCCGAAAAACGTCCAATGCAGGACGCCCTCCAGAATTCCAGCAAAAAACGTGGTTCAGTTTGGAGGTGAACTATGGACCGCGATTGTTCGTGACCGCATCAGTGTGTCAGACAGATATTACCTACAATACTCAGGAGGATGCTGCTGTCCATCCTCGAGTACATAATTACTTAGTTGCCTTTTACGAAACCTACAGGTAGAGATTGGTTGGTACTATTATTTGCCGGCACTACACGGGCTGCACTTGCAAAATTCTTTTTTATTCATTTATTTTTGTATTAAAAGGGAGAAAATGTTTATTGAATGATATAGTTAAAACAGAATACCTATTGATTAAAATGCATAAAATTAATAAACAAATGGGGGCGATTCTAGCGTGGCCGCTAAATTTAAGGCTATAATTTGACAGGTCTAAAATGTTGCCATCTTTGTTACCGTCTATAGGCTGAAAAAAGACAGCATCACTTTTAGACCTGTCAAATTTTAATTATAAATTTAGCAGCCACACTAGAATCGCCCCCAATATCTGTTTAGATAGTTCTTCGCAAGAATTTCAAAAATAAAATTTTATTGCCATATCTTATTAAAGGAATGTTTAGGTACATACGTAACTAATTAAAATCAAACCAAAATTATGTTGTAGTTACGAATGACTAGCTATATTTTGTAATCAAATTGTATTATTAAAACAAAAATCAATCACCGCTTATTGGAAAGCAAAACATTTTTAATTAAAAAATCAAACTATTTACCAAACACTGTTAGTTTATAATAGCGGGAAATATGCGTGAAATTCAAACCTTATCGTGTTTCATTAAATTTTAAATCAACAATATGAAACCAATCTTTCAGGCCACGGCAACTATTATTTTATTGTCGATAAGAATAAATTAAAACCGGCAGCCATTTTATATAGAATCAATTATTTGAAAGTGGAAGCCGCTGAAAATTCACGTTCATCTCGCAACATTAGGAGTAATAAACCATCCGAGTTAATTAAAAAGTATTACTTCATGTGTTGAGCTGAAACGGAGCGGACGCTACGAAGCTTCGCCAGAAACCAGCTACAGACAAGTCCAATAGGTGCCGTAATTGAATCATAACCAACCGAATACAGAAGTATACTTCGCACCAACACAGCCGCCAAATCTGCCATAACACGCTAACGACCCGGGTAAAACGCAAGTTCCTCACTCAAACCGCCCACCGGGAAAGCATTCCAAATTCAAATACAGCCTCTCCATGCTGTTCCACCAATAAGCTTTCAAGCAAGCAAATAGAGAGTGCAGATGAGGAATTTGGTACCACCCATTGGTGAGATCCAACCAATAGGCGAGCAGGCGTCCATATTAGTATTTTTTTTTATTCGCTCGCCGGGCGGTGAGCCGACTGCGAGGACTCATTCGGCCGCGCGCCTTCTTGGCGTTCGTATCGCGCGCTCGCGTCACCATGGATTGTGTTCTGTGTGACATGTGCTTTTAAAATTTGGTGTTTTTTTGTGTCGGACCAGTCGTGTGATAAAGCATGATGCCTCTCGCACCGACCCCTGTGGTGGCGGTGCCATCGAAGCCGAAGATCGGATTTAGTATAGACAGTATAGTTGGTGGTTCAGAGAGACCTAAGCAGGCGTCACCACCATTGGCGAGTCCTGGATCTCCTTCTCCTGTGGCATCTCCTCGAAGTCCATCGCCAAGGCCGTTATTGCGGCCGAGTGCGTTGCCGGCGGTGTTCCCGTCGCCTGAGTTGAAGAGGCTACCGTATCTTGATGCTCAGAGTCACCACCACCAGTTTCTGGCGCACTTCCAAGGGGCTGCGCTGGCGGCAGCGTTGGCGCACCAGCAACAAGGCTTTGGAGCGCCCCTACCCCCTCATCCACCCCCTCACCCCGCCGCGCCGGTCCCAAGGGAGTCTTACCAGCTCTACCCTTGGCTGATCAATAGACATGGGAGAATCTTTCCTCACAGATTTCCTGGAGGTATGTACCCTGCTGCAATATTTTAACCAAAAATTCTGACACCACGCCAAGGTTGAAAATATTTCCGGACAAGAATGATAGAAATAACATTCTATCTAATAGCGTTGGTTGTCAAAGGCTTTTTTACGCTGCCTGAAGGTTTATAATTTATTCATAATATAAAAATTTAAGCTGTCAAATTGAATTAATAATAATTAAACTAATTTGATTGAACTTTACATGATTATTAGTACATAAAAGATCGATAAAATTAGGTAAGCGTATGATTAATAAAAGAAGTAAGGTAGGTGCGTTGAAAGAAACGCAAATTACCACAAAATATATAAATTATTACAGACCTATCCCGAGGCTGGATCATGAAAGGGTAATTGGAAATCGATTATTAATTTCAACAGTTTTATTATTCAGACAGCTTAACTGTGAATAATTTACGCAAACAAGTTTTAATAATCGTAAATTATTATTCATGGAAGTTGAGAGCGTAAAATGACAAGAGGAAACGTAAAATTCATTTCATCCGTTATTTTTTGTAAGAAATCATTTTGCCGGCGGGTCGGGTTTTAAGCGTTCTTGAATGATTTGATTAGTTCTGTTATATTATTGATATCACTTTATCGATAAAGATGTCACAAGTCGGGGTGACATGACGAAGCAACTTTTTATTAAAGGAGGATTCAAAATACTTACTAGAAAAAAATTCCTAAAATTACGATTTTTATTTTGATACCGACGGAAGGAATCTAGTTGTCTGTAGTCATAACACGGCTACTTTTCAAAACAAATAGTTTAATGCATCTTATCGTATTCAAATTATACCCAAGAAATTAATAATAATAACCAAGAAAGTCAAGTGTCTTACACATGAAGCTGCTTATCTTAAACAAGACATTTGAAGATAAATCCCCGTTATCTCAAACGGGCACTTTGTAACTTTTGTCAGTGCGTAAAAAAAGTATTTAAAAAAAAACTAAAAAGATTACGCGCGTAATCCGTGCCGCGCTTTGAAAACTGTTCCTTTTTTGAATTTTTGAGCAGCGTTTTGTTTAGAGTTTGGAACGACAAAAGAAAGCTTACCTAAGTAATTTTTTGTGAATTCCTTGTGGATTGTTTGCCGTTAAGTAATTACAATAGTTGGCGGTAACTAAAGAGTTGCGGTTAATTTAAAAAGATTGAAGGAAGATTAAAACACAAAATCCGTTTTGAAATCCTTATAATCTTGTGATTCAGATTCAGATTTATTTCGTAATTAATAATTAAATTACATGTCAAAACATTTCTAAAATATAATAATCCTTAATTATTTTATATCTAAAATAATTAAATTTATTAGATTAGTTAGTTATTATTAGTATTAGTTATTAGTATTAGTTATTAGATTATTTATAGATTAGTAAAATTGACAGCTCAGTTATTAATGACGAGGGTTGTTTTTTTTTTTATAAACTACCTTTTTAATTACATCGCATCTAGTTCTACCTCAACTTGTGATAAGTATTTTAACTATTTTATTGTAATTTTTTTTCAATAATAACTGCATGCCGATTTGAGGTGCATCACACATGAACCCATCATACTAACAGTATGTATATCTTTGTACTTGTTAGCGAATATTTAATATAACTTAACGAAGTCACACATAAAGTGTGGCCATAATACCTATGGCAAAAATAGGTGACTCGAATATTTTTGTCATGTGAAAAAAAATATTTTTCCTATTTTACGAAAAAATGTACTTACCTAATGTAAAAATATGAGGTTGTTATTTTTTTTATTATGGGCTTTAGTTTTCCTAAAAGTAAAATAAGTATTTCATTAAAAAAACATACCATTATAAAACTAATTAACGATTCCCGCATCCCAGTTATCCACAAATACTCAAATTAAACGTTCTTTATCTGAGTAACAATCACAATATTTTAATAGCTCATTAAAATGTTGCTCTATCTATGGCAGTTATTTTGTTTTATTATCTGTGACCTCCGACCTAAATACGCTACCGTTTCATAATTACTTGCTTGAGGGATGCGTTATCTTTTTGAGAAACTTTTTATACAAATCGATACATAGACGCCAAATATTTCTTTTAACTTTATATGAAAAAGAATATTTAGCGTCAATGAATCGACTTGCAATAACTAAAACAGAAGACCTATAAGCACTAAAATTATAATATTCTCTAATTTAAGGTGGTCTACAATAGTTATTCAAATAATAGTTCAAACTAATGAACGAATACCCGACTTAAAAGGTTAGGTATTATATCGACTTTTTATAGAAATACTATATGGACAGCAACACAACGTAACGTTGCCAAACAACGCGGTTTGCGCTTAGACCAACGATGGTTTGCGCGATATTTCTCTTGCGCACATTTAGAATGTGGTACGATCTTCCCCTTGCGGTTTTCCCTGGTAGTTACGACATGTGGTCATTCAAAAAGCAGGTTAACAAACTTCACAAAGGTTGTCAACCTAAATTATTATCGCCCCCCCCAGGTGTTTCAAGCTTCGTTGCAAGTGTCTACCGGCGGCAGTGACACTTAGGTACTATTAGGTGAGCTGTCTGCTCGTTTGCCTGCTATAACATGATGAAGTCGGTCCCTGCAGCAAAAGCAGTCCCTGTGGTCTGATGGTTGGAGCATTCGGCTCTCGATTTGGAAGTCCTCAGATCAATTCCTCATGGTGGTGACCCTGTCAAACAAAATTTACTTTGTGACACTTCCTCAGTTGGGACTTTTCAGGACAAATTACCTGATTGTCTTAAAAAATAAGATAATTTCGTGATTCGGAAGGTACGTTAATCCGTTGGTCCCAGCTACTATTTATGGTAATAGTCGTTACTGAGCCATGTCAGAGGCCTCTTTGGAGGCTCTAAAAATCTGACACTAGGAGTGTGTGTGTGTGAGAGAGTGTTAGGGATCGGTCGACGTAACGACCCACATGATAGGTATGATGATGATAGCCATTTATTGACAAATCTTGACGTGATTATTTTATTGTGCAGTATATCTAGTCTTTAATGACATTATATAGCATTATATGCCCGACTGCAAGTTTAAAATAAAAAGGTTGTTCTTTTTTTATTTTCCAAAATTGATTAGTTACTTACCTAAATATACCTACTTTAATGATTCTTATGACCAGCAAAATTGCAATTGTATGAAATGCAGTAAATCCTATCCGTGATATATCATAAAAATAATTTAATTAATAGATGGGTGGCAAATTTAAAATAAATTTAAAACAAATAGATGTTTTGTAGATAATAATTAATTTAAATAATTCATACAACATACATGTAATTTAAAATAGCGATCGGCTCCTCGTTAGTAAATATATAAAATTTTGAGTATTTATAAACATATGTAATTTAAAATAATAATAAAAATATAACATCGATAGTCTGACGGTCGCATCCCTATGATAACCTCACGGACTTCATCATCTACTTTGTTGCTATCGTTTCATTAGTCGTAATTATGACCCGATACGGTAATTGTAAAGATAACTCATATAATTCAATAAATTAACTTGCTTTATTTGCGCAACGCCATTTTGTTCCAATTCGAATGTTTGTTAGCTTTTAATTAAAATATATCATTCAGATAAACTGTTTTCATCTAAAAGAGAATCGTGTCAAATTGATAAAGGCTAGTAATAAAAGCTCCGACAAGAAAATAAGAATTGTCCTTACTCAAAATATAAAATCGACGGCCTAAAAAACTAACTTTCCGACTACTTTTGTTCGAATAAAAATGACGAAACGACCATACCGAAATTGAAATCTTCGAAAAACACACATGACTTTATATTGTTGTAATACTTTTTTACCAGCTTTAATTACGAATCTACTGAATACTTTTGGAACCTAAATTCGCTTCTGGCACTCGCCGGCTGCTGCCACAGCACGCTCGCTTCGCTCGCTCGGCTCGTGCGTTGATTTTGAGATAATGATTTTTAGAATAATAATTCATTTTTAAGTTAATTTGAAGATCTATTCTTTAAAATTTTTAATATTTTTTTCCAACTTAGTTGAAGTTTGCACTTGGCAGGCGAGCGTTAGAGCGATCTTATAGGCTTGTCATTATTGTAGGTCAAGAATCATGTTATACCAGAATATGAAATTATAGTAACCTGACTTGACTATAAACACAATGTACAGGGTGATACAAAACACCCATAAAACTGAAAGGTGTTAATATGCTCATCAAATAAACAAACCCGAGAAACTTATAAATAAATATGGCGTTTCTTAACAGAAAAAAAAAAATATCTACAAGATATGACGAATAATTTAGTTAGGCTCAAATGAGGTCAAAAGTAAGCCCATACACAGTAAAAAAAAATAATTGAACTTGTATAACCAAATAAAAAAATCTCAAACGACCCTTATTTTTTATTCCATTTGTAACTGTTACTGCTACATTTTTATCAAATTATATGAACATTTAATTACGATGCAAGGCATAATTACTACAGACGAGTAAATGAATTCGACATTTTCATAGACAAGCGTAGCTGCTAATTTTGCGGGAGTATTGCTCTTCAGTATTGTGAATCAATTGTCCCGTGTGGTGCCGGCAAAAAATAGTACCAACCCATACATACCCGTGGGTGTCGTAAGAGGTGACTAAGGGTTAACTGGAGGATGGGCAGCAGCATCCTCCTTTGTATATTACATCTTCACTTACTGCGGTCACCTACTACCGCGGTCCATGGTGCCAGCCTTAACGCTAACAAGCGAGGTGACAATGGTGTACTTACTTCACCTCCACATTTTTCCAGCAAAATCTAGAATTCTGGAGGGAGCTCCCTGTCCTGTAGTGGACGTTTTTCATGGGATGTTATGATGATGATGATGAGAATCAATCAAATAAATAAGCTCATCACGCGTCCTCCCCTCTTCCTATCAGCTACATTTATCAGACTATATACGGACAAATTTCAACCATATCGAATAAAAAACAGGAGCAATTCCATCCCTCGTAAATCTAATATTAACTCCATTATCTGTGTCAACAAAAGCCCCATTTGATTCGCCCCTCTCGCTCACAAAGAAAATATTATTCGCCAAATAACGATACGCATCATCCCTGCACTATATCAACAGGCAACCCTTAAAAATAACAATGTTATTTTTATGAAGTAACAATATAAAAAGACCTTTTTAATTAAACCGGCTTAACGCTCCAGCCAGTGTCAAAATCGTCACTTTGAAAAAGGAATTAGTAAAAAAAAAAAACCGGCCAAGTGCGAGTCGGACTCGCGCACTAAGGGTTCCGTACCACCACATAAACATAATTGTATTAGTTGAAATTTCAGTAAGTTAATGTGCTAGATTTTTTGAGTCCGACACGCGCTTGACCAAATTTTATTATTTGTTGTTATTTTATAGCTTATGCACTATAAACATACCAATTTTCAAGTTTGTAAGTGTTCCCGTTTTTAAAATAGAACTAAAACAAAAATCGCCTCCGCGACCATCCAACTTGACCCCTCTCTTATATGAATGTTCTTGAAACGGGAGCTCACCACAATTGGTTACCATTAGTTGTGGGAAAAGTTGTAATATTGAATGATTTCAGACTTTTCCCATTATTTGTACTGTGAGACCTAGCTTCTTGCCAAATTTCATAATTTTAGGTCAACTGGAAGTACCCTGTAGGTTTTTCATTTTTGAATAAATGTATGGAGATGAGGACATAAAATGCCATATCTTTTGAATGCGTCGTTGTAAAAAATTGAAATTTTCAGATCTTGTGTGGTTCATGGATCCTAATATATGGTATTAATTTCAACCTGATACCTTTACCCATTCGTGAGATAAAGGGATTTGACAGACAGACAGACAGACAGACAGACAGACAGACAGACAGACGGACAACAAAGTGATCCTATAAGGGTTCCGTTTTTTTCTTTTGAGGTACGGAACCCTAAAAATGCACAAGGAACTTTTATGTGACACAACGCCCGCGATTATCAACCGACGCCTTTGTATTCGAAATTCGATTGTTTGTTAGAGGTGGGGTTTATTTGAATAAGACGATCGATACTTTTGTGCTACGTTTATTTTTTTATTTGAAAAAAAAAACCTAATTAGGGAAACAACAAAATAATATTCAATATTTATAATAAAAAAACCGGCCAAGTGCGAGTCGGACTCGCGCACTGAGGGTTCCGTACCACCACATAAACATAATTGTATTAGTTGAAATTTCAGTAAGTTAATGTGCTAGATTTTTTGAGTCCGACACGCGCTTGACCAAATTTTATTATTTGTTGTTATTTTATAGCTTATGCACTATAAACATACCAATTTTCAAGTTTGTAAGTGTTCCCGTTTTTAAATAGAACTAAAACAAAAATCGCCTCAGCGACCATCCCACTTGACCCCTCTCTTATATGAATGTTGTTGAAACGGGAGCTCACCACAATTGGTTACCATTAGTTGTGAGAAAAGTTGTAATTTTTAATGATTTCAGACTTTTCCCATTATTTGTACTGTGAGACCTAGCTTCTTGCCAAATTTCATAATTTTAGGTCAACGGGAAGTACGCTGTAGGTTTTGCATTTTTGAATAAATGCATGGAGAAGAGGACATAAAATGCCATATCTTTTGATTGCGTCGTTGTAAAAAATAGAAATTTTCAGATCTTGTGTGGTTCATAGATCCTAATATATGGTATTAATTTCAACCTGATACCTTTACCCGTTCGTGAGATAAAGGGTCTTGACAGACAGACAGACGGACAACAAAGTGATCCTATAAGGGTTCCGTTTTTTTCTTTTGAGGTACGGAACCCTAAAAAACCGGCCAAGTGCGAGTCGGACTCGCGCACTGAGGGTTCCGTACCACGGTACCACCACATAAACATAATTGTATTAGTTGAAATTTCAGTAAGTTAATGTGCTAGATTTTTTGAGTCCGACACGCGCTTGACCAAATTTTATTATTTGTTGTTATTTTATAGCCTATGCACTATAAACATACCAATTTTCAAGTTTGTAAGTGTTCCCGTTTTTAAATAGAACTAAAACAAAAATCGCCTCAGTGACCATCCAACTTGACCCCTCTCTTATATGAATGTTCTTGAAACGGGAGCTCACCACAATTGGTTACCATTAGTTGTGAGAAAAGTTGTAATATTTAATGATTTCAGACTTTTCCCATTATTTGTACTGTGAGACCTAGCTTCTTGCCAAATTTCATAATTTTAGGTCAACGGGAAGTACCCTGTAGGTTTTTCATTTTTGAATAAATGTATGGAGATGAGGACATAAAATGCCATATCTTTTGATTGCATCGTTGTAAAAAATTTAAATTTTCAGATCTTGTGTGGTTCATGGATCCTAATATATGGTATTAATTTCAACCTGATACCTTTACCCGTTCGTGAGATAAAGGGTCTTGACAGACAGACAGACAGACAGACAGACAGACAGACAGACAGACGGACAACAAAGTGATCCTATAAGGGTTCCGTTTTTTTCTTTTGAGGTACGGAACCCTAAAAACTAACTAAATCGCTGCCTGTTCTATATCTAAAAGTAATAATAATAAACACGCTTGTGATCTAACTCTAGGTATGTGAATTTTCTCGTAAGATTTTGTTAGTCACCTTACCACAACGACAAGGTATTATTTTACACTTAATACTAGACACTCACATCGTTAGCTCTGAATGTGTCAATATAAACGTCTTATTCACACTAGATTTGCTATGTCCCACTTTATATGGTCGTAGAAAATTATCGTGGTCATGAGAAAACGCAAATGATCATAAAATTGTCCGCAATGGGCGCCAATCCTGACCTTTTATAGCTACAATGCGATATTAAATTGGTGCGTTGGTGTCATACGTCCATGATTAACGGTTTGTATTTTTGTTGGTATTATAGATTGATATGTGGTCGCATAATAAACTTTGAGCTGCTCAGTAGTTTGACAGTAAAAAATAAATAGACTTGTAGATTTCTTGCAGCAAGAAACTTTGTTTATAACAGGCTTGCACATTATCAATAATTGCTTGTAGGCAGATAAGTTGTATAGGAGCTGTTATTTGCGACGGCTAATCGATATCTTATTAGCGAGGATATTATGTGCAAGTCGTTCCAGTTAATTAGCAGTTTAACGATGAAAATATCGAGTAGTGCAGTTAATAAAAAATGGCTATGTAATCTTGTTGCTGTATTTATGCGAAGCTTAAGTAAATTTGAAAGTCTATTCTAGAAATGATAATATCAACCTTATTCAGAAAGATATAAGCTAAATCTGCGTAAATGGTCGTCTTAATTATACAGCGTGAATTTGTAGTGGTTTCGCACCCGAAGCCCAGTGATTCTACTCATGATAACAAGCAACTTTCCCGAAGAAAAAAATTTTTTACTCGAAAAAATTTTTTCGCCTCTCCATAATAAAGTGGTCACGTGATCGACTCATTTTGTATGAGGAGGTGAAAAATTTTTTTCGAGTAAAAAATTTTTTTCTTCGGGAAACTTACTTGTTTTCATGAGCAGAATCACTGGGCTTCGGGTGCGAAACCACTACAAATTCACGCTGTAGTATTTACCACACATTAATAAATGACACCGCCTGTAAAAAAACTCCCACTTAGACTTTGTCGATAATTTACGATTGACACCGCAACCATCACATCTCTAGCCTCGTTAAGGTTGGTAATGTTGGTAGCACCACGCGTCACATCTTTCGTTACGCGCCTTTTTTCTTAATTACCACGATTGTTAGCGTGTTTTTTTACAATATTTTTCTAAAAGGATTGAATGGCTTATAATTGGATGTAATTTGAGACTACTTTGTTGCCAGCGAGTGGGACGATTAGAGTTTTAGAGGCGACCATTTATAATGCTTGTTGGGTTGGTACAGTCAGACCATCAGACATTAAAATATTATACTCTACCTACCTACTTATTTCCTTTACTCTACAATGTATGATATTCTAATATAGTTTTCTTAATCAAGTGTTTTTTATTAATCTTGAGTGTATTTATTTTAGTTATATCATCACAAAAAGAACTCTAACTTGCCGTAACGTAACTGTTCTTAATATAATAAAGCGCTTACATACATTGGTTAATTAAAATCAAATTCATTAAACAAACAAATACTGCTTCTGACTGTACTCAGCCAGCAGCCATTTTGTAAAGTTCAGCCGAGATCGGTAGTTAGAAATGATTTACAATGTTGGCAGTACTGAGCGGTGTAGTCAGGTTAGACAACATGATTAATTATGGCTTCTTAGCTCTCATTGTTTTGTATTGACTGGCGATGATGGTTTCTGGAGTTAATAGAGGATTGTGCAAGTCATGCGTAAGTGTATTTGTATTAGTTTCGATGAGAATCGCTACTAATAATAATACTTATAAAAATAACTGAGGAGGAGCACATAATATAAATGTGTTTATCATACAGATAAAAATATTTTTTATCTACATAGGTAGAGCCTATTTAACTTCATTATTAAAGAAGGCACTCGACTTATGATTTTTACTTAAATACATGATCATATTTGTTTGGCTAACATGTCTTTATCGTTTGTAAGATCATATTTATATAACGTTATTCACTTAAAATCCTTGCCAATTAAAATCCGAGTTAGTAAAATTGTTGAAAATCCGTAGCGAAATATACAATTCTTTCAGTTATTGCGCCGCCATAAAACGCATAAATGCAACTCTTGATCGCTGTTTCCAAGTGCTGTGTTGTACCTTTGAATTCCTTGTTTGCTTACTTTCGAAATAATAACAAACATGGATTCGATTTTCAATAGTCACGAGCCTTACCGACAGCCATAAAAGGATTAACGTTTTTATTTCAAAACCATACAAACTTTAACATAGGTACTGAAACTGCACAGTAGCATAATTCTGAAATTTTATTTTACCTAAATTTTTTTTACTGTACAGTATATTGACCTATTTTCATATAATATTTAGTAGTTGAGCTCAATGGCGCGCAAGAATTTAAAATATAATTTTGAATTGCTATCTATTCAAAACTATATTTTAAATTCTTCAGAGTACTCCCTAGGACTCTACAGTATTGTTTAATGTTATGACTTATGACACAGATAAAAAAAATATCGACTAAATGCAAGGAGTGCCAACTTCAATGCTTCTAAAAGTTCTTAAACCGGTCAAGTGCGAGTCGGACTCGGAGGGTTCCAATATACCTTTACAATTATTGGAAGCAATATAGTCCATTTTTGGGACCGCAAAACTAAATTTGTTTGTAAAGATTTTTTGCAGATTTCTAAAAAACTGTGCAACTTAGAAAAATCGTTTGATTTTTGCTGTAATATAGAGATAAGGGGGGGGGAATGGTATTTTTTTGTAATTTTTCATAATAACTTGAAAACTAAGAGTCGTAACAAAAAAAACAAAAGATAATTTGAAATTTGAACCCCGCCAATTTGGGCCCCCTTTACATTAATAGTCATAATTTTTTTTAATTATTTCATGTGCAATTAAGTTGGGCAACCATATTCTAAAACTATTCCAAATTTCAAGTCGATAGCATGAGTGGTTGCCGACAGACAGACAAAGTAGCGCCATAAGGGTTCCTTTTTTTTCCATTTTGTTATCGGAACCCTAAAAATAAAAATATCGACCAAATGCTAAGACTGCCAACTTCAATGCTTTTAAAAGTTCAAAAATCATACTACCAACTTAACCAGCATGAGTAAGGCAAACGCTGAGCATTCATACAGCCCGTTTATGAATCAAACATGTCACGGTCAATCTTCCAATATTTTTTTATGAAATAATAACTTAATCTCAGCCTATTTTAATTGATGACGTGCGTGTTTTATTCATAATTGGGAATAATTGAGTCTATAATCGAGTGTTGGATAAAAGTAGTTGGCTAAAGCGAGTCGAATGTGTTTAGCGGGGAAATTAATTAGGTTTGAATTGACGGAGCGTAGATAAATGATTCTTTTGATTGAGTCAAACAAAATGTTGCTTCTGGCGTTTTTAAATTTGCTAACCTCAGTGTTTGTGTATATAAGGGATACATTTTGCTGAATATTTTTCACATTTATTTTATGTTTTTTCTGGTCTTAGGCGTTAGTGTCTAAAACGACAAATCTTATGAGTAATATAATTGTCAAACTCCGATTTAAAATAAAATAATATTGCTGCAGGTACTACGAGTATAATGGGATTATGAATTTATTGTGGGTTATTCTCTTTGTCAATTAAACTTAAAGGAACGTCTGAAGTGTTATACAGCAAAAAATAATTTTTAAAAGTATTTTTGCTAATTATTGTATGTGACATTAAACATGCTCTTTTAGTCGAAAAAAAGTTTCATGATAATTTTTTTTATTTTTGTTTCAAGCCTTTTTTTATAAATATTTATTGCTCAAGCAAATTATTGTTCTTTTATTTTTAGGGTTCCATACCTCAAAAGAAAAAAAACGGAACCCTTATAGGATCACTTTGTTGTCTGTCTGTCTGTCAAGACCCTTTATCTCACGAACGGGTATAGGATGGGTAGAGGTATCAGGTTAAAATTGATGCCATATATTAGGGTCTATGAACCACACAAGATCTGAAAATTTCAATTTTTTACAACGACGCAATCAAAACATATGGCATTTTATGTCCACATCTCCATACATTAATGCCCTAAAGCAAAACCTATAGTGTACTTCCCGTTGACCTAAAATTATGAAATTTGGCAAGAAGCTAGGTCTCACAGTACAAATAAAGGGAAAAGTCTGAAATCATTAAATATAACAACTTTTCTCACAACTAATAGTAACCAATTGAGGTGAGCTCCCGTTTCAAGAACATTCATATAAGAGAGGGGTCAAATTGAATGGTCGCGGAGGCGATTTTTTGTTTTAGTTCTATTTTAAAAACGGGAACACTTACAAACTTGGAAATTGGTATGTTTATAGTGCATAAGCTATAAAATAACAACAACTAATAAAATTTGGTCAAGCGCGTGTCAGACTCAAAAAATCTAGCAGATTTACTTACTGAAATTTCATCTAATACAATTATGATTATGTGTTGGTACGGAACCCTCAGTGCGCGAGTCCGACTCGCACTTGGCCGGTTTTTTTTAAATTTTGCTTCTATTTTCGACAAACATGATCATGCGTCGTTAAAATTTATCTTCATAAGTCGTAAAGCAACAGTTTTTATATGTTCAGTGACACTTCTGCTTGAGGTTATCAATTGATAAAATATTCCATGACAATAAAAACAAATAATTACCCATGACTGATATTGCATGCATTAAAGTGGTTCAAAAAATATTTATGGAGATGACGTGATCTATTTAAAAATGTGAGGTCTACTACTGAATCTATCGTAGACAGAACTGGTACTAAAGTAATTCTGAAATGGGCTGATGAAGGCTGATGTAATGTTACCGATAGATAAATTCAAAATTATTATCAAGCAAAAAACTGTTTTAAGAAGGGTTAGTATAAAATATCCGATTACTTAGAAAAGAAAAATCCATGGATTTAGACTTCGTTTCTAACAGGCTTACTAAATTTGTTTATTGTATTAACCCGGTGCATCAAACATATTTAAAAGAGCGCGTGGGTTTTTCATTATCCCTTGATTTTTTCCTACATGTTGGGTGACACTTTGTTTGTGAAGCAAAGTAATGCAGGTAACTAACCTCATTAAGAGATAAATATTTATTTTTGATTGATTTTGTCTTTTGTTATCAGCTGTTTCGTTAATATCAGCAATAAATATTTTATGTGCTTTGCTGTGTGGTCACACTTTTCAATTAATGAAGGTGGTATGTGATTTGAAACGCCATCGATGATATCTCGACCAGTCTATTCCAATCTTCACTGTCTTCCGCCAGCCGAAGGGCGGTGGAAATTAATAGGTCCAGAATTATTTTAATTTGGTCGAACTAACACACTCTATAACCTGTGCCCTTTAATCTATCTAAAAGTACCATCTTTTGGTTATCAGGCTTCTTTCAACCTACACGCATTTTACATGGGTATTTCTTTCTCACTAAACTGCATTGAACACATTAATAATGTCAATGTAACGTCTATGTATAATGTGAACGTAACGTCAATATAACGTCAATGTATTCTAATAACTGCAATATTTCTAGAAAAAGTTCATTAGTGTTAAAAAACCCAAGCCGCAATTTTTCCACATTTTGCAGTCTCTGTATATTTAAGGAGCATTAAATCTATGTACAGGGTGATTAAACAATAAGTAGTTAGCGCAATGGTATTACAGGTAATAGCTGTATAACGACAGTTTAATTATACATGGTGCTCTGTCAACGTAAATGTCGATTTCGCGTGATGAGACGAAGTTGCAAAAACAGTTGATGAATCTATTTGATTGTAATGAGCTTTCACACTTGTTGTGTAATTATGGGGTGTAATTTCTAGTAAAAACGTTAGATCAGTGACAAAGTAAGGTTACGATTCCGTGTTTGAATGACAGTTAAATGGCGGGAAATACAAAGGCGGTAAATAAAAACGATGCGGTGTTTACGTTTTTTTGTCAAGTTGGCACAACAAAGATGCTACATTGTTAAAACACGACATTTTTATTAAGACAATCGTCTACCAAAGAAATTGGACCTCCTTGCTTCGCTCGGGATAGAAACCGTGCTAAATTATTTTATTATGGGGAGCCATTTTCTAGCATGTCCCTAATTTCAATGTCACATGAACATCGAGCATCATGAAATATTTAAAATAACCCTACCAAATTAATAGACGCCTTCACTACCTTGTGACGAATTGTTTTTTAGGGTTCCGTACCTCAAAAAAAAAACGGAACCCTTATAGCATCACTTTGTTGTCCGTCTGTCTGTCGGTCAAGACCCTTTTTCTCACGAACGAGAAGAGGTATCTGGTTGAATTTGATATCGAATATTAAGGTCCCTAAACCACACAAGATCTGAAAATTTCAATTTTTTACAACGACGCAATCAAAAGATATGGCTTTTTATGACCTAATTTTCATACATTTATGCAAAAAAATTCATAATTTTAGGTCAACGGGAAGTATCCTGTAGGTTTTACAGGATACTTCCCGTTGACCTAAAATTATGAAATTTGGCAAGAAGCTAGGTCTCACAGTACAAATAATGGGAAAAGTCTGAAATCATTAAATATTACAACTTTTCTCACAACTAATGGTAACCAATTGTGGTGAGCTCCCGTTTCAAAAACATTCATATAAGAGAGGGGTCAAGTTGGATGGTCGCTCAGGCGATTTTTGTTTTAGTTCTATTTAAAAACGGGAACACTTAAAAACTTGAAAATTGGTATGTTTATAGTGCATAAGCTATATAATAACAACAAATAATAAAATTTGGTCAAGCACGTGTCGGACTCAAAAAAACTAGCACATTAACTTACTGAAATTTCAACTAATACAATTATGTTTATGTGGTGGTACGGAACCCTCAGTGCGCGAGTCCGACTCGCACTTGGCCGTTTTTTTTTTGTAGACAACAGCCAAATTAGACTTGGTTTTAATTTATCTTCAATAAAATATGAAATTACCTCAAACATATTTAAAACCACGTGCCTAATTATTATTAAGAAATACTAACGACTACTATTTGAAAAAGACTAACCTACCTATGATGGCTTTTCGGCAAAAGTGAGTCGACACAACAATAGTTTCTACACGGTGCTATTGTAGAACAATAAATATTTGCCGGGTAATACATTCGTTCATTCATTCACTCCGCTCTTCGCGTATTGTTATTCCAAGAAGAGTTAACCTTTAGATTGCATGGTAAAACGTCGATCCGTAAACACGAGATTAAAACCACAGAATAGATAATTCGTCGTATAGTTACTCGCGTACAACTTCGAGCTTGGTCGAATCCACCCTTAAAGCGATAGTGAACTTTACGAAAAAAATACCCGTGACTTTTTGAGAAAACATCAACGGGGATTCAAGTCTTCAGCAGATACTCCTTAGTCAATTTACTGCATGAAACACTTATAGCTTTATTATCCTCTAAATTCACAATAACAAAAATTTCAAGCGATCAGGCAAACGCCCACATCGAGTTCCCGCCAAAAAGTCAACGACATAGATTACAGATAAACTAGATCATTACGATTGGACAATATTTTAATCATACTTTGTTAGTTGCGGATGCGTTTAAAAATCTTGCTAGTATTATAAAAAACTGCTTTCTTCAAATCGAAAACAAGAAACATGTTCAATGAACTCAGTCTACAAAAATGCATTGTTTGGCGATTGTAAAACTAAATCGCCATGAAAATAAGTTGCCCGTATTTTTGGCATTAAATTTCCAACACATGGTGGCTGAATGTCATCCAAAAATTTTAAAAAGTATTTTTTTTTTACTTTTATAGCACAAATACAGGCAGCAAGGAGTCCGAATTCTTTGGATACAGGTTTCCTTTTTTTTACCGCTAATTGGTTCTCGCCTTTTTATTTTTAATTATTTTTATTTTCTGAATGGCAATGGTGAATGATACAAACGGCCAAGTTATGACAGCTTTATCATGTTTTTAACCGAAGGCCTCATTAAGGCTTTATACGTTGTATCCTAAGATGATAATATCTCAATATTAATGTCTGGCTTACAATGACGTTGGGCGTAATTGATATCGTTTAAAATATTACATTACTGTTGCGAAAATGCCATTTTGTTTTGACCTATCGCATGGCACGTTGTGCGTTATCGTGGCATGTCTAGTAGAATTGGTTTTGGCTGCAATTATAATGTCATTAGTGAAATGTCAGGACGTCGCGACGAGGCCACTACGTGTGGATCGTGCATACAACCACCCACAGGTGAAATAGGGTTACCATGTTGTGAAATTATATGTCTTATGTTGTGTTATTGCACTTCGTGAACGAAAATATAATTGAAGAATTAAATAATTAAAAAAATAAGAAAAATAGGAAAAGAATTAAAAATTATATAACGACATTACCTATTGATATATATGAAATATATATTTTTATTATTGTATATTATTTTTATTTTAAGAATTATATAATTAACATATATATTTTTGAATTGATTTCAATCTATTTCATTTCGAAGACAGATTCTTTAACAACAACAAACATAATTATGCGATACAGGATTTTCTTTCATGTTGGTGAAAATCAGTTTTTTTTTTACATATCTACAGAAGAAGGTATAGAAAATATTAAAAGGCAGAGTCAGGTGCACGTCAGTGGTAAAATTTGAGCGGCTCGCTGTTTTCTAGGGTTTATGGATTATCGTTGGTTCTGCTTAATGATAGTGTCACCACTTACCTATCTGTGGTTGTGTGTACTTGCTCAAACAAATAAGTACCAGAAATGTGTTTACAACGGTATATTGAACGATAATAAATGCTTAGATTTTTTTTTCTCCTATTTCGTTATATATTTTGGCCTATACCACAAAGTTACAAAATTAAAAATTAAATACAAATTACAGTCAATCCATGTCAATAAAAATAAAAATATCCCCCTATGGTTCGTCAAAAAGACCTCCCCGAATCGCACCTGGTGGAAAAGTACCCATAACACTGGCGGCGTTGCCGCGCTGAATCGCTAGTGAAATGTGCTGCACCAGGTACGATTCGGCGCGGGGATCAGCTCCGCTTTGCCTGAGCCGTCGCCCTAGCTCTCTCACAAAGGCCCTTGCTTCCACACACCATGCCCCAGTCACCTCCACAGCGAAAGGTATGAAAATGTAAGGGCCTACCAAGTTTTCATATTTTAGCCGCTTTTGTGTTGCCGCCCATTCTGCAGCTGCTCCCGCTTCACGGGTAGTGTGCGGTAGGTGAGTGGCCGCGAAAGTACTCACAAAGATGATAATATTAAAAAAATATAAAAAGAATAAAGATATTGAAGTAGGTGTTTCTTTTTTGGTAAATCTATTTTTGTTTAAAAATACACAGTTTATTGTTGTATGTACGTGTAATTTTGAGAGCTTATTACAAAACCACATTTAGGCTTTTAAACTTTTGCTCTACGACTTTGTAAATCACTAAAAATGGTTTTGATTTGACATATCCGCATAGAACATATCCACTGGTTGGGACCGATCAGCTGATCATTTCGAATGTAGAGTCTACTTTTGTTGCGAATATCTTGTTGTCGTCGAAAAAAAGTTGTATAATTTGAGATTCTTTGTTATAGTTATAATATTTTTATAACTATATTTTATAAAAAAAAACCTTTTACAATGTAGCTAAAATTCCTGTTCAAAACCGCAAATTGTTATAATGGAGCTTTCTCAAAAGCTATAATGATAATATTTACACGAAATCAAGAGTGCTTATTATAGGCTCATTAATTTTAATTATGCAGCTGACATTTCACTCTACGATTAATTTATATAATGAATTAACCGACTTGCTAGAAGTGTGTCAACATTTAGTTGAAAAATTTTGATGTGGTTGGCGGTTCATAATAATTATTACAGTAACTGTCAATTTGATAAATAGTGAAAATTGACTTCCCAATGAAAGATATATTAATTAAGTATTATTAATATACATACCTATGTTTTATATATCATAGGATGTATTTTAATTTATAAGTAAATAAAAATAAATAAATAAATATATATACATCATAGGATATTACTATATCATAATACGTCAGTAGACTTACATCGCTTCACACACAAATTGGCACCATGTGGATAGAAAAAGAAACGACACTATTAGTCAACAAATATTACCTACCACTAATTGTAGAAAAGAAAATAAGTACAACTTTAAATGTGGTTGATTTATAATAAAATACCAAAGCAAATAAGAATGTAAAATTCCAATAAATTTTAAAAATAATAAAGAAAAAACAATTCATACGTTTTTTCTCACTTGCTACATGCAACATTTTTCAATACAAAGAGGATGTAATACATCCTTCTATGCCTTTGCCATAAACGTCACTGACAGTTATAGGCTACAATTTTGTAGACTTGCATGCTCTTGCATGTGTTATTTATTTGTTTCCTTCCTTTCATTACTTCATATTTCTTTTCTGTATAAGTGATATAGTAATGTGTTTACGGGATCAAAATAACAGTTCTGTCTTTGAGTATAGATAGATGATAAATATTCAAAAAAATTAAAAAAGAAAAGAAAAGTAGATATACTTTAAGGCACGTAGGTATAAAGTCACGGCACTGCTATTTTCAATTAAAATTCATATTTATTTATCTATTATTGGTTATTGTAATTATTATAATTTTATACTTTTGAAAAGTCATGTGAAATAAATTTAAATTTTTGCGGACACTGCTATTTTAATTAAAATTAATATTTATTTATTATTAATTATTATTTTTTTATTATAATTTTATTCTTATGAAATGTCATGCGAAATGAATTTAAATTTTTAATTATTCACTGCATTTATTGCTTGTTAGTTTTAAATTAAATTTGTAATAGGTTTTTTATTATATTATTACCTACACAGTTTTTACTGCCTGTACTCAAAATTTAACTCAATTGCCCAGCCGTGGGAACAAAAAAGCATAAAACTACAAATAGCAAACTACAAAGCAAAAAACTCATAATTTATTTATTTAAGTAAGCATATTGTTCAAATCGTCACTCAATATTTGTTCTTTATACAAACCTCTTAAATTAATTATCCAACTAAAGTTTAACTCGACATAAATATTCATGGAAATAATTGACATAAACCGTTACCAAATTGACGTCTATAATTTCAAATTGACCTTTACTCCTACCTATTACTAAATACTAGTTACTGATAAAATACTAGTATGACCCCGCCCCTAGTAAGTGGAATAACATGAGTCGTTGATAGATTACCACCCTACGGCTCGTCGCCGATTAGCAGTAATCTTTGTTTAATTTAATTTTAATAGTAGACTCCGCTGCAAAGATACTGCGGACGGAATGCTAGATTCTGTTGTTCTTTGACTGTTGATTGAAGAGAGTAGTGGTTAGAGTAACATTGTTTTTAATGTAGCTTTTAGTTAACTTAATTATGAAGCTGAGCAATTTTTCCTAAGGCAAAAAATTATAGTATCCGTACAAAGTTTATATCGTGAGTCGAATTTTATTTTTCATATCTTATCTTAAATAACCCTTAACTGTCCCACTGCTGGGCAAAAGCCTCCCTCCGTTCTCTCCACGACGTCCTATCCTGTGCTTCCTAAGGCCAATTAGTTGGAAAGGCGTCTAGATCATCTCGCCATCTCCGTCTGGGTCTACCGCGTCGCTTTCCGTTTGTTGGTGGCATCCACTGTGTAGTGGTTTTTGCCCACAATATATCAGGGATGCAGCAGACATGGCCAGCCCAATACCATTTTAGTTTGGCGGCTGCGTGGGTCACGTCGGAAATGATTTAAATAATTTTTCATATTCTTCTTCTTCTCATATTTAAGAGCCGCGCTCTTGTCGGTGGAGCAATCTCCATTTCTCTCTGTCCTCTGCCAATGATTTGACATCCCGATAAGACTCGACGTTTACCCTCTCTTTTATCTGGTCAAAATAAGTGCGCCTTGGTCTTCCTCTTCCTCTTCTGCCCTCTACTTTTCCTTCAATAATATTCTTTATGAAAGTGTCATGTCTTATCAGGTGTCCGACCATCGTCCCTCTTCTATTTTCGATGGTTCTCAGCAAATTTCTCTTCTCTTTAACTAAATCTAGAACTTCCTCGTTTGTCTTTTTCTCTGTCCAACTGATCCCTTCCATTCTCCTCCAACACATCTCAAACGCTTCTAACCTCTCTCTATCTCTTTGTGTTAGAGTCCACGTCTCACAACCATATAATGCAATGCTCCAGATGTACACTTTTATCAGTCGTTCACGAACACTTCTAGAGATATATGACATTTAAAAAAAGTTTTTTTTTAAGTTGTTCAGTTTAATCTTCAATGGGCAAATTCACATCCTACCGAGTTTTTATGCCCTTTTTGTTACACCTTGTATAAGGTATTGAAAACTGGTCTAGCCACGCCCTTTTCCTACCTAGACAAAGTAAACACCTAGTGTATGACTAACCTAGAAGAAATCCAAGGCACTATGTCGATAAATTGACGTGAATTATCGACTGTATATCGATACCAGTCATGTGTGACGATATAAATAATTCAGTATCTTTTGTGTTTGTTTGACTTTAAAAGACAAATTATGTGCTTTGAACTATTACTATAAGCCGGATTTATACAAAGTCAAAATTTAGGCGCCAGTGAAGGATACAGCTATAAGAAAGAAAGATAAAGCTATTCGATTATTTCTCTCTTTCGTTACAGCTGCATCTCTCAGAGGTGCCTAAGTTTTGTCCCGTGTAAATCAACCATTATATCATTCATTATAATATTTATTCATACGATTTTTTTTCATTTTAATTTACAAAAATTGTAGAACAAAAGTTGTTCAGCTACATGGGTAGTACTACCCCCCAAGAGGTTTTGCGCTATTTGGAATTCATCATAACATTCCAAGAAACGTCCACTACTGACTACAGGCCAGGGAGCTCCCTCCAGAATTGAATGTAGAGGAGAAGTACCATAGTCACCTCGCTTGTTAGCGTTACGGCTGGCACTATGGACCGCGGTTGTAGGTGACCGCAGTAAGTAATATGTAAGATACAAAGGAGGATGCTCTGCCTATCATCCAGTTTATAACCTTTAGTCGCCTCTTACGACACCCACGGGTGTGTATGGGTTGGTACTATTCTTTGCCGGGATTTGGAATTACACGTTGTACAATAAAATTGTGAGATAACTGACTATTAGGGTGTGTTTCCACCAAAGCTGTGCTATAGGTAGCTAACATGTGAGCAGTAGAAATCCCAACCAATAGGAATAATTAAATGTTATTTTTATATTCTTATTTTATTTTTTATTATGTATGAAATAATAATAATTATTATTATTATTTTCGAGCACAGCTCTAAGCTAGGGAAATGGGAAAATCATATTAGTTGTAAGTTTTAATTTTCCCAGCTCACGGACTATTATTTTACTATACAGCGTTGGTACAGATGGGTTGGTACAGCTAAGGTGTGATTCTGCCCATAAAACTGAACAACTTTTCTCAAGGAACATAGGTTAAAGAACAAAATCTATTTTGGCCTCCCATAGAAACTGCATCAGCTGATAGCGCATTTTGTATAGGAGGTCAAATTTGGTTTTTTGTATTTCGACCTATGTTCCTTGGGAAAAGTTGTTCAGTATGATGGGAAGATTTACACGTTGTATAGGTAACTACCTACTTACTTTAACAAATAACTTAAGCCGAAAAAAAAAGTTAAATACATTACATTGTATGTATGTAAGTAAATGCAACAAAGTTGCTGAAGATAATAACTGCCTGTCTGTTTGTCTTGTTCTGTACGTATAGAATTCTCACGCACAATAGTGAAACAAGTAAAAACTTTGTGAATACATATATTTATCCAAAATACTTGCGATAGTGCGTTTGTTGGTCTGTCATTTTCTCACTGTCACACAATACCGACAGTAATTTACATTGTGTGATGGAATGGTGTGATAATACTGAAGGGTGTGAATCTGCCCATAAAACTGAACAACTTTCCCCAAGGAACATAGGTCGAAATACGAAAAACCAAATTTGACCTCCCATATTGCTCCCATACTAATTAATCTCCATAGTATATTTCACAACTCATACGCACACATACATTAGTATATCTTACGTGACACTTTCAAAATAATATTATTTATCTACATATTTATAAGTAAATGCATATTGCACTTCAACACATATTAATTACTAGCTGTTACCCGCGGCTTCGCTGGCGTGGTTTTCGTATTTATGTTGTTACCGGTTTTCCCAAGCAATGAGATATTTTCCCGTCATTTCGGGGTAATTTTAAACTAAGGAAAAACGGGACTAACCCTGCGCAAATCAATGAGTACGATTCAAGATCCAGCTGAAGTTACTCCTAAATTACTCAGAACCGAAGAACTTAGCAGCAGTATTATGCCTTAAAGTTGTCACTTAACCTAACAAATGTAGAAAGAGAGATGAAAGACACCTTTATGTAATATTTAGAAACAGAGCCTATTCGCAGAAGTAATTGAGAAAAACTAAAACCCTCTCCCTCTCTTTCCCTCTTCCACCTTTCTCTCCCCCTCCCTCTCCCTCACCCTCTCCCTCACCTTTTCCCTCTCCCTCTCCACCACCATCTCCCTCTTCCCCTCCCCTCCCTCCCCTTCCCCCTCCCCCTTCCCCTCCTTCTTCCCCTGCCCCCTAGTTCTTCCCCTGCCCCCTCCCTCTTACCCTCCCTCTCCCCCTTCCCCTCCTTTCCCCCCTCCCTCTATCTCTCTACCTCTCTACCTATCTACCTCTCTACCACTCTACCTCTCTACCACTCTACCTCTCTACCTCTCTACCTCTCTACCTATCTACCTCTCTACCTCTCTACCTCTCTACCTCTCTACCTATCTATCTCTCTACCTATCTACCTCTCTACCTCTCTACCTATCTACCTCTCTACCTATCTACCACTCTACCTCTCTACCTTTCTACCTCTCTACCTCTCTACCTCTCTACCTCTCTACCTCTCCCTCTCCCTTTCTACCTCTCTACCTCTCTACATCTCCCTCTCCCTCTACCATTCTACCTCTCTACCTCTCCACCTCTCTACCTCACTACCTCTCCACCTCTCTACCTCACTACCTCTCTACCTCTCTACCTCTCTACCTCTCTACCTCTCTACCTCTCTACCTCTCTACCTCTCTACCTCTCTACCTCTCTACCTCTCTACCTCTCTACCTCTCTACCTCTCTACCTCTCTACCTCTCTACCTCTCTACCTCTCTACCTCTCTACCTCTCTACCTCTCTACCTCTCTACCTCTCTACCTCTCTACCTCTCTACCTCTCTACCTCTCTACCTCGCTACCTCGCTACCTCGCTACCTCGCTACCTCTCTACCTCTCTACCTCAATACCACTCAACCTCTCTACCTCTCTACCTCTCTACCTCTCTACCTCTCTACCTCTCTACCTATCTACCTCTCTACCTCTCTACCTCTCTACCTCTCTACCTCTCTACCTCTCTACCTCTCTACCTCTCTACCTCTCTACCTCTCTACCTCTCTACCTCTCTACCTCTCTACCTCTCTACCTCTCTACCTCTCTACCTCTCTACCTCTCTACCTCTCTACCTCTCTACCTCTCTACCTCTCTACCTCTCTACCTCTCTACCTCTCTACCTCTCTAACTCTCTTCCTCTCTACCTCTCTACCTCTCTACCTCTCTACCTCTACCTCTACATATCCCTGCCCCTACCCTTAACGCCAATTTAATCGCTATCCCTAACATAGAAATGTTACCCATATTGATTTTTAAACATTTCAAACCTGTCGCACCCCAACCCCAACCCCAGGGGATGATGGTATTTCACTTTCATCACGTTGGATTTCAAAATTGTTGTAGTTTTCGTAATCAGCGACCCGATAAACCATACAAACGACACCCATATTGATTTTTAGACATTTCAACCTTATCGCACCTCTACCCCATTTCTAGGGGATGATGGTATTTCACGTCCACCATGTTGGATTTCAAAATTTTTGTAGTTTTCGTAATGAGCGACCCGATAAACCATACAAACGACACCCATATTGATTTTTAGACATTCCAACCCTATCGCACCTCAACCCCATCCCCAGGGGATGATGATATTTCACGTTCACCACGTTGGATTTTAAAATTGTTGTAGTTTTCGTAATCAGCGACCCGATAAACCATACAAACGATACCCATATTGGTTTTTAGACTTTTACACCCCATTTCCCTATTTTAGGGGTTGAATTTGGGGTGGACTTTCAATAACAGTGATGAACGTTGCATACATCATTAATGCCTAAATAATAAATTATGTGGATTTTACTTTAAAAATAAAGAATTTTCAACTTCATCCCCCTTTTCACGCTTAAGGGTGTCGAATTTTCAAAAACCCTGAGATACGTAAGTATTAATTTTTAGTCGTTAGCCTAAATGCAAATTTTGAAGATCCTAACTTCAAAACTGACGGACTTTCATACAAACTTTCATCCCCTATTTTACCCCCTTAGGGGTGGAATTTTGTAAAACCCTTTCTTAGTGCACCCCTAGGCCTTATAAGGAACCTACATGCCAAATTTGGAATCTCTAGACCCAGCGGTTTGGGCTGTGCGTTGATATGTCAGTCAGTCAGTCAGTCAGTCAGTCAGTCACCTTCTTCTTTTATATATATATAGATATTTATTATACTACTTACATCCCTAGCTCCTTTTGGTAACACTATAAAACTACAGATTCTTTTTATATTTTTATAATAAAAATAAGTATGTCTTTCTGTATCGCTCTTTCTTACTCACCTCAGGGTTTGGGCAGAATGAACAGCGTCATAGCTTACTGTGACAACATGCTGAGTCTGAACCTGTTCTCTGTCCCAAACAGTACATAGTCACAGTAAAGAGATGGGCCATCTCTTTACTGTGACATAGTTGACTTTGTAGATGCTTTTCTTTTAAATAGGGATATTTTATGTAACTTGTAGTACTAATAAGCTAGAGATATGGTCTTTTGTATACTGTCTGTTTACAGAGAATAAACGTTTTTCTATTCTATTCTATCCATACAAAATGCGCTATCAGCTGATGCAGTTTCTATAGGAGGTGAAAAATTGATTTTGTTCTATAACCTATGTTTCTTGGTAAAAGTTGTTCAGCTTAATGGGCAAATTCACATCCTTTGGTATTATCACATCTTTTTTGTATATGTATTCTGATTAAAACTACTTTTTACTGCAGTGGTTTCTTGCCGTTTCTTATACGCTGCCATAGCACGATCCGAAACGGCGTAGACTCGCTCTATTTGCATTGTATTCTGCATGACATTCAATAAGTATTCTGTAAAGAATCTACATTAAATAAAATTATCTGAATCTGAAACTGAACAACTTTCCCTAAGGAACGTAGGTAGAAATAGGAAAAAAAAAATTTGACCTCCCATACAAAATGTGCCACCAGCTGATTCAGTTTCTATGGGAGGTTAAAAATTTTTTCGTATTTCGACCTATCTTTCTAAGGGAAATTTGTTCAGTTTTATGGGCTGATTTTTATCCTTCATGGTTGGTATATATACCTACCCCTTTGTACTTTTACAAACTTTATATATTTTTTGCAGGTCCAGATATCCCAGGCTTCCTCCTCCAACCCTTCAGAAAACCGAAGAGGATTAGAACAGCGTTCTCCCCATCGCAACTTTTGAAATTAGAACACGCCTTCGAAAAAAACCATTACGTCGTGGGCGCGGAAAGAAAACAGCTGGCGCAGGCGCTCAGCTTGACTGAAACACAGGTATGTTTGAAGATAGTTAGATAGATTGTTTTTTTTTGGGCCCACGGGACAAGATAGATTGATTTTTAGATATTTTATACATGGCTTTAAAAAGATTCCTCTTCAATTACACGACGGTACAGTCAAAAGTAGATTAAGTTTGACACTCTTTTTAGGGTTCCGTAGCCAAATGGCAACGGAAAGTAGTGATAATACTGAAGGGTGTGAATCTTGCACATGAAACTGAACAACATTTTCCAAGGAACGTAGGTCGAAATACGAATTTGACCTTTCATACAAAATGCGCTATCAGCTGATGCAGTTTCTATGGGAGGTCAAAAATTGATTTTCGTATTTGACCTATGTTCCTTGGGGAAAGTTGTTCATTTTATGGGCAGATTCACAGCTGTCATTATTTTCACACCTTTACTTTCCTTTACACGTTGTATACGTTAACTAAACTAAATTAAGTGCGGTACAAAGGTAGACGTGCGCTTGTCTGTACCTCTAATTTGCAAAAAAAACTCCCACGAAATGCGCCACACTTTGTTCCCAGAAGCCTTCCCTTCAACCTGAAAAAAACTTTTCTCACTAATTTACTATTTTCCTATCTCCTTAAAAATCAAGGTATTGACTAGTACGGCAAACCCGATTAGTACGGTGAACCGCACGTCAGTAGATACATTTGCAACTCTAATACTATGCCAAATCCAAAGTGATTCTACTCACGTGCTGTGGGGTGTACGCGAAAGACCAATTACTAAGACATTAGCGAAACAATGAAATCGCTGAGGATCCGAGTTGCGGTTAATTGTTCGAAAACGCACAAAAAGTAGCGAAAAAACTGTATAATTACTAGATCATTAGGCGAATAGCGTGCGTGTAGCGTCGGCAAAGAAAGTCATTAGTTCAACGATGACATTCTAACTGAAAAACTACTTATTGTTTAAATGTTAATGTTTGTTTCCTGTGGAAGAAATTTGTAATTTACACTTTACATCTGAGTGTTTTTGCTTGTGTTTTTGTCAAGAATTGCTATTAATTTTCATGAGATACAGCTCAAACAATTTTTTTTAAACAGCTGACTTTGGTGGCATCTTATTGCATTGTTTTTAAATATTTTTGGAAACAAAATATACGGTATTTATCTACTCAACAAGCTCTAAACAACGATACCCCCTCGATGGGATAGGTTAAACTTTTTTTTACGCTCTCCCCCTTTTAGCTGTTTGGGAGCCCCCCTTTCTTTTCTACTTTATTTTCAATTTTTGACAGACGGACAGACAGACATCGTAGGCATATCAATAGGGTCCCATTTTTCACCCTTTGGGTACGGAACCCTAGAAATGACTTACACTCAGACTTCGACCGATTAATATTTCAAAAACCTTCACGCTAGCGGTCATAAATGACGTTTTCACGCAGAATTCGACCGATAAAGCAAAGTTTTCCGAGCTTGTTGGTTGAAAAAAATGATCGCTTTTTCTGCTGACTCTACTTCAATAACGCAACTCGGGTGTGGTCGTTTAACAATGCGGTAAGATTTCTAAATGAATTGATATGAGTTTTTTCTTACTTTTAGCCTTATGCATATAATAGATTCTGCAATAGTCTAAGGTCAGGTATATCGTGTTACTGATAACCCAGTTATTTTAGGTGTGGTTTCTATTTCGTAACTGATAACGTTTTTTGTAACGAAACTGTATCAAACTTCCTTTTAGAATACTATAAGTAGTCGTGCTCACGAACTACTGTTATACAGCGCGTAACGGAAAAGTGTGATAATACTGAAGGGTGTGAATCTGATCATGAAACTGAACAACTTTTCACAAGGAACATATAGGGTCCTAATGAAATAGTGAACATAATTTTAACACGTTACTTTGACCATGAAACTGAACAACTTTCCCCGAGGAATATAGGTCGAAATATGAAAAGCCAAATTTGACCTCCCATATACTCGTAAAATGCGCTATCAGCTGATGCAGTTTCTATAGGAGGTCAAAAATTGATTTTCGTATTTCGACCTATGTTCCTTAGGGAAAGTTGTTCAGTGTAATGGTCTGAGCAACATACTAAAATTATGTTTACTATTTCATTAGGACCTTATAGATTGAAATACGAAAATATTTTTTTTAACATACATACATACATAACATCACGCCTCTTTCCCGTTGGGGTAGGCAGAGACCACAGTTCTCCACCTGCTACGATCTTGACATACTTCCCTTGCTTCCTGAACCTTCATCAATCCTTTCATACATGCTCGTCGGTTTAGGGTACTTTTAACCTGGCCTTTATTCAGAACGTCCTGAATTTGGTCCTGGTACGTTCGCCGAGGCCTTCCCCTTCCAACGTTTCCATTCACTCTCGCCTTGTGGATCTCTTCGACGGAGTAAATACCTAGCCCGAATTCATTTGGCCCTTTTGTTTCTAATAATTAAACTAAATGTTACTACTAGGTTGGTAGGTAAAGGTGTAAACTATGACATTAATTCAATTTTAACATCCAGATATCAATTTATTCTAAGAAAATACCTTATGGAAAAAATAGCCCGAACAATTTTCGGCACAAATTCGTTCTATGACGTAAGGCATCTGTACTAGTATAGTACGAGTATTATATTATCTGTGGTGGTGCTAAGTTAATTAAATGTTAAGAATGTCCGCGCTGTAGCGAAATATCATAGTATGACCTTTTATTTCTAATCTGTTGGTGGTCCAAGCATGATAGTCTATATTTCTAGAATCGTTGATTCTACTCCTAACATTTTCGAAATCTTACAGTAGAAAGAAGGTGGTAGGGCTTTAGTGCAAAGTCCGTCAGGTTAAGAACCCCCTTGCTTTTTTTGCCGTGAAGCAGCAGTGTTTGCAGTGCTGTGTTTTGGTTTGAAGGGCGAGGGAGCCAGGGAAATAACTGACACATGAGACACACCATCTTGGTTCCCAGGGTGGGCAACGCGCTTTGCTGTCTTGTTAGTGTCAATTATGCTACTAATAAGACAGTGGGCGCTATGGGCGGTGGTGACCACTCACCATAGTAGGCCCACAAGCTCTCTTGCTCACTTGTTACAAAAAAAAAAGTTTTTTCAGATTCAGATAATTTTATTCAATGTAGATTCTCTACAGAATACTTATTGAATGTCATGCAGAATACAATGCAAATAGAGCGAGTCTACTATGGCCACAGATTAAATATTAGTAAACTAACGTTTACAGATACGTCACTCCCAGGCGGGGTGCCGACAAATTTTAGCCTTACTACGGTCTAAACATAAAGTCGATACTTGCAGTGCACCGCTTAGGACACGTTTTTAAATCGCGGGTGATCGCGGACAGGTGGGCTAAGGCTATGATTTTGTCACTTTATGAGATACTGAGCGAGATGCAAGTAGGTATGTAATATTGTTCAATCAAACAGGCAAATACTTACTAACCTATTTTGCCGCCATAAGCTCAAGATGACATAAAAAAAGTAAAATCGACTGCCTCACCCAGTCGACTTCTAGCGCCGCGTTGCATACTATACCTATAGTGCGGAGTGTCACTGGCCTGCTATGGTAGAGGAGCCGAGAAGGATTTTTCACGTGATAATCAGGGCGACTAAGAGATGTTTCGTAGATGTGGCTTTATGAGAGGATCACGAAAAACTATATAAGAAGTTCCAGACCGGAGCCCGGTGTTCAGGAGTCCATTGTCTGGAAATGAAAAGAAACAAAAAAACCTGATCTTCAGCAAAAACAATTCTCATGCCAAAAGATGGGGACTGATAGTGACTGTACTCGGACTATAGAACTACTTTTCTCAAGAAAGATAAGTTAAGTGCGTTTGGGTTCAAGTTTACACATATTTTTTTACCACTTAGTAAAAAAATATGTGTAAACTTGAAACAAAATGTTTAATGCTGATTTGATCAAAAGGTTGTCTGGAAGAGATCACTTTTAGTGATAAGGCCGCCTTTTGCCCACTTTTTATAAGCTTTTCTATTGTTTATAGTTTTACTTTGTGTGCAATAAAGTGTTATTCATTCATTCAAAATGTGGAACAAAATTAACTTCAATATGTGGTGCCTACCCCGACGGTAACAAGGCGTATGTATGTGGTGCCGGCAAGCTGTGCGGTGCCGGCCCAGAATAGAATAGTACCGACCCATCTCTTCCAATGGGTGTCGTAAGAGGCGACTAAAGGAATTAAATCCAGAGGATGGGCAGCAGCGTCCTTCTGTGTATTATCCCATCACACTGCGGACGCCAACCCGTCTGCCAAGCGTGGCGACTATGGCAAAACCCCCTAAAAATCCTATTGATTTGATTTATTCATAAAAACTTACTCGCTAACAGACTTAAACCAACACGCAAGAAAGCTTAACAATTAATAAAGTAAATAAAAATAAAAATTGTTTATTTCAGACTTCTTAGGTCCATAGAAATGTTAGTAATATCTTAAAACTATGTTAGACTATATAAGACAAAAAATCTAGCAAAAGCTTCCGGGGCTAGGGCGATCAAAGAAACGATCTTGTTTCTGTGATCATCACCCTCCGCACCAGACACTTCCATAGCGGCGACGTATATCTGTCAGCTATGGTCATCAGAATGATGTTACGACTACCCCGCAATCTGTTGATCAGGGATGCTTTTTTTTTGCGTATTATGGCTGCAAAGCCATCATTAATACAATTTAAATACTTATAAAAAAGATTTACATGTCACACATAAATAAAAAACAAAAACATACACAAGTCAATAACAATGGTCAATAATAGGTACAAAAACACAAAATATTGTTAACGGTCAGTAATATATAGATCATCAACATACTTTCTTGCACTGATAAAAAGAGATCCGAACCGGTCTGCAAACAAACCTACGTCGTCGCACTGAGCGATCAAATCCCCAATCAAAGTCAGCGCTCTCGCTGTAGGCGCGTGAGCTGCGTTTCGAGTACGTGAGGAAGGCCGCTGCAGCAACCGCGGTCGGCGGCGTGGCTCTAGCATCCCTGCCTCGTCTCGAGGCATGCGACAGGGTATGAATCACATCAATCAAATCAAATCAAAATCAAATCAAAATCGTTTATTCATTGTTGGATATTAAAATCTCTTAATGACGTCAGCTAAACTACATCGCTTCACAAACAATGTGGCGCCATTGTGGGAAAGTCTAGTCCCCGGCGGCCCCGCTATTCCTGGCTCTGGTAGCGGCCATGAAGGTGGACCGACGATCCGGTCAAGGTCGCGGGAAGCCGCTGGATGCGAGCAGCGCAGGACCGGTCGTCATGGAGGTCTTTAGGGGAGGCCTATGTGCAGCAGTGGACGTCTTTCGGCTGATATGATGATGATGATGTGGATTTAGTTGGCAGTCCAAAAAAACACTAAAAGGTCAACCATAATTTGAAAAAATATTTATAACTTTTTACAGTTAAAAATTTTTCTTAAATATTTTTTAAAATAAAACAGTTTATTTTTTTTTCTCGCTCCCCTCGAAAGTAAAAAGTAAAATTCTTCCCCGACATAACTACTTACTTTACTTATGGATTCAGATTAGGTGATTTGTTCAATGAAGATATTTACAAAACAATAATTTTTCGGGTTCCGTACCGCAAAAGAAAAAAAACGGAACCCTTATAGGATCATTTTGTTGTCCGTCTATCTGTCTGTCGGTCAAGACCCTTTATCACGAACGAGTAGAGGTATCAGGTAGAAATTGACACCATATATTAGGGTCCATGAACCACACAAGATCTGAAAATTTAAATTTTTTTCAACGACGCAATCAAAAGATATGGCATTTTATGTCCTCATCTCCATACATTTATGCACTAAAGCAAAACCTATTGGGTACTTCCCGTTAACCTAAAATTATGAAATTTGGTAAGAAGCTAGGTCTCACAGTACAAATACAGGGAAAAGTCTGAAATCATTAAATATTACAAATTTTCTCACAACTAATGTCGGACTCAAAAAATCTAGCACATTAACTTACTGAAATTTCAACTAATACAATTATGATTATGTGGTGGTACGGAACCCTCGGTGCGCGAGTCCGACTCGCACTTGGCCGGTTTTTTTCAAATCAAATCAAATCAAAATCGTTTATTCATTGTTGGATATTAAAATCTCTTAATGACGTCAGCTAAACTACATCGCTTCACAAACAATGTGGCGCCATTGTGGGAAATAAAAGAAGCGACAATAAAAACCCACGCGCTCTTTTAAATATGTTTGAATGTACAAGGTTGATATGCAACATACATAGGTCAGTTTTAATTTTGAATTAGCCTGTTAGAACCGTAGTCTAATCCCATGGATTTTTCTCTTCTAGTAAGTAGTACCTAATTATTATAACACCATCCCCCTTCTACCATCGGGATTCCAGACACACGACAGGATATCACCCACACTTGGTTGATATTCCACTTTTCAAAGAGCTTTGTGGGAATGTGTGGAAATTCCAGGAACTTCCACACATTCGCACAAAGCTCTTTGAAACATCTTTTACTATGCGCACGGCTAAAGAGTGGAATTCTCTACCTGCTTCTGTGTTCTCGAGTTCATATAACCCGAATCTATTCAAGTCGAGAGTGAATAGGTTTCTTCTGGGCAAGCTCGTCCCATCATAGACCTCATCTCTGTCCTTAAGACTAGATCGAGGGCAAGAGTAAGCCCACTGACAATAATAGTTATTTGTTATGCAAGGCAGCAAAAGCGTTATTTGGCGTGAGTGCCTTGTATTGAAACCTGAGCAAGCGAAGGATTCTAGAATTAAACCACGAGCGAAGCGAGTGGTTCAAAAGAAGAATCCTGAGCGTAGCGAAGGTTTCAAGGCACGAAACGCAAAATAACTTTGCTGCCGAGCGAAACACAAAATTTTTCACCTCACTAAAGCGAGGAAGCAGCCAGTACCGCAGCGTGGAGGTCTGCCATACTGCATCACGTTCGAATTTCAAAAACCTTTTGCCCGCTAGCGGCCAAAAATCGCTTTTGGCCGCAGAAAACCCTTTTGCCCGCTAGGGGCCAAAAATCGCTTTTGGCCGCAGAATTTAACCGACAAAACAAATGTTTCCGAGCATTGGAGGTGAAAAAAAAATTGTTCAAAGAAGATTCTTTAGAACACTTATAAAATGACATAGTCAAGTCATAAGTAAGGTAGACCTTACTTAAAGTAAAAATGTTTACAAAATAATTTTTACTTTAATTTCATAATTAAAGTAAAAATAATTTTTAATACAACATAATTTTATCTACAGAATATAAATATATAATTTTAACATAATGAACTTTGAAGGCTGCTCGTGCTATAATTGTGTTAAATTACCACCCTCTATGCCCTGAAGGTGACAGCTGTTCTAGCTAGAAATACATATAGGATGCGTTTTTTTAGTCATTAAGTGCAAAATGTAATATTAACATTTCATATTATTATCAGTACCTGGGCTACAGATCAGTAAATGCTAAAAAACGGATAAAACGAAATTTCCCAGATATGAGACCCATAGTTAGGGTGCTGGCTGCAATTTGGGTATATGATTTGCTCATGATTCATATTAATAGGGATGATCGATCAGCTCAATACGAATCGATTTGGTCCTTACAAGTTTTTCTGTGCGTCGTTGCGTTTTTGGTTAAAGCAAAAAAAAAATTAAATAATATACTAAATAATGTTTTTTCTGTCTGCCTTTGTTGCTCCTGTTTAAAATACTTCTGAAGATGTAGAAAATCGAAGAGGCAGACATATGCAGGGCTCTGCATTATCACAGGACGAACTAGTGAATTTTTGCATTTTGAAGAGCTGTAACTTTACGACGCAGGGCTATTATGGTGGCAGACCATTTTACAGTGGTTTTATACATTGTATTTAATCAGATAGTCATAGTCTGCCAGGCGTACGTTTCATTGTCTAATTTCAAAATAGTTAAAACTTAATTCCTCAAAAACGCAGGGGTGTGGATGTCCGCCAATATTTTTTGTATCCTTTAGAGGATGCTCCTTATCATCAGTCAAAGAGGCAGACATGAGCAAATCATATAGTAATTTGTCCTTCATCACCCTTACTACCAGCTTAATCGATTTTTCGTCCCCGAAAACCCCTGTATAGTAAATTTCTTTGAAATTATTAGAGCCATTTTCGAGAAACTGATTACAAATAGGTAGATGTGTATACAAAAAAGATTTGTATATAGAGTCCAAATATTTATTTATTGTGGGAATAAAAATTGGCAAAGGCATTTAAAGTCTATAATAAGCCTTAAAAAATTCCATAATTTTTGTACCTTACTTTATAGATAAGGCGCTTTACTTCTAGTAACATACTTTTCGAAGCGGCAACATTAGACATAGGTAATAGGCGTTTCAACTGGGAATAGCACTGAGCCTTATAGATTTGCGGCCCCAATCACATGAAGTAGTAGCTGTCAAACTAACTTCACTCTGTTTGGATTTAGTTTTGCACAACCACTGGGAACCACTGTGAAGTTAGCTACAAATCTCTGTGATACTCATTTGAAACGTGTAGTAGATATAAATAGAGTCTGGCCAACGAAAGCTGTCCATACAAAACCGTTGGAAATTTAAAAATAATAAATTTTAAACCCTAAAAATACTGCAAAATGACAATTAGATACTTTTAGTTGGTTTTCAGGTAGTAACTTGTAGTCTTGAAAACTAACGAAAAGTATGAAATTGTAATTATGCAGTATTTTCAGGGTTTAAAACTTGTTATTTTTAAATTTCCCGCGGTTTTGTATGGAATATAGAATAGATGCAGCAGAGATAAAAAAAAACCACGTATGTACAGGATGTAACCGATACAACATAACTTACAGAACTAATTAACTCGTATTATCATTACTGACACGCATTGAAATGTATGAATACTCCAACACCAATTTGTACAGTCACGAGCACGTCAAGCTTAACACACGGGACTTAATACCGTTCTTATTTCAAAAGCCGTAGAATACAAATACAGTGTCAAACTTGGCTTGTTCTTTTACAGTCAACCGCATGTAGATAGAAACTCTTTGAAGTTGAAATCGCCTTTATTACGTACGTATAGCAAGACAGCTGTAAATGTTTGCAATGATGTACAATTTGAGTGTCACTGGGTGTGGATTTTTCCACAAAATTACACTATCATTAACGTAATTATTATGTAAAAATAAATGTGTAAAATAGCCCTCCAGCTAGTTGGTGATTTCACTTTATTGCTAGCTTGGTGCACTTGTGGCAAATTCAGGAATTCCAAAATAACAGGATTTTACAAAAGAAATCTACAAGGCGAGATTGAAAGGAAACAACATTTGTTCTACGGTGGTTCTGACGACTAACGCGCACAAAAAACAAACAACTTTTGTTATGTTACTTTGTATGGGAAGGTGAAAATTTTATGTGCCCTGTTAGCACAGTCGTTGAACAAAAGTTGCCTTACTATAAACGGATGTCAGGTACAAAAAAAAAACCTTAAGTAGGTCTTTGAAAAGGAAAAAAAACCGGCCAAGTGCGAGTCGGATTCGCGCACTGAGGGTTCCGTACCACCACATAATCATAATTGTACCAGGCCACTCAGAAAGTATTGCGAAAAATAGTTTTTATATATGGGAGACTGGCCGGTCAGAATCTTTTTCGAAAATATGATTACTTGTAAGTAAAAATATGTGTGTTCCATTTTCAAAATTTCCCTCCACATTTTTTGCGAGCCAATTCAAAGTATCGTGTCTTACTGAAAAATGGATCTGCGCCGGGAACATTTTAGAGCTATGATTTTTTACGATTTCAAGTGTCGCCTGAAACCGGATGAATCGTTCGATAGACTTCAAATGGCATTTATGGATGAAGGCCCCTCCAAGGCAACCGTGTATCGTTGGTATAACGAATTTAGGCGCGGTCGACCAACCTTGGGGGATGAAGAAAGAAGCGGTCGCCCTTTGACGGCTATTACGGAAGAAAACGTGCTAGCAGTGAAAAATTTAATCCAAGATAATAGGCGAATTACATATCAGGAGATTCAGCACATATTAAAGATTGGATCGGGAAGCGTTCACGAGATTCTACACGGGCATCTTCGCGTGAGGAGGATAGTATCGCGCTGGGTGCCGCACTACCTCACCGACGCTCAGAAGCAGGCCCGGGTGGAATGGTGCCGTGATATGCTGAACAAATTTGAAGCAGGCTCGTCTCGGCGTGTTTACGACATCGTAACAGGTGATGAGTCCTGGATTTATCAATACGATCCAGAAACCAAGCGCCAGTCGACAGTTTGGGTGTTTCAAAATGAACCAACGCCTACCAAAGTGAAGCGATCTCGAAGCGGGGGGAAGATTTTGATCGCCAGCTTTTTTAATTTGACTGGCCACTTGGCCTCAATTCCCTTACGAGATCAAAGAAGCATCAACGCCGAATGGTATACTACCAAATGTTTACCAGAAGTTTTTTCTGTTGTGAGCAACAAGCGACCAAACACAGGGCTCCGCGGACTACTGCTCCACCACGACAATGCGCCTGCACACACCGCGCTCAAAACGAGGGACTTCCTGGACAGCACACCAGTCAAACTCCTGGGTCACCCTCCTTACAGCCCTGATCTAGCACCGTGTGACTTCTTTTTATTTCCAAAAATAAAAAATCAGCTCAAGGGGATACAATTTTCGTCGCCGGAAGATGCGCTGGCTGCGTTTGAGCAGGCTGTAAACGAGGTGTCTACGGCGGACTGGAAAAAGTGTTTTGAAAACTGGTTCAGACGCATGAATCTTTGTATAGAGGCTGGTGGAGAGTACTTTGAAAAGATTTAATAAAAATATATGTACCTGTAGAACAATTTTTTTTAGTGTCGCAAATATTTCTGAGTGTCCCACGTATTAGTTGAAATTTCAGTAAGTTAATGTGCTAGATTTTTTGAGTCCGACACGCGCATGACCAAATTTTATTATTTGTTGTTATTTTCAAGTTTGTAAGTGTTCCCGTTTTTAAAATAGAACTAAAACAAAAATCGCCTCAGCGACCATCCAACTTGACCCCTCTCTTATATGAATGTTCTTGAAACGGGAGCTCACCACAATTGGTTACCATTAGTTGTGAGTAAAGTTGTAATATTTAATGATTTCAGACTTTTCCCTTTATTTGTACTGTGAGACCTAGCTTCTTGCCAAATTTCATAATTTTAGGTCAACGGGAAGTACCCTGTAGGTTTTGCTTTTTTGCATAAATGTATGGAGATGAGGATATAAAAAGCCATATCTTTTGATTGCGTCGTTGTAAAAAATTGAAATTTTCAGATCTTGTGTGGTTCATAGACCCTAACATATGGTATTAATTTCAACCTGATACCTCTACCCGTACGTGAGATAAAGGGTCTTGACAGACAGACAGACAAACAGACGGACAACAAAGTGATCCTATAAGGGTTCCGTTTTTTTTCTTTTGAGGTACGGAACCCTAAAAATTAACTCTTATACAAAATGTGTTATCAGCTGATGTAGTTTCTTTGGGGAGGTAATTTTTTTCGTATTTCGAAATATGTTCCTCAGGAAAATATGTTCAGTTTCACGGGCAAATTGACATTCTTCAGGGTTTTTGTTACACCTTGTATGGAACCTTGTTAGCGTGATACTTAAGTCATGTAAGACAAGATCTTAAAACCGTTAGACTAAATATGGCCATCTCGGGTGTGGCTGCTATAATGCGTATTTTTTTCTTATTAGGTGATAATTGACAAGTAGACAGACGCTAACATAATAATATCGATTTATTTATTTAGTCACTTAGGATACTATATTTACTATCAAGCGTGGTGCCTATGATACCTATTTAGACTGTCTGTAAAATTCTCAAAGTGAAATTCTGGAGGGAGCTCCCTGTTGTGAATTTCACCGTAACTTATTTTTGGTTGAAATAAGAAAGCACTTCTCTAACTCCGTCCCTGGCCTGGTAACCTTGGAAAGACCTAACAAGTTAAAAAATATAATAATGATTCATTATTTCGCTTAACCAAATATGCTGCTATTAGAGGTGATGCCTTCTTGTAAGCTCGAAGAGGCACAGCAGACGGCAGCCATTTTGTTATGACATTCTGCCAGTGTGGCCGGTACTGTAATTATTTTCGAAATTATTACTTATTCGATGTTAGTCATTGACATGAGAAAAACGCTTCGCTTCTTTGATTTGAAAGGAAAATAGCTCGAATAGTTGTTCAGTTCAAAGAGTCATTTAGTCGAAAAGGTTGTTCAGATTTAGTGTTATTTAGTTTAAATGTAGAAAAATTACAAGTTTTTAATTTTATTCTACACAATACCGGTCACACTGGCAGACAAAGTCTATGATTGCCCGTGTCTGCCTGGCTTTCGTTTGCTGAGCCTCGAAAAGACGCATGTCACAAATAAAAACAATATAGCCGCTATCACACCTCCTTTAATTCAGAAACTAAATCGGCATACATTTTTGGGAGGTTTGTTTCTGTTATTTCCAATATTCTTATTTTAACGATTTCTCGTTGTAAAATAATAATGTTGGAATTAACATAACCAAACCTCCAAAATTTAGGAAGATGTGATTGCGGCTTAAGTAAATCATAAAAAAAAACTTATTGCGATTTCTAATTCTTCAAAGGAGAGGCTACGCTGAGCGCCTACGCAAGATTGCAATAACAGACTCCGTGGTCTAGTTCGGCTCTCGACACAGAAGACCTGAGTTCTATTCCCGGTAGGGCACATTCAAACGAAATTCGACATTAGACAAGCCCGTTGGTGTGGTTGGTAGTGAGTCTGCCTTTCACTCCGTGGGCCGCGGGTTCGATCCCCGCCCAGGGCAAACATTTGTGTTATGAACATAAGTGTTTGTTCTGTGTCTGGGTGTTATTTATCTATTTATGGATGTATATCAGTCTCTGGTACCCATAGTACAGGCTTTGCATGTTATGCCGTTGGTCTCGACGACTATCTACGGAAGAAAGCGTAACATGAGCCATGTCAGAGGCCTTTGGCGGCTCAACAACTCTGAAACCAGGGTTTGTGAGGTCGGTCATCGATCTTACAATCCTCGCGATGTTTTGATGATGAGACGAAATATAACTGAGCAGGCGACAATTTCCATGATAGTATACCCTGACCTGTATGGTGCCGGCAAAGAATATCACCAACCCATTAATACCCGTGGGTGTCGTAAGAGGCGACTAAATGTTTATGAACCGGAGGATGGGCAGCAGCATCTTTCTGTATATCGTAACATCTTACATACTGCGGTCGCCAACAACAGCGGACATTTTTTTGGATTTTGTTATGATGATACATGTTTACAAGAAATGCAAGAATCAATTACAATTGAATAAAGGAATAATCATTAACAATCTCACAAGCCAACCTAATTACCTTATAGCACTTATTCAATCTATACTTTCCGCTTGACTGAGTATGGTTAGCAAAAACATCAGTAGCGTCATCGGTACCTCGTTAATATCTGTCATTGATATACTGTAATGTACCTAGATGTATGAGCAGTAGGTAGTCCATGCAAATCTATTTATCTATTCTTTTTAGATCTAGATATTTTTTTTATTTCGACTTTTTAAGAGAAGTTGTTGAGTTCCAAAAGCCACATGGAGGTACATAAAATCACGCCTCTTTCCTGTCGGGGTAAGCAGAGACCATAGTCCTTCACTTGCTTACGATCTTGACGTACTTTCCTCGCTTCCTCTAATTTCACCAACCCTTTCGTACACGCTCGTCGTTTTAGGGTACTTTTAACCTTGCCTTTATTCAGAACATCCTGAAATTGGTCATGGAACGTTCCTCGATGCTTTCCACAACGTTTCCATTCACTCTCGCCTCGTAGATCTCTTTCGTCAATCATAGGCCACAAACACGACGAAACGAATAAAGTAATAGTAGTAGGTACCATACAGAACCCCCCTTGCAATCAACCCCGTGCACCCGCCCGCGAGATTCACGGGGTCCCTCTGAGGGCCTGTACTCAATATGCGAGCTTACGCGACCTTTCCATTTCAAATTTCAAACTCGCGCTTGATGTATGTAGTCGGGGTGTGCCACAACATCATAAAAAAGGTTTATAATGGATAACGATATGACAAGATCGCTGCAAACATTTTTTTGAGACATAAGTAATTTGTTATACAAAGTTATTGTTGTGTTCGCTTTACTGAAGTTTACTGAGCTAGGATTGCTTGCTCTATGGAAAATTGGTTCCGCAAATTAACTTTCCTGCTATCCAGTTTGGATACTTTATTGCATATCAATGGATTCAGTGCATGGCTCATTACCCAGTAATTTTGTATGCAAGTGTAATTATGAAGAAACGGTATAGTTTGTCGGTAATGAGAGTTTTTTTGATGACTGTACCTAGACACTTTGATAGATAGGTCGTAAGTATATCGTAAACTGTAAGTGGATTATATTTATTTATTTCTGTATTTATTTCTGTTATGGTAATGAAATGAGTATTTTTTCTTGCGATTTCAGAGGAGCAAAATTGCACCAAAAATATAAGTAGTCGACCAACAAAAAACAGTCGACAAACAGAGAAATAATCCGAAGCTCAGACCATTAATATCTCTATGCGAAAGATTATTATAATAATCAATATTATGTATTGTTTATTTGCTTCGTTGCTGAGTAAAAGATATACAAACCACCAAATATTAATAATTGAGAAATAAATTATTTTGCACCGACTCTGTGCGTACTAAGGAGCTCGAGTACCCTCAAGTATTTATTACCCACGCGTTTGGTCCTAAAAAAAGAAATATTTTACACAAATTCATCTGATTCCTTACTAGGCGAAGCCATGAGAGGCTGATATATAGGTACATACGTAAATAGATAAATAACACCCAGATACCGTACAAACGCTTGTGTTCATCACACAAATGCCCTAGGCGGGGGTCGAACCCGCCGCGGCCCTAAAAGACAGGCTCACTACCAACCATACCAAGTGCTTGTGATTTACCAAGAGTTACCAAGTGGGCATGAGTTACTAAGAGCTTTTCTAAAAGCCAGAACCACTGCTCTTTTGACTAGGTTCCATAGCATGTAAAGAAACTTTGAATTTAATTGGATAATGTTGGCAATTCTCACATACATTACACAACATTATCAACCGATCGACGCACAAACTGGATGAATTAATGTGTCGATCGTTTTTTGTTTATATGCGCAGGAGTTGATAACGTATAGCTTGACAGGGGCAGAGTTAGGGAGGTCGTTTGAAATTTTAATAACAATCAGTTGCTCAAATCGGCTTTAAAGTCAACGCTCCTTGAAATGCATCGCTGTCACTTTCTGTTTTTTTTAGAAAGAAAATATCAGCAATAGATTTAAAGGATCCTTAACTTTAAAGAGCCTCACTCCTTTAGACGGAAAAAGTATATTTTCTACAATATCTTTTAACTGCAAATAGTGATAGAAGGAATTTTTCCCACAAACTTTAAGTAAATAACAATTTTTTTTTGAACGGTGAAAATACTGAAAGTTTCAAGTTGTAAAAAAAGAGTAAAAATAGAAGTAATATTTTAAGTAGGTTATAAAAAAATGGATTGTATCAACAAACATTAGGTACCTATACCACTTCTGACTCCATACCTGTTAGGACAGGTTATCGGGTCCCAGTAATTTTATATTATTAAGAAAATTACACGCAGCTGTTCACTATGAGACCCTATATAGAGGGTTATTAAGATAAAATGTTTACCGTAGTTAATTTGATTATTCCAAATCGAAAATATCTTGTATATTGAGGTTTTGGTTATAAGATTGTTAATGTAGTTTTTTTAACGTTATAATTAATCTTGTAAGGCTTATAGGGTCTTTGTAGAGCTTGTGGCGTTGTAAAGTAATTTATTTTACTTGTGGTGTGTAAATTCTTAGAAGGTTTTGCACAGTGTCTTCTTACTAATTTTCTTGTTTACCTCATCATGTGAGGTGTCGTTAGATAGGTCTTTCAAAAATAATGTGAGTCAACAAATCCATATTTGCGAAATATTTTGCTTGAAAGCGCAATTTTTTGTTGGAGTCGAGTGTCTCCCCCGGCCAGCTAAACGGTCGTTATTGGTAATGGTCACAGCAGTAGTAGTATATGTGATTAAAATAAAAGGAAAACTATCAAAGCTAAGTAAACTACACAGGTTAATGAGCTATATCCGAAAACCTAAAAATAACAAAAATAGCAAAAGCAATTAGGCGTTAGGATCTCGCTGAGCATTATCAAGTAAAAAGTTTGTGTTATGAACGTTATAAAATACTTACTAATCAAAACCAGCTTTGAGCTAAAAAAGTCCTACAAAAAAGGAACTACAGAACCCTATACTGCACGTGGCCCGACGAACCCAGTTGGTATAGTGTCCCGAGCTGGGCAAAGGCCTCCCATCTATTTCGCCATTCGTCGCTATTAGGGTTCCGTACCTCAAAAGAAAAAAACGGAACCCTTATAGGATCACTTTGTTGTCCGTCTATCTGTCTGTCTGTCTGTCAAGACCCTTTATCTCACGAACGGGTAAAGGTATCAGGTTGAAATTAATACTATTTATTAGGATCCACGAACCACACAAGATCTGAAAATTTATTTTTTTTACAATGACGCAATCAAAAGATATGGCATTTTATGTCCTCATCTCCATACATTTATTCAAAAATGCAAAACCTACAGGGTACTTCCCGTTGACATATAATTATGAAATTTGGCAAGAAGGTAGGTCTCACAGTACAAATAATGGGAAAAGTCTGAAATCATTAAAGATAACAACTTTTCTCACAACTAATAGTAACCAATTATGGTGAGCTCTCGTTTCAAGAACATTCATATAAGAGAGGGGTCAAGTTAGATGGTCGCTGAGGCGATTATTGTTTCAGTTCTATTTTAAAAACGGGAACACTTACAAACTTGAAAATTGGTATGTTTATAGTGCATAATCTGTAAAATAACAACAAATAATAAAATTTGGTCAAGCGCGTGTCGGACTCAAAAAATCTAGCACATTAACTTACTGAAATTTCAACTAATACAATTATGATAATGTGGTGGTACGGAACCCTCAGTGCGCGAGTCCGACTTGCACTTGGCCGGTTTTTTTTTCTTCAGCCTATACTGTCGCACTTACCAATATTTTTTTCTTTTTATGTGTAAAAGCCGTGTTCTTGTCGACGGAGTAATAGGTATTTTATTTTACCTATTTTCAAAAGCTTCACTCGCATATAAACCATCTTTTATCCGTTACCTACACACCTGCCTCATCTGAATCCTCTCTACTGCGCAAGCGTGGCGCCCCCCTTGATACGCCCCCTGGGGGCGCTAGCCGATGTTAACACGGTCCCTGCTGCGTTCGGGGTGATTTGATATATCGAATGTTTGATTTAGGGGTTGGGTTGTTATTTGAAATATTTTTATCTCATTTCAGTTTTTCATGTTTAATTTTTGGGACGTGAAACGGTGTACAGTACAGTAAACAGTTCTGGGTTCTCTTTTTACTTTATTGTCAATGGACTTACTCTTGACCTCGATCTAGTCTTGAGGACAAAGATGAGGTCGGCGATGGGACGAGCTTGCCCAGAAGAAGCCTATTTACTTGCGACTTTTGAATATATTCTGGTTATATGAACTCGGGAACACAGACGCAGGCTGAGAATTACACTCTTTAGCCGTGCGCATTATAAAAAATGTTTTAAAGCGCTTTGTGCGAATGTGTGGAATATCAACCGAGTGTGGGTGATATCCTGCGGAGCGTCTGGACTCCCGATGGTAAAAGGGGGATGGTGGAATGAGCTCATGGAGCTCTTGAGCACACTCTCCGAAGTACAATCTGTAAAAGACCGACATGCAACCTTGCGCCGGTGGGCCAGACTGTGAAACTTGGTTTTCACCAGCATCTTATCACCAACGAGCTTCTTGGATCTGCGATCTATCGAGTCAAGTGCGGTTAGTTGATATTTTTGTCAAAACAGAAATAAATTTCTAAGACTTCACCAGTTTGGTTAGGTTGCACGAACAATCAACTTTTTGTCTTAAAAGAAAAATTACAAGGCACGTTGGTCCCGGCTTCTATTTTCTTCTTCGTGTCAATGTACAAAGACCGGATCTAATACTTTCCTCCCAAAACCTTGCCTCTTCTACGGCTTTATACGACGCCTTGCGCAGATCCTCGCCAGTACAGGTGGAGGGGCACAGTGGACAAGAGAGCAAGTGCGCCATGTTCTGAGATGGAGCTCAACAGTCACAGTGCTTTAGCAACTGGTCTGCGAAGCTCTACCTCGCCATGTTTTCTCTGCAGCGGCCAACCTGAGTTCGCAGACGGTTTAGCGACTTTCAAGTTGACCACTGCATATTGTGTCCAGGTGGCAGTGGCGGTGGGAGTGCAGGTGGGACGTTTCCTGATGGGACTGGAAATTTTTTGGCCCACACTTGCTCTCTTGCTGAGCTTGGGTTATTGCATGTTGTGGGAGAAGTTGACCTCAGAAAGCTTTTAGGCTTTTAGGGCAGATTGTGTAGTTGTAATTTGTTGTAGTTGTAAGTTTACGCAAGTAATAATTATGTCATCAGCGTTTGTGATGTCAGGACACAATTTTAGGATGATGATGACATAAATCAGTCTTGAAGAATAATTTTCAGATAAGAGTTTAAAATATCTGTAATTCTACATCAAGTGAGGCTGGGTAAGGCAATGCGTATTTTTACATTATCTATAATAAATACCCTATCGGAGGCTGTATAATTAAGTAAATAGCATTGTGATAATATCGTACATAACTAGCCAATGTTCAACCCAAACAATAATTAATTCAAAGCAAACTCTATCATCCAAACATCGGGTTCGTCGACCTCCACCGGACGTTTCCTGAAGTACCGTCAGTCATATTGACTGCGACATAATATTCGTAATAAAGATTACCAAATGCAAAGACAAAGTAGACAATTGGTCTTTTTAAGGATTGACCATTTCCTTTATGAAAGCGGAAGAAACATAGCAACAATGCATAGCAACTTATTTTGTTTAATTATTTAGATTACTTTGATGATTTTCTTGCAGACCTCCCAGGTTGAAATTCTTTATTACCTATAAGTACGAGTATACTTACCTAGTAAAATATTAAAAACTTGCCAAATCAGGCAATGGATATTTTTATCTGGTTGTGTGTTTGTACTGCTAAAACTAAGCCTTCTAAGAGTAGTATCGAAATCGCTCCAGTACTTATTTTTAGGGTTCCGATACCAAAATGGTAAAAAAATGCCCCATTTGACCTAGTAACTACAATTTGAAATTTTGCCCCCCCCCCCCCCCTATTGGGGCTTCCTTTACATTAATAAGCATAATTTATTTTTTGTTCTTTCATGTTCAATTAAGTTGGGAAACTACGAGTATATTCTAAAACTAACTTGAGTGGTTGTTGAGATATACAGGTGTGACAGACAGACAGACAGACGAAGTCGCACCATAAGGGTTCCGTTTTTGCCATTTGGGTTCGGAAATCGGAACCTTAAAAATTATGTAATTTAAAATATGAAAATATTGTATAAAGAAATCTAACTTATCATTCATCTAATGTAACATAATTACGCATAATTCTTAGAATTCATTTCCAACATCTTTTGTGTCTTTTACGCAACATAAAACGTTTTTGATTCGCCCATCGTCTAATGATAATTATTACAAGCACATTGTTTCAAGCAAACCGTAACTAATGACAAGCGGAAACTGAATTAAATAATCTTTAGTCAGAGTTAAATTCTGGTACCTTTTGTAGCGGCGTGGAAAATGTACCTATACAATTTTTAGGGTTCCGTACCTTCAACAAAAAAAATTACAATGTCATCATTTACGTATTATCATCATTTAAATTTAAAACTTCAACTATATGCAAAACATTTATTTTTTGATCAATTATAATAATTTTCTTTTGGATAAAAACAACATTGATTTTTATTTGAACTATGGAACAGCTTTAGGTAAAGAGTTCCGTTGAGCTTTCAGTCTACATGTCGCAGGCAATCTTTACCGTTTAAAAACGGCGGTCAAACTGTAAACGGTCGGCAAATTGTAAAACTGCGCCGGCAGATTGTAAACGGGTTTAGATCACTGGTGCATTTTGGGTTCGTTAGCCACGGTAAACACAACCTTCTTAGTTAGCTTATCTTTCGACCACAACACGAAACGAATTACGCGCCGTTTTGTGAAATGCCGCGGCATTATGTAAAATGACGAATTAAAATATTTTCGGGATTTTGTTTGTTTGTGAAATGACGAATTTGTCTGTGACATATACACCCTTTACAATTCAATAAGAATGATCCCCTAAATGCAATTTGCTTGGCAAGCTCACACAATAACATTAACCCTAGAGCCCTAGATACGATCACGAAGCTCGTCCGAACCGGAAGTGGGAAAGCGGCGCTTACGCCACTTCCGCTCGCCATTACCGACTTCAGTTGTATTAATGTGGTCGGCTATAAATCTAGTGATTCAATTGAATTTACAATTGCTAGTTTGTTAACTGTGGTAATCCCACTAATATTATAAACGCGAAAGTTTGTAAGTATGGATGGATGTTGGTTACTCTTTCACGTAAAAATTACTGAATGGATTTTAATGAAACTTTACAATAATAAAGCTTATACATCAGAATAACACATAGGCTACAATTTATAAACCTGCGCAGACGAAGTCGCGGGCACCAGCTAGTCTACTATAATTTTGTAATAGTTTTGGTCTTTTTTGAAAAAAGCCATATGGTATCTTATTCAAGTGACTGATTCTTCGCGGATTTCTCCACATCATCGGCGCAATCGCGCACTTAGGTACTGAAAATGATATTTTTTTTCCTGTCGACTTCATAGTGTGGGGTGTCGTTAGATAGGTCTTTTAAAAATATTGTGAGTTTGCTAAGACTACTTTTCGATTTAAGAATCGGTTTGCGAAATATTTAGCTTAGAAGCACACATTTTTGTCAGAGTCAAGTGTCGTCCCCCCTGCCAGCTAAACGGTTGTTACTAGAAATGTAAATACATTCATAGTGATAGCATATAATATGATGAAATAATATGTATTATTGGACGTCTTTCGGCTAATATGATGATGATGATGAAAAGGAAAACTATCACAGCTAAAAGGCCTTACAGGTTAAGGAAAAAAAAATAGTCTAAAAATTGAAAATAATAGAAATAAAATTAGCAATCAGGCGCTGGGCTTCACTGGTCGTTAGGATGGATTTTTTTTTGATAAATTCCAAACCAGCTTAACAATAATAATTCCTAGGTCAATTTTACTACGGAACCCTACATTGCACGTGGCTAGACACGCACTTGGCCGGTATTATGAAAGATTTCTCAAAACATATCATCACACCGAAAGCTTGCAATCAAAATAGAGTATGTATTTCGTTAAGAATCTATTCACACGTCATTTAACCGTTAAAACGATTACTTAACAAAAAATATCTTCCAAACTGTTATTACTAAAGATTACACCAACAAAATGGCTACCCGTAATTTTCTAAAGTAAACATTAATCATTTGAAACTACCGAGTATAAATTACCTAACTCGTTCCCAATTATATCTGACAAAAGCGTTCATTATTAACAACCAATTGATCTCTGGTAACTACATTAAACTAACTATTTCTTTCTCGCACGTTGAAACCCCCATCTACTTCTCTTTCTATCAATTACGCTGGCGAAACCCGGGGGAGAGCGGACGCGTAAAAATTGCGAACGCTTAACAACCCCAATTTGTTCTATAATGACATCTCTTTTACCCGCATAGCGCTGTCTCTTTCCCTCCGTAATGGATCGACAATAAAGTAATATACAGATAAATAGCTTTCCGCTTAAATTTTGGCCCAATTCACGCTACCCCTTAATTGAGTATCTCCCCTTCGTTTCACCCTCTCGCTTGCACTTAAGCGGTTATTGTACTGTTGTCTCTTTCATTTTATCCTTAGGGGTGCCGGTATAATCGCGTACATAAGTACTTAATCGCATTTCGGGGCATGTTGTGAATTGGTCCCTCTATTTATTTAGTACCCCCTATTATGATGTGCGGAATTCGCTCCCTTTTCCTATTAAAGTCATTGTTTGTGGAGACTTATGACTTTTATGCTTGAACCAGACAATACAGACCCAGCTCGACTTGGTTATTGCGTTATTTGCCAGTTCATTTTACGGTAGTTTGCGTTAATATGAGCAGATGCGTCTTTCTTAGTTGCAAATTAAATTTTATTGTTACGGTTTTATTGTTGACGTGTGTAGTTTTGGAAATTAAATTTGCATGTAAAAGTGATAATTGTTGAATTTGTTTGTTACGTGTTTTTGAATTTGTGGCGGTGGGTTAGTTCCAATGGGGTTATGAAGAGGTCGTTAAAAGTAAAGTTTATTTTATTATTATTTTAATTTCGGTCATTATTTTGATACTGCGGGTAGATTGACGAAAATATTGCATGTTTGATGAAAATACTGGAAATTTTAAATTAATTGGCATATTTTATTGAAACAGGGATTTAAAAATATGTGTGTAATAAATTGGCTTAGGTACATACACACATATGCAAGGTGTAACAGAAAGGGTATACCAACCCTGAAGGATGTGAATCGGCCCATGAAACTGAACAACTTAACAACAACTGAACAACTTAACAAAAACTTAAAAAGTACCTACCCTGCAGGATGTGAATGAAACTGATAATTTTTCCCCGAGGAACATAGGCCGATTAACGAAAAAAAGTTTTGGTCGCCCATATACAAAATACGTTGTCTGCTGATTCAGTTTCTATGGGAGGTCTAATTTTTTTTTGTATTTCGATCTTTGTTTCTTGGAAAATGTTGTTCCGTTTCTTAAATTTAAATTTATGTTCTCTATTTTATTAGGACCTTATAATACACAGCGTGATTTTTTATTGGTTTTGTAAATTTTTCTCCCAAAGCTTGGTGATTCCGTTAATCAAAATAAGCAACCATACAGAAAGAAAAAAAATTGCGATAAATAATCGAGTCTCCATGTAAAGTGGTAATATGGTGGACAAATTTTATATGGAAAGTAATTTTCTTTTCCTTCGGAACGTTGATTTTTTTAATTAGTAGAATCACTGAGCTTTGGGAGCAAAACTAATGAAGCTTCACATTGAATTTATTGCAAAAAACGTTAAACTATTTTTTTAAAGTACCCACTCAAACCACGTTATCGTTTAAATAGGCCCAATATCATAAAATAAATTGGAAAATAAGTAATCTTTTAAAAACAAATTTATTTCATATTTCCTTTCTTGCGCAATCGCACATAATACATATTTAGTAACACAAACTCCTATCAAAAACAAATCAACCTATAAAATACTTCAAGAAAAAACATTTAACTATTTTTATGGCCCAAAAGGCCATAACTCGGCTTTTCCATTATTGGCAAAAACGCAAAACTGAACATACACTATACAGACTTATGTGGTTTTACATTAGCGTGAAATTGGTCGTTTCAGAGTTATACAACTTTTACATACAAAACAACGTATATTACAATTTACTGCGATAAGGAAGTTGATTTATTAGCCTTTTATATGCTTATGGATATCGACAAATGATTGGAAATAAAATAACATACGCCTTATCATCGATTCACGAGCCCTAACGACAAAGCTCAATTGATTTCGAATCAATTGAATTGGTTTTATAAAAAAAAAAAGAAAAAAATATGGAATGTTTTATTATTTAGCTCATTTAAGCTCTCAAAACATTTATTTTATCAAAAAAGTAATTTAATCTACAAAAAAATATATTATTTTAAAAGTAATCAAACCAATTCGATCAATTTGAAACCAATTGAGTTTGGCCGTTATTATTACGTGGTGGAAAAAAGAAAATACTTTTAAGAAAAGCCGCAAAAATAAATGGTAGAGCGGGTTGACAATTAATTATTATTCAGTCGTATGGTACCGATACATTGATAGGTACGAGTAAAAGAAAAAATATAATAGTGGTACTACAAGTAAAATATGAAGAAATAATTTACTGAAATGTCTATGCGCAAATAATCTTAAACTTTATTTATAACTAGCTGGTGCCCGCGACTTCATCTGCGCAGAATCCGCGGTTTCACTGACTGAAGTGAAACCGCGGAATGAAATGTTTCCCCGCGGTAAAAAGTAGCCTATGTGTTATTCCAGGACCTAACCTATATGTGTGCCAAGTTACATTAAAATCCATTCAGTAGTTTTTACGTGATAGAGTAACAAACATACATCCATCCATTCATACTTTCGCGTTTATAATATTAGTAGGATAGGATATTCATCATAACATCCCATGAAACGTCCGCTACAGGACAGGAGGAATTCTAGCTTTTGCTGGAAAAGTGTAGAGGGGAAGTACCATAGTCACCTCGCTTGTCAGCGTTACGGCTGGCACCATGGACCGCGGTTGTAGGTGACCGCAGTAAGTAAGATGGTGTGATACACAGGAGGATGCTGCTGCCCATCCCCCAGTTTATAACCCTTAGTCGCCTCTTACCACACCGACGGTTATGTATGGGTTGGTACTATTCTTTTCCGGCACCACTCGGAGCATAGGATATTAGATAATATTATTTGTCATATATAGTACTACAGTTAGGACCATTGTATGGACCTAAGAAGTCTGAAATAAACAATTTTTTTTTTTTTTTTATTGTAGCAGTCCGTAGCACTATGTCCCGTGTGGTGCCGGCAAATAGTACCAACCCATCTCTACCCGTGGGTATCGTAAGAGACGACTAAGGGACTATATAAACCGAAAGATGGGCAGCAACGTCCTTCTGCGTATCTTACCATCTTAAATACTGCGGTCGCCAACGACCGCGGTTCATGGGACCAGCTGCAACGCTAACATCATCGTATCTTTATTAGAAATCAATAAAAGGAGAAAGCTGCGTGTCCTGCAGTAGACTTTTTATGGGATGTATATTTTTCTTATATCCATGCAAACATTTTAGTATGTTTCCTTTCACAGAAAACCTTAAAACATTTCGCGTAACTATTATTACAAGTAGTTTTTTTCAAAGACTATATTGCTAGATTTATGTCCGTTCTTTCGAAATGAGCACTTACAGCATTTAGAAGCTTACAAAGTAGCCAGATGTTAAAACTTGGAGTGTGTAATTATTGAGTAAAACCCATAATGTCTACCGTTTTGTCAAAAACGACGTAACTGGTGTTTAAATATCGTAACTCGAGTTACGGCTATTTACAACCAGACGTAAATAATGTTTTGTATGTATTCAGTATTCAGATATACTCAAATACAGGGTGTTAGAGTGAACATAATGTTGCTTGAAACTGTGCTTTCAGACCATGAAACTGAACAAGATTCCCTAGATCAAAATACGATAAAAAGAAATTACTTTCATAGTTACTGCTAGGAGAGAGGAAAATTTGATTTTCGTATTTCGAACTTTGTTCCTTAGCAAAAGTTGCTTAGTTTTATAGTTGGAATGCACATTTCCAAGGACCACAGTTTTAATTTTACGACAAGTATCCTCTATCCTATACCATTAAACGAGCAATTCTGGATTTTTTCTGCCATCTGTTAGTGGGCTTTGGTTTACGTTGTACAGGGCAAAGCTCGGTCGCCCAGGTACTAAGGTCTCATGAAAGGTAGTATGTACGGTCAACCGCTTGTCGGTAGAAACTTTTTCAACTCTATTACCACGCCATAAGGTCCAAAAGTGTTTCTACTGATGTGCTGTTGAGTGTACTGCCAATAAGTCGGATTCTCCACCATACAGCGTAAACATTAGATTTGCTCCCGAAGTTTCTACTCACGAAAACAAGCAACTTTCTTTCCCGAAAAAATAATTTTAATAGAAAAAATATTTTCGCACATACTTTTTTTTTTATTGTAAAAAGAAAACAGTTGTTTAGGAAGCACCCTTTATATGTAGACACGTTACTACTCCAACCGTTTGTGGCTAACCTGAAACAATGTTTTAAGACTTATTTTTCGGTAGAATTCGCTTTGTGTTAGTGTGAAACCACATTAATGTAATGACATTTTAACTACTTACAAAATTACTCCAACAACTAAAATGAGTTTGAATGTTTGTTCATTTAACTGCAAAGCAACAAAAGATACGCCCTTTTGTTTGCTGATTTTACGCCTATAGTTTTTCTTCAGAAATGGCCTAAAGCCCTAAAGCTTTAAAGGGTCCCCTGGAGCTGCGAGTTCCCATATAAACTAACTATAGCGATAGTGTCTAACCTAGAAAACACATTATAACACAATTTTTTACACATAATTAGATATGATTGTTTTAATAGTTTTCATTTGAAACTGAACAACTTTTCTCAAGAAACTTAGGTCGAAATACGAAAAACTAAATTTGACAGTTTCTATGGGAGGTCAAAAATTGATTTTCGTATTTTGACCTATGTTCCTTGGGGAAGGTTGTGCAGTTTCATATGGTCTTAGTAACATACTAAAATTATGTTCACTATTTCATTAGGACCTTATACAAGGTTATTTTTTGGACCTTGCTACAGATGTCAAAAGCAACAACTTTTGATCTACGACTTTGCTAACAACGCACGAAAAATTTTCAACCTCCCATACAAAACGGGTCGGTCACGTGACCACTTTAGTATGGGGAGGCGAAATTTTTTTGTGCGTTGTTAGCAAAGTCATAGAACAAAAGTTGTTACTTTTGACCTCTGTAATAAGGTGGGCATACGCATATCAGGTCCAAAAAAATAACCTAGTATACAACGTGTTTTGTAAATAACGCATGACCTCTCGGGTGGAAACTGAACAACTTTTGTTGAACGTTTTTTGGAAATTCGCTAAAAAAGAAATTTTGCTTCTTCATACAAATCGATCAGCTGAGCGAGCCAATTTGTATGAAAAAGAGTGTTAAGAACAAAAGTTGTTCAGTTTCATGTCTAGAGCTTCCACCCGAGAGGCTTTGAGTTATTTACTCAACACGTTGTATTTTCACACTCAATAACTCCCACTCACAGCCGTAACTAAAATCCCATCAAAATCAAATCATCCCCTATCATCAATAACATTTCCACATGAGATACAGGGGGTCCGAAATTAGGCGACGAAGTCACGGGCCATCAAACTCCGCGTATCGACAGCGAATATCAATTGATCACCCTTTATATGGGGGTAATGGTGTGTGAAGTGGGGTGGGGGGAGTAAACATGTTATGATGTGAAATTCAGCCTATATGCGGCAGAATCATTGAAAATTGGTACTCAGGGATTTGTGCCACCACCGTCAGAAGTTGCGGCGGAAATTCGATATATCATCATATCGGCCAAACAAAAGCGAATGAATCACTCAATTTTATAGACCTATTGTTAAATGTCAATGACAGATCAATGTTATATGTTAAAGACACCGTACTTGTGTATAAAAATAATAGTTGACACTAGGTTTGGAGCTTGTATACATACCAATATCACAAATTAAATCATCCGCAGGGCTCTTATCTCAGCTAACGTCCCGTGCGTACTGGAGCCCCCGGGTCTGAGTAGATCGGATGGAAAGAGACCTGACGGTATGACTATGCTTCCATGGGAAAAGGGAAGGTGCTTACTGTGGGACGCCACGTGCGTCAGCACCTTTGCCGCCTCGCACCTTGGTCGTTCCGTCAGAGAAGCTGGAGCTGCTGCTGAGAGCGCGGCGGTTAGGAAGCGGGACAAGTACGCTGCGTTGGAGACAAATTATGTCTTTGTACCATTTGCAGTCGAAACCGCGGGCTGTTGGGGCAGTGAGGTCAAACATTTTGTCGCCGAGGTCGGACGGCGCCTTAGAAATAAGGGTTGTGACCCTCGCTCCGGATCATATCTGGTGCAAAGGTTGTCCATTGCCATACAACGTGGCAATGCTGCCAGTGTCATGGGCACCTTTGCGCCAGGGATGGCGAGGGGTGGTTTGTTTAATTAGGTTCTTCTTTTCTTTTCTTAAGTTGACGATGTTTTAACATTTATAATTCTTATTCGATAAAATCTAAAATTAAATCATAGTAAACTAACGTTTCCAATATTAATAAACATATACCTAATTTTTTAAGTTAACCGTCTGTTGTGAAAATATAATAAAAATAAAAGACGTCCACCATGACGCCCCTAAAGATCTCCATGACGACCGGTCCTGCGCTGTTCGTATGTGACTGTGTGGTGCCGGCCTAGAATAGTACCAACCCATCTCTTCCCGTGGGTGTTGTAAAAGGCGATTAAGGGAACGTAATCCAGAGAATGGGAAGCAGCGTTCTTCTGTGTATTATTTCATTTCACTGCGGGCGCCAAATCGTCTGCCAAGCGTGGCGACTATGGTAATACCCCCTAAATAAAAAAACTATTACATATTCCATACAAAATGGCATACATGGGCCGTTAAAAAAATCGTTAATACTCATTCTACCTCACACACAGTTTATTCCATTTCAACATCGACTGGTCCTTAATGGAAGACTTTCCTTAAAGATCGAGAAGCAAGATACCTTTTTTTAGTTTTCCCATACAAACTTGGAGCCGTCAAAAAGGGGTGAAAATAAGTAAAGGGTTTAAATATTTACTGATACAATCATTAATATAATTTATACTGAACCCTTTATTTATTTATTTTGGAAAGTAGGCCCTTTAAATTAATTTGAGCTTTAAAAGCTCTACTTACATTACACCTTCTAACGCGTTTTTATTAAGAACTTACGAAATAAAGACCATTATTCAGGCCATTTATACACATACAGTAGCTGTTGCCAGAAATAAAACGATATACAAGCTCCTTAGTCTATCTCAAAACACTGGCTGGAAACAGTGAATAGATTTCACAAGCCATTAAGTTGCTGACAGATCGCTCTACAAAATGGCGGAGGCAAATGGCGGGAGTTTTTTCGGCGGGAAATCCGTGCATTGTTGGCGCGTAGAAAAATGTAACTTGAATTTTCTCTCAATAGATAGTGAGTTATGTGGGGGGTCTGAACAGTTTTTATTCATTTTATTTGCGCTTCCGTTAATCCTTTTTATTTATTTGCCTAGCGTGAAATAGAAAGTATTGTGTAGTGTATTCAGTTAGGATTTGATATTTATTTATGATATTATATGACATGCATTATGACATGACAGACAGTGTTGAGAATCTTTTTTTTTTTGTTGCAATATGATAAAATTAGATTTACTGATATCTTATTTCATTATAATTTCTTTCTTTAAATAACATAAGATCTTTATTTTAAAGTTGGTACAATTATGTACAAAAGTGTTAATATCGTTTTTTTTTGTACCGCCAGATCATAATGTAGTGTGATGGCATAATGACTGAATATAAAATGCTAAAACAGAACCTAACCAAAATTTCCTTGTCCACAGGTAAAAGTTTGGTTCCAAAACAGAAGAACGAAACACAAAAGAATGCAGCAAGAAGAAGAAGCTAAAACCGGAACTAAATCAAGTTCCGGATCCGGTTCAAAACCGGACGACAATCAATACAACAATTCCTATGAAGAAGACGAAGAACTAATAGATATGGACATGGACGAACTTAGTGAAAGTGAAAACGAAACGTAAAAGTGAAAAATAAACAGTTAAGTGACAATGTAAATAGTGATTTTGTAAATGTAGAGTTATAGGTTATTTTTAGGTTATGTTTTATTTATTTGACAGAGAGACTTTTGAGAGTCTGATATCGCAATGCAATTTTTAGAATAGTATTTAAATAATGGAGTCAAAAGTGTTCTGTCTCTAAAATCACTAGATTTATAAGTCAAACGACTCCTCAGGTTTTGCGATCCTGTAACTGCCAAGACTTTGACACATTTTCTTTTAAACCTATTGCTCAAACTTATTTTGTCAATAAAACAAAAAGTTTCGGCAAAACATTCAATTGAATTTTAATTTAAAGGACGTTTTCTGCAACTGGGAGTCTGTGCCCAAAAGTCCTCTTGTAATGCAAGCCATCGGTAATAGGTCTTTTGTGACAGCTATATCAAACGTTTGAAAAAATTATGACCTTCAAAGAAAAATGTACTCTGTGCGTTGATGTTAAGAAAACGTCCAACCAGACTGCTGATGTTGCCCTACTTTAGATGATTTCGTGCTTTGGAAGGCACGTTAAGCGGTTGGTGCCGACTACTATCTACGGATATAGTTGTTAAATGAGCCAAGGCGGCTCAACAACTCTAACACCATGGTTTGTGAGGTCGGTCATCGACCTTGCAACCCACACGATATGATGATGAGCTATAATGTCACCTAATAATTAATTTACCACTATGCCACTATTTATTTGCCACCAATCCTACCCAAGTCTAAATGAGGAGGCATGAGGCGCTCTTTTTAAAAATCTGTGCCTAAATTCCATTAATACGAAAAAAGGCTAGGCAAAAGAAAATTTGTTTTCACACTGCCTCAAAGAATTTTTATATTGATCAAATTACTCATACGAGCTTCAATTATCTCTAAATACAACAACATTAAAAAAGTCTCGAAGCTGTCGACACAACATAGAAACGACTCATCGTTTAAAAAATTAAAACCATGTCATTAAATTAACCGCTGCATTCAAGATGGCGAAACATGGAACCATTTTACGAGTTATTAGATAACAAAATTGGCTGTATTATAATATTTTCGGCTCTAAATTAATTAGAAAAACGCCTGTAGTGATGTGGGTACAAATTATAATTAGATGGTTTGATCTTTAAGCCGATAGGAAGTTCCTAACAAGCCCTGTCAGCGAAAGAGATAGGTCATAATAATATAAACGTGTTAGAAAGAAATAGATATAGATTTATGATAGAGACCATTTCGTGTATCGTCGGACAAAAAAGAAGAAAAAGGTGGTTTTATAATTGGGATAGAGAATTTTTGACGCCACATAATTAGCAGTTATAGAGAATCCAATTTTAATAACAGTGTTCGAATCTGTTGAAAAATTCCATTCGATTCGGATAATAAAATAACCTTTTTTGTCTGAAAATAGGATAAACTATCATCTAAGATCATTTTATGACGAAATACGACACGACAATATTTTCTTTAGCTATTCGGTTTTTGGCCCAAAACCACAGAATAATTAATAGTAAACTAACGTTTACAGATCTGACACTCCCAGGCGGAGTGCCGAAAAATTTCAACCATACGGTCTGAGCATAAAGTCGATACTTGCAGTGCACCGCTTTGCCAAAACTAAATTAGCTATTCTTATATTGTAAAAAAGAGTGACCTCAACATTGTCTATGTTCACGACAAATATACAGCTCCCTAACAAAGTAGTTAAATGTTAAAAAAAACATTCGTTTCATCAATATGTTTTGGCCACAGAAGAAAAGATTTGAAAGAATTTCTCTCTGACTGTACAAGGCCCTATTATTAAGATGCGTTCGAAATTTAAAATCCTTATCGGCCGATCGCGTTTCGTTGTTGCTCGCAACCAAATTGTTTTAAACTGTTGACGATTGTTCTCTCAGGTTATTTGTCTACCTTCAAAAGATACGTATCTCGAGATTAAGATTATTGGCTTGTTAGCGTCGGTTTTCACGCTTAAGAATTTGTTTAGTTATAAACTCTGAAGAATATTATAAGCCACGATCACACCTAACTGAATTCAAAGACTAATTTGGCATACGAGTACATTGTTGGGAGGCTTGGTTATGTTAATTGCAATATCCTTACTTCAACGAGCAATGTATGCCGTAGTCTTTGAATTCAGCTAGGTGTGATCGTGGCTTAATGACTTTTTATTTTGGTTGTGCTATGAGACCAGGTCAACGGAAAGCAACCTTTAGGTTTTGGTTCACAAAATGCAGATTGGGCGTAGCTGGCCGTATCTTTTAATTGTGTTTTTGTAGAAGCTTGAAATTTTCACACGTATACACGGGTCCATGGACCTTAAATTTAATATTAATATCAACTTGATATCTTTACCCCTTCCCGTGTGGAGCCGGCAAAGAATAGTACCAACCCATCTCTACCCCTGGGTGTCGTAAGAGGCGACTAAGGGTTTATAAACCAGAGGATAGATAGCCACTACGGTCCACGGTGTCAGCCGCAACGCTTACAAGCGTGGTGACTATAGTACGGTCAACCGCTTGTCGGTAGAAACTTTTTCAACTCTATTACCACGCCATAAGGTTCAAAATTGTTTCTACCGATGTGCGGCCGTGTGTACTTCCCCTCTACATAGTTCCAGCAAAAGCTGGAATTTAGGAGAGAGCTGCCTGTCCTGCAGTGGATGTTATATGGGATATTATTATGATGGTGATGACCTTTACCCGTTTGTGAGAAAAAGGGTCTTGACAGACAGACAGACAGACGGACAGAAAAGTGATCCTATTAGGGTTCCGTTTTTTTTCCTTTTCATATATACATAACATCCTATTCTATTAAACGAGCAATATATTTGTAATCGGTTTCTCGAAAACGGCTCTAACGATTTCGATAAAATTTACTATATAGGATCGATCTAGCTAGGTCTCATGTCTGGGAAAATTCGTTTTCACCGTCTTTTTAATAATTTCTTTGCGCGTTTTAGTGCGTTTTAGAAACTTACAGCGCCATCTATTGTTGAGTAGCTTGCTCACCCGATGTTATTGTCAGGTTGAGGCGGCTATTATAGAGCGAAGCTCGGTCGCCCAGGTACTTACCCTAAAAAGAACGGATATAGTCAGAGTCGCTGACCAGACGGTGTCCAAGTATCACCAAATTCCTTTATAGAAACATGAATATTAATTTTAAAACCCAAAGCGATTTTTCCTCCTAATAATTACTGGATTGAAAGAAATGTAAGTAGCAAGGTTGTGACCCAAGCTATGGGAGCCTTTGCATTGTTTGCGCTCGTTTTCAAAATACTTAATTGGCCGCAATGAACACGCGCGTTTTGTACAGATACCATACGTTGATGTCTTTCAGGGATACAAAATTTTTAAGTTTGGCTTTACCACTGAAATTACAAATACCTACAAGTCCTACAAACCAAGTGACATCAATCTTTTTATTTATAATAAAATTTAATATAAAAAAATATTCTCTGTATTATTCTCTTCACTACGTGACGTTGGCGGAATCGTGAATAGGTACACAAAAGCCAAAAAACACAAGTCGAAAAACTTAATACAATAAAAAATATAAAGTTTTATACTATTAAAAAAAATATTAATTTTTATTAGAAAATTTTATAAATTACAATTAAATAATGTAAATGTTTTGTAGAGTTTTTGAAATCTGTAACGTGCGCAGGCAAAAATGAAGTTTCCACCAGCAATTCGTTCAGAAATAAAACACATTATAGTCAACAATAACGAATATATAAGCCACGCATAATGAAGTTAAGATAGCCAAAGGCATAAACACTCAGAATCTTTGGTCAAATTTGGTCTGAAATAATTTAGTCCTAAAAAGTTCATAGCGATAGGTCACCCTTCGTAACCTTTAATGCACGATTATAAGGTTAATTTGTACTCGCTTTTCCGTCTTTTGTTCGATTGATTTACGATCGAACTCGATACTTGGCTCGAATCGATTTACCGAGCAGATCCGTTCCGAACACCATATTTACTTATTATTCGCCATGTAATAACCTTATTTTGACGAAAATTATGGTCACCGTACAGCTTTAATAATTGAAAAGTATTTTTAAATGTTTTAGTACTCGTTTTTCGAAACTATGTGCATTCAAGTAAATATTTTTTCGAGACATACTTGCGCATAAAACAGCTCCATTTGCACTGCAGCTGAAAGCTGTAATTTAGTACATTTATACATTAATTTATTTACGCTGACAAAGTAGTAAAAAAATCTTTTTTTTTTTTTGCGGTACCCCTGCAAGTAAAGTGGGGGTGATTTTTTTTCTCGTCTACCCCATCGCGTGGCGTGTCGTTGGATAAAGTCTTTTAAAAATGATGTGTCTCTATATAACTTTTAGATTTACGGATCAGTTTGCGAAATATTTAGCTTGAAAATGCAATTTTTTGTTGGAGTTGAGTGTCGCCCCCTACCAGCTAAACGGTAGTTATTGGAAATGTGCAAAAATTCACAGACCATATGATGGAATTAAAAGAAAAACTATCATAGCTAAATAGGCTTCACAGGTTAATGTAATGAGCTATTGTCGAAAAACTGGATATGGTAAAAAAAAGCAATAGCGATCACGCGCTAAGACCTCGCTTAGCATTAGGAGGTGAAAATTTAAGTTATGAACGTTATGCTTAATCAAAACCTGCTTTGCGATAAATAAAAATCTTTATAAAGGTACGGAACCCTATACTGAGCGTTGCCCGACAGGCACTTGACCGGTTTTTTGACTCTGCACACTAATAGCAGTTGCGATTGGATAGATTTTAATTTTATAAAAGTCCTCTAAGTTTAGTTTTTCGTTTCTAGTATACATTGATTCTTACTCCATATTTTTTTACTGCAATACAATCTTTTAATTCCTTTTTATTTGAAAACAATTTTATTATTTCATTTTATTGATTAATTGAATCAGGACAAATTTGATGGCGGTCTTAAAATTTTAAAAGCTTTTTTTGCGCTTATACAGGTAAATAAAATACTTTCAATCATAATTTCAGGCCGTGTCTTAAATCTGGATTCCATTTTCAGCTCAATTAACTGGAAGTCGATTTTAATTATCGATTTTTCTCATTAACCGGTACCGATTAGCGTCCATGTTGATTATTTAACGACAAACTCGCGAGCACAGAAGTTGGAAATGGAACAGAAATGCCATAAACTATAATTAGTTAGTGTAGGCCTCGTCAGGTCATTCGCAATCCTGATTAAACTATGTTGCCAGAGTTTTAAGCCAATAAATAGCTTGACTTGGAAAGCCAAAAGAGCGTTCACGCCTGTAAATTGGGTCCGTTCCCAGGATAGTAAGCGCTTGTACAGGGTGTCCCGTTTGGAGTTGTTCAGAGAAAAAACTGTGTCCGCTTTCGGGAATTTTTCTTTAGACTGCACGAGACACCCTGTGTGCGCAAAAATGATACGTCTGGGACAGTTATGAGACAGCCTTCTTAAGGAAGGAGCTGGGTCAAAAGGCTTAGCATGTCTTAAGAAGTACAGAAACGCTCTGTTAGTTATGTCACTAGTAACTACTCATTTGGGTTTGATTGGTCACCAATGGTTTAACATTTTCAGAAATTATAAAGGGTGTCAAAAAAGATCTCACGAAAATTAAAATTGTGGATTCAGAGATGTCCCCAAAAAACATAGTCGAAACATGAATATTTTTCTTTACTTCTCACAGAAACTGCGTTACGTGAGAGCGCATTTTGTATCGGAGGTCAAATATTTTTTCGTAATTCTTCCTTTTTTTTAAGTTGTTCAGGGGGTCTAGCCAACGTCAATAATGAATGGGATACATTTTTTTTTACGTCCCATACATTTTGTGACGTTCGCATTCGTCATGTGGCACACACGGCACACTGGCATTTGTAGCGTACTGCGTGCTTTTTGTCGTGTATACGTTGTCTTGACCCCAAATTCCCAAACACGGTGACAGATTTCAGGAAAAGTTCTTTTACAACCTGAAGATCCACTATAGGACAGGGAACTCCCTCCAAAAATTCCAGCTTTTGCTGAAAAAATGAGGTACCATAGTTACCACGCTTGTTAGCTTTACGGCTGGCACCATGGACCGAGGTTGTTGGTGACAGCAGAATGTAAGATGATACGATACACAGAAGAATACTGCTGCCTATCCTCTGGTTCATTAACCCTTAGTCGCCTCTTACGACACCCACGGGTAGAGATGGGTTAGTACTATTCTTTGCTGGCACCACACGGGGCAAGATTTAAATCATAATAATTTTTGAAATCATGTAACATAATCCGTTACCATGTCTTTTCAAAAACTTTTCACGTCTGTGATTTGTTTGATAAACGTGAGTTTTTAATTACCTACACCTCAGTAACAATTAATCCACTGATTATGTGACATTATACGCTTATTAAAGTCGCCATTGGAGATAAGAAATGAAAGACTCGGCTTCATTACTCACTGATTCGATTCGGATGCTTATTTGGAAAGGAGAATGACGAAAGAAAGAGGAAAACAAGCATTTCCATACAATGCATGTTTTTTTATTTCATCCATTAAAAGTGAAAATCCTTGGGAACACTGAAAGAACCTATGGAAAAAACTGAGAGCCAACCAAGATAAATTTTCTCTTGTTTGGCATTTTGTGTTTAATTCGAAAAAGATATTAAAAGATTCAATAAAGCGTCTTAGTCAATTTAAATTTGTGATCCTTAATTCAATAATCAAAGTGATACAATCCAATAAGGTCTTTGCAAGCTCAAATGGAGTCAAGATGCTTGTTTGAATCTATCAAAATCTTGATTGAATCAACAATTTTTTTTTCAGTGAAGAGTTGTTCAGTTTCATGGGTAGATTCATTATTTTTTTATTTTCATTATTTTTATCACAACTTTCCGTTAGACGCTGTATAGCTGATTGCCGTAGTGTGATAGTGTCGTCTACAACGTGTAACAAAATATGGTGTAACAAATTAACAATCCTGTAGGATGTGAATCTGCCGATAAAACTAAACAACTTTTTCTTTGGAACATCGTTCGAAATACGAAAATCTATTTTTGATTTCCCATAGAAACCTACATACATCAGCTGATAGAGCATTTTGTATGGGAGGTGAAAATTCTTTATCTTATTTATAAAGACATCGTCAAAATTCTTGACGTTTATGCCTTAATTTTATCTGTCAAACTTGGATCCATAAGTTATTTCTGTCACAAATTATTGAAGTAAGGCCACCACAAGAAGCCCGTTTTTAAACTTCCCACCAACACACAGGGTTTATTTTTCTTTCCTGATTATCATTTTTCACACTTTTGACAGCTGTCAAAACGCTCCTTACGATGGCATTACGCTAAGGCACAGAATAATAGTACTATAATCAAATCGCACAGAACGGACACTGTCCGCCCCTCTTGCAATCCACCCCGCACCCTTGCGAGGTACTCCTGAGGGTCTTTTGTACTGAATATGCGAGCCTACGCGATCTTCCAATTTCAAAATCGCGCTCGATTATATGTTGTGTCTGTGGTGTCTTAGGGATGCTGAAGCATATTTGTAATATCTGACGTGATTTGTAACATAGGTAGGGTGGGTTGCACCATTAAATTTAACCATAACCGAATATACGCCTCTTGCTGTCTATAGGTTATGGTTATGTTAGATGGTGCAACCCACCCTTATAATTTGAATGTACAGTCAACCGCACGTAGGTAGAAACTTTTTCAGCTCTATTACCACACAATAAGGTCCAAAAGTGTTTCTACTGCCGTGCTGTTGAGTGTACTAATATAATCGCTCAATTTCCTACATACATAATGTACTTGGATTAAGTCAGTTCCTGTAGAATAAACATAGCAGGGGATATAGTCGAAATACTGTCGAAAAATTAAAGTGTGTTAGAATAATTTTATTCTTATAAAAGCTAAGTACAACAATTTTGGTTTCAAGATCTTAAAATATACAAAAAATAAATCCATACAAAATGTAGTAAAAAAATCGGTCAAGTGCGAGTTGGACTCGCGCGCCGAGAGTTCCGATATACCTATAGTATTTTTGGAAGCAATAAAGTCCATTTTTAGGACCGCAAAACAATTTTTTTTTGTAAAGGTTTTTTGCTAATTTCTAAAAAAATGTGCAACTTAAAAAGATCGTTTTATTTTTGCTGTAATATTTACATAAATTTCTATCGACTATAATTAATTACTTTCACAAACTTCGGAGATAGAGGGGGGGGGGGGGGGGGGGGAATAGTATGATACCCCACGTGACCTAATAACGACAATTTTAAATTTTGCCATTCCTATTTGGGCCCCCTTTACATTAAAAATCATATTTTTTTATTCTTTTATGTGCAGTTAAGTTGGGTAACCATATTCTAAAACTATTCCGAATTTCAAGTCGATAGCATGAGTGGTTGCTGAGATATACAATACAGGTGTGACAGACAGACAGACAAAGTCGCACCGTAAGGGTTCCTTTTTTTACCATTTTGGTAACCGGAACCCTAAAAATGTGTAAGTAACCTTCCTCTTGGGGGCAGTCGGGTAAAAAAGCCATAAGCCCAAAAAATTGTTGCATTTAGCTTGTTGGAAGAACTCTGTAAATGTAGAAAACGCCAATTTTGTAATATTACTGTAATTCGGAAAATACATAGGTTTGTTTCCATGTGTTAATCATAACAATCTGAAAAAAAAAATGTCTTTTTGTACGGACACTTTAAAAACAAAAGTGTTTCGAAATATCTAAACCTTCTAGATTCAAATATTTTGAAACACTTTTGTTTATGACATGAAAATATTTAAAACGAACGGTTAAGCTTTGTTAAAAAATTATATTAATTAAAGCAACATGTAAATAAATAATTTTATTTATTGCAAAATGAGTAACTTAATAAGTAAAAACTACAGGGTGAATTTGAAAAAAAATCGACAAATCTTGAGATTGAGTTCAGACCACGAAACTGAACAACTTTCCCCAAGGAACATAGGTCGTTAGACGTAAAAAAAATTGAAACTCCCATACAAAATGTATGGTCAGCTGACTGACTTTCCTATAAAAGGGTAAAATGTTTTTTCGTCCGATGGCCTATGTTCCTATGCGAAAATTGTTCAGTTTCGCGTTCTGAACTCAATCTCAAAATTTGTCGAATGTTTTCAATTTCACCTTGTATTGTAAGCAAAATGGTAAGTAATTGTCATAAATTAAACGTCTGATTAATTCAGTCTCCGCGATTCGGGCGTTCAGTTTATGAAAAAATATCTTCTTTTTACTGCTACGAAACCGTGCGTAGATCAGAAATTTGAATATGGAAAACTGATTTGCGACTTTTGACGAAAAACTCCAAATCATAATAGGCTACAAGCATCGATTAAATACTGATTATATTTATTTTGAATATTTATTTATTATGTGTAATTTTATTTAATTAAATTGACCGTTTGATGTTTTGGAAGAAATATATTTTTGCCCCAGCCACTATGTGATGTTAGTGCCTGCAAAACTGTATTTATACATCAGGCACATTCAATTTTAATAAAATCTTCAAAATTAAAATATCTGAATATTTAATTGAACGTAATATTTGTATTCAAGAAACTAGAATTGGACAAATAAGAGCCTATTAAGATTTGGTATTTATGTAGTAAATTTAAGTATTGTAAATTTTCCTACTTAATAAATAAATAAAAACGTTCCTTCTTTCGTGGGTTTAGTATGCCATAGTTAAATCTGTAAATATAATAATTACATATAAATATTGCAATTAAAATACATAATCCTTAGCTGGTAATTGTAAATTTTAAATATTTAATTCTATTAGGTACTTATATGTAAATATTTAATTATTATGTGTGGTAGAATTGCTGGGTTTACATTTAAGATGTTTTTACCTACATAATATATGAATTCATTTAAATTTTAAAGATTTTTAAGAACATTAATTCCTGTATTAAACAAATATAGGTACAAAGTCACGCTCATCTTAATCTAGACTCGAGTCTTTCATAGGAATACATTGTAAGTGTATTTGTGTGTATATCGGCTAACACTTTTTCCAGTGACTGTACCCAGTGGTCTCGTTCGAGAGTAGTTTAAAAGACGAGTGATATAAAATATATGTTTTTACTCATTTACTTTGTTTTGTTTTTGATCCCTGATTTATTAAAATAAAAGAAACTGAATAAATAAGTGTAAAGATATTTTATTATTGTCGTAGCGTTTACAGTAAGGTGAGAGAGGGTTCTGAAAGTAAACCAAGAACGATGTAGGATTTGATTACACCTTCCTAAATACAAAGACTAATTCGGCATACATTGCTGGGGGGCTTGGTTTTGTTTAGTCCAATATCCTTATCACAATCAGCAATGTGTGCCGAATTACTTTCTGAATTCAAGAAGATGTGATCGTGGCTTTAGTGGAGCGACACACCTGCACACACTATTCCGCGTCGGAACGATTTCTGACTGATCTTTCCGTCCAATCTGATTTACTAGGAAGGAATTTCTGCGTCAGAACGACTCAAACAAAACTCACAAGTGAACACTGAAAAAAAAATTGCTGATTCAATCAAAATTTTGATAGTTTCCAACAAGCATCTTGACTCAATTTGAACTTGCAAAGACCTTATTGGATTGTTTCAATATGATTATTGAATTAAAGATCACAAATTTAAATTGACAAAGACGCTTTATTGAATCTTTCAATATATTTTTCGATTTAATCACAAAATGCCAAACAAGAGAAAATTGATCTTGTTTGGCTCTCCGTTTTTTCAGTGAAAAGACCATACCTAAGTTACTACGCGGAAGTTCCGGTGTAGTATGTATGTCAAACTTGAAGGAAAGATCCGTCGCAGATCATCCCGACGCGGAATCTCCGCGAGTGTTTTGCTACACTTAGGTCAATCTACTGCTGACACTTGGTTTATCAACAATCAGAAAACAAGCCTTGATACTCGTAAGCCTTCTCCAAGCCCTTTCTATAATTCATTTTTTTTTCTTTTTATTCCATCGCTTGCCAACACATTTTCAGACAGAGACATGTATCGCTCCGTCCTACTCTTACGCATAGTTCTGTCGTGCTGTCATTCTAGTAAAGCCAATTTTTTTTTTCGTTTAAGCGTGCAAAAACATTTTGCAGCTACGTCAAAAGCAATCGGCTAAAGCTGTCAGAAAAACAAGTTTGTAAAACAATGTTATTCTTTCCGTCAAATACACTCTGGTTTTAGTGTCATGGCTGCAAAATACATTGGTAAGCGTTGTTATAAACGAAAAAAAAAATGGATCTTACAACTATGTACTCGTAGGTACTATCTTTTAGAGTTTCCTCAACTAATCATTAGTCTAAAGATGTTTTTAAAAATGGGTGTTTGGTTTGTTTTTGATCTGAATCTAAGCCCACCCATAAGTCTATTCACTCGCGACTTGAAGAACTCTGGTTATATGAACTCAAGTACCTACAAGGTGCGTATTATATAATATGATGCAATACAAAATCCGTAGACGTGGTATAATCCGAGTTGGGGTGATCCGGTGATCTTGCAGTGGACTCAGGACTAAAGAATGGTGGTGCATTAATGTTGTGGTACGGTCAACCTCTCGTTAGTGGAAACATTTTCAACTCTATTACAATGCCATAAAGTCTAAAGTTTTTCTAATGACGTGCTGTTGGGTGTACAATCTGTATGATTCATAGACATGAATACCAACTTTGTCGGCGGTGGTAGAGGTATCTACGCATAGCAGCAAGTAAATGGTAACAGGACCTATAAAAGCTTACCCAACGCTAAAGCCACGATCACACCTAGCTGAATTCAAAGACTGATTCGGCATACATTGCTCGTTGAAGTAAGGATATTTCAATTAACATAACCAAGCCTCCTAGCAATATATGCCGAATTAGTCTTTGAATTCAGCTGGGTGTGATTGTGGCATAAGCTTTAAACGTCCGAAACCAGCCCCGTTCAAGGTCAAAGTGTTACCATATAGTGTTAATACACGTGCGGCCGGGTGTGCGAATAAAAACAGATTTTACAGAAAAGACGGAAGCACGATCCACACCTTTCGATAGTCTGAATATTGGATGAAATCGGATAATGTGTTGAACAATTGCACTACTACACACTATCCCATAATCGGACGATCGGATCGGAAGGTGTGGATCGTGCTATACAGGGTTATTTTGGACCCCTAGCCAAGTTTCAGTATGTTGCTCAGAACACAGGGTTATTTTGGACCCCTAGCCAAGTTTCAGTATGTTGCTCAGAACACAGGGTTATTTTGGACCCCTAGCCAAGTTTCAGTATGTTGCTCAGAACACAGGGTTATTTTGGACCCCTAGCCAAGTTTCAGTATGTTGCTCAGAACACAGGGTTATTTTGGACCCCTAGCCAAGTTTCAGTATGTTGCTCAGAACACGTATCTGAACAACTTCTCCAAAGAAACATGGGTCGAAAAACGAGAATATTTTTACTAAAATACACAAAAATTTGAACAGGGGTCCAAAAATAACCCGGCATAGGTGTGAAAGTAGGTAGGTATACATGTATAGGTAAATATCATAATGCCTATCTAATCAATATTACTTGCTTGAAACCGCCAATAAAATTAGAAAATCCGCCACAGACCACACAGCGATAATGACGCATGCAGTAACAACGACATCAGAGTGTTGCCAGATAGAGAAAATTATTCATAAATAGTTTAATTAGACTCGACTTTTCCATTCAAATCAAATCAAATCAAAATCGTTTATTCATTGTTGGATATTAAAATCTCTTAATGACGTCAGCTAAACTACAGTATATTCACTCAGTATACGGGTTGAAAGGGACAGCTTTCCGAAAACTAAAAAGGCACGATCAGTCAATTAACTGAGCCAGTGTTAATGAAGTTATCCTTAAGAAAATGACAATAAAATCAGCATCTCAATACAACATTGTAAACTTGATTGGGCAGGTTGATTTCTTTTTTATTCCTTTCCTGAAAGTTCCTTTGACTGACAGTTGTTCAGTTTCGTGCCCATTAAGTTTTTTGAAAGCTGTCTCTTACACTCCATATAAATATAATTAGCATCCAACCAATACTTTGTTAAATGCAAAATAAACATATTTTATTTTTATTTTATTTTATTTTAATACCCTACTCTAATGTCAAGGGATGAAGCTTTAAATTTGCATTGTTCGAATCGTGTCGTATCAAAATTTAAGTTGAGACTAGATTAATAGTTTATTTTTTTGTGACTGGAAAAATGACTAAGAACAAAAGTTTTCGTCTGGCAACATTTAATGCAATGACAAAGCAGACTTCGCGCATGCTTAGTGTGATGCGCATAAGCAAGTGGGCAGATAATCGATCGGAAGATTTGGACGCAGTGTAAGTTTTATTGAGGTGTTTGGCAGGTAGGGTAGGTTACCTATCCTATAGTATGGAAATGTTAGCAAGGATATTGTAAAAGGAAAACTTTAGAGATTTTGCGATGAGATTTGCAGGTGCCTAGAATCTAAAAGAGAGTATATAGAGTCTCAAACAGAAACAAAGTATTACAGTAAAGCAGCAATCGCACTATCCTAAATTTAAAGACTAATTCGGAATACATTGCTGGGAGGCTTGGTTCTGTTGCTTCCAATATCCTTACTTCAAGCAGCAATGCATGCCGAATTAGTCTCTGAATTGAGGAAGGTGTGATAGCTTAAAACAGAGTTAGGTACTCGAGTTATTGGCTCTAGCTTGAAATCAGTCGTACGAGCGCTAGTCCAAAAAAAGTATAAGATTCGATGCAGGGTGTCTACTCTCAAAGTCCGATATATCGAAACGATACTATTCGAAACATGCAAATGCAAAACTTCGTCCCTTGACAATACAGTAGAATATTGGTTGGATGAATTTTCAAACTGCCAGTAGTTAGCATCCAACCAATATTCTACTCTATTGTCAAGGAACGAAGTTTTGAATTTGCATGTTTCGAATTGTATCGTTTCGATATATCGGACTTTGAGAGTAGACACCCTGGTACGATGATGATCACGACGCGCGTTCGAAAACTGAAATTAAAGGCTTAATGTTCCTACCGGGTGTCGCATGACATTTGGCGTTCCGTATTTTTATGTTGCATTTTATAACACTTTTGCGATTGGTTGTACTTGTGCTTTTTCGACTATACTATGCAGATCTAGTAAATTTACCCTGGGATCTTTTACGCTGTTTACGATACGGTAGTAGATTCGCTCTATTTGTATCATTCAATAAGTAAAGTACCTCTGAAGCATCAGTGATGCCGGTCGGCATCGCTACTCGTAAGTGCGACCGGGGTGGAGCTCGAGATTATGCCTTATTGCGTAGACTACGATTTATTTTGGTTTGGCATGTATGGTTAATACAAAACAATATAGCAAATTAGATAGAAATCGTTAGAAGAGCCGTTTTCGAGAAATCCAGAAGCCCAGTGATTCTACTCACGAAAACAAGCAACTTACCCGCAGAAAAAAATTTTTTTGTCGAAAAAAAATTTTTCGCCTTCCCATACAAAATGAGTCGATCACGTGACCACTTTACTATGGGGAAAATAAATTTTTTTTCGAGTTAAAATTTTTTTTATTTGCGAATGTTACTTGTTATCATTTTAAATACTCGTAAGTATAAGTATGAGTAGAATCGCTGAGCTTCGGGAGCAAAACCAATAAAAATTCACGCTGTATACAAAAATATATATAAATATATTTTTAATAGTATAAGATGATGGTAGTCAAAATAAAACACTCGCCAATGCAATGTCACCGTGTCACCGCGACCCAAACATTGCACTCATGATGCGTTTTATAGCTCGTAAATGTCAGTTAAAGTTATCGCCGAATAGAGCTGTAACTCATGGCGACGCTGGTCACATTGATGTAATGATAAGTATGTACTTACAATACTTCGTTTTGAGGACCCTTTTGCACATCAAAATACTGATTGTGCATCAAAAATACCAAATTGCTAAAGGGAAATACTTAAAATGCACATCAAAAATAATGATACTCGTAGTCCATCAAAAACTGTAGTTTCATTAAGGCGGTTGCTGGGTGGCAGCATCTTACTTTTAGAAATAAATTTATTGCGTCGCAAATACAAAACTTTTCGGTAGTATTGTTCGTTTGGCGGCAATATATGGTAGTTATATACTCGTATGTTATAATGACATCATAGCTTAGCTTATCATTTATAGCCTTGTATTGGTAAAGTGCTAAAAGTGGCCGTTTTTGGCAGTTTTACAATATAAAGCTATTCACGATAGGTAAGCTAAGATGTGATGTGATGGATAATAAAATATAGAACTACCCCAAATTGCCGCCAATCAAACAATCCTTATTATATGTCTTGAGTTTATGACGCAATAAATTTATTTCTCAAAGTGGCAGCACTTCTGCTCAGCAACCACCTTAACCACGATAAACCCAACCTATAACCAGTGGTTAGGTTATCTGGGCGACCACAACGCACAAGCCGCGCGAGTGAAGCGAGCGGGCAGCGGTAACTAAAATATGACTCAAATTGTTGCTGACATAATAATATTTGGTTAACTATTTTGCTGTGCAATCAGTATTTTTGATAAGGATTGGGATTTTCTTTGACTTGCTGATTCAGATTTTTTTATTTGCAGTTAAATACTATCCATTATTTTCAGTTGGAGGCATAACATTAAAAACACGGTAATTTTTTAACCTCTTGCCAAAATCCACAACATTATTGACTAGATTCAGATTCAGATTCAGATAATTTTATTCAATGTAGATTCTTTACAGAATACTTATTGAATGTCATGCAGAATACAATGCAAATAGAGCGAGTCTACGCCGTTTCGGATCGTGCTATGGCAGCGTAAAAGAAACGGCAAGAAACCACTGCAGCACGGCCTACTTTAAGAGTCGGCTTTTTACAATGTGTTTCTTGTGTTTCGCTGGAATATCAGAGCACCATACCTCTTTGTCATTCATATAGTCATCCAATCTATAGTAAGCTTTTTTACATAACGTTTGCTTTACACATTCTTTAAACTTTCTCTCAGGTAATTGCACTATATTGTCAGGTATTTTGTTGTAGTATCGTATACACAGACCAACGAAAGATGTGTTGACTTTACTTAATCTAGTATATGGTTGATCAATTTTATGCTTATTTCTAGTATTAAAATTATGCCTGTCACAAATTTTAGGTAATTGATGAATGTTCTTTCTAGCATACATTATATTTTCATAGATATACTGGCATGGCACTGTCATAATGTTGATTTCCTTGAACAGTTCTCTCAGGGAATCACGAGTCTTCAGGCAATAAATTGCTCTTATAGCCCTCTTTTGTAAAACGAATATTGAATGTACATCAGCTGCTCGGCCCCAAAGCAGTATGCCATAAGACATAATGCTATGGAAGTAGCTAAAGTAAACCAGCCTTGCAGTAGCTACATCAGTAAGTTGTCTGATTTTTCTAACAGCATATGCAGCCGAGCTCAATCGACCAGAAAGAGCCGTTATATGAGGGCCCCATTGAAGTTTAGAGTCTAGTGTTAACCCTAAGAAAACTGTACTATTTACAAAATCTAATGGTTCATTATTCAATACTATGTTATGTGAAGTAGACCTTACATTTGGTAGTGCAAATTTAATACATTTAGTTTTTTTGGCGTTTAGGACTAGATTGTTAACAGTAAACCATGCATGAATCTGTCGAAGCCCGTTGCCGTTGGTGTCGTTGGTAGTAAAGAAGCTGCGGTGGGCCGCAGGTTCGATCCCTGCCAGGAAAAAACTTTTGTGTGATAAGCACGAGGGTTTGTTCTGTGTCTGGGTGCTAATTACCTATTTATGTATGTATATTAGTCTTTGGTACTCATAGTACAGGCTTTTCCTAGTCTTCTTCTTCTTTCGTGTCGGCAAGAACACGGGCTAAATCTTACTTGCCCAGAAAGCGGCTAGCTTGGTAGCCCTCTGGTTACCATCAAGTAAGTCCTCACGCGAGCAGGTGGTCGGGCACGCGGGACAATTGGTGAGGTGTGTCATGGTTTGCAGGAGTTCTCCACATTCACAGCTGGCGTCTGCGCTATTTAGGAACCCCCACCGGCACAGGTTATCCTTGCTTCGGCCAACCTGGGTCCTCAGCCTATTTAGACTTCTCCAGGTTGGCCAAGGTTCCTTTTCCTAGTTGGAGATGGAGATCAGATGACTGTGTGAATTGTCCCTCAATATTAATATTTAATTGAAAAAAGTCTGTTAAGAGTGGCGTTCTTCGTCGTGCCGCCAGGGAGAATGGGTGAAGTGCTATGGGACCAATTTCCTTGCTGGTTTGGCGTCATCATAGGAAAAGCATGCGCCGTGTCATCGCCGTCGTCTATTTTTGAAATACCGTTTTCTGCTGTACGGCTACAGTGAAACTTTCGAGTTTCGATATTAGTAGCAGATTAGTAAGATTTAAAGGCATCTTATCACCCCATGATACTTCCACTACAGGACCGGGAGCTTCCTCCAGAAGACCAGAACTTAGCAAAGACGTGTGGCTCTTTGGAGGGGATTGCCTCCCTTGCCTTTATCTGCCGTAAAGCAGCAGTGTTTGCACTGCTGTGTTTCGGTTTGAAGGGTGGCAGCCAGTGAAATAACCGGCACATGGGACATACCATCTTAGTTCTCAGGTTGGGTAACGTGCTTTGCCGTCTTATTAGTATAAAATTACTTCACTAATAACAAAGTCATCACGTTTATAAGGGTTGCGGCTGGCGATCGCTGTAGTTGGTGACCGCAGTAAGTAAGATTGTACGATATACAGAAAAATGCTGCTGCCCATCCTCCGGTTCATAAGCCCTTAGTCGCCTCTTACGACATCCACGGGGAGAGATGTGTTGGTTCTATTCTTTGCCGGCACCACATGGCCTACTATTATTTAAAGGCTGTAATCGTTCCTAATAAAAAAAAATTAACACCATAAAGCCCACCGCACACTAAATACGATCTCACAAATTCCATTAAGCTAAACTCGGATTAGGCAGCATTAAAAACACTTTAATCCTCCTTGAAAACACCTTTCGGTCACTTTCAATACTTTTTCACAGATAAAAAAGTTTTTGAATAAACATTTAATACCCAATTTTGTATAAAATTTGAACAATAGAAACCCAAAGCCAATTTTAGGCTAGTTATCTTAAATATGTTTGTGAAATCTTTTAATATGGTTAAAGTACCACCCGCGCTGTTCGTGGAAAACTCTCTGAGTATCGGACAGAGTAGAGTCCAAGGAGGTTTTAGTAGCAGCTCTTACTGCTAAGGAGGGAGCCATAAGCGTAGTACTTTCTTGCGAGGGCCCTCCATACTAAAATGTATGGAAATTATTTCAAATCCTAAAAACGTAAATTTTTTATCTTTCTCTCTGAGAAATATGTGACATGGGACTAATAAATGCTACCACCACAGTTTTTCTGGTGAAAACACTTACCATTCAGGAAAAAAACGGTGTTAAAAATCACTCATAAAATGGCTATTACGGATTATTTACGCTTCCGTTCTTAGTATTAATGATCAATTCACAAGTAAAAAACTATATATTTTCACTTTCGCAAACAAAGTTTATACTAAAACATTCGACTTTTAAAGATATCTTGATTTTTGTAAAACTTAACTGAGTTTTTTGACCGACTAGAATGGGCGACAGTGAGACGCTTCACGCTTCACTAGCTCATACAGAATATGTATATGACGGACTCTATAGTTTTTTACCTCAGAGTGAATTGATCATTAATACTAAGAACGGAAGCGTAAATAATCCGTAATACCCATTTTATGCGTGATTTTTAACACCGTTTTTTTCCTGAATGGTAAGTGTTTTCACCAGAAAAACTGTGGTAGTAGCATTCATTAGTCCCAGGTCACATATTTCTCAGAGAGAAAGATAAAAAATTTACGTTTTTAGGATTTGAAAAAAATTCCATACATTTTAGTATGGAGGTCCCTCGCAAGAAAGTGCTACGCTTATGGCTCCCTCCTTAGCAGTAAGAGCTGCTACTAAAACCTCCTTGTTTTTTACTCTGAGGTAGAGTTCGTCATATATACATACTCTGTATGAGCACAGATTAAATAATAGTAAACTAACGTTGTATGAGGTAGTGAAGTGTAAAACGTCTCCTAGTCGACTATGCTAGTCGGTCAAAAAACCCGGTTAAGTTTTACAAAAATCAAAAAATCTTTAAAAATCTAATGTTTTTGGTTAAACTTTGATTGCGAAAGTGAAAATATATCTTTTTTACTTGTGAATTGATCATTAATACTAAGAACGGAAGCGTAAATGATCCGTAATATCCATTTTATTCGTGATTTGTAACACCGTTTTTTTTCCCAAACGGTAAGTAGTTTTACTAGAAAAACTGTGGTAATCCATACATTTTAGTATGGAGGTAGGCAGGAAATGGATACGCTTATGATTCTCTCCTTAGCAGAAAGTGCTGCTCCTTCAACCTCCTTGGTATCGAATCAGCTACCTGCTGAAATAAGGTATTTAGTAATCCGTTTAGTAGCTTGACTTTTCTCGCTTCAGTGGAGGCGGGCCTTTATTAGTCTTAAGTTGTTAAAGTCAAAAATCTTTTGAATTAATTGGTTTTTGGTCAGAAAAGACAGCCGATATTTTTTTTAAGAAAGACTCGAAATAGTAATAATAAATTGTAATCTAACAGTAAAATTGAAGATAATATAAAGAGTAACAAACGGCGGCGTACCGAAAACTGAAAGGGCGTGTTCAAGCAACGAAACTGAACAACTTTCTTAAAGAAACACGTTTAGAAAATGATAAAAAAAATTGGGCTTTTTCATACATACGAGTACTAGTCATCAATTTGTATGGAGGTCAAAAATTTTTCCAAAAATATTTCTTTGGGAAAGTTGTTCAGTTTCGTTGACTGAGCTCGCCCTTTCAGTTTTCGGTACACCGTCCTTACACCCAGTATACTTAAGTACAAGGAAAATTGTTAAGAATTTTCAAGGTAAAATCATGAATTGTAATACGAGAAAAGAAATTTCGACTTCTCATACAAACTGATTTTGTATTTGAGGTCGAACTTTTTTTCGCACATTGAACTTTGTACTGGTCCTTTTCCAGTCACCTAGATTTCAGCCGTCAGGCAAGATCTGTGGGTGAGAGTCGACTAAAAACATACTCACATTCAATACGATACAAATACATTCCACTACTGATATGAAAAAACCGGCCAAGTTAAAGTCTGACTCGCGCACCGTGGCTTCCGTACCACTATGGACGCGCAGTCACGCACAAGTGTACTAAATGCGTGCGAGTCCGACACGCACTTGACCAGTTTTTATTATTTGCTCACTATAAACATACCAATTTTCAGGTTTGTAAGTTTTTACGATCGAGCAAAAATCGCCTAAAAACACGTTTTAGTAGAGAAAAACCCCTTGATATTTTTTTTTTAATTTTTATTATTAGTTGTTATAGCGGCAACAGAAATACATAATCTGTTAAAATTTCAAC